>CM060839.1:16367500-17567500 GCA_030762175.1 Metallyticus violacea | reverse complement strand
GTGTCGTGAATGCATTGGGGGTCGAAGATGGACACTTTGAACGCCTTTTCTGAATTTCTTTTTCATGTAATATGCATTGTTCTTACAGCAAAAAATGAGCATATATACGAGGGTAAGTTCATAAGTTTCCGGCCTCGCCTTCATAAAATCCTTTTCTAATGTCATACCATATCTGTTAAGTAAATAATTGCAGCTGTAACTTCCGCTGTGCTGTGTTCAGTTGTTGAGATATAGTTGCATAAAGAAGGCTATGTGTACAAGATTATGACATGTTCAAAATGGAATATCGAGCTTTTATTAACTTCTTCACAAAAGAACGACTTACTCCAAATGAAATTAAACAGCGATTAGGAGGTGTTTATGGGGAAGCACCCCCTCATATTCCGCCGTAAAAGAATGGGCCAAAATTTGACGCATGAGTCGAGAAAGCATTGAGGACGCAGAGCGTACAGGTCGGCCCTTGGAGTTGCTCACTTCTGAAAACATCGCTCGCTCTTGTGGAAGGAGAAATTATGGAAGATCGGCGGCTCAAAGTTATAGAAATAGCAGCAAAGTTGGACCTTTCTAAAACAACAGTCCTTCGAATTATTCAGGAACATTTAAACATGAATAAGGTTAGTGCAAGATGGGTGCCTAGACTTCTTTCCTCAGTCCAAAAGCAGCAACGAGTCCTCTGTTGTCAGGCGTTTTTGGAGTTCTGCCGTGGCCACGAGAGAGAGAAGTTCTGCAAACCATTGTTACAGCAGATGAAACTATGGTCCTCTACTATGATCCCATGTTCAAAAGAGAATCAATGGAGTGGCGTAAACCTGGCGAAGCACCGGCTCTAAAACCAGGGTCACTCAGTCAACCAAGAAGATCATGGTCACAATCTTTTGGGACTGTGAAGGAATACTCTTCATTGGCTACACCACAGTAAATGGGGAGTACTATGCTGGCCTACTGTACAGACTGCGTGTTTCCATCAAAGAGAAAAGGCGAGGAAAGCTGAGTGGTGGTGTGCGCCTTCTTTACGACAACGCGCCTGTGCACACCGCTCTTGTTGCAAAGGAAGCTGTGAAGAAATGTGACTTCAAGGAGATCGACCATCCACCTTACATTCCAGATCTAACTCCCAGTGACTATTTCCTCTTCTCAAAACTCAAGAAGCACCTTCGATGAAGGAAAAGTTAAGTGTGAAGAAGAAGTGATTAATGCTGTTTATGCCCATTTTGCAGACAAGACTTCTGACTATTTAGGGGGGGGGGGTTGAAATGTTAATTCACAGATGTGAGAAGAGTATTGCAATAAAGGGTAACTATATTGAAAAGTGAAGTATTTTTTTTTTGTCTTTATCATATCTAGAAAATGGTTAGGCCGGAAACTTATGGACCTACCCTCGTAACCTGTGGATTTTGACTGGTCAATGATGTGGCTCCTAAACAACGCATCAGCCAACATCGGTTGTATGACAAAAAAAAATTATCCTCTTTGTAGACCTACCATTCCACAAAAATTATTGCAGAGGTCCTGAATCATCCTGTATGTGTATAAGCAGACCCCCACCCTCCTTGGAGACTAAGTCAATAGTAGACGCCTATACGAAAATGTCAGTCTTTCACTTCGGAATGTCAAATGTTCTTGTGTTTGGCATTCACGTTTGTTATTAAATGCAATGTTAGTAAAGTTGTTACAATTCTTTGTTGAAGTATTAAAATTTGTTTTGACGTTATTAATAATGCTGACATTTAATCGCTCTTGTAAGGTAGAACATGAGCTATGGCACAATGTTTTCATTTTGCTTTAATGCTTATTGTTAAAATCGAAGTTTATAAATATCCACATGTTTATTTTATATATTTGATAAAAATATTAGAGATACTAGTGACACATTGTATTATGTGAGTTTATTTATGCGCTCCAAATTGCAAGGAAATGTTTTCATTTCTCCTATTTTGAATAAAATTGAGAGATAATTAAATGCTTTTAAAAAATCTATCTCCTCCAATAAAAGGGGATTTTTTTTATTGAAAAAACTTAAGATTTTAAAAACGGCTCTTAGTGGCTGCAATTCGTCGGAACTGCACTAAAATATAATACTAATTTTGAATAATAATAATAATAATAATAATAATAATAATAATAATAATAATACACTGAGTAAAATACGACCATTCCTTAAACCGCCAGCATTTGTTACTTCTTTCATTTCTAAAAATGTATTAAGTTAATTGTTTTATTTTTGTCATTCTTTGGCAATATCCCATCCATGTTTCGGCAAATGAATGTCAAGATACAATATTGATTCAGAGCTTAGTAACAATGACGACAAACACGAAGCAATTTCTGCCAATACATTATGCGCATATTAGATCAACAATATGTCGTTCTTATGAAGTTTCCGGAAAGCTGCACGACATTATTGACCCGTGCGTTATAAATGTTAACATAAATGTCACTAGGTTGGTATTAGCGATGAGGTTTTGTCAGTGCCTGTATTATGGACCGTCATTTGTTTTAGTTGTTTACAGTTTGGATGCAAAAGCATTAATCGTTTATCGTTTTCAAATCGGAACACTGCTGTTATTTGCCTTAGTTTAACAGTAATAATATACAGTTAACTATATATATTATCATTGTTATTTAATAGCCTAAATACTCTTATATTATTACGAAATACTCCACTCGTAAATTTACTTTTACGAACGAAATATTTAAAAAATTGTAGATGATTAAGTGTAAATATAGATAGTATTTCATAAGTAATGTCGGTTTTTAAGCAAATACTTATTTGAAATGTGATCTCACAAATTAAATTAATCTTCAAAGTAAAGCCAATTAAATTCTAAAGGCTTGAGCCACTTTTCAGCGATTTGTAATCCTGCGACGGTACCAATTTCTGGATTTTGATGCAAGGAATTCGGTATATCCACTTTCACTGCTGTCAAAACTTTCGAAATTTCTTCAACACAAGAAATAGGTGATGCATCGTAATGGGTGGTAATCTGAAGGCTCAAGATCAGGGCTATAAGCTGGGTGTGGTAGCAGTTCGATCCCTTTCAATTCCTGGATTTTTTTCATGGTTGTTCGAGCCATATGGGGTCTCGCATTGTCCTAGTGCAAAAGAATTATTTCCATTAACTAATGCTGGGTATCTCTGTCTCAAAAGGTATGAACTCGTTGTTACGATTGAAGATTCGCATCGAATGCACATCAGTTTGGAACAAATTCCCAGTGAACACACACTTAAAAGTTTACCAGACCATAGCATTACTTTAGGGCTGAACCGATTTTGTTTAGCGATGATTTTGGCAGGCTGTCGATGATCGAGCTACTGTTTCGAGGTGTCAGGGTTGCGGTAATGTACCCATTTTTCATCACACGTGACATTCTCCCGAGAAATTTGTCATCTATGGGATTTGTGATAAATCGACAGATATCTACGCTGCATTGGGTGTGCTCAGATGTCATTTCATCAGGTACAGCTTCTGTATGATTTTTTTTTTACGTGTGTTAATTTAGCGATGTATGCATCAAGATCTTCTGACAGCCTACGAGTACTTTTTTGCAGATTTTATTTCAAAACTCTACATGTATTCTCAATATTCCATACGTTAGGCTTTGTTGTGCTCTCGTAAACCCAAGATCGCACGTTCATTCCCGGCCAGGGTCGGTGGATTTTTTCCGAATGTAAAAATCCTACGTATGGCTTCCTTCGGGAGGGAAGTAAATTCCTAGGTTCCTGTCGTAGATTAACGGCACGAAAAATTACCTCGAGCCTAAAAGAAGAGACCTCTGAGCAAAATTTGTCGGCCTGAATAGAATGAGACGCTGATGACCTGCGGCGTTAAAGAGCGTCCATAAATAAACAAATCAAAAAAATTGCCTTGATTTCTGGAAAATAGTTTTATCAATTTATTTTAAGAAATATATCGATTTCAGTTGGAAAAAACAAAAACTGCACCCGCTAGAGCGATTTTTAATTTAAAAAAAAATCACTTTTAGGTTAACCCCCATGCCAAACGGTCTAACTTTGCTGGTTAACGAACTAGACGAATCGTTTGTTAATTGGTGGTTATGTGCCTAGTTTCGGTGAGAAAAACGAAAATTGCGACCAGATATATATATATATATATCAAATTAACACTGTCGGTCCTGGTGGTGTAGTGGTTACCATACTTGCCTCCTAAACCCAAGATCGCGGGTTCGAACCCGGCCAAGACCGATGGATTTTTTCGGGCGTAAAAATCCTAAGTATGGCTTCCTTCGGAAGGGAAGTAAAGCCGTGGGTCCCGTGTCGTACATTTACGGCACGAAAAAGAACCTCAAGCCTGAAAGAGAGGCCTCTGAGCAAAATTTGTCGGCCGTTTCACGCCCTGAGTTGAATGGGACGCTGATGACCTGAGCTGTTGAAGAGCGTCCATAAATAAATCAATCAATCAATCAAATTAACACTAATAATAAAAGTAGATAAAGATAAAACACAGAGAAAGAGTCACACTTGAAACTGCTATATTTCGAACTACTGCGAGTTCTTCAATGGCAAGAAGCTAGACAAGTGAAGGTGATAAAAGTAAATATTGAGTATAGAAGGTAACGTTATGCATGGAAACAGATGAAACTAGAAATGAGAGTGTGGGAAGAAAAAAACTAATATGTAAGATTTAAACCAGGTGGTATACGCGCTTTATGTAAAAATATAGCTGCCATTTCTCTATCTCTGAGTAAACAAATGGCAGCTATATTTTTACATAAAGCGCGTATACCACCTGGTTTAAATCTTACATATTAGTTTTTTTCTTTCCACACTCTCATTTCTAGTTTCATCTGTTTCCATGCATAACGTTACCTTCAATACTCAATATTTACTTTTATCACCTTCACTTGTCTAGCTTCTTGCCATTGAAGAACTCGCAGTAGTTCGAAATATAGCAGTTTCAAGTGTGACTCTTTCTCTGTGTTTTATCTTTATCTACTTTTATTATTAGTGTTAATTTGTTACATTGTTAATAGTGTTTCTTTATTTTTATGTTTCATTAATATATATATATATATATATATATATGTTTTATAGGTATAGCCGCAATAGCTACATTTCTTAAGAATTCGCTAAAATCTACACTCAGCTGTTCTGTTAATTAACACGCAATGCCGACAGTAAACAGTAATACAGATCTTTATCTGTGAAAATAAAAATAGGTTACGATCGAAGTCCGCGATAGATTTTTGTTTTGCGTATTTATGTCTTGAGACAGGTTGCAAGTCTGCGGGAGAGCTATTACATAACAATTGAGAAAATCTTGTAGTATCAAGATAATCTTCAACAGGTAACATATCTAATCGGCAACATTTTTTCACTGATATGCTGTATATGGAGGTATAGGCAAATAGATATGCACTTTGGAAAAAAAGAGACAAAATAAGATTGACCGCCTTCGTGGTCCAGTGTACGTCCTGGATTCAAATCCCGGTCAGATCAACGCCTGTGTAAGGCTTTCTCTTACCCTGAGAAGATGAATACTAGATAGTTTTATGGCGCCAAGGATTCCTAGCTCATTTGCGCCTTCATTTATTTCATTTCATTCATCCCTACCTATAGTATTCAGTCCACTATCTACAGACGTCGCAAAAAGACCAATAGATCATGGCGACGATAAATAAAAAATAATAAGAAATAAATTTAACAGTCACCACAAAATGTCGGTGTGAATATCATTAACATTCGATGCTCCTGTATGTTTCTGAAGATAAATTTTTATTAGTGTATAACGCCCGTTTTTACTACTGAGGCACCACAGGCGATGGACACTGATGATACACCGCCACGGGTGGCCGAGGTCGTTAAGGCACGGACTCGTGAGCGGGAGGTCTGCGATTCGAATCCCGCCAGGACCGTCCTCCCTGACTGGGGTTTTTTCCAGGTTTTCCTCAGTCTTCATAACTGGCAAATGCCGGGGAGGTACCTAAACTTAGGCCTGGAACGCTTCCTTCCTTAAAAAAAAAAAAAAAAAAAAAAAAAAAATATCCTTTCCCAATTTATCATTTCATCTCATGTATCATCAGTGTCCACCGCCTGTGGTGCCTCAGTAGTGAAAACGGGCGTTAAACACTACTCAAAAAAAAAAAAACTGATGATACATGAGATGAAATGATAAATTGGAAAGGATTTTTTTTTTAAGGAAGGAAACGTTCCAGGCCTAAGTTTAAGGTACCTCCCCGGCATTTGCCAGTTATGAGGACTGAGGAAAACCTAGGAAAAACCTCAGTCAGGGGGGACGGTCCTGGCGGGTTTCGAGCCCCAGACCTTCCGCTCACGAGTTCGCGCCTTAATGACCTCTGCCACCCTTGGCGGTCTCTGAAGACACTAAGACATTAATAATAATAATAATAATAATAATAATAATAATAATAATAGGCTTAGAAGTAAAAGCGACTAAGTCCATTCTCAGTAAAAATGGGGTTTTGTGTCCATGTAGATGCCAGTGGTATAATTTTTTAGTGGTAAATATGACCAAGTCTAAAAATTGCCAACTAGACATTAGGTTGTCTTATAACAAATGTCGGTTTTTAAGTTTTGTGTTTCGTAAGGTTTTAATGATTAATCATAAAATGGAGGTAACAAAGTGTGAGATTAGAGTACTTCTAAAGTACTACCAGAAACAAGATTATAAAGCTGCTCCCGCGGCTCGAAGAACATGTGGTGTCGTTACTGTGTAGCATAACGATGGTTCCAGTGCTTCAATAATGCAGAAGTAAACACTAAAGATTTACCGCGTCCTGGAAGATCTAACGTATGGAATATTGTAAATACATACAGAGTCTTGGAAGAAAATGCGTAGAAGAGTATTCGTGGACTATCAGAAGATCTTGATGCATCAAAAGATGCTATACATCACCACAAAACATTACTTTGGAACCGATATTGTTTAGCGATGATTTGGCAGGCTGACGAGGATATTTCGAGGTGTCAGGAATGCAAAACTTTTGGAGGTGTGATTCACTGGGAGTTTGTCCCTAACGTACGTGCAGTCGATGCGAATCTCAACAACTGGAATGGGTTCATGAACTTTTCAGACAGAGATACCCAGCATTAGTTAATCGCAATACAGTTTTCTTGCAGAAAGACAATGCGATAACCCATAACGAGAATGACAGTAAATGTATTGACAGTGATGGAGATTGGCAATAACACTTTTCTTTTTTGGTGTCTGACCCGTTTTCATCAGTCTGTCCCTAAATTCGATCATATTCAATATTACTACAAAGTTTACCTTTTAAGTTTTTACAAAAGCTGGGAAAGAAAAAATATTTTTAGAAGACTATTTTATTGCTTTTCAAAAATATACTTTAAGATGTATACCCTTTTGCGTGCGTTTAAACCAATTCTCGAACCTTTTTTTTTTTTTTTTTCACTCTGAAGTTGCTATCTGAAATAAATGGTTTTTAAAGACTTCAACAACTTCTTGAGGTGGTGTAAATCGCTGTCCATGCATTTTTGTTCGACTTTTGGGCGATAAAATAGGTGAATACGGGCAATGCAAATCAATTATTGATGTGTTGTGTGAGGACTGGCATTGTCATGATGAAGAATGATGCGATGTTTTGTTGTTTTTTCTGATTTCGTCGATGACTTCTGGCAAACAAATTGTTGCATACCATTCAGCACTAGCCGTTCTTTGATCCGCTAAAGGAATGGTTGCGGCATGTCCAGTACAACCGAAGAAACAAACGATCATTTTCTTGGAAGTGTTTCGTGAACGAGCAACTTTTGTGGGGTTCGGATCATCTTGAAACCCCGAACAGTGGATTGTTGTTTAGTTTCCGGTTCATACGAATATATCCAAGTTTCGTCGCCTATTAAGATGTTGGAATTTTTTAGGTATTTCATTAAACCAATTAACACGAACGTTTTTTTTTTTTTAAGCCTCAGTCAAATTATACGGAATCCATCGGGAACAGATCTTTTCACAGCTAAATGTTCATACAAATCGAATGTACTGCAGTCTTTGATAAGCTTAAGGATGCCTCTATCTCAAAGTCACGTGCCGATCTTCAATCATGTTGCGATGTTTTTGGAATGACAACCGATTTTGGTAGACGTTCACGAAATTAACCAATGACATGCACGACGAAATTCTGTAAACCAATTGTAAACTGACTTTTCTGATGTTACTTCATTACCAAAAGTTGAACGAAGCAATTCTATGTATTTCCGTTGAGTAAAATCGTAAAAAAAAAATCGTCCAACGAAAACCTTCCCGTGAAATTTCCATTTTTCGCAAAATTGTTTTGTTTAAACGCTCACAGTAAACAAACTACTAGCGGTCGTTTGTAACAACTTAAAAGATAACCCTAGTAATATTAACTTTTGAGATAACGCTGTGGATTTTAAAATTCCTAAATAACAAATGACCTATTTTAAATATTTAATGTTTTCAATTTAACATAGAGCTTGAAAATTGACGCTACTGAACTAATTTGCTTTTGCTTCTCCTGTCACAACCTTTCACGCAATTGTCAGCATCTGTACAGTGTCACTGTCACATCACGAGGCGTGTCTGGAAAGCTCTTAGTCTTAACGAGGGCTCGTGGCCGAAACCGCAGGTCACTTTTCAATTAGCGAAATGACGCAACAGTTTTTGTTGTTTGTCGAGAGTAAATGAGACGTAAAGTAGAAATGTACTGTTGGAAAGCAAACAATGCAATATATACCAATTAAAGCAAGTGAGAAAATTGCTGAACACCGGGACTCCAGTTTCCCAGAATGGGTGAACGAAACGGCAATGGGTTATGCTTTCAATGAATATAATATTTTTCTTTTCTTTTCCTTTCCTTTAAAGATGATTGGTGCGTTTGTTTTTATGGCATCGTTGTCTAGAATTCTTCTGTAGCTGTGGAGCAAAGCCTTGGCCTCATCTGTAAATTGCCTCCATGACCCTCTGTATTTAACTTGCGTTTCCAGGCAGATGGTATCTTGTATGGGTTCTGGCCAAACGCTCACAAAATTTTAGTGACGCTCACGAACGAGCTTGGAAAAAGAACGTCACGATGGAGCGCGTAAACTAAGCGAATTTCTCGTCTAATACAGTTGTTATTATTGTTATTATAATTATTATTATTATTATTATTATTATTATTATTATTATTAGTGTTGAGATTAAACCACAATCATTAATGGTGTACTATTAATTAAATGAAACATATGCCCACTAATAGACAAAGCTATACTGTGTGGGTATTTTTAAATGTAACCATGGTTATGAACTTGATATCATCTTTACATTCACTAAAATAGAGAGAAATAACAGAAAGTTTCGAGTTACATTGTGTATTTAAGATGATGTTCATATGTTTCAATAAAACAAAAGCATGTTACTATTTAAAAACAATTACAATGTACTAAGTAAAGCAAACAATCGAAAGTTACATCGATTTTCAGTGGCTTTGAAATTTAATTAAAATATTATTAACATGTAACGTAAACGTTTTCTGAAGGTTATTACAGAGCGCTCTTACATACAAATATAATTCTCATACATATTAGATTAATATTTCACATTTGTTATCTTCATGACAATGATTTTGTTAAATATAAAACATATGCATCATTATAAATACAGTTAATATGCTGAATTAATATGTTCTTTTATTTTAAAACACAAAGAAAATTAAACACTAGAGAGATTTTTAAATTTCGCTTTCAAATATACCATGGACCAATTTGCCTAATTTTCAACAACTAATTTTTTATTGTTTTGTTTAAATGGTATATTTGAATTTTGTTATGAAGAAACAAATATTGGTGTCGCTAGAGCGATTGTTAAATTTGGGATTTCAGAAAAAATCCACTCCCAATGACCCGATTTCCCTGATTTTCAGAAACTATTTTTCTTATTTTATTTCAATGTCATATATCAAACTTTCTTTAAAAAAAAAAAAAATTGCGGCCGCCAGAGCTATTTTTAAACTTCGCTTTAACCCCCAGTTGTTTTCCAAGTATACCCTCACTCCTAATGGCCCGATTGCTCTGATTTTCCGAAAATATTGATTTATTTTAAAGAAATATACAAGTTCCGTTGAAAAAAATAAATATGGTGACTGCTAGAGTGAATTTTAGTCTTTTAAACAAAATCGCTTCGCTTAACTTCTACCTCCAATGGGCCAATTTTATTGGTTAATGAACTCGACGAACCGTTTGTTAGTTGATGGTTATGTGCCGGGTTTCGTTGAGAAAAAACAGAAATTGCGACCGCTAGAGAGTTAACAGACATATGGAGACAACCGAATACCTTCGGAATTCACCAAAATGTTTACAAATATATAAACACCAAAAACATAAAGTGTTAGTTAAATAATCTTTGAACCATGTCGTTCAGTGACATGAAACTCGTGTGGGGATAGCCACTAAGAATTCAAAAATTATATTTCCGACTTTTCTGTACTTCCGGTTTAATCGGAAGTAACTCCAACTATCTTATTTAAAAATGGAATGCCCAATACATTTTTTACATTTTCGAATAGTGCTCAATAAGAGTTTTTCAAAAAGTACCCATTCTAGACACTTCTGACATATTTATTGTTGCTAAATCAAATAAACAAAACGTGTAGCGAGTAATAAAAAGCTTCTTTTGTTTACTGTGTTTTGTCAGTAATCTCAAGGTCTTCCTCTCTGGCCAAAAGGCAGTTGAAGCTCTAGAGGAAAATTTTTCAAGCCTTTTGGAAAACTTTTCAGAGACGGATAATGGCATTGGAGCATCTCAGGAATAAATATATTGATTTTAAAGAGACTATGGTAAAAAATAATATTCATACTAAAAACTTGTTTCTTCATTGATAAGCCGAGAGCTTTTCAGACTGTCCTCTTATTTTGATAATTCTGATTTATAGGAAAAAATTGTTTCGGACGAGTGATCTCACCCAAAAGTGGGTCGCGTCCTCAAAATGTTTCCAAATCAGTTCTTAAACACTTGAAGCCCACGTTAGAGTTCAATAAAATTAAAATACTAAAGTATGTGAGATAATTCTTATAAAGAGTGAGTTTAGGGACCACTGGAGAGTGGAATGTGCAATAGTTTTCCTTTCAAGCAGGGCTGAAAGCATCTGGTGCAACTCTTGCTGCTAGCGCCCGAGCGGCTCGCCAAGCCCGAACGACAGCGGAGAGAGCCGAAGGTTGTGGCGCACAGTTAGATAATAACGCTTCACGAGCAACGGTGCGATAGCTCAGACGGTTAGAGTGTAATGCTACGATTGTGAAGATAGTGGGTCTGAATCTCATCACCCCCCCCTTTTTCTGCCGTTGTTAAATGAAGTTTGCCACAACGATTTACTCGCTAAACCACTGGGTTCACCGGCTTCTAGGATTTACCCAGGTTAACCGACAGGTTAGGCTAGTGTGTGGGTAAATGAATTAAATGAGAATTCCTATAAGAGGATACTTGCCACAGTTACAATCTTTTACTCGTCTAGCAATGCCCTCATTACAGTGATTTACCCGTCCCTACCCATTTAGAAGCGTAACTTGTGTGTAGTAGCAACGGGTAAGGGTACAGTAGCAGGAAGGTACTAGCGCTTTCAGCCCTGCTTGTAACGTCAAGTACATGCAATACAATAGTATCGCTTTGTCAAAAGTGGATGAATGCGTGACGTTTACGTTCCAGGTAAACGGTTCCTGTAAAGGTCTGCTCTTCGCTACGGTAGCTGCCTGCAGGGCGGGTCAGGGATTCGTGAAGTTATGCAACAGATAATGACGGTCATGCCAGTGCACACCTTACACATCGTCATCAAATTCTGGCCTTGCATTTTTACACGCTTGTCCAGTAGTTGGTTCCACTTGCATCTTCGCTTTCACGATTTCCCTCTAGGGTCTTTGTTAGCTTGTGTACGAGGGTTGTTTGATAATAACTGGGTTCGCATACTAATAGAGAGCAACAACAGCTCTACATGTGGCCATTATTTTGTGGTTAGAGGTAACTCCGATGTTAATTTATTTTTATTTATTTATTTGGTTTATTTCAATATGTTCTTTAACATGTTTGGTCATTAGCGTCCTGTCCAATTCAGGGCGTGAAACGATCGATAACTTTTGCTCAAAGATCCCTTATTTTAGGCTTGAGGTTCTTTTATGTGATTCACAGTTTTAAGGGATACCGGGAGTGAATTTATAAAGTTCTACAGTTTTGAATGGGTTTTTCTTAAACTTGTACATTGCATTGCTGTTAAGATAGTGTGTATACCAAATTTCATTCAAATTAGATAAATACTTTGCAAGCTATAACTTATTTTATACATTTTATTACGTAAATACGTGGCATAATCAAAATGGCCCACGCGGCTCGTGAGTTGAGAGGATTTTTCTCACATTGAGTGACGTATGTCCTTCCTGTGAAACAGACTTGGGGTAAATGAGTTCAAGCATGGCAGAACAGGCCTCGAACACGCCTGAACGTCCTGGACCTCCAAAATTAGATATAATGCGACAAATAACCCATAAAATCCATGATATTGTTTTCGCTGATAAACGAGCAAGTTGGCGCGAGTTAGCAGAGACCACGGAAATCTGAATTGAGTGGTTTCATTTTATTTTGCATTATTAATTACACATTAAACTCTTTGTGCAAGATGGGTGCCGTGTCTTTTCACTCTAAAACAAAAGCGAAACCGCATGCGAATATCAGCCCAATGTTTGGAAATGATTAAGAGGAATCAATCGATTTTCACGACGTTTTGCAAATTTGGACGGCACGTGGATTCATTACTATTCATCAGAAGCGAAACAGCAGTCTAAGCTTGTGCTGCGCTACACAGTAACGAAAACCCCATTCAGCTCTCCCTGACAGTATTTGCTACGCATAGGCAAGACAAGACTAGTTCAAATATTCTTCAATAAAAATAACCATCACTCAAATTTAGGATAGGCTCAGCCTTACAGCCTTAATGGGAGAATGTAATCGAATTTGTCCAAAATATCAATTTTGAGATTTTTATTGTTTATTATATTTTGAACATCCTAGTTTCAGAATGTATAATTATTTTGTTTGTATCTTGCCTCTAAAGGTTTTAAAAGTGTGTTTAAATGACATGCTGCACTTGGGTTATGCCCCCTAATGGTGTTTAACGCCCGTTTTTACTACCGAGGCATCATAGACGGTGGACACTGATGAGATGAAATGATAAATTGGGAAATTATTTTTTTAAAACTAAGAAAACGATCCAGGCCTAAGTTTAGGGTACCTCCCTGGCATTTGCTATATATAAGGATTGAGGAAAACCTTCGAAAAAACGTCAGTCAGGGAGGACGGTCCTGGCGTGAACCGAACTCTAAATCTCCTACTCGCGAATCCGCGCCTTAACGACCTCGGCCACCCGTTACTTATCAGCCTTGATTTCATTGCCTGGCTGCATGTACTTTTGCATTTCATGAGAAATTTAATTTATTGTGAGCTATATTGGCAAACCTGACTTATCAGCGTTGTTTTCAAGCATTTGTTTGTTTTACAAGCACCAAAACTGAGTTACCAAAGTTTTTAAAAATGGGTAGATCTAAAAAATTATTCAAGAAAAGGAAATGAGATCCTGAAAGAAAGAGAATATAACAAATTTATAGTGTAAATAGTGCAAAAAATATTATAGACGGTATAGATTTAACTTACAATAGTAGTGCAATCGTGTTAGGTTAGAGTCAAGTGTTGGAAATGTGATAAATTTTACATCCCCACCAAGTGCTTTTAGAAGAAAGTTAAGTGATCATAACTCAAAATGCCAGTTAAAGTTTCAACAGTGTTATGTGGACTAAAATACCAAAAACTGCTTTTGTAGGGTCAGAGGTGTTAAAATTTGGGATTTATGAATCAGTTATTTTATTTAATTGAAGTAACATAGGCAAAAGTAAGACACTTGAACAGTTGGCCATTCAACCAGGGCAAAATATGCAGAAAAGTTGTGTTGTAATGGACAAGATTCACTTAAAAAAAAAAAAAATAGACTTAGAAGTGGAGAGACTTTTCCAAAGGGAAAGGCAAGCTAAGAGAGGCAGAGAAGAGGTACAGACTGCAGGAATGTGCTGAGGTTAGTGCAAAAGTTTAAGTTCTATTTTGTCAAAATTGCATTTTCTTTTAAATATTTAACTTTTTTCTGAATTTGCTTATTATACAAATCTTTTTATATCTACTGATATTTTATAACAATTATGAATTATAAACAAACATAAGAATTAATTTAATAAACCAAAGTGTTAAAATAATTGGCCACATTTGAAACTTTTCCTATGAATATAACTTTTATACATCATTACTAAAAAAATATAAGTATAAATAATAAGTATGGTTCTTTACACCTGTCAAATTTCATCTCTAGATCTGTAATAATTTCTGAGGATGAGCGATATAGGAACTACAGTCTCCCCTTAATGGACGCTTCACCCCTGAATTCACCCAATAGTAAAAGCATGTTTACTTCTACTTCAAACCGCGTCATGTTTCTGAGTCTTTGAGAGCAAAACGATTTTAGGTAGCTTTGAAACTGTTAGTTGCCAGGTGTTATTTTTGTAATTTTATTAAGTGCATAATTTGTTGAGAGCAATCAGGATATCTAAAAGCGATACGGTCGTTCAATTTAAAATTCTTGAGTTACCCCCTTAGTATTTGCACATATTGATGATGTTAGCGTTTTAACGCGAGTTCTTATGAATTCACGTGACATACTCTTTCTCCTTTTGACTTAAATGTTTTCACAGTAAGTTTTGCAGTATCTGTTTCATGGAAAGCATTGCGTTCTCGTGTACTGTGTGTGCTCTTGAGGTTTTTCCTTCCATAAAAACTCTTTGAGTGCTATAATGCACGTTTATGTTCTTTCTGTAACCCGAACCTCAACCCAAAGCATTCTCTAGCATCTCCGACCCTGACATAAGAGGGAAAGGCAGATAAAATGCTTTTAGGCGTGTCGAAGTACAATTCTACAATGGACATCTGCTGAAACTGGGTCAAAGGGAAGGCGGGACCATCGATTTTCGTTTAAAGGATGTACACTCGCGGATTTTAGAAAGTTCATCCGTAAAGAGCAGGTGATGACAGATTTTTGCGCACGCTTATGATGAGATGTTAATATATACATAACTAGTGTTCATAACTTTTAAATAGTACATATATGAAACACGTTTAAAAATGTACCTTTTGATGACAGAAATAAGTTATTTATGAAATTTTAATATAAATTTACATACGTATGAATTAGGAAAGTTTCAAAATACTTAGGGATGTATGAGGGCTGCAATTTAATTTTCGGGATTGGAAGACACTAAGATATATATATACATAACTGAATTAAAAAGCGGATGTCTTGATTAGTAACCATAGGACGATAGTGCGCGGCAGTAATTGTTGCAGCTGTAGCAAAAGGTTAATTGTTATCGCGCGCTCGTTGTCTATTGTTCTAAGATGGATGTAACTCCAGAGCATGTTCATATTACGTTGCCTAGAAATATTACAGAGAGCTCTTCCAGAGTTTTGTACTTCACGTACAAAAGCCTATAACTGATTTGCAGACGAGGAGCACACGGTTGTCAGTGGTATTAGTCTTAGCTCACGTAGAAGCCATAGTGAAGAACAATCCACATGTAACTTACAAATAGAAAGAGGAATCCCTTAACGTTATGCTGCAGGGGTAAGAAATCCTGCACCAAAATCTTCTTGCGGGGAAGCTGTCACTGCGCAAAGGGCTAATCCAGGAGCGGCCCGGCAATAAGGGCTAGATAGGTCCCCCCAAAGAAGCTATAATTATTTATTTACCATTTTCTCTGTACTGTAGTAGTGGCAACATGCGGGTTCTCTGTTGTTAGCAAGGAAAGCCCATAAGCCAGCCCGGAAATTTTTATGCTTTAAACATATGCTTTCGTGGGTCAGTAAAGATTTGTCTTCCTCCAAAATGGGTTAGCTTTTCACCTGCTTATTTCTGCGTTCTCTTGGACCAACAGGAAGGCAGCCCATGTCCAGCCCTTGGCATTATCTCTTTTCTTAAGAACCAGATGTTGAGGGGTTACTTACACCAGACATAACTGATTAGAGGTTGTTTTCACACTTTGTTTGAAATTGGGTGACCTCATTATTTATCAATGGGAATTTGACTTTCACTGTGTTACTGTTAATATACACAAAAAAAAAAACCCGTATCTGTTTTATGGCAATGAATAAAGTGAACGTTTTATTGAAGACCCCATTTTCGCGTCTAAGTTTAACTGCTAAGTTGATAGTGAAACGATTTGGACGTCATCAATCCAAAGCTACAGGAACTTACTTGGGAAGACAGCGCTGAATTAATATTGGTTTTTTTTTGTTTTTTTTTTTATGGTTTGAAAAAAAAAAACATTTTGACTTACAGCGTGTGAAGTGAGAAACGTATCTTGTCTATAGGAATGGGATTAAAAAAGAAGTAGAAGGGGCAAATTTCGTTTCTGTACAGGCCGAAGAAACGACAGATATTACATGCATGTCACAATTTGTTGTGATATTACGATACATCAGTGAGGGAAAACAGGTTGAAAGATTCATAAAAGTCATTGATGTTTCTGAACTGACTACAGAAGGCTTAAGACGTACTTTAACAGTGAATTAGAAGAGTTTCTTATAAACCAGAAGTTTGTAGCAAAAGTGTTCGATAACGCTGCAGTTATAAGAGATTGTCGAGCAGTATAAGTTTTGATAAAAGAGACCTTCCCTTACGCATTTGGATGTCATGTAGATATACACTTAGCCCCACCCCTCTACAAGCGCCACGAGCCTGTAGTGATTGGAGTATATTTAAAACAAGCTATTTCGGAAGAACTTACACCAGTTTCAACAGAATATTCACCTCCAGAACGTCATGGAAATGTTGATAAAGACAAAGTAAAGTAGTTTTGAATAGTTCTGATAAATGAGCAAAAGATGCGCAATAGTTTCTGTTTATAGGGGAGTCAGTACTTCCGTGCTGAACACATTGTAGGGACGGTTTATTGTACAGCTGTACCGCTCTCATCTTTCTCGCTTGCAATTGTTTGTTACACTTATGCAGCTGAGAAGTTACTCCACCACAAAATTTCTAGAATTGTCTCGCGCAGATCGGTACAAGTTCATTCGCCAGGACTATTAAAAACTACATTACTTACCTCATCCTCTCTATTTCCTGGTATTCGCATGCCCGAGGTAACCGTGCGTTCCTTTCACTAATGAAGGTTCTGCTATTTAAAGAACTAAAGTGAATGAGTTTAGGAGAAAGTTTCTGACTGCCTGAAAATCAATAAATGAATAACATATTTTTGTGAGCTGAACATGCCATTTAATTTTTATAAGTTTTTCACTTCGATATATTGAAATTCTTTATGTATTATTTAAAATTCGTAAATAATCGCAGATAAAACCACAACAATTCAAAACTAGCAAACAAGTTTTAATACTTAAAATAGGCAACAGAAGCCAAAGGGGGGGGGGATAATAATTGGCCCTACCAACCAAAATGTACGGAGACATGTTTATTTATACTGTTGCTCTTCATATATCCACCCTGATAGAAAAGACATTTTGCCTAACTTCCTGACTCTATTCATTATATTCTTGGAAATTCATTTTGGAGCAATGAGTAAGCTTAGGTGTCCTCGGCGTTGCATTGCCACACCACTCGTGGCATTGCACTGCATGACTTCTTTCTGATTACCTTGAGGAAGCTCTAAACACTTCTGGGAATATGCCACGTGTTGCTTCTTCTGAAGTGCTGAAAGAAATCGGGGCATTCACCTTGCCATGTGAAATTTCTCATGAACGATTGTTTTAATAGAAAGTCCCAACCTTGCTGAGACTTCTTTGAGCTTCAGCTGTTTGTTCTTACCGTCTTGCAGCAATAAAACACCCTGCCTGTTTCAGAGCAGGCATTCCAGTAATATTCTTGACAAAATACTGTCATTAGTATTATAAGTATTCTCCATCGCTATTGAGGAGTTTCTACTAACATGATGAAAGACTATGAATTCCATTTTATTAGAATTTCTAGAGAGGGAAGCAAAAAATCCTTGCAATGCAGTTTACAGATGGCCATCCGTGGAAATTGTTATCCAAAGACATGAGAGGTTGATAATCTGATGTTGTAATGTCTGGAAAAACATGACAGGGGTATTAGAGCCTCCCAACCAAGACAGATAATTTCACGAGCCACCTTATTTGGTTTTGTATTTTCATGTAAAAGATTAACGCCTTTGCGATTCACAAGTGCAAGCTCCTTGTCTTAATTTTCAGATTTACGACACGTTCCACCTGTTTAGAGGAAATTCGCGATTTAAATCCACTATACACAGAGCATAGCCTTCTTTTGGTGTAATGGTGGTTTCGGTTGTTTGGGAATAAATTCATATATTCTTAGGCTGCCAACTAATAATGGTGGCGTCTTGAAATGTGGTAGAACAGTGTTTCCCAAACTTTTTAAATCATGGACCACTTTTCAGCGGAAAAGTTCACCGCGGAACTAATTTTCACCTACTACATGATCATGCTATTTGAGGATATAAGATAAACATTCATAATTTAGAACTTTAGACATGTAAAACATTCCTCATTAGTTTATTTCATTACAAAAAAAATTCAACTCTTATTTCACTACATACATTACAAAACAAACAAACAAAAATATTAGGGCAATTCATTTTAAAACGAACTAAAAGCAAGTATTGTAAATCCCTAATATATCCGTATAGATCTGGTACATAATCCATTTTTAATTTTTTAAAATAACTTTTAATGAGAGAGGTGAGACTGGATTGATTTACATAACTTAGCTATATCTGGTTGACAGCTGGAGCCAAATATCTTATTCCGCATCGGAACGAGATCTGTATTTTGTTTTAGTACCTGCATAAGCAGAGAATCCTGATTTACATAAATAAGTGGTCGCAAAGGGCAAAAGGATGGTTTTAGCTCAGTCAAAACTTTAAAATCAGATCGTGATTTATTATTTAAATAATTATCTTTTATCATAGAATTTGACGTCAAAGCAATCGAGCATTCATATTGCTGCGTTGTCAGAGAGGCTGGCTTTTCTGACGCAGTAGAGAATGGGTTTACAACCCAAAAGTTTTCTTTCGTTTTTTAAAATAACTGTTGAAACTATGAAACAAACTTAATAGGTGAACTTGAAGCTTATTTACGATATCCCGAGGTATGACGAATTTAGTTCTTCTATAAAGTCTTTTATCACTAGGAAGCTGTCAATATTGCCGTTGTTCACTGATGCTGCCCAAAACTTCATTTTCTTTTTGAGCCCTTGCACTTTATCGCTGGTGTCAAACACTCTTGTTACTTTTTTCCTTGAAGTGAGAGGCTAAAATTATTAGATTTCTGAAAAATATTACTTTTAAATAAAACAAGAAAAACAGTTTCTGAAAATCAGGAAAATTCGACTATTAGGAGCGGGGGATTTAAAGAGTTGGGATTAACCTAAAGCGTAATTTTAAGAAAAGCTCTAGAGTTCACAATTTTTTGTGTTGTTTTTTTCTCAACAAATCTCGGTATGTGCCATTTAAATACAAAAAAAAAAAAATAGTTTTTGAAAATCAAGGAGATCAACAATTAGGAGTGAGGGTTTATATGAAACCCAAATTTAAAAATGACTCTAGCGGCCGCAATTTTTGTTTTTTTTTTCTCTCAAAAAACTCGGTATATGTCATTTAAATGAAATAAGAGAATTAGTTTTTGAAAATCGGCGAAATTAGACAATTAGGAGTGGGGGTTTATTTGAAACCGAAAATTGAAAAATCGCTCTAGCAGTTTTAATATTTGTTTTTTCTCAACAAAACTCCGCAAATGACATTGAAATAAAATCATAAAAATATTTTCTTAAAATAAGCGAAATCAGGTATCTAGAAGAGGAGATTTACCTGAAAACCGAATTGTAATAAGCGCTCTAGCGTTTAATTTTCTCAATTGTTTATAGAAAAAAATTAAATCATAATTTATAACGATGCATGTATTTTTGACTAAAGCATTGTGTGAAAAACGAACCGTGAAATATTAATTTATTACTGCGATGCTTATCGTATACGCAGCCGGTATCAAAAGAGGCGGCAAACTTTTGATATATCGGTTACTCGATATCCCAACAATAACACTGATAAACTCTCCCACAGCTGTACGTTTGTCTGCTGTTAATCCTATACTGTTATTAGTTGAAGCTAAAATATAATCGGTGCGGTAGGATAAAGTACTCTATTGCTATATAATCAAAGACTCTGGGGGGGGGGGGGGAGACAAGGCAATTAATTACACTGGCTTGGCCCGTCTTCTACAAGAGAAGGGAAATGGCTAGAGGTGGGTGTTAGTACTAGACACGCGAATCACTGCTTCATCCCAATTTCGGTAAATTCAATATGTAACTTCTCTGCTCTAGCGCTTTACAAAACCTTCACAAATTCAACTTGCTGAGGAATACGTTTAGTTTACGCAGCTCCTGAGTGACAGATTCTTTTCTTTTTTTTTTTTTTTTTTCTTTTTTTTTTTTAATTAGAAGTCGTTTACTTTTCGTACTAATTTATAAGAGGTTTTGCATCGTTGCTCAGTTGTTTGAACGGTTAAATGTATTGCAATTTAAATACGATTGTCTGCTGTTAATATCCAAATCTGTCAATATCAAACTACAACGCTGTTAATATGCTAGTGACAAATCTCAGAGTGTTTTAAAAATTTTTATCGTAATATATAGCATTTAACAAACGAGGAAACGCAAGACAAATGTTTTATTTTTGCATAATAATCAGTACTGTTTAGCATGCAATGAATTATTCAGCAAGGTAAAGCCGTTAAAGCAATAACTTTTCTTTGTAATGAATTGACGTCACAAATTATTCACAGGCGTGTATGTAACAATGAACGGTATATTACACAAAAACATTGTCAATGTCCGGGTGGTGTCGGAAACACACGAGATCGGCTCATAAGTTCTTGCAAATGTAAATGGCATTACCTGTTGTTACTAATAATATTTTATAACTTTTTTTTTTAACGTTTTCGGACTGAATGCTCTCTCTCTCTTCCCAAAAATAATTTCTCGATTTAATCTTATGTATCATTGTTGAATCTGTTCATCGACACATTTGAAATATCCATTACGATTTACGGGAATTGTGCTTAATATCTCACCTGTTTTGAAATTTTTATTTTGAGGGGGCATATTTTCTGTAAATTAGCGGGAGCTTTAGTATTTTATTCTTGGACAATGGTATAATGCATTTATGGTTTACTGGAAAACATTTTAAAAGACGCATTTTTGGCAAATGAAAACATGTGTTTCAAATATCATACACGTGTAAGGGCAGCAAAGAATATTAAGTATTGTGTTGGTTTAGAAGAGAGCTATGTATTACATTGAACGCTATCAAATTGAAAAATAATTAATACACCAAGACACCCCCCTCAAAAGCGCAACAACTAGAATTTTTTAATATTTTGAATTTTAGTCATTATTATATGTTAATTATAATAATTGCATTCATTTTTTAACATTAAATACTTTTCCAAACATGCAACCACTCGTGTATTCGAAAGTAATTTTGAGTCTATAATTTCCTTTATGCATGAGTATGTAAATCAATGCAAGTCTATCACATTTTTACACCTTACTCAATTTAAATGTCTAATGTTGTTGTTCTTGTATTGCTTTAATAGCAGTTTTATTCTATCGTTGGAAGTATTTCAGTCAGTTTAACACCTCGTTTTATGACGTAAAGATGCCGTTAATTCGAGCGGAGGCTGTTAAAGCAGTTACCCTGTTGGAAGATGGACGGAGCACGCGTTATGTTGCTCTCCTATACAAAGAACATACAGAAGGTTCAGGGAACTTGATATCTACTGCAGAAGATCAGCATCAGGTCGTAGAAGGGTGACATCTGTCAGAGATGATCACTTTCTGCTGCTTAAGTTTGTCACACAACAGCCGTAGAAACTCAACATCACTTGCAAGGGGTATCAGGAGTCAATGTCAGCGTGAGAACAGTGAGAAGGCACAAGTCCCTTGCTTACTCAGCAACATCCACAAGCACGCCTTGCCTTTGCTGGTCAACATCTGGAGTGACTGAGGAGCAATGGAAAGCTGTTCTATTCACGGATGAGTCAGATTCAGCCCTAAGATCGCTTGATGGCAGGGAAAGAGTATGAAAGAGACTGGAGAAAGGTGTGCCCCTTGCACCTTCTCATCGACGATGATTTTCAGGGGAGGTTCCGTCATGGTGTGGGCTGGTATCAGTGTGGAAGCCAAGACAGGGTTGGTTTTTGTGCTCTGAATGCTAACCGGTACATTGAGGAAATTCTTCAGGAGCATGTTATCCCCTATATTTCATATGTTGGCAATGATTTACGCTTTGTGCTAGATAATGCCCGTCCACATGTGGCTCACAAGCGATACGTGGGGATTCAGGCGCTAGTTTGGCTAGCATGAAGTTCTTACCTCAACCCCATTGTACAGGTTGGGACATGATGGGGGAAAATGTTCGTCAACATGTTCCTGAGAGCCACAGTGAACTTCGGTAGGCTTTGCTTGAGTAAAACCTGGCAGCTTACCCGTAAGGTTGCAAGTCAAAGGAAAAAAACATCCGCTTCTGAGAGTGTCCCTGAGTGTGTTGAAAGATGTGTCGTTGTGTTACTCCACAGGTAAAAACGAGATCATTATGAAGTGTGATTAACTTGCATTCATGTTTATTCCCATACATAAAAGAAACTATAGACTCAAAATAATATCCGAATATATAAGAGTGATTGCAAAAGTTTGGAAAAGTATTTAATATTAAAAATGAATGGAATTATTATAACAATTCACATATAATAAGAAGTAAAATTTAAAATATTAAAAAAAAAAATTAGCTGTTGCATATCTTTGTCCCTCAATGTATATATAGATATAATTATATATAAAACGTGATCCTTCTTCTTCTTGTTCCTCCTCTTTTTTTCCTTCTGGCTTTGAGCATTAAATCTCTCAAATAGAAGTCGCAGATAAATGTTTTATAGTAATCTGTTCCTAATCATGGCTCAAGACACCATATGCGACACTTGATGCAAATAATCAAATTTTCTCCTCCCCTATCCCTGGAATAAGACTGGTTACAGTATGAATACTGACAATGTCTTTTCATTTGTGAAAACAAAGATTCCGTTAATTCTTTAATTGAATCTGAAGATACGAGGGTAGGTCCATAAGTTTCCGGCCAACCATTTTCTAAGTATGATAAAGACAAAAATACTGTAGTTCAGTTTTCAATATAATTGTCCTTTATTGCAATACACTTCTCACATCTTTGAATTAACTTTTCAACCTCCCTCCCTCCCCAAAAAATATTCAGAAGTCTTGTCTGCAAAATGGGCATGAACAACAACCATCACTTCTTCGTCACACTTAAATTTCCTTCCTCGAAGGTCATTCTTGAGTTTTGAGAAGAGGAAATAGTCACTGGGAGCTAAATAAGGGCTGTAGGGTGGGTGGTCGATCTCCTTGAAGCCACATTTCTTCACAGCTTCCTTTACAACAAGATCTGTGTACATGGGCGCTTTGTCGTGAAGAAGGCGCACACCACCACTCAGCTTCCCTCGTCTTTTCTCTTTGATGGAAGCATGCAGTCTGTGGTGTTCCTCTCCTTGAAGTCAATGAAGAATATTCCTTCACGCCCCAAAAGATTGCGTTCATAATCTTCTTGGTTGACTGAGTGATCTTGGCTTGTAGAGGCCTGCTTCGTCAGGTTTGCCCCATTCCATTAATTCTTTTTTGGACAAGGGATCATAGTAAAGGACCACAGTTTCATCTCCTGTAACAATGGTTTGCAGAACTTCTCTCTTGTTGCCACGGCAGAGCTCCAAAAATGCCTGACAACAGAATGACTCGTTGCTGCTTTTGGACTGAGGAAAGAAGTCTAGGCACCCATCTTGCATTAATCTTATTCATGTTTAAATATTCATGAATAATTCGAGGGACTGTTGTTTTAAAAAGGCCCAACCTTGCTGCTATTTCTGTAACTTTGAACCGCCGGTCTTCCATAATTTCTCCTCCCACAAGAGCGATGTTTTCAGGAGTGAGCATCTCCAAGGGCCGACCTGCACGCTCTTCGTCTTCAATGCTTTCTCGACCCATTTTTTTATAGTAAAATGTGAGGGGGATGCTTCCCCATATACACCGTCCAATCGCTGTTTAATTTCATTTGAAGTAAGTCCTTTTTTTGTGAAGAACTTAATAACAGCTCTATACTCTATTTTGAACATGTCACAATGTTCAATACATAGTCTTCTTTATGTAGCTATATCTGAACAACTGAACATAGCGGAGCGGAAGTTATAGCTGTAATTATTTATTTAACAGATAAGACATGAAACCAAATAAGGGTTTTGTGAAGGCGATAATCCTTATCGGCGAGGCCGGAAACTTGTGCACCTATCCTCGTAGCTCTGTCGTCTTCTTTCTTTTCCACGTTCAGTTCAGTATTTTAGTGAATGATTAGGGGTGTCATTTGTAACCTCAAAAAGAAACCAACCTACAAAACTAGACTCAGAGGTTTCATGTAAAAATATAATGTAATGTATGGGAAATAATGCTAAACCTACCACACTGCTTTTTCCAAGAAATTCTGCATTGGCTTTCTGATCGTTCTGATCTAACAATGGCGACCTTCGACACTGAAATAGAGGTTAAAACTAGCAGGAAAACCTGGGACTCTGCAACCTTCCACAGCTGATGACGCGCGAGGTCTCACCAAGGTTTCTCCGTGCCATTGTCTCGTGCTTTGTAACTAATCTAAGGTCTTACCACTGCACAGATGGGCAACATGCTACAGGCCTGTTGCATGTTTCCAGTGCACGGATTTAACTTTATAGAGCATTATTTGCTATTTATAAAGTAAAACTAAAATCACAGTAACTGTTTAAGGCTCATTTTCTTCCTTGTCTTCTCTTGTTCTTTTCTACAATTCCAGAATTGATCAACCATGCCCCGATTCTCTCATCCTTTTTGACTATTCTAATCCATTTCTCAGTCACTATTCTATATGCTGTACTTTCTTCGCTTCCCATATACCTCCCCTTTGTCCATTCACATTGAATAAACAATGAAGTATTCCGTCAGACTCTCTATATATAACACACTCTTCACCATTTTCTACCCTGAAACCTTTTAAAAATAATGCTTCTGTTCGAATCCAGGTCAGAGGTGTCTCTAGCCCTTCCCTCCCTCCCAAATTTATCACAAAAATATCACGAGAGGATCTGAGATTACCGAAAAAATTCACGTTATGAGTTCAGACCCTCGAGTGATATTTATTAGGACCATCTCATCAATAAAATAAGAATTTAAATATAATTCCTCTAAACTTGGCTTACAAACTTGTAATAATTGTATATTTATTTTTTCAAGTCATATTGCGACAGTAGAATGTCGATTGTCAGTAATGCCAATAGAGAAGAGCAAAATACGGGTTTATCGCCACGGTTGGCCGAGGTCGTTAAGGCGCGGACTCGTGAGCGGGAGGTCTGGGGTTCGAATCCCGCCAGGACTGTCCTCCCTGACTGAGGTTTTTTTCCCCCAGGTTTTCCTCAGTCCTCATAAATGGCAAATGCGGGGGAGGTACCCTAAACTTAGGCCTGGAACGTTTCCTTCCTTAAAAAAATCCTTTTCTAATATATCATTTCGTTTCATGTATCATCAGTGTCCACCGCCTGTGGTGTGCCTCAGTAGTAAAAACAAGCGTTAAACACTATTAAAAAAATACGGGTTTAGGATTATTTCATGAATAGAATAAGAATAAAAGTGATATATATTTGAAATTGGCGCACAGAATATTAACACTTGTCATACTTATGAATATCTATTCTATTCAGAAACTGTGAGACTGAATTGGACAAAAGTCTACTATTACAATTGCTACCATTCGATTTTCTAATACCAACTGAGAAAAACAAAACAAAAAAGAAGATAACATACATTGTCTCTATTTTTCTTTGTGTTCTGCGGTTTGGAATTCCTAATGATAAGATCAATTGACGCAACACCAAAACACTCTGAAGATACCTCCATTTTATCGTTATGATTGTCGATTGTTCATGCTTTTGTTATCAATAGCTCCCATAGCAAAAGTGGTCAGTGATGCGTGTTCAGGAATTATATAGTGTGGAGGTATATACACTGACCAGAAGATAAATGCACGTCGCGTGATAAAACGGATTTAATCATTTTTTCTCGATAGTTTCGTTCCGTAATCCGGCTGTGATTGATCAAACCTCAAAATTTTGTTTCGTTTCATTGGTGGATTATAAGTTGACGTAACGTAAGTGAAATATTCACGTATTTCTCTCCCCCATTCCTTTCTAATTATTCTGTACAATTTTAAAGCATTCTTATTCTAAAACTAGCCCAAATCTCTTGTCTCTCTACATCTTCAATATACTTTGCTTTACCTCTTCCCAAAAGCCTTGTTTATTTTATCCCTAAATTCCCAAAGTTCCCCTATCTCAATTTCTTGTAATGTTTCCCCTACTGTTACCTCTCGTTATTTCCCTTTAATGTTATAAACAATCTCTTAGACCATTTTGGTTTCAAAATCGTTACCAATATTTTAAAATTCCCTGCCTACCCTTTCGATGTAATTTTAGGCAATCCCAACGTCTCTCTATAAAACATCTCACGAATTGCATTACTTTTTAACCATCCCTTAGAAGTTTTCCATACTTCCACTCCATGTAACATTTTTGATTCCACTACCACTACATACAATTGCTACAATCAATTTATTGATATTTTGTACTTTCATATTCTAATTGCTCTCATGGCGACTTTACCTTTAACAATAACATTCTTACCTTGGTTCCCTCACGCCCAAATAATGAAATTCTTTAACTACTTCCAAAGGCTCAAGAACACTTTCTAGTCCGTTCTTAAACACTACTGTTTTCAATTTCCTAACATTTACTGTTAATCCAAACTCTGCATAAAATTTACTTATGTCATTTATATCTCGTTGCAGTCGAGTTACTGCACTGCACCGTAACAAGCCTAGCATTTCTTTCTTCCCAATAACTGGACAGCGAATTGCTTTTTAAGATAATTTCCATATTATCACCAATAAACAAATTAAACAAAACTGAACTCAACCTACAGGCTTGTCTTTTGCTGCATCCATTTCCTCTACACTTAACACAAAACTTAACTCCATCATACACTTTTGAACCTCTATAATAAACTATTCACATATTCTTTTACATCTCGTCTTATTGTAACAAATGCCTTTTCAAAATCCGCAAAGAACGCATACCTATTTTGTTTCTTAGGTGCTTGTTTACTGTAGTTTAGTTATCATGATGCCACAAAAAGCCCTTCTACCCTTCCTGGATACTGCCTGAAATTCATGCAACTTCCCTTCTACCTCTAACCATTTCCTGTAATCTTTTGAGTGGGTCCTGCCGCCATACTTGCCTTCTAAACCCAAGATCGTGGGGTCAAACTCGGCCAGGACCATTTAATTTTTTTCGGGTGTAAAAACCCTAAGTATGGCTTCCTTCGGAAGGGAAGTAAAGCCGTGGATCCCGTGTCGTACATTTACGGCATGTTAAAGAACCTCAAACCTGAAAGAAGAGACCTCTGAGCAAAATTTATCGGCTGTTTCACGCCCTGAATTGAATGGGACGCTGATGACCTGAGATGTTAAAGAGCGTCCGTAAATAAACCAAACCAGCATGTAATCTTTGAGCCAATAGGCCTGTGTAAATTTTACCTACAATTGAGTATGTGAAATATATATTTCAAATGCATCTTAAAATTTTGTTTCTATTTAAAATAATGCTAGTTTAAATCTTTCATTCATTCAGTGATAACACTGTCAGCTGTTTCTTAGGTATTCACATCTGTTAATTCCAAACGTGAGGTCAAAATTTTCTATAACCACCATCTTTGTTACACTAAAAATAATTGTTTTTTATGCATATAAATCCCTTGTTAATATAAAGAAGGTATTTTAAATATATTCATTACAGTTGTTTAGCAATTGAATTATACTTCTAGGTCAGCAATTTTCTAACTTTTCTTGACCGTGAATTCCCTTTAAAGATCACTAGCTGTCCGATTTAACTCAAAGTTTAAAATCCTACATTTCCATTTTATGTATTTCCTAAAGTTGTCCATTACTAGTGTTTCAGTATCAATATTATTATATTAAAAGCATATAAGCGATTTAAACAGTGTTATTAAAATCAATTAACAATGCTATAACATTTTTCGTTAATTTTAATTTTTGAACGAGGGGGGTGATGCTGAATTTCACTTACAAGCAATGATATATCGGACTTAGTCGGAGAAATTTTATTTTGAGTTCAGGTTTTACGTTTTATATACTTGTTTCTTAAATAAATGTGTACAGAGAATGATTTTTCACACATGTAAGTTATTACCATTTCATGGCCTTCTTTAATAGTCCCCAGCGTAAGCCGTTCGTTGCTGAAAGCTGCGTGCTGTTGCTAGGGAAACTATTCTGTGAATTCTGAAGGAATGTAAGCTATTGCGGTTGTACCCATGAAACGATTTTTGAAATTTCTTCAAAATACCCATCGTTCCTACCTACTAGGCATCGAAAATAACAATGAAAAATTATAATATATATATATATATTATAATGTTTGCCATAGAAGAACTCTAGTAGTTCGAAATATAGCGATTACAAGCGTGACTTTCTTTTAGTGTTTTATCCTTTTTTGCTTTTATAATTATGTTAATTTGTTACATTGTTAATAGTGTTACTTTATTTTTACTTTGTATTATATAATATATATATATTATGTATATATTATATATTATATATATATATATATATATATATATATATATATATTAGTGTGCGTGTGCGTACGTGTACGTGCCTGTTATCGCTCTAGCGGTTGCATTTTTTGTTTTTTCTCAATGAAACTCGGCATATAACCATCAGTTATCAAACGATTCATCGGGTTCGTTAACCTCCAAAATTGGACCATTGGGGGGGGGGGATTACTCTAAACCATTTATTTTTTTTAAAAAAAACTGAAAAAAGCTCTAGCTGCAGAAATGTTTGGTTTTTTATTTATCCACAAAATCGATATATTTCATTAAATAAATTGAAAATAATAATTTCTGAAAATCAGGGCAATCGGGCCAATTGGAGTAGTAGTTAAAGCGAAATTTAAATATCGCTCTAGTGGCTGCAATTTAAATTTTTGTTGAAGGAAACTCGGTATATGCCACTGAAATAAAATAGGAAAAATAGTTTGTGAAAATCAGTGAAATTAGATCATTAGGAAAGGAAATTTACCTGGAACCCAATAGTTAAAAATTAATTTTTGTAGTTTAATCTCAACAGCAGCAGCAGCAACAACAACAACAACAACAACAACAATAATAATAATAATAATAATAATAATAATAATAATAATAAAGTTTCATTTTTGTGTTACAGATGCAAGAATTCTAATGTTTTCTCTTATACCACCACAGTAATGCCTTCTTCATTTCATTAATTAATTTGGCCATCATTTATATTTTAGATTTGTTTTTAAAGTTATTCAATTTGCTGAGCAATTCGCTTAGTTTACTTAGCTCTTGCGTGACGGACGGTTATCTTTAATTTGATTCGAATTTATTTTACCTCAATAAATACACGTTGTAAGCTTATATTATCTGTAGTTTTTCCTAATTCTTTGTTTATATGTATACATTCAAAAATAAACGCTGTTAATAGTACTCTAACACTTCGTTATTTATTTATTTATTTATTTATTTATGGACGCTCTTTAATATCTCAGCTAACACTTCGTGGACAACCTAGAGCCGCTGAGGTTCTGTGGACCACAGTTTGAGGACCGTGCTCTAGATCACTGTTGCTTGTGAAATCAGAATACATAACAACGTTTTGTGTTTTTAGTCCTGAGTTGTAATGAAATTTTCATTCAGGAAAAAACGGTCTCCATTAACTGTGTTTACTTCAATACTTATTTGAAGCATTGTGAAGTGTTTTATAATGTTAAACGAGCCTCCAAGTTGTGTAAATGATGGAAACAATTTGTGTTATATTTGTGGTATGTTAACTTTAAAGGTACGGATTGTATCTCTTGCGTAACTGGTTGACTAAAATAATACACCGTTATGTTTTGCATTTCTGATAATGTGGCGGGAACCCCAAGAATAATTTAAAATTCAAACGTACTGTTACGTATCCATCTCTGAAATTAACAATTAGACCATTGTCTCGAGGGCCAGAACTTTCTCTACAAACTGCACTAGAGAGCTTAAATTTGACAGAAGAAAATCAAGGAGTTGAGATGCTGAATGAATATTGCTGCTTCCGAGCATCTCTTACTGTACCGCTGCGTAAACTAAGCGAATACTCACCTAGTAGAATAACTTATTCAAATTATGGTTTTATTAGTTGATGAAATGAATAAGTTATGGCATTACTCTGTGATATTTGGGGGAAAAAATTAGAATTCTTGCAATCTATAAGTATCACAAAAAGGAAACCATATTTTTAGAATAATAATAATAATAGTAAAATTAATGATATACTATTAAATAAATGAAATATATGACCACTGACAAGCAAAGCTATGCTGGTTGGGTATTTTAAAACATGAACTGAGCCCTTGATATCATCTTTACATTCACTAAAATAGAGAGAAATAACAGAAAGTTTCGAGTTACATTGTGCATTTAAAATGTTCATGTTTCAATAAAACAAATACATGTTACTGTTTAAAAGTAATTACAATGTACCAAGCAAATATACACAATCAATAATAAACAATCAAGATTTATACGGAGATTTCGAAACCCTCAAATACGGGAAATCCTGTACAATATGGAACAGTTGGTAATCCTAGATATTCTCTACAATCGTGCTCGGCTACTAGTTTCATATAATACATTATTATTACGAAAAAAAATAAAAACTGCTTTGTAAATATATTTATATATATATATATATATATATATATATCTATAGAATTGTTGTATCTACATTTTAAGATTTTGTCTCCTTGGTTATTACATTACGATATTTTACTTCAGAAGTTTTAGGAAGGAAAGCTTTGCACGTTCGTATTGTAGTTTGAATTTCAAACAGTTGGTGTCAAAGTTAATCTCTGCACAAGCGTTTCCAACCATACGATAAGTTTTGCCCCAATACGATTTACGATGGTACCTAAGCGATATTTAATTGGAAAACTTGCAATTTCATAATGATTTGTTCATTTAGAATTTTTATAAAAGAAATAGCTACTTTTTTGATTATCAGAAAAATGACTTTATTTATTTATTGTTTGGACCTCGTGGGTTATCGTTGTACAAAATGGTAGGATTCAGGCTCTCTTCTTAAATACAGAACGATGTATATACAAATCGCATTAAAAATTTATTAAAATTTTTATTTCTACAACCCGGCAACGCCACGTTTTAACCTCTTCTCATATCCTTAACAGCCTAATTCGGATTTAGGCTCTTTATATATAACACACCCTTCCCCATTTTCTCCTCTGAAATCTTTTAAAAATAGCATCCAGACCAGGCCTTCCCTCCTAAATTTGTCACAACAATCCACATATTTCTCTTTCCCTATTTCTTTTGAATTACTCTTTAAAGAACTCTTATCCCTAAAACTAACCCAAATCGCTTGCCTCTCTGTATCTTCAATTCTTTGCCCCACTTCCTTCCAAAACCTGTCAAATACCCATTAAAAATGAAAGTATTCATACTTTACCGTCAATAGAACATTTGTAAAACTATATTTTAGAAAATACGAGTGTATTCAGTAAGCGAACATTATAAGTTAACCTGTCTTTAGCATCTTTGCTCCAATTCCAGACGCAACAATTGCCGCTTATTTGTGTGTACTTTGAGATATTAATTCGACTATTTCGCTAATGTAACATCTCTCCTGTACTGGCATTACTGACAATCGATATTCATCTGTTATAAGATGACTTGAAAAGATTTAGTATTCATGATACAAATAAACAATTATTACAACGTTGTAAGCCAAGTTTACGAGAATTATATTTAAATTCTTATTAAATTAGTGAAATAGTCCTAATAAATATTACTCGAAGGTCTGAGCTTTCCATTACGTTCGTGAATTTATTGCAATCTTAGACCCTCTTATATTACTTGTAATAATTTTATCTTTGGAGGTTGGCAACACTCTTCTGCACATCTAGCAAAACATTTGTTGCTGATCTGGGTTTTTACTGCTACGGTAAATGCAACTGCCTCAGGAAAACATCCATGGTCACTTTAATTAATCAGCACAATTTCATTGCCCCTTATGAGCTAAAGTAGAACAACTGCTTGCAATAACTCGAACTTATTCCGTGGGTATTTCATTTTATTACTTTTTCTATGCAAATTACCATGGCAACAAGCCTTCGTGGAAAACAAAATTATTCAGGGAATTAATATTGAGAAAATTTCTAAATCTGTCTTTTTATGTATAATTTTAATTGGCATTAACGGATTTATGGATAATGTCAACGCCAAGAATATTCACTGTCGTTCAGATAAACGAAACCGCAAAGATAAACATAAAACCGCAACCTCCACAGGGAAAATAAATACATAAGTATACATAACATTTTTATATATATATATATATATATATATATATATATATATATACTTACCATAACGGGTGGTCGAGGTCGTTAAGGCGCGAACTCGTGTGCAGGAGGTTTGGGGTTCGAATCCCACCAGGACCGTTCTCCCTGATTGAGGTTTTTTCTAGGTTTTCCTCAGTCCTCATAAATGTCAAATGCTAGGGAGATACCCTAAACTTAGGTATGGAACGTTTCCTTCTTTAAAAAAATATCCTTTCCCAATAATCATTTCATCTCATGTATCGTCAGTGCCCACGGCCTATGGTGCCTCAGTAGTAAAAGCGGGCGTTAAACATCATTAATATATATTAAATATTCGGCAATAAATTAACTATATTTAGTAAAAAATAATGTTATAAACACATGGCTTGAAATTATAAATATAAAAAATAAACGCTATACTTTTAAAGCTATAGTAAGGAAATCGAATATTATTAAATAAAATTTGTAACTGAAACAATGAAACTAAGATGAGGGGAAAAAAAAAATAAAAAATGGATAATGAATAACACAGTTTAATAAATATAATATAATTAGTAATATAATTAAAATATAATATAATAAAATTATATAATAATAAAATAATATAATAAAATTAATTAGTAATATAATATTATATAATTAGTAATAATTTGTTATTAAACATTTACGAGGCATCAAATGTTCGCGTGGTATGTTTTGTAACCTGTCATAAATACTTGGTGCGTAAATTAGATATGGTAAAGTGCAGCAACTGACAGATAGAATTAAAGATATAACTAATCAGATAAAAAATCTCATTATGCAATTCATATTGTGGCTATCACGAATTTTTTCGCTAGTCTGGTAAAAGAATTGCTTCGCGGCACAGGACACTTATCTAAATAAAGCAGTGTAAGACCACATTTTTTTCATATATTGTGGAATACCCTGTCCTGCCATGTATAAAAATCAGTAAATCTCTTGATCTCACTTATGTAGGACATGCGAGGACCTCTGCTACAAAGTCGAAGCAGATCTCACAATGAGAAACATACGAGTGATAGTCTTAAAGTTTTTAATTATCACCTGGAAAAAAATCAAGCTGCGACCTTGAAACTTGGTGATGGTGATAATCCTTCTCTACATATTCACCCTTCAATGCGATACATTTTCCCCAACGATGGATGACTTGGCGGAGACCTTGATTGCATAAATCTGGTTTTTTGGTGTTCAGGAAACGTTCCAATTCGAAAATAACCACTTCGCCATTCTGGAAATGCCTACCATGCAATGTTTCTTCATCCGAGGAAAGAGGAAGAAGTCTCTGGGTGCCATGGCAGGAGAATACGGGGGATGAGGCAAAAATTGATATCAAAAGAAGCAGCACGTGTGACTGTCCATTACAGAATGAGATGGGCCGTTTTCGTGGAGCAGAAAGATCCCCTTTGACAGCTTCCCGGACGCTTCGTCTTGACAGCCTCCCGTAAGCTCGTCAGGAGATTTCGGTAGTATGCTGCTGCGATGGTTTGCCCCTTACAAGCACCACATCATGGCAGTCCCAAAAACACTCAGCATCACTTTGCGTGATGATGGTTGGGGTATTCATTTTTTTCGGCGGTGCTGAATCCACATGTTTCCACTTCCCGCTTTGCTTGTCTCGGGGTCATAGTGATATACTCGTTCATGGAGATTCGTAGGCAGCTAAAGAAGTCATCTGGGTTGAGGTGACGGGAACCAGCGGCCGGGCCTCTATTCTCTTGCGATTAGCGGTTCTTCAGCAGAGAGATAGTCTTCGTCATTCAGACTTGTTTCAACACACTTGCTACCTAACCACTGTGTCATATGATGGTGCGTAGTTGTCATGAACTTCCACCGCCTCGGCATCGATTGTTGTAGCGTTGTTCCCCTTCAAATGCAGAAAACAAATTACTGCACGATCTTCACTTTATCAACAGGCTGCACTATTTTGTATTGGCCCCTCTAGCGTGTTGCTATGGTACTGTGGTGCGGAAATGTGTACCAGAACTGCAGAATATACATGTAAGCAAATAAAAATAATTATTTAACTTTATTTTTTCGAGGTGATAATTTAAACTTTATGACTACCCCTCGTATTTTGTTAAATTACCCATGTTATCTGACGCGTTGTTTGAAGGCAAGGTAACAAGTATTAAGTGTTATTTAATAATTTAAAAGTGTAAATGTCAAAAGTTGTAAGTGTCATTTTAAATCGTTTTATTTCAAAAGCGCGTTTAGTTGTGATCTAAGTTTATATACACGGATGAAGTTCTTTCAAATGCTCGTTAATAGATAGCGCAGTTCTAAATGTCATGCTATGCTGTCATCTGGTGTTCTAAGTGCCATGCCATGATAATAATAGTTTTTAAGGGAAAATATTTATAGTGCAGACATATTTAGTGAGTGGTCATCGCTTTTTGAGTTGCGATAGAGTTTTTGCTATTATAGAAAAAAGAAGAAGGGTAAGTGAGACCTTCATTCCGCAAGATTTATACAGGGTTGTAGATTAAGTTAAAGCTATAAATTCTTGTTATATTAGAGTCGAGTGATTTCTTTTATTTTAGGAATGTTGCTGATTGACTGCTAATATTACATAAGTGCAACATTTCAAAATACATAATGCTTAAAGTATTTCGATCTCATCCATCTCAAATATCCATTAAAAGAAATTACTAACCATTAGAAGGCTGGAGGATTTTTGAAGTTTTAAAGAGAGGGAAACTAAGGTTGATATACGGCAACCTGTGCTTCGTCTGAAAGTTCAACCCCGTTTATCGGTTGAAAAAAGAAAAACCTCTCGTCCATGTTGCCATTCCTTCTTGAAGAGCACAGAGAGACACCAATTTCAATCTGTGTAAGAATGAAAAACTAAACTGTTCATGTCAGTTGTGAGTAGACACTGGTATTCTTGTTCACGTTTGTACTTTTGCCTTTAATAGCAGTATATGTTTCCCTTCTTCTTCTTCTCACTTGGCGCTAAGCCCGGGGTGAGCCTTGGCCTGCCGCAGCGACCTCTGCTTTCTCTACCTCCGGCTTACGACTTCATTGATAGAGGGCAGTATAATGTACCTTCTTGATCGAAGAACGCCACCACTCCTCAGTAGTGACTGAGAAGAACATCACCTCTGTGGAAAAAATTATCAGGGAAGATCCAAGACTAACCTGCAAGGACATTGAACTGGCATTAATTTGTCTAAAGCAGAGAAGCTTACAGGATGGAATGTTACCAAAAATGCTGCAAAAACTTAACTGGAAAGTCTCACCGTGTTTTGGTTATTGTTGTGGGTGATGAAATATGGATATATCAGATTAGTCCAGAAACAAAATGCCATTTCTAAAACTACCCTACAAAGTCAAGAGGCCAAGGAGTGTGGAAAAGAAAACGGTTGCCTCTTTCTTCTTCACAGGTCACGTGGCAGCCACTGTGCTCGAAAATCAGAGAACGTTACTGCAAAACGGTACACAGAAGTTTGCCTTCCGAAAGTATTTCAGAAAATCCAAGAAAGGCGTCCAAAGACAGGACTAAGGGGCGTTTTGTTGGACCATAACAATGCATCAGCCCACACCGCTAATGTAACAATGTGGAGTTTCTGCAAGAAACTGAGGCAAAACTCATCCATCCTTTAGCCCCGAAGAACCGACTTCGAGGTCACCGAATTTCTAGCCCCAAAGAAGCGGTTGCAGCATACGAGGAGTGCAGAAAACTGGGTGACGTGAGTGCTCCCAGAAGTGGTGCCAGGGCGAATACTTTGAGAAACTGAATAAACCAAACGTTTCAATGAATATTCATAGTTTGTTGTATCATGATCGCCAGTATGTTCTGCGATATGCGGTTTCGCCTTGTTGCAGGTAATCTTGTGCCAATTTAGAAAAGCACGAAATTACCTCCTTCTCTGGATGCAATTACTGTATGAAATTCATTAGGATGTTCGGTGTTCAAAGATTCAAAAGTTTTATGAATTTACAAACCGAGACATTTGAGGCCAAGTTTCGTATGAGTTGCTGAAATCACTGCCCTCTTATCTGGTTTCAACGGCCGCTATCACTATATGGGCCAATATGCACTTTTCCCGATGCCCTCTGACGTGTAGAGTACCTGTGATAAACCCTACAAGGACTTTCAAGAGACGTTCCACTCCAGCAAGCACTGCACGTCTTAGCTTCCGGCATAGCGGCCTAATGTTTTCCGCATACATCGAAAATACATTGCTGTTTTGCTTCGACAGACCTTATCGCCCACCTGTCATTGGTTTATAGGGAAATATCTGCTAACACAAAAAGTGCTTACAACAAAAAACAGACTCCTTTAGAAAGTAAGCCAGTGTATTGTCGCGTCTTAATTAAAATATTCCTGGGACGAATGCCTGAAACTAACCGAAATTTACGAGGGTTTTGGGGTTGATGCATAAGTTGGTAGAATCTGTTTTTGGCAGGCAACACTGAACTATTAGGCGTTTCTTTATCGTTTGTCATTTGTCCTTTAGAGTGACCAGATTTGAGTAATGTTAGTACTCTTTGTGGGCTAAAGATGTAGTGTCAAGTAGAAAAATGACTACAAACATGTTATTTTACTTTAGTTTTACAGAGTAACAAATGCAGTGACTCGAAACATTTGTGCCGTTAAAATGCCACCAGGGAAAGCGCAACAAGAAAATGGTTTTGTCGTACAAAAATGACGTGAGCGGTTTCTTTGTTCGGAAAGACCCTCAGGATTTGATGAAGATTATTCAAACGCTTTAATCCACGACGACCTCGGTCAGTCAACTCGGAATGAAATGAATGAATAATGTTTAGCGTCCGTTTTGGCTACAGAGGCACCACAGATGGTAGACACTGGTGATACATGAGATGAAATGATAAATTGGGAAAGGATTTTTTTAAGGAAGGAAACGTTCCAGGCCTAAGTTTAGGGTACTTCCCCAGCATCTGCCAGTTATGAGGACTGAGGAAAACCTGGAAAAAACCTCAGTCAGGGAGGACGGTCCTGACGAGATTCGAACCCCAGACCTCCCGCTCACGAGTCCGCGCCTTAACGACCTCGGCCACCCATGGCGGTCAGTCAACTCGGGAATTGGCAAATGTGATGATCTGTGGCCAGCCAACCAGATGCTATCTTTGTATTCCATGGACAAGTTAAAAAATTAGGTTTATGACAGATATACGCTTTAAGCGAAAACAACAGAAATCACTGGGTGGCCATTTGTGCCTCTTTGTATGCTCCTGGTCGGTTAACTGCAGACAACATCGGGATGGGATGGCTACTGGTGACGAGAAATGGTTGCCTTTATATCAATATAATAAAAGAAATGAGGGAATATTTGAACTTTAACAAAAAAGCAACTTACGATATAAAAGTTAGCGTTCATTCATAGAAAATGGTATGCCGCTTGTGGGACAAAGGTGAATTGCTTCCCAGGATGTAACCATCACTGCTGACATTTATTGCCAACAACTCTGACATTTGCGGCCCCTGTTTAAGAACAACGACCGATAAAACTGCATCAAGTGCTGCTGCAAAGATAATGCACACCCGCACTGCGCTATCCAGGAGCTTGGCTGGGAAGTTGTTCCCCCATCTTGCGACTACACATTTCCACTTTTTTTTTTTTTTTTTTTAAGGCTACAATCTTCCGCTTTCGATAACTTATTTAACTCCAAACCAGGAGATTTTTTTTCAGGCATGGAATAAAAAACTCCCAGCAAAGGGTTACAGTTATAGATAATGCAGGGGAATAATTAGTTAATTACCGATTAGTTTTTGTCTTCTGTTCATCTCAAATGAGTATCAAATACAAATTTTGACACAGTGAGATGGGGAACCCAGGGGTCAAAAATTTCAACCTTACGTGTTAGTCTTAAAGTTTCAAAAGGGTGTGTATGCCACTGACTTTGTTTACCTTAAAGCCCCAGTTCATGTAAACACCTATCAACTTCAGTTGTTAGAGACAAAGATTTCATTCCATCTACCTGTAGCTATGTCTGCGTCTTCTGTGTTTGTAATGTCATCGAGTCGACTCTAACTTAGCATTGACCATCCATTCAAGGAGTCCCTTAGTGTGCACATGCACTCTATGTGCGTCCAGAGCAAATATCTCCCCCATAGGTGATTGATACGACCGCTGGTACCCAGGGTGTTAAGTCCTACAAAGGAAGGAGGGTAAATACAGTGAAAAATGAAAAGAAGATAACGTTTGAGATTTCTATCTTGCACTTATTTATTGTTTCCTTTTCTACTGGATAAAATACCGGGCTTCCAGAATATGTCCTGTCCGCTTGCATGGAGTTTGTGCGTCTCGGCCAAGGTCGGCTACTTTCCTGCACTGATGACCACTTGCCTGCCTGAATATCTTTGAACTTCACCTGTCTACATTTGTTTAAAAAAAACTTTAGAGCAACGTATTTTTTCTATGTAAACATTGTTATAAATACGAACCGGCTCGTTGCGTTCGTGAGGAATTTATTCCGAATTTCCTTGGGTTTGCCTCCTTCCAGAACTGTAATTTTCTAAATGAATTTGATAATACTGGTTCAGCGTAAAATAAATAAATAAATAAATAAACCAGACGAAATTGGGGCAAATCTTGAAAGTTCGCCAATAAAATCACTACTGAAATTGGATTTCGGTGTCTTTTGCATATGCAGCAACAAAATTGTTAAACTCAAACCTCACAAGTGTATAAGTGTCCATAGTTAAGGTGATCCCGTAGCAGGTGTGCAGTATTGTGACTGGTTTCTTTCATTAGCGACTGAGGGGTTAATCAACCCACAGCTTGTGGTTTTTTTTTTTTTTTTTTTTTCCCAGACAAAGCCTTGTGAACGCTCATAGCACTAGCTATTAGTGTTGTGAAAATGCAAATTGTATACAAAGAAACCTCTCTTTGTGATTGGAAACTTGGAGTTTGATGTGCAAGATGCAAAATCGGTCCAGTTGTTTATGAACAATGCAGAGAGGTATCGAAATGATATTGTGGCCCCATTTTTAATCTGATGACGGAAGAAGAGAAAGCATACGGGTGGTTTGAACAAGATTCCGCCACTGCTCATACAGTAGAGAAGTCCAAGTGTAAAATTAGGGTAAGGTTTAAACATATAGTAATTAGTGCTGGTGTATAACTCTCTCGCCCTCCAGAAGTAGGAGTCAGTGAATTTAGCCCTCACACATTGGAAGAACTCAACTTATATCATAATCGTTTCTGGCATATCTTGGTGGATTTCAGAACGTTTCCTTCATCACGTTCAGTTATTGAAATCATGGCAATTTGCTCCACACGCTCTGTTCTCGTCATGAGTCAGCGCTTCTTATCATTTCAACACCTGCTATGACGTAATTCATGACTGTATGAACTTGAAACTGCTCAAGACATTCTTATGTCATGAAATAACAGAAACATTGATAATATCTCACTCCATCATTTCAAAGACATTTTTAGAGAATTCCGAATAGCTATTGCGGTTGTACCCATGAAACGATTTTTGAAAAAAGGTTCTTCAAATTTCCATCGATCCTACGTACCAGGCACCAAAAATTGCAATGAAAAAAAAAATATATACATATACATGTAATATATGTATGTGCATATATGTCTGGCGATCATAATTTTTGTTTCCCCTCCCCCCAATAAAAACTCGGCATACAACCATCAATTAACAAACGATTCGTCGAGTTAGTGAATCAGCAAAATTGGACTATTGGAGGTGGAGATTAACCCAAAGCATAAATTAAAAAATAAATAAATAGAATAAAAAAAAATTAAAATCGCTCCAGCGGCCGCAATTTTTATTTTTCACCAACGAAACTCGACATTTTTCATTAAAATAAGTGAATAAAAATAGTTCATCAAAATCAGGGCAATCTATTATGAAAAGGGAAAATGTCTGAAAACTAGTTAGGGGTTAAAGCGAAATTTAAAACAGCTCTAACGACAGAAATTGTTGTTATTTCTCAAGAAATCCGGTATAGGCAATTAAATAAAATAGGAATTTCTTCTGAAAATCGGTGAAATCAAATTATTAGGAGTGGGGGTTTACCTGGTGCTCTAGCGGAACGAAACTCTGTATATACCATTTAAATAAAATAATAAAAACAGTTTCTGAAAATCTGTAAAATGGAATCATTAGGAAGGTGGGTCCATTTAAAATCCCAAATTTTAAAAATCGCTCTAGCGGCACAAATATTTGTTTTTTTATAACAAAATTCGGCATGTACCGTTTAAATAAAATAAGAAAAATAATTTGTAAATACTAGGGAAATTGGGCCATTAGGAATAGGGGTATAGCTGAAAAACCGAAAGTTAAAGAGTGGTAATTAAATCGAAATTTAAAAATTAAAAACGCGGCCGCAATTTTTTTTTCCCTCAACGAAACTCTGTATAGGTCATAGAAATAAAATAGGAATAATGGCTTCTGAATATCATTGAAATTAAAGTATTAGGACTGGGGGTTTACCTGAAACCCAGTGTTTAAAAATCACTCTAGCAGCACCAATATGTGCTTTTTCGCAACGAAATACGGTATATCATTTAAATAAAATAAGAAAATAGTTTATGAAAAGCAGAGAAATGGACCATTAATAGTGTAGTTTACCTGAAACCCAGAATTTAAAAATCGCTGTAGCAGCATTAATGTTTGTTTTTTCACAACGAAACTCTGTATATTTCTTTAAAGTAAATTGATAAAAGTATTTTCCGTAAATCAGTGCAATTAGGCCGTTTAGAGTAGGGGCTAAAGCGAAATTTAAAATCGGTCTAGCGGGCACAATTAATTATTTTTTTTTTAAAAACGAACCTTGGTATATACCATTAAAATATAACAATAAAAATGGATTTTAAAAATCAGTGAAATCGGACTATTAGGAGGGAAGGTTTACCAAAACTTTAAAAATCGCTCCAGAGGCATTAATGTTTGTTTTTTCGCAACGAAGCTCTGTATATAACATTTAAATAAAATAAGAAAAATAGTTTCTGAACATCAGGGAAATAGAGTCATTAGGAGTGGGGGTTTACCTGAAACCCGAAATTTAAAAGTCACTCTAACGGCATCAATATTTGTTTCTTCATAACAAAATAGAAAAATAGTTCCTGAAAACTAGGGAAATCGGACTATTAGGAGTAGGGAGTATCTGAAAACAGAAACTTAAAAAACCCCTAGCATTTAATTTTCTCTCATATGTTTCAAAATAAAAGCATAAATTAACTCAGCCTATACTTTATTTATAACGATGTATATTAATTAAATATTAATATAATATGTATTTGAGAATTATATTTGTATGTAAGAGCGCTCTGTAATAACCTTCAGAAAACGTTTACGTTACATGTTAATAACATTTAAATTAAATTTCAAAGCCACTGAAAATCGATGTAACTTTCGATTGTTTTTATTGCTTAGTACATTGCAATTGTTTTTAAATAGTAACATGTTTTTGTTTTATTGACACAAACATTTTTCTTCTTAAATACACAATTTTTTTTTCTGTATTGATCTCAGTTTCAATGAGTGTAAAATGATATCAAGGGCTCGGTTCATAAGCATGGATACATCTAAAAATGTTTAAAAATTCTCACACAGTGTAGCTATAATAATAATAATAATAATAATAATAATAGCAATAATAATAATAATAATAATAATGATGATGATGATGATGATGATGATGATGATGATGATGATGTGATTTCTCTTTTATAATATTTATATACTACAAGAATTCTAATTTTGTTCCTCTTACTTTTGAAAATTAGAGTAATTTAACCGTATTAACGATTTTTGTATTTTATTGTATCCAAATTTCAAAAATTGTAACACAGTTCCAGATTGCCAGGCAACTATAGAATTCTTTTAAAAATGTATCTTTCCCCCCCCCCCAAAATGGGGTTGCTTGGGACAATGGATGAAACTTTGGTTTTAAATTCATTTTTAATATCTAAATTGACGTGCTTTTTGCTTAAATTAAATGTATGTTATATTGATTGTTATTCCGAGAGGGGAGAGTTGTAGTAATACTGCTTTAATACATTATCTAAATTTTCAGAATGAAATATTTTGGAATCTTATTATAAAATTACCTAAAGCTTTTGGATTCATTTTCTGTTGGAAATATTTTTTGAACGCTCTGTGACAAAAGCCTACTACGCTTTCTATGGTATCCTCTTCTCAACACGTTCGTAAATCACTTTAAAATTGCTGAATGATACCATTGCTTGCTGCCAATACTGTCCTAGGTATTGCATATAGATGGCAACACAAGAAGCATCGACAGCAGAGGCTAATGTCATAATTTGCACATGTAGCCTTCCATCACACGCCTCATAACATTCAATGTCTTTGTTCGTCATGAATCTGGGCCACTCTCGTATTGTGCTGTCTTGCAAATGAGCAGAATGCTTTTAAGCAGAGATTTGATTTCCTATCTTTGTTGCTATTTAACCGTTAATAAGAAGTGTAACTTACCTAATCGGGTCCATGGCAACGGCGGTTCCTTTGTAGCAAGCAATGATGTGTGCGACCCGGTCAAGCAGCTGATCTCTGACACTTCCAACACCTGCTCGCTTGTGCGAGGTTGTTCCCTAGCCAACTGCAAGCATCGACTGAAGACAGGCAGACACGAAGTCGCCGCGCTTGCTCGTTTCACTTCGGCGTCTCTCGACGAAGCCAAATTTTTTTTCCCTTCCTCTTGTATCTTGCAGCATTATCAATCAAAATTGCCTTTCCATCATATGGGAAAGCGTGACGCAACACTGGTCGTCTTATAGCAAGTGCAAAGTTCTTATGCTATTGTCATATCCAGAGCCCGGAATTATTTTGGTTAAAAATAAATAAATAAAAAATATTTTGGTTTATTTTAATTAAAGTAAGCAGGCAAAAAGATACTTACAATAGTAAAAATAGCCAGTAATATAAAAATAGACATTTATTAAACGTAAAAATGGAGAGCAATAGCACTCATAAATGAAAATAGGCATTTAAGATACTCAACAATTTTTATAACACAATTAAAGTACTTAATCTTACATTTCTTGGTTACAAGCAACAATAAGGTGTCAACTGTCATAGTCAGCCGCTTGTCAGAGAGAACATTTTTAATCGTGGAAAAAGAACGTTCTATTTCTACTGAAATGATTGGAGCATATTTAAAACAAGCTTTTTCGAAAGAACTCATACCAGTTACAACAAAACATTCACCTTTCAGGACATCATGGAAATGTTGATCAAGACAAAGTAAAGTAGTTTTGAATAGTCCTGGCGAATGAGCAAAATATCTCAGTGGTTTCTGGTCGAGTTAATTTTCTGTTTATGCGTTTATAGGGGAATCAGGTTAGTATTTCACCGCCACAGGTGGCTGAGGTCGTTCAGGCCCGAACTCGAGAGCGGGAGGTCTGGAGTCCGAATCCCGTTTGGACCGTCCTCCCTGACTGAAGTTTTTTCCAGGTTTTCCTCGGTCCTCATAAATGGCAAATGCCTGGGAGGTACCTAAACTTAGGCCTGGAACGTTTCCTTCCTTAAAAATCCTTTCCCAATTTATCATTTCATCTCACGTATCACCTCAGCAGTAAAAACGGGCGTAAACACTATTAAAAAAAAAGAGGTTGGTATCGCTCTTACTTACGTACTGAACACATCGTAGGGACGGTTTATTGCACAGCCGTACCACTCTCGTCTTTCTTGCTTGCAATTGTTTGTTACATTTATGCAGCTAAGAAGTTACCCCCCCCCCCTCACAAATTTCCTAGAATTGTCTCTTATAGATCCATACAAGGTAATTTGCTAGGACTGTTCAAAACTAAAACTACAGTACTTCCCTCATTCTCTCCATTTCCTGGTAACTCGAGGTAACCGTGCTCGAGGTAACCGTGCGTTCCTTTCGCTAATGAAGGTTCTGCTATTTAAAGAGCTTAAGTGAATGGGTTGAGTATTTGAAAAGAAATAAACATATAACAAGATTCTCAATAGATATTTTTGAAAAGTGAACATGCCATTTAATTTGTATAACATTTTTCACTTCAATATATTGAAAATTTTATGTCCTTTTTTAAAATGAATAAATAATCGCAGAAAAAAATAATAACGATCCAAAATGAAATAATGAAAAATAAAAACTGGCCCTACCGGCATCAAATGTAAGGAAACACGTTCATTTCTATCTGACTGTTAAATATATCCACTCAGATTGAAAATACATTTTGCTTAACTTCCGAGTTTTGGTCATCATCAGAAATATGATAAAAGTATAGAAATTGTTGCCAAATATATAAAAAAAAAAAGCATAAAGCTATTTTACTACTTTTAAATGCTGGAACCAAAGAAAACAATTTACAGCAGTGTCCAATCAGCTGGCAGTGTACATGTAGCCTACATCTAACTTCATATCTGAACACCTCTTTCTTTAACTTGAGCCTTGATTCGAAATTCCTCTAAAGTATTGCAACCACACATTAATAAAGTAATGAGGTAAGGTTTTGTAGGCTAATTCATTAATCTTCTGAAGTGTTCTTTGTGAGATGAATTACCTGTGCGTTATCTAGGAGTGGCTGCTGATTTTTACTACCACCAACTATTTCAACATTTACTTTCCAATAACTGTTACTTAATGCGTAAAAATTGACCGAAAGGGAGAGGAGCATCTCGTCCATAAGAGCATACGCTTATTACACCTGAAACGCCACCTTTCACATGTGCTCCCAACCTTGTCATAAAGAATAGGTTCTTTTCTATTGACTTGTGTTACCCTTTTCTTGCATTTTGTTGACAACACTTTTCCGAGGTATTTGTTTTTCCACTAAGAAGATTGTAGCGAATTAAACCTTCCGCAGATCACCATATAGTCACCAAAATCTTTCTCTAATGATATTTTACGAAATGTTTCGATGCTCCATTCAGATATTGTACCGATCGCTTGTTGTCATAAAGAATTCACTTTTTAACGCACCTCACAATACGACAGAAAAGTGGAGGGGATACATTTGTTGCAAGAACAGACTTCAAACTTGTGACATTTTGACGCTGTTTTATAAGTGGCATACGTTTATCACTTTTCCTGTTTCTTCAAGTGATCGCAAACCGTTGAAGATGCGCGCCTGAGCTCCTTAGCATGTTCTTGAGCAGTTTGACGAGCCTCTCCAAGCAAAAGAATGGCGAGGCCGGGAAGGAAACCGGTGTTTACACTTCTGAATAAATCATGTACGAGGGGCATTGAAAAATGTTGCAAGTGTCATCTTAAAGTACAAGTTAAGGACTTTTTTTTTTTTGATAAGTGTTTGACGCCCGTTTTTACTACTGAGACACCACAGACGGTAAGTTAAGGACTGAATTTGACAACTTATCGTCTCATTTCTTCAAAGTACTCTCCATCTCTCCACACACACACACACACACACACACAGTTGTAGACGGTGCAACCACCTGTCAAAGGCACTACAGTACTCGAACTGAGATATTGTCAACAGAGCTGAATTTATAGCTTGAGCGAGGTTCTACACTCACATAATACATTTTTCAGACATACAAGATTTCATTTGAGGAAACAACCAGAATTTGCACGGTGCAAGGGGGTGATCAAGTAACTAGAAGTTGGCGACTTCCAGTTTCCTCAAATTTGCAGCTGTTCTGTGAGGTGCATTGTCATACAAGAGCAACAACTTTGAAGTTTCCTGTCTTTGGATGCCACCCCCTCAGTTCTTCAATTTTTTGAAGCTTTAAATGTTCATAGAGATACTGTCAATGCTGCCAACACCGATACCCACTTACATACTCGGCATTTCAACAGTAATGTGTGTTTATTTTCTTCTACCAAGTTCCTTACTCTAATTGTTCTCTCGTTCATAGCTTTCCGAGGATGGCCAGAGCGAGGGTTGTCTTTCAAAGTCTCTCGCCCATTTTCAAATGATCGAATACATCTTGCAATGATATCAAATGAACATACTTGATCACCATGAATAGCTACCAAGTCCTCGTGGATTTTTTTTCCCCCCCGCTCTCTCATCTAGCTTATAGCGTATGAAAATATAGAAGCCAAAGTTTTCTTTAGAAATATTCATGATTTTTCACAAGCTTTTGACACAGGATCGAACTAACAGACACTATGGAAATTTAAACTTGCACTTGTGTATATTTTGATAGCTTAAGATCAATTGTTACGAGATGCGTTAGTTGCATTTTTGTAGACATTACTGTCAACAATGGATAGAATGTTTGTAAAACTTCTGAACATCGCAACAATGAATCGTGGCTTTCTGTCAGGCCGAAAACTTATGGACCGTGCTTCGTATGACTTTGACAATTTAATTACAACTTGCGCTATTTTCTATAATATTAAATCTGTTTTATGACAAACATATTTATTTGTTTAATGATTATTAAGACAACTAACAAACGAAAGTATATAGTATACCCAGGACGCTGAAATTTTGGACTTGACAGCATCAGTTCATATAATGTTGGCTACGCTGTGGTTGCGGCGTTATAACATTCGCTGTTTATAACGGCTTGCATTGTAGAGTCAATGTTGCCTCGTAGACGAACAATTAAGTGTACGTAATAATGAATCGCTTCGCTCCAGGACTATTTATAGCCGCAATTAAACTGCTGCACAGTAATATAAGCAAAATAAAGAACAAACATGCGACAGTGAGATATCTGCTATGTAGATATTTTTTCATGATTTTAAGTCGGAAAAAGCTTCGAACCCTTACGATATGTGCGTTCTCTAAGAGCATTGCGTCCGTGTAACACCTTGAGGCAAAGGATTAGGTATCACTTTGTGAACGACTTTGCAAATGACCTCTTTGGGACATTTTCTAACTACTACAAATGAACCTTTCAACTAATGACAATAACTCAATACAAACACATGATTGAAATCAGATGCACACACAATAAGAAAATCGGTAACGTAGCATCTTCTACGTCATGACTGACTAACCGATAACGTGCTTTATTATTGGTTCAGAAGGTGCAACGGGCAGCATTCTTCGTTTGTTGCATGATTGCCAACTGGAAAGGTAGCTGTCAAATGCAAAGTTTTAGCGGCCCTGATATAACTTTCGCCAGGAAGGAATTTAGATTCATCCTGTACAATGCACGAAACAATTGTAGGCTTAAGTAGGGGTTAAAATAAATATCATGCCAAAAAGGCTTGCCCTTTGTTTAAAATACTTTACGGACGAAATTCAAGAAAAACTAAGAACCAGAAAGAAAAGCCTGAATAAATAGAAACAAACATACAAAAGCGAGAGAGAGAAAATAAAATAATGTGTCAGTTACGGGTAAGTACAAAAATACAATAGAATACTGCCTCTGTTCCAAATAATGGTCGCATTACTTTAGAGAGGTATTCATTGACAATGTAGAACACAGGTACTTATTTACAGAGAGTACTGGTCACAAATAATGAGTAAATAGTATTAGCAGTATTCTCATACGACTATTCACTCATAATATTGATCAGAGATAACATGTCGGGTTACAATGGAAAATTAAAGGCCCAAAAATAGCCATGTCATTGTAAACTGTGCTTCCCCATGTGAGGCAGTTCTTCCCATTAACCTTCTTACATTTTATCATGGCGTGTTGCAAGGTCAGGAAGACATTATCCAGTGTCTCCACAGGAAGAACTTCGAAGGTCTCCAAAACGATGGTAATAAACTCACCTACTGTAGATAACTTTTGACGTTGTACAAATTTCACAGCACTTTCCTTTATCAGAACTTTAAGCTCCTCTAGGTCTGCACAGTGCATGTCAAACCTTCAGATTTGTGAAATAGCCACTACACTTGCCTAATGCTTGTTCTGAACTGAACACCCAAAAATAGATAACAGCCCCTAGCACTGCCCAACACGCCAAATAATGTTGTACATGCTCTGTGCATATCTGGTTCTTCAATTTTGCTTCTAGTGCGAGCAAAGTCATTGAGGAAATGTGACTTTTATTTTGGTTGTACAATAGGGTGATAGAAACAAAAAATTAGAAGGAAAATCTTTACTAACGTTGAACTAAATTCTCCCATATATACGAGTTATTAATTAAATATTTATACAGAGACATCAAATTTATTCGGACTTTACCGTGAGTAAATTTGAATGGATAAATTGCCATTCTTGAGGGATATCAGCTTTGAAAGTGCAATATTGTTCAACCTAAAGAATTAATACAACTGCAAATTGTAAACAAACTTACTTTAATTATGACGTAGGAATCTCTCCCCCCCTCTCTTTCCAAGGGTGGACTCCGACCTCCACAACGAATTCTGAGAACTAGATCTCCTGATTATACTAATAGAAACTCGCTGCGCAATATTGACATCATTCATTTCAAATGAATCGAGGTTAGGCCATCTTTTAATCCTTCACTATGTTTAAGTAGGTTTAACGTCCCTTTTCCCTTCTGAAGCATCACTGACGGTGGATCCTGATGCATGAAATGATAAATTGATTTTTTCAGGGGGTGGGGGGAGTACTCCAGACTTAAATTCCAGGGTACCTCTCTGACATTTGCCATTGATGGAAAGGAATGATAAAATAAGCAATAAAATAACCCTATTCTTTAAACAAGAGCAAGTATAGACACATATATATGAGATGGGCAAACAAACGGAATCATTTTCATAAAAAGAAAGACATAATATGGTTAAGAATGCACAAAATTAACTCTCACCTATAAATGATTTGCATTATCGTTATTTTAAAAACTTTTCGACAGACTACTAGGTTTATTTCTGGTTTACTAAGTTGAACCATAAATATATAATAATTCTTACTATTACTTTTTATGCTGCATCCGTGGTCTAGTGGTAGCGTTTACACGTACTAATCCTGAGGTTCTGGGTTCGAACCTTGATCAGGTAAAGCTGTATGGTTAATTTTGTTGGGTTCCCCCCCCCTCGAGTTTTGCCTCATCCTGTGAAGATAAATGCCACATAATTTTACGGCACCAAGAATGCCGAGTTCATTTGTGCCATCATTAATTCATTTCATTTTATGCAGCGCTACAGATTTACATCTATAGTATTCAGTCCACAAACCACAGATGTCGCGAGAAGATCAATACCATCAAAGCGACAATAACTAAAAATTATTCTTTATATATAAGGGAAAACGCGGAATATTTTACCACAGTTACATTGATTTTTTTAATGTATTTATTTGGACAATCTATGATCACTAATGGAATATGCACATGTAGATTTCCGTTTATCTGTTTTTGTTTTTCCCTTCCTTAAATGAAAGATGTTTACATTTCCAAAGAGATTTCACAATATACTCCAGAGTGCTGAATTTTTCTGATTGCCTGTTTTTTTTTTCCCAAAAGGAAAAATATTTTTATTATCAATAGCATTTCCCCAGCAAATAGTAAAGCATGAGAAACTAATTTTGGCAAGACATATTTTGTTTATTATTTACATTTAAGTTTATCTGATATCAGTGATGCGAATTAAAATTCACCATTATGGGTATCCATATTTGATTTCAGGTTGATGAAAGAACGCAGATCATGATGCACAAAGTATTTTTATGCCGGGTATGAAAAATTATAGATGAATTTATGTTTTTCCTGTGTTCACCAAACAAATTATACTTGATTTTCATATGTTTAGTTGACTACTATTAATGATAACAATACGTATGGCAGAATTATATTGTGGGGGCAGCCTGATTTTCATTGATTGTTAATCGTTTTTATAAACTTATGTTTTTTACTTATAGTAATAACATGTGAATTTAAATGGCTATGCGCAAACTATTTCAATGTAGGATATGTAATAAGCATCGGTTGAGAGTTTAATTAATTAATATTTTCATTTAATATTAATACTTTGATTCCTCTGTGCTCTGAATGTCAATGTAAAAAATTTCAAGCAAGCGCGGGTAAACGGCTGGAGTTATTGTAATGTTACTGACTGCTCTGTCCCGGTACACGAGATTTTCGCGTTGGCATGTTGGCCATCCTTAATTACAGGAACAGTAGAAGCCTGGTGCATGTGGTAAATAATTATATATTGACGTTCAGCGCGTGGCAAAGGAGGAATCGGTGATGTAAAGTAAATGTATTCTTAAGTATTAACGCAGATTAATTAAAGCATATTGCACTATCATTGCTGTCTAAATATGGAAACAAAAAATGAGTGTGAGGAGATATTACTAACATCACTGAATGAACTGGTAACAGGCAAGTATAATATACACAATTATTTGCAAATAAAATGATAATCTCCATTTCTACTTTTTCGAGTTTGTTTACTACCTTGAACAGGGTTATATTTGCTGTAGCATTTTAAGGAATGTTATTTCGTGTAATATATTGTGCCATGTACTGGATTAACACGTTCCAGAAATTGCGTTTATGTGTCTTTATTCTTTGAGGTTATCAAGCACAAATGTTTCGCCTTCTATCATCCTGATAGGTGAAGTTGCATAAATACATCTTTCATAAAAACAATATGTATTAATTATTAATTAATTAATTAATACATATCTATTAATGTGCTTTCTACAACCGGATTACTAAAACTTCTATTTTGGAAGAACTACCCGCTGCAATGTCTTTGCCTTAATTCAAACATGGTTTTATTTTGGAAGCTACAATAGATTAGTATTTATGATGTGAATGCTGTACTTTTCATGTAGTGGCTTTAAACTACTTATGTTCATTTTTAATATCATACAATTTTTTCTGGTGAAGCACTTTGATGGAGTTACTGGAAACTCTTTCTTATTTCTTTTTTAATTCTTTCCTTACTCTTAGAATATTATTTACATATGCTTTAAGATGAATATTTTGTAGCATAGCCTAAACCTTATGTTTTTTTATTTATTCATCCTTTTGATCATGTTACATGATATAGGACATGTGCATATGCATGAATATCAAAATTAAAAAAAAAACATACAATTAGGTGTTTACAATAATATCAACGTAAGTACATAGATGAAATACATTGTCATTCTCACACTACTAGAACATAATGCAGTTATGAAATAGTTATAATGCTACTTAGGTGATATCCGCTAGCTCTGTTAAAATTGTATGTTTATTGATGTATTTCCAATGCCTATTAGCATATAAAATCATGGATCATGGCAGAATTACCCAGGTGATTTTAACTGTTTCAATTAAGCAAGTGCAGTTGTATAATCTGATTTCCATATTAAGAGGTGTTACTTAAATTAATGAGAGTCCGTAATGCTTTCAACTCAAATTCAAATGCAAAAGAGTGATCTTTCCCTGACCAACATAGTATATTTAAACTCCAAAGAAATTAAAGACTATACAAAAGTGTACTGCTACATAAGCTGGTCCACTAACAACTTATGACTGCTGGTAAATGTTTATAACTAAGGTCCTTGTTTTTGCCCATTTTGTCCCACTCTCTTTTTTATATACATATATTTTAATTAGTATAAAATAATCAAGAGAATTAAAAATATATATATTCTGTATTTAAGTAATAAGGAACACAACAATCTCAAATGACAATCCTAAAATTGCTATATCTTTACTTAGAGTGTGGGAAATTCATTTGTCTGTGTTTAAAAGTGACTTTATACATTAATGTACTCACAAGAGGAATAAAATTTGTGTCAATAAATTTCTGTTATTAATGAAAAAGCTTTAAAGAGTATTAATGATGTAAAAGTAAATATTTAAAATTTAATGGCAGGCTTCTGTATGTAAATAAATTGAAAATGCACAGAACAGAAATAATACATTCTGAGCACAATTTTGTCAAATATTTACTATTTTGTGACATTTATGTATGTATTTATGTATATGTTCCACAAATGTCATTAAAGGCTGTCATGTAGTGTTGAATTTTTATAATTAATTTATTTATCGATGTTCTCTAACAGCTTATGCTATCAGTGTCCCATTCAATTCAGGGCGTGAAATAAGTGAAAAATTTTGCTCAGAGGCCTCTTTGACTTTACTTATCCCTTCCAAAGGAAGCCATACTTAAGATTTTTATGCCCAAAAAAATTCATTGACCCTGGCTGGGATTGAACCTGTAATCTTGGGTCTGTGAGACAAGTATGATTACCCCTAGACAACTAGGATCAAAATAGTGTTGATAATGCAAATAAATAGTAAACAAAATATTTCCTCAAGAGTTTATGGAACACAATCATTTAAGTATGTAAATGTAAATGCTTACATAAGGAACTGCGCACCAACAAGTTCTTTACATTTTTAATACCTCTAAAAATCCACCAATCTCTTGCTGCAACCCTTGTGAGAAATGAAGGCAATCTCCTGATGAATATAAAGTTTCAGGTTCTGAAATATTTTAACTGAAAAATATTGACGTGGAACTTATCATTAACAAGTCTTTGTTTATGGTCATACTTGACAAGTCAACTCTGTTAGTACATATAAATCTTAACAAATGCTCTCTATAACTTGCATGATTTGGCTTGCCAAATACTCGGGAGACATGCATCTGTCAACCACAGGAGTAAATGCTCATGAATGATTTAACTTGTACAGCTCATTCAATATTTTGAAATAGTAATAATAAGTCAGAGTAGCACAGATTTTCATAGATCTGAATTTGAAAAGATATTTTTCATTTCAGGTAAAGATGTGTCTAGCATCAATTATCTGCTAACAGGGAGGTATTTGAACGTATTGAAAATATATGAAGATACAATCAAACCCTTTGTAAAAAATGACAGCAGTAGAACATTGGAAGAACATCTGAAATGCAGCTGTGAGTCATATTTGGATCAACATACTTTAGATTTTGAAAAGTGAGTATTGATTTAGCTGCAGACTTTATGATAGTAGAGGATATTCATAATGAAAGCATTCTACCAGCATTAATTATGAACCGTGTTTGCTTGTGCAGTGTTTTATATCATGGCACACCCATGCCACTGTACTGGAACTCCACTTTCTAAAATGTATGTACTATCTTATCTTATGAATGAGGCTGGAACAGGCAATGTATTGGGAAAATACAGGCTTACTGATATGATTTGGTTGAAATACTATAATGTTACTGATTTCATCGCTGATGTTATCCTTTACAAAACCCCTTTGTGCTAACTTCAGGTGTGGTTTTATTAGCAAACATGGAATATTTATGCTAATTTCATCTATATATACAAATGAGTCAGTATTAGGTGACACTAAAACTTCACTAACTGGTTAATTCTTCAGAACATGTTTCAAGAGCATTCGCTCTCATCTCAGCTGGGGACCAACTAATCCTGGCAGGTGATGTAGTGACCTCTGGTGGTTCCATATATAGGCAAAACAATACAAAATTTGGAGACAAGGACCAAAGAACACTTAAGAAATGTAAGATATAAACAAGTGGACAAATCGATGGTTGCAGATCATTTTTGGACTCACGATCATGACATTGTAGGAGAAGAAGCCAAACTGTTAAAAGCTACCAATTGACAATATGGGAAAAGATTTATATTTTAAAAAATAAATATAGAGTTATGAATTTTGACATTCCACCAATGGACTTCCTGTTATCTAATGGAACCACCAAAAGTCACTACATCACCTGTTAGAGTTAGTCAGTCCCCAGCTGAAGATGAGAGCGAATGCTCTTGAAACATGTTGTGAAGAATTAATTAGTTAGTGAAGTTTTAGTGTCACCTAATACTGACCCATTTGTATATTTAACAACTTCACTGTTCCTACTTCTTTAAAGACTATAATTTTATCTAGTTTTTCCTCAGTTAAAACTGTATCTTTTCAATCATGTTTTTTGTTTTGCACAGAATAAGTAGATTCAAAGTTGTGCACAATATTGAATTACTTCTGGAAGGAGATAGTTGCTAGAGATATATCTTTATTTAGAATGTGGGAAATTATGGAAAATGCAGTCTCTAGTCTTAAAAAACTAACTTAACTAAATTAAATGTGCTCACATGTTGAATGAAATATCTATGGATTTCTGGTAACAATGAAAATGCTTTAGAGAGCAATAAATATTTAAAATTTAAAGTTCAATGGCAGGCTTCTGTATGTTAATAAATTAAAGATTAAATAAATATTGACTATGTATGCTGCAGATATCTAGTCATTGATGTAGGGTACAGAATTTTTCAGGACAAATTCTGAATAATTCTGCATGTGATGAACTGTTTTGCATTTAAAATAACAATAATTACAAAAATTGTTGCTAGAGAGTAAATTATGTCACTATTTTTGTGAATGAAACTGGCAGGGAACAGGTTCAGAAAGTGACATTCAAGAAGATAACAACAGTAGGGAAAGGAAAATAAGCACAAAAGTCACTGGCTGCATTTGACTAGTAACAGAGACTTAAAACACTGTGTAAGTGGACAAGGTTTATAAGTTGTATAATAAAGCCTATATATGTTGAATTTACAGACAATTGCAGCTGTTGTGTGTGGGAATAGGCAGCCTGCTAGCATTTGTGCAGAGTAATTGGACAGGGCCAACATTTGAAACAGAAGCAAGTGAGGTATTTTCATGGCTACATTCCATGCACTGCAGTGAAACTCTAAACAATGCAGAGTTTAAAGAGGAAATAATAAAAAGCCTAGTTCTTGATGGAGAGAACTGCTGTGCAATTGTAACACATCCAGAATTTTTACTGCTAGCTCGAGTAGTTCTGCAGGCTTGCAGAGAGAAGCTCAAAACAGTTCCGGTAAATATTAATTTATATCTTATAGAATAGTACTGTTAAGTGTATTGACTACTATAAAATGCCTTAGACAATGCAGGTGTCCGAAAAGTCCCTCGCCAAGGTGAAATCACATCATGTATTTAATATATCCTCTATCCAGATCTGTGGGTGAAATTTACAGTTGTTGCATACACAGCAGCCATAATCCTGGGGCTATGGCATAGCATTCTTCATTAATACTGGTGCATAGGTGAATCTTCACACTATATACCCAGGAATTCTGATACGTCCAGAATAAAAAGTTCATTGTATTCAAAACCATGACTATAGGGCCCATGCAAAAGGCCCTCTGTGACCAATCCAGCATTTAAAAATGTTTCATCCAGCCAGTCTTGCATAGCCCTTGCATAGTACTGTTGGGAACAATCTTGCAGGATGCTCTCCAGTGATATCCAATGTCAGCTTTAGCCAATCTCCCAGCATTTCCAGATACATTTTTTCCGTCCACATTTCCAATGAAAAAGCATGAGCCAATGATACAATGGTTCCAGATGCCACACCATATCACAAGACCCCTCTTTGTGGAGATATCTCCTGAAACCAGTAGTTCAGATTTTATTTGTTGACTTCATCTTTTATATAAAAATTTGCCTTGCCAGAAAATATGGTGGATAAGAAGTCTGCCTTCTCACCAATCCTGCCCGAGAACCAACCAACCATACATTTCCATCCTATGATCAGGATCATCTTCTGATAAGTGTTGCAGGAGTTGCAGCTTGAATGGGTAAATTTTTTCCTTCTTCAGGATTATATAGACAGTAAACTGAGGAATATTCAGTTCTAGACTGGTTTGCAAAATTGACATCTTTGTACTGATAGGCTTTGATAAACACCAATTCATGCACACTTTGTCAGTGCATAGCCTGCTGGATTGGGAAAAATCTGCGACAGAACCCATTCCTCAAGTAATCTTCCATATTGCTATGGGTTACTGGTTGATATTGGACATGAAGTTTATTAAACTTGTTATTAACATCACAGTGTGAGTAACCTTCCATGACCACAACAGGTTGATTTCTATGTGTTTCTCCAGCAAAAGCATGACTCACTGCAACAAAACAACATAAATTTGGAAATTATTATGCCAGATTTTTTTGACACCCTGTTCATTATATTACTATAGCTTAATTATTTGTTGATGGTGCCATGCATTTTTTATAGATTTGCTGTTGGTGGTTCCTGAGATGTCAATTTGTACATCAGCAAATTTTGGATGAATTTTCAACAACATTGTATGAGGATATTTGTAAAAGTGTGGATGAGTTAGAAACTTGCGAGCAATTAATGAAGAAGCAAAAGAACAAAATTAGCTTTCATTTGGAAGCTGCTCGTATATTTCTGTTCTACAAACATGTGGTCAAATCACAAGAACACTGTAAAGCAGCTATGGAAGCTGCAAATGTAAATGTTGAAATTATTGGTATGTACAATATATATTAATGATAGATTATAATCAGAAAAAAAAAGTGATTTCATATGAACTTAAACTCTTGAAGCTATTAACAATAAAGTAGTAAAATAATATTGATATTGAGTTGATTTGGTGACACTTATACTTCAGTTACTTGAGTTTTTAATTGGACATGTTTCAGGAACATTTACTCCCATTCAGCAGAAGATCAGCTGGTGGAAATATACTCTGTAGGTGATTGGAGAAATGTATCGAATATATCCAATAATAGTGTCTGGAGGTTAATGACTTGATTTTTATTTTAGATTATGTAAATTTTTCTCAATGTTGTTTTAGTTCCAAAGATTTATTAGTTTTTTTTTTTTTTTTTTTTTTTTTTTTAATTCTATGGTATTATGACCAAAAATAGGCTGCCCTTGGCCTTTCTCAATCTGTTTGTAATGGATATTTCTGAAATGTTCTTTGGAATGGGTTTCCAAATTTCTGTTTGTTTTTCCAATTTATTTCTGATCACAGTCTTTGCAAATGATTTGGTAGATACCCAACCTCTTGTCAAAGGACATAGGATCATTAGAGCAAGACTGTAATAAATTTGTAATTTACTGTGGACATTTTGATGAGCCAAATTATTTTCTGTTTTTTAGAAATGTTTCTAAATTTATTGAACATGTAAGAGTGGTATTTATAGTTTTTTAATTGCATATCTTCTTTTATTTGTGATAACAAACTTGTGTCTTTGATATCTTTATTTCTTTGAAACTTTTTAATCATTTTATCTACTAATTTTTTGGAAACGATTATATAGTGCTGTGTGGATGATGTATTGATATGTTGTATGTTGTATGCTGGTGTGTTTTGCCTTGTATAGAGATTAGTGAATGTTCCAATCATTAGAAAGGAATACAAAGAATAATACCAATACATCATCCACACAGCACTACAAAAACTTTCCATAAAAAATTAGTAGATAAAATGACTGAAAATTCTCAAAGAAATAAAGTTATCAAAGACAAAGTTTGTATTCACAAATAAAAGAAGATGTGCAATTGAACAAATTTACATACCACCCTAAAATGATCATGTTCAATAAATTTAAAACATTTTTAAAAAATAGCAAATAATGTTGACTCTTCAAAACATTCACAGTATTACAAATTTATTACAATATTTCTGTAAAGATTTCCTCTGACAAGAAGTCCGGTATCTACCAAATCAATTGCAAAGACTGTGACCAGGTTATATTTGGAAAAATGAAAGAAAAATTTGGAAATGCGTACCAGAGAAATATCTGTTACAAATAGATTGAAAAATCAACAATGTCAACCCACTTTTGGTCAGAAAACCATGAAATAGATTTAAAAAAAAAAAGGAAATTATTGAAATGCACTTGCAAACCTTTGGAACTAACGACATGGGAGAAATTTACATAATCAAAAATAAAAATCACATCGTGAACTTTGAGGCACTATCATTCAATATATTCAACAAATTTCTCCAGCCACTTACAGAGTATGCTTCTATCAGTCTGTCTTCTGCTGATGATGGCAGCGAATGTTCCAGAAACATGTCCAATTAAAAATCCAAGTAAGTGAAGTATTAGGTGTCACCAAACCAACTCTCTATCAATATTAAAGTTTAATTTGTTTAAGTTTTGTAATTTGAAACTGTAGATTATTCATATAAAATTCTGTATGGGTATGCCTATGAATATATAGCACAAGCACAATAAACTTAACAGTACTGTACATGGAAAATCATTTTAACTGGTTTCGTAAAGAAACTTACCATTTTGTCGAAGGAGGTTCCAGATTGACTGTGCTACTTTCGTGGTATTTCTTCTTTGGCATGTAGATCTCTTTCCAGATCTCTTACCATCACCACTAAATAGGAGATGAGCAGAGGCATCAGGCTATAGTGAGCCACACTAAACCCGAGTCCTATGGTTTCTATTAGTTTAGCTCTAGGTTAGTTTGTATGTGTATAAGAATAGATTAGGGATTTTCATTTTTCCAACTGTACTTCTTATCCATCCTGATGTGCACTGCAATAGTGCATTTTTTGCTGTTGGTAAACCCTTTGACAAAAAAAAAAAGTCATTGCCAGATTCTACGCATTGATCAGAGAATTTTGGGGACACTCATAACTGCTGTATTCACAAGCATATGCAGCCAGTGCACACTGCAGTGGCTGATAAACATAATGGTCACAAACCATCTGGAAAGAGAGCTTTAGGGTACTCACTGGTTTTGAAGGTGTTGCTGCTCTTATTTAATTTATTTTACAGGAGCTCTTGGTAAAAGAACACAGTTTCAAGCCAAGGACTTAGCTCAGCTGACGGTTAAAGTTTCCGTTCCTGATACAGAGGGACAAAGCAGTGTATCATCTTTCCAACCAGAACATTTACCAAAAGTATGTTTACTTTTTTTATGAATAATTATGGACATAAGCTACTTTAATACACTTACACTTTTTACTTATATTTTATTTTTAAACACATATTTTAGATATTTATGCCGCCTGTGATAAATTTTCATTAATATTGGGTTTGTAGTGAAATACAACTCTATGCCCTGTTTCACCATGATCTAGTAAAACTAGTCTCCATTCTAACATTACCTGTTAATTGTACAAGAGAGTGTTTCTAAAACTTATAAGCACAAATTACTTGTTACTGGTGTCGCAGGCTGATTTTATCAGGCTATGATTTTGTTTTATCATTGTTTTGTTTCATGAAGCATTTGGTGGATTTACAGTGTTCATATTTTAGGTTAGGTATTGAATCTATCAATTAAGCTGGACACATTTTAATTATATAGCTCATTAAGGATTATTTATGCAATATGTGGTCTGAAATCCACCACCCATTCCTGTACTTTTTGAATTATCTATTTTTACCTGAAAATCTATAGAAACTGGACTACTTACATTATTTGTAGCTAATAACAAGAATGGGAAATATGAATGTAAAATAAAAGCTCTTACCATTGTAGCTTTCTTGATATTGGGTCAAAATGTGTTCCTCACGTATGTGTGCCTTTTGCCAATGTAATTAACCCCAATGCTTTCATGGTTTGCATTTATTTTCCACATTTCAGCTTTCTTTCTTCATAATTTTGAGAATTGCCCAAATAATACTTCTTTATGCTCATTAATTAAATGCAGCCCAATTACTTTGTTCTGAATACCAGAGATTGTTTCCATACTATTCTTGGCTTGAATATATGATTTAAAACACATGCCACATAAACAAAATTCACATCAACAAACAGTAAGTCCGTGTTTATTATGGAGAGAGTAATGGTATTTTTAATATAGTTAAGTCTTTTGAAATATCTGATCTTCTTATCTACTAATGAATGGTTGAATCCATTGTTGAGGGCAGTATTGGTATTCTGTTGTGATCTCTTTCTCGTTGAGTAGAATGTTTACTAATCTATGAGCAAGGCCGTTTATAATGGCATGTTGGCAAATTTGGGTTAAAGCTATTATTTTTTATGTAATTGTGAGTAGATTTTCTGTAAATTCCAAATGTTCTTCTGCTGTTATTCATTATAATTTTCAAAACTTGAAAGAAATGAATGTACTCTTTTTAATTTCCAATATGAATTTTATTGATCAATCTTGTAAATTTAATAATTTCAGAGCATCCTCAATCAAATGCTTGGACATAAACCAAAGACATCATCCACATATATGGGGGGGGGGGGGAAGCAGAGAATTGTCAGTTATTGGAATTTCAAAATATCTGATAAATACATATATTCTGCCAAGAAAAGAGATGGTTACTCATACCTAATCCAGAATTTTGTTGATAAAATTGCCCATTAAAACTAAAATATTTTTGCTTGATGCACAGTGTGACTAATATGATATAATTTTCTATTTGTTCAATGGGAATGCATATGATATAGATTGAAGCCAGTTCATTAACAATTTAGGTATTTTGTCTATAGGGATGCTAGGGAATAATGCTGAAACATTAAATGAGACAAAAGTATCCAGTTAAAAATGAAAACGTATGTGTTGCTGACATTTTCTGTAAATTTAAATGAATTTTTAAGTCCTAAGCTTCTGCATTTTTGCAAAATTTAAGCACATAATAATTTAACCAAACAAATGAGGAAAAAGAACAAGTGTTAACCTGAAAATCAAGATTAAATTTTTTACTCATACTATAAATTAATGCTCAAAGTTTCTGTTTGTTCCAATGTACTTGTTATTTATTTATTTGCTTATTTTACAGGATTTAAAACTGAATGATGAAGTAAGACTAAACCATATAAAATTTCTCAATTCATCAGATGGTGTCTTTAAAGAGTTGTCTCCATTACAGCAGGCAGTACTTCTCGCACTTTTGTAAGTAGTAGCAGATGTCCAAAATTGTGTCATAGAGTTACTTTAGTAGTGCATGTTATAAAAATTAAAAGCCAACACATAGTAAAATTATTAGCTTAGAAAATAAATGGAATAAGTCCTATTTTAATATTATAAGTTATAAATCAGAAGATTATCTATCTCCTCTGAATTATAAATGTTGTTTGTCATTCACTCGTCAGGAAATTGGAAGAAATAATGTAAGAGAACTGGAAATCCAGTTCATATTAAAACAACTGATATTCGTTACAGATTCTGATCAGTTAATTTTAGCTAATTGATATGCGGATACAGAATGCATTACTAAGAAAATAATACAAAAGTATGCCAAATATGGGCTTATTGTAAATAAAGGAAAAAACAAAATATGGCAGGATCTTGATTTTCCATCCTAATGAAAGGGAGGGAAGTATTTGAAAAGGATGGATAATCCATATAATTAGTTTTGTTACTCTGTTTATATCTCTGTCTGAATAACCCATCACTTTTTTCTGAACTTTACGATCAGCAATTTTTTTCCGACGTCTATTCTAATTATATGAAGTAAAAGAGCATCCAGTAATGCAGTGTCATCTTCTTGTTGTTGTGCCACGACACCAAATTCATTAGGTAATTTAACCACCATTTTACAGTATCAAACCTTTCTATAATGTTCACCTTTGTTTCTATATCCAAAATTTTGAGTTTTCTCTTAACTGATAGTAAAGACATTGTGTGATAAAATTCTACAACAAAGTGAAAAACTGACTGACAAACCTCAAGCTATGTTAATGACCAAAGTGTTAAAAGAAGGGCTAGTTATACATGCTTTCTAAGTTTACCATTATGCAGTAGCCACAAACGAGGACCTTTGTTAGATCAATAATAATAATAATAATAATAGTGGTAATTTTATTGCAGACCATAGACTCTACACTTGAGTTTTAGTCATTGTCAGAAAATATATTTATTACAAAATACATTGGTAAACCAAAAAATGTTGGTCCTGGTGTTCTAGTGGTAACCGTACTGGCCTTGTAAACCCAGATCATGGGTTCAATTCCGACCAGGGTTGATGGATTTTTTCAGGTATAAAAATAGTAAGTATGGCCTTCTTAGGAAAGGAAGTAACGTGTAGATTTAAGGCATAAAAGAGAACTGCAAGCCTGAAAGAAGAGGCCTCTGAGCAAAATTTATTATCCATTTCACTCCCTGAATTGAGTAGAACGCTGATGACCTGAGATGTTAAACAGTGTCCATAAATAAAACAAATCAATTAAACCAAACAATTTAAAACAACAGGCAAATTTTCTCATATAACAATGATGAATTTCCATTTATACTATAAACAATTACATTCAACTATATTTTATATACAGATTTATAGTTCATTTATTTATCTATCAGGTGTTTTTCAATTCTTTTTGAAACTTTTGCTATCTTTGACTTTGAAAACAAGGAAAACAAATTTTTTATTTTAAATAGATAAGTTATTGCATATTTTTATTATTATTCTTCTGCATATTATTCTTTATTATTCTAGAAGTTTGCAACCTATATTAAGCAGTAACAATAGTAAAGTGTGCAACCTAGGTTTATGTTGCTATGAGCTGCCACTGTTTAGGAGCCCCTGTGATTATGTAATGTCCTGTTGATGTAATAGGTCACTCAAGGATACAAAAGGAAGCATTTACCATTTTTCTAATGTTGCAGAAATGTGTACAAAAGTTGTTGGTCATAAATTTTAGTATCCATATAAATGGATACAATGTCTTCTACATTGTAGTAGTATTATTATTGAAATCTGTTTTCTTAATATTATGTTAATGTATTTTTTTTACCTTAGTGAATTCATGGTTGTTTTGCTTTGTTCCAGTATTAAGACGAAAATCAGTCAGCCAAAAGATGAACTGACAGATGAAGAGCTAATGCCATATTTAACAGTATGTATTACTTGTATGACAATAATAATTTAAGTTAAAAGAGAGAACATTAGATTTTATGAAAAGGTTAATGCCCTAAATGCTGTCTACCAAAAACTGATATGGACTGTTAAGAAACATTATATTCATCTTGCTTATGTTAGGCTGGAACAGCAGAAATAAGATACCTTGACTGGACATGGACAGAGGTGGAATAAATCCATTGGGTTAATTTAGATGATCCCGAGATGGCCTGAAATGGATAGTGGGGGGGAAGTGTTGGCCAAAATTTTTGCCTTTACTTTTTGTTTATATTGAATAATTTGTTTCCTAAATGCACAGCTGTCCTTAATTTTACTCCTGTTCATCTTTTCCATAAAAAATAATATTTTTGAAATAAATCAGTATGAATGTTTAATTGCAAATTACAAATGAAATTATTTGGTAAATGAAAACTCTGTGAAATTTTGTGTATAAAAGCTGTTACAATTTGGGTTTCTCACAATTTTATCATTTATATAACATTTGTTCATTCTGGCACTTTGTTCTTTTATTTGTATATTTGGCATTACTGAATTTATAATAGTTTTTATTTATTCTTTAATAGTTTGCCATACTTATCTCAGCATGTAAAGGTATTACCCTCCATGAAGGAAGTTTTAAGTTCAGAAAACACATAGTTAATCACTATTAACCAAGTATTTATTTTTGTTATTATTTCATAATGTTAGCTACTTATTTCAATTGACAATTTGTCTACGATTTGTTTAATTGCTGTAATATTATATATGTTATTTGTGTTTCATTTGTGTTTTGCTAATATTATATGCATGTACAATAAAATATATTAGTGCTTTTTTTCCATAATTTTCAGATTTTTAACTCTTTTTTTGCTGCTTATTCTAAAAATTTTTAGTGCCTTTAGGCATCTAAAACATAAATTTTTACTTCCTTAACCTCTAATATCTAATCATGGCTCACTTAACGTGAAAACAACTTGATAAAAACATGGAAACTTTACAGTTACTTCAAGAAAAAACATAAATTTGCATTATACAACTTTTTATTTTTTGTGTTAAAATTATTTGCATAGAAATGAAATACGAATACAAAACCTGTAACTGCCCTCTTTAGATCCTTCAATAGAGGGAAAACTTTAGTATATGCTCAACCTTTTTTAAACCTTTTACACATACAGAAACCTCCACATTTATATACTTCTTTCCTTTCTGATTTTCAGTGCATACTTGCAAAGCCAAGAGACTGGTGTCTGCATATGTCTGCACTTTTAGAACGGTGCCGACTTGAAAATCATCATTCAAGGACAATTGAACGTGCAGTGATGCAAACTGAGGTTTGTTAAGCTTTGAAATTTTTTAAAACTTAGGTACTTTAAAAATTCTTTGCTAATTTGACCATATTGGTTCCATTGCTGTTCTCATTTGTACTTTAAACATATAAGTTGACATATTTTCAGTTTTACAAAAGTTGCGTTAGTGAGCAGCTTAAACTCTTCTGGCAAACAGTAAATGCAATTAAGAAATATTTTTCCTTGAATTAACTTTTTTAGTTGTGCTTGTTATAACATTTTCTAAATAAAATTCTCTAAAATATTATGTATCACATCAACATATGTCATACAAAGTAAATTCCAAACAATAAGTGCTAAGAAGATTCTGAACAGTGTTTAGGATTTAGGGTAATGTCATTATTTGAAAAATATATACAAGCACTCTTCAATACAGAAATATCATAAATTTTTTTTACAACATATCTTTGCTGATCCTATTAATTTTGATGATCTCTCTCAAAGTAATCCCTATTGGGTACTATGCACCTGTCCCAACATTTCAGTAGTCCTTAAAGATATGCTGGAAACTATTTTTTGATAGTATTTTCTGATTAATTTCCACAGTCTTCATCACTGCTTCTTATAATGGAAAGTGCCTGCTGTCAAGATGTTTCTTCAATTTGGGAATGAGGAAAAAGTCACATGGAGCTAAATCTGGACTATAGGGAGGATGATTTTTGTGAAATATTCAGCAGCAACATTTGCGATATACAGCCAAACATTATCGTGGTGTAGCATCTGGCTTATTGCACAGAAATGTGGTCTTTTGAGTGTGATATGGCCTTGCGGAATTTTCAAGAATCTCTGTATATTACCCAGTTACAGTTGCGTGCAGGATTGACATATTGGTAACCATTCCATGGATATCAAAAAATGAAATGATAGCTTTCCCAGCAGAAATTAACTTTTTTTTTTCTTTGTCTTTTCTTCTTTCTCTTTATGATGGTCATTTCCACTGTGTGCTGTTTGTTCTCATGATTATAATGATGTAGCCAAGTTTTATCAGCAGCGATTATCTTTGAAAGAAACTCTGCATCTTCCTGTAACATCATCTTCAACTGCATCCAAATGTGCAATCAAATGACCTTTTGTTTGAAAATCAGCCATCTTCGAACCCACCATACACAAACAATCTCATGTGCAACTATTCAGTTACCAAATGTTATTCATTGATCTCTCATAATGACAGCAGTGTTGTTAATGTCTTCTTTCATTAGAATTTAAACTGTGCACCGAATCCACCATCTTTTGAAATTGATTACCTCTCTTCGTTAAACATTTTAAACCATTAAATGAATAAATTGTATGTACGAAGCGGTGTAAAATATCCTACATTAATATATTCAAACTGTTCACACTAACTCCATTTGCTTACGTAACACTGGACATGTTTCTAAAGCTGCTATTTTAAACCTTCTTTGAGCTGTGCTGCAGGGAAGAACAAAAGGCCTCCTGTAACATTGCATAGGCCTTAACAGAAGATTTGTTGAGATGAAAGCAGAATTTCAGAGCAACATATTGTTCATCGTTTGTCTCTTCCATTTTGCTGCAGTCAGAAATGAATTTGTCTGAACTTGCACATCTCTCACAGGTGGGAACCAGAAGTGATAACAATGAAACTAGTACCAAGTGTACCTTATACATTAAGGTAAGAAAATATCTTCTTCTTCTTTTTCTAATGACAGCTCTGGAATTTCATCCCATTTGCTTCCTAGTGGTCCTGTATAAGATAGAGATGTTCTTGCTCTTCTGGAGCTCCTTATCAAGTTTTCTGCTGAGTAGCAAGTGTTCGCTGTCCATCCTGCTGTTTGGTTCATTACAAAGTGTACATCTTTCTAACTCAAAAGGTGACTATCTTGTGGAGGTGGGCAGCCAGGCAGTTATGTTATGTTGTTATTCTGAAAACTGCAGTTGCTTTATATAAGGTTTGTTTTTGTATTTCTCCCAGTTCTGTCATATGTTTTCCCATGCTAACAAAATTTTAGTAAAGAAATTATGGCTGTAAAAAGATTATATTCATTCTTTATTGAACAGCCCTTATAAATTTCTGAGGCGATAATTTTATCACTACCACTGTTATGTAATTATTTTAGTAGACCTAATCCTAGAGTTCTATTTGCCACAGATGATCATGCAGTAAATGTTACTTCAGTCTATTGGTTGAGAGCATATTTGAGTCTTAACGAGAAAGGCAACTTTAGGCAATACAGATCTCGCCTTCAATAAGTATCACTAATACAATTGAGGAGCTTTCATAGTGTCATTCATAGCACATTCTCATCATCTGGGAAATCAGTGAACTGAACACGTTTTTGGGCAACATAGCAGTTAGCTGGTCAACCTTGTTACACTGTGGAAATGATTGTATTCAAAAATTTTTAAAAATTGTAAATCTTTAAAAAAGTTTTCATATGGAAAACTATATATATATATATATATATGGAAATTATTATATTGTTAATGATTCTTTTCTCTCTTTAGGAATTGGTGCACTGCATAAGGGATGAGAAGCCTCCTGTGTCAGTGAGACATAAATGCTTCTTCCTTTCAAATCTTCCACCCATTTGGAAGATAGAAACTGAACTAGCAAACTTGTTAGTGTCCATGGGTGTGGTAAAAGGTGCTTTGGATATTTACTTAAGGCTGCAGCTCTGGGAAGAAGTAATCTCCTGTTATAACTGGTTGCAACTTCGTCATAAGGTGAGATTTATTTGTTTTTACTATTTACTAACTCTCACGATATAGTATAGGAAAAGACATACAAGTGATGGCTCCTCCATAACTGCTTTGTATGTATGGAGCAAATGCACCATCATTTGTGGGTAAGTAGTGTTCATTGTTGAGAATGCATTTGAGAAACTGTTTTGGCACCGTAAATCCTTCTAAAACAATACCACATTTATAACGGGAGCTAGATAGAGTATCTTCGTGAATCTTCCCTTAGTCAATGGCATCTTTTAATATCTATCCCATCCTTTTGTATTATTCAGCTTTACTCCTAGATATGAAGCCTGTTCAATAAAAAAGAATCATAATTTTTTTGACAATATAGCATGATTCATCCTCAATTTTGATGATCTTTCCAAAAATAATCTGTTGGTTGCAATGCAGCTGTCTCAAGTTTTTGCTTGTTTTCAAAGACAAGCTGGAAACCATTTTTGACAGGTCCTTCAGAATTGCCTCTGCAACCATCACCACTGCTTCTGATGGTGTAAAATGCCTCCCATGAAAGTGTTTCTTCAATTTGGGGAAAAGAAAAAAGTTACATGTGGCTAAATCTAGACTGTAGGGAAGGGACAGGCTTCAATTTATTTTGTGAGATATTCAGCAACAATATTTGCCATGTCTGGCTGTGCATTATTGTGGTGGAACATCTAGCTGGTTGCACTAAATGTAGCCTTTTGCATATGATATGGCCTTGAAGGTTACGCAGGACATCTCTGTAGTATTGTCCAGTTACAGTTGTATGTGTAGGTATGACATGCTGGCAAGCCATTCCTTGATTATTGAAAAATGAGATAACCGTAACTTTCCCAGTAGAAGCAACCACTTTTGCTTTTTTTGGTTATGGTGATGAGATTTCCATACAGAGCATTGCTGAGGATTGAAATAATGCAGTCAAATTTTATAATCAGTGATTACCTTAGAAAAAAACTTTACATGTTCCTGTAAAATCATCTTCAACTGCATGCAAATGTTGTCAGTCTTAGAACTCGATGTACACTAACATTTCTCATGTTTAACTTTTCAGTTACCAATGTGTGGGTGACATCCAAAGAAATGTTCAACATTTCTTAAAGTCTTATTAATGTCATTTGATCATCCTCTCTCAATGACAGCAGCAGTGTTAATGCTTTCTTCCATTAGATTCCTTTAAAATTAATTGCATCTCCCTCTTTAAACATTTTCAATTTTTTCGAGCTATGCTATAGGGAAGCACAAACTTTCCATAGGCCTCAGCTGAAGATTTTTTGAGATGAAAGAATAATTTTAGAGCAACATATTGTTCATTGTATGTCACCTCCATTTTGCTGTAGTTAGGCTGAACTGAACATGTTTCAACTTACACATCTCTCACAGGTGGGATTTAGAAGTGAGAACAAAGAAAAGAGTACCATGTTTACATTATGCATTAAGCTTATAAAATATTTGAAAGTTAAAACTTATTATGAGAAATTAAAATGGATGATCATTTTTATTGAACAGCCCTTGTAAACATATTCACTAGCTATGTGAATTTCTTTATTATTAATACAAAATTTTTCTTCTCTTTTCAAATTGTTCCCTCTCTTAAACACCATGAATTTGTACTTATCCTGATTTACATTAATCACTATTTCTTACTATCTTTATTTCAAACCAGTTGCTTATATCAAAATTAAACATGGAGATCCAGTATTCAACCAAAATGTTTTAAATATTTATGATTGAAACAAATGGATCTAACGCAATTATTTCATAGCATGAATGAATTACATTTTTAATACTGTTCCTTTTATTTGTTTTGCATGCTGTAGTCTGTTTGGTAATAAAATTATGTTCTTCTGTTAACAGAAGAACAGAATGGTGTGTATGTTCTAATGCCAACTTACTTGCAGATACAGGTATTTGGAATTCTTCACATGAGTGTCAGAAGGGATTAATGTTGTCCATTTGTCACATGCACACCAATTACAGACTCAATTACAACGAATGATGATGAAGGTGAAGATGAGGATGAGATGATTATGGCTCAACAACAGAATAAGTGGCAGGCTAAAATTGGATACCTGTAGGAAGTGTTTCTGCTATATTTTTTCCCTTTCACTCTTAAAGTCCATACAAACCTATGACAGTTGCAATCTTTCATCAGCTTCCCTTCTGATTTTTTTAATGCAGTTTTGTCTTCTTGTCTTGGACTTCACATGCTTCATTCTTGCAAAGAATTGCTCACATAAGTATGTGCTAAAAAGCACATGTATGTGATAACAAAATATATTGCAAAAGCACATATCTACTCAACATTTTTTCCATTATTCCTTTCTATTGCTGCATAATTATTAGCATTAGGAATTAGTATTATTAAATACCACTGTTACCATGTAGCAATTTTTAAGTTCTAACCTAACATTGTTCTTTACATAAAGGTTTTCAATAGTGGAGAAGGGTAAGTACTGTATTTATGTGAATCTTAAGTGCATCCTTTTGTCCAAATGCAGTATTCAAAATTGTGATGTGCATTAGATTCAATGGCATATTTGATTCAAGTGCAAATGCGTCCTATAGTTTGCTAATAACTTCATTCAAATTTATCATTTATTACATCATAATGCTTTACTGCAATTCTGGACTTTGTTACATTTATTGTTAGCATATTGTTGCATAGAGCTTTTAAATAAGTAAGTAGTCATGAAATGGAGGACAAACAGAGAAGAACATCTTATGATGCTACTTTCAAGCGTAAAGTAATTCCTTATGCCAAAAAAATGGCAAAAGAAAGTCAGGAAGAGAGTTTAATTTAGCTGAGAACAACTTTTGCTTGTGTAATTTTTTTTTTAATTATTTATAAATGTTCTTTATTATCTCAGGTCATAGCATCCCATTCAATTCAGGGCGTGAAACAGCTGACAAATTTTGCTCAGAGGCCTCTTCTTGCAGACTTGAGGTTCTTTATCGTGCCATATATGTACAACATGAGACCCATGGCTTTACTTCCCTTACAAAGGAAGCCATACTTAGGATTTTTATATTAAAAAAAATTCATCAATCCTAGCCGGGTGATCTTGCGTTTAGGAGGCAAGTATGGTTACCACTACACCATCAGCACTAACTTTTCTTGTGATGGCAACAGAAATTGGCATTATTTGCAACTAAAGCTAGTAGGAATAACATCACTGGTCCTTGCAAAGGAAGACATCTTGACAATGAAGAAAATGTTTTGGAATTCGAACATGAAAAGAGGAAGGATGGGCAACCTGTGATTAGATACCATAAGAAATAATTTTTTCTTCTTTTACCTATGCCAATTGTCCATTCAACAGCATGAGTGATAAATTTTGTTCTATGTCTCTAAGATGTAACAATAGTCCAGCTATAAATTCTATGTCCTGATCTTTTTATGAAACAGACAGGCTTATCTATAAGATACCATACCACAATATGCCAAAATCTTTTTTATCATATTTTAAGTTTCAAATTTGGGATGAGCATTACATTCACTGGTGCATTAGATTTGTGTAAATATGGTAGTAAAATCTGCACTTCATTCATAGTAATATTTATTACATTTTACAGGCAGCAGAAATAATTAAGCAAGAACTGAATAAAAAGGAAAGTGTGAAGTTGTGGTGCTTGTTGGGTGATGCAACAGATGACCCTGAGTGTTATGAAAAGGCCTGGGAACTATCTGGACATAAAAGTGGGAGAGCGCAGAGACATTGGGCCCTGTATTTATTCAGCAAAAAACAGGTAATTACTTTTATAAAATGACACAGAATGTGTGAAAAATTACATATTTGACAATATTATATGGTAACATACAACAACATCGCATGTGAAATATACAGGATAGTTTGTGATCTCTAGGAATAATTTCAGTTGTATCTTATTTAAATTCTCCACTATCTATCATGCTCTATATAAGGAGTCTGCAGTGTTTTCCTACAGGCCAGAAATGCCCAGTAGAGCTCTTTTATGTGGCCCATATTCTTTTTTAAGAATGAAATACTTAACATGAAAATGTGATTAATTAAAAAAAAATAAAGAAAGCATTAATGTTTTTACAATATCAATAAGAAATTTGGCATTGCTTTTCCTTGACTAGCTTGTCAATGTTGGCACCAATGTTGGAAGTCACTATGTGCAGAGTATTCTCAAGATGGTGGTCCATAATCTGGCTTCTTGTCTTGGAATTCACATGTTTCATCCTTGAAAAGAATTGCTCATATAAATATGCGCTTCCTAACAAAGCATGTCAGCAAAGATTAGGGAATGCATGCTCAGAAATGCTGTCTTTGCAATACTATTGCAATGAAAGTAATGTGGAACTCGACTGAAATAAGTTACCACTGTGCAGAAAATGGGAGGCATCTCGTCAAAGTCAGAGCTAATAAGTGTTACCAACCATTTTTTGCTATGATATTTCTTTGGCGCAAAATTTTAAGTTTGGATATTTTTGAACAGACATCATGTTGCTCAGAGGAATCATTCTTTGAGTTTAGAGGCAATGGTTTCAAAAAACATTTTTAGTTACAGAGCTTTAAAAGACTGGTTAAATACTTTACAGCTATTATATTCTTTTGTCATTACAGACTATAATATCAAAATCATCAGTTTGTTAGAAACAAGTAGTTTTGAATGTAATTATAGTATTAAAATCATTAATAAAATTGTTATGCAGTTATCACTGGAATGTTTCAGTATGCAGAAAGTATTCCACACTTCCAAGAATCCTTATCTATCAACAGCCTTCAGCTGCCTCTTTGGTTTCGTCTTGGCTATGCTGCACTAATGGAGAAGGATTGGACTCTCTGTGCCACAGCATATCAGCATTATTGTGCACTGGATCCAGAAGTGAGTCAGATGTCAGATGTACAAGATCTGAGAAGTTTTTCACCTAACAATGAAAGTGCAAAATTATTTTTTATTTTTCAACATAATATACTTGACTTTAAACACAGCATCATCCTCAAACGAGGTCACACCTCCTTTCACGAAAGCAGCGGAGGGAATCATTGCAACTAGCAGAGAAATTGATTTGAGACTTCAACAAATATACAGGCTGATGTAACAATCTTAATGCACAGAAACAAGCAACTAACTAAATGCCAGAAGTAACTTTGTTGGAAGCATGTTAGTAGTTAATCACACGAAACCACTCATTTTAGAGTTAATCACAAGAAAGCAAATAGGAAATTGTAATGTAGCAAAGTAACACATAAAGGAAACGATGTAAGTAAAAGGCATGCGTATTAACAGTATATAAGTTTTGCATGATTCAAAATTGTATAAGAGCTAAGATAAATTTGACTAAGCATTTTCCATCTTCGACTTGCCTTACTTTTATCTTTGCAGGACACACGTCACTGATTTTATTGCTTCCTTGCAATTTTAAGTGTTTGACATCTTTACTTTTAGAAACAAAATTGCCTGGCAGGTGGCATTTATAATAATTCCTTACAATATTGTCAGAAGCAGTACAAGAACCACAAATTTTTACAAACTTTGACCCCGTTATCTTATCAATTTACTTCTTTAAGTTTTTAAAATCATCAAAAGATGAGAATTGTAGTTCTTTTGATTTTACTATTATTTCATGTATTGATTCTAAATGCTCAAATAAAAGAAATTCCATTGTTGCTTCATCACTGCATAAGCTGCACTTTATTGTTTGCTTTTTAACTGATCCCTGACCATGGTAAACTTGCTGATGAAATTGAATGCATAATTGAAATTCTTGTTGCACACTTCACAGTGACAGACATATGGTTACTGGTTTTTTATAAGGGGCGGGAAAACATTAAACTTTTCTGGGTGTACTATAGAGACCTGCTTTCTTAGAGTACTATTGCACTCATACTCCCTCCCACATATCAGGCATATGAACTGTTTTGATGCGATCAGTATTAACAAAAAATAAAACACACTAATACCACATACAACTTTCACTCTAACACTTTCATTCATGTCAAAAAAGTAAAAGTTAGTCATACCTCCAAAATAACACTAAGGAAGCAAAGTTTCTGTGCTGTTCAAGAAAGAAGCATTCAGTTTTTTATGCTGCCGCTCATGAAAGAAAGTGCAAACTTGCCCAAGAATGGTGCTGTTTTTAACATTGCCATAATATTCTTTAAGAGCAATGCACCTATTCCAGTTATGCTCCATCGGTCCTGGTGGTGTAGTGGTGTACTTGCCTCCTAAATCCAAGATTGGGGGTTCAAACCTGGCCAGGATCAATGGATTTTTTTCAGGCGTAAAAATTCTAAGTATGGTTTCCTTCAGAAGGGAAGTAAAGCAGTGGGTCCCAATGTTGTCCATTTATGGCATGAAAAAGAACCTCAAGGCACTGGTGACCTGAGATGTTAAAGAGCATCCGTAAATAAACCAAATAAAAACCCAGTAATGCTCCAGTGCCTTATACATCCCTATAGTGCTTTTCTGGAAGGTCTACAAAATAGGCATCTACAACTGCAATCACCTCTTGGTTCAAAGAAAAATGCTATACAGCTACACATTACCATAGCTTGAATTAGGTTATGGCCATTCCTTAGTAAAAAAATTTGTATTTTATAATGTATAGAGTGGATTATTGTAATTCCTGCTAATGAATCATATAATAATTTAAATACTTTATTATGCATTTGTGAATATTAAGTGTAATAATCCATTTTGAGTTGATAGTCACATTTGGAGCACCAATTGCAGTTGTCAAGAGATAGTTAAAGAACCAAATTTCCCAATTCAGCTTGTCATATATTTTATTAAATCATTTTGATTATTTGTATTTATATAAATTTTTTGCCATAAGCAAACTTTTGGTAAAATGATGTCAAAGAGATTATTTTAAAAGAAAATGTATGGAAAAAATGGTTTTCACGGCATGTAGCAAAAACCTAAAATACCAAATTGAAATAAATATTTGAAACTGGAAAGGCCAATATCAGTCATAAACTATACTTAAATTGCACATAACTTAATATTTTCATTATACTCAAATATTAAATTATGTTTCTTTATACACTTTCCTACTCTCATTATTATCATAATTTTCACTAGCATTCCTACATTTATAAGTTGCAAGTGCATTACTAATACTGATCTTCTATGGAACAAAACAAGGAACGAGTACTTTTGTAATTATGCAAGTGTAAAGAACAAGTATAGTGGAAACCTTTTGTGTTACAGAATTCTACCAATAACTGCATGTTACAAATACATGCACTTGTAGTGTATTAGATTATACTTTTTTGTGAAATAGGACCCAGGAATAATCATAGTAACTACTTGGAAAACTGCAAAACAGTCATAGGAGCCTATTATGTAACATCGTTTAAAAGATGAATTGAAGGAAAAATGACTGTCATACCTAAAATTTTCTTATCCACCATACAGCATGTACCATGCAATAGCCTTAATGGCACAAGAGCATGAATTGGGCTTTAAATTAATTCCTCATCTACCTTATTTCCTGAGTGTAGCTTTTAGTGACTTCTTCCTATTTTTTAATATAAAAATTTCACTCAGGGGAAGAAATGGTCATCAAATAAGAAATTGACACTCTCAATAACTGTTCAGTAGAGTTTGTTTTCTGATGGAATGAAAAAAAATGGAAACTTGCTCAATAAAGTATGTAGCTCTTAATGGAAACTATGACAAGACAATAAAATTGATATTTTCCATAAAAATGTATTTAATTTGCTGTTTTACTAAACTTTACATAGAACTCTCAAGAGTGAAAGGGGCTAAATGAGGCATTGGGATAGAGGAAGGCAACTTTGGTTTGCATTACTTTATTAATACAATATTTTTATGTTGGTAGCAGTAACAGCATCATTAGTGACACCCATCGTGATCTATTCAATTGTTTTTACCTAAGGCAGGAAGGTAGGGCAAATAAGATATAATACAATTTTCTTTAACTAACACGAATAAATAAAATTGACTTTTGGTAAACACCTTATAAGTGTTTATTATATTTTCCTGTTATTAAGGGCTCTATTACCATGTTTATTTGCATAAAATATGTTACAACATATTGTATGCACCCAAACTTTTCTCTGTAAAATCACCGAAAAAAATTCTCACAAACTGTAAGTATCCTTTCCAAAATTGCCATGGCTAGAGCCCATAGAATATTTAAAAAAAAAAAAACATGAACAAAGTATTAGATTTTATCTTAAATAAATTTTTACATTATCATACACTTTTATATATTTTTGAAAAAAATGTTTTGCATCTGTACATTTGTATACATTTGGGATCAAAATATTGAGATAAACAAATTTTATATTTATGGAGCGTATATGAATGTTGAAACACAATTTCACAATTCTGCAAGAATATTAAATGATTTGACATGCAAGACAAAGACATTAATTTTTTTTTATTTTAGGCATTTTACCTGCTAAGGATTACAAAGGCAACTTTGGGTGGTAGGAATCATTAAATTCCCTTTGGAATGTGGCTTTCCAATTAAAGCTTTCAGCTGGTTAGAACTGTGTACGTAATCTAAGAAAAGATTTACTTATATGCAGATAGTAAATAGTATGTTTTTAGCTATTTTTCACCAACATTTGGCAAAAATAATTGATTTTGCTGTAAAACACACATATCTTGAAACTTTGCAATAAAAATGTGGATGTGTTTTTTATTGTATTAGAGGTGTACTTACAAAGAAAAACAAGTTAATTTTATCTGGTTTTTGTTTAATTTTATGCTACATTGTACTTAATTTAATATGTTACATACTTTGAGTCTTTTGCAATATTAGTAGCTAGGTCTTGACACTATTTATGTACTGCTGCTATTGTTCGATGCTTATCAATTGGATACTTCAAAGTCATTGTACTATTGATTGTTCAGTAGTACTTAATTGTTGAAATTCAAAACCAGTTCAGTATATGCTGTATTTGTCTTGTATCTTGATTTTCCTTATATAAAATGTACAACATGGATTTTATTTTAAGTAAAATGGAAAAAAAAGTTTATGCAAGTAAATAAGGTAGTTATTTGGAACAGAATCTTTAAAGTCACCAATAGTTAAACTGAATCATAAATTTTCAAAATAAAATTCCTATCATTATCTTGCTACTTTCACTAATATTTTCATATTAAGTTTTTTATTTGTATGCAAGAGAAAACCTTATATCATTGTGTTCACAGAGCTTTGAGGCATGGAACAATCTTTCCAAGGCATATGTGAAACTGAATCAGAAGGCTCGAGCTTGGACAACACTTCAAGAGGCTCTAAAGTGGAACTATGAAAATTGGCGAGTTTGGGATAACTTTATGGTTGTAAGCACAGACATCGGTAAATTTCAAGAGGTAAATTAGTAATGTTTTTTTGTAAGATCATATGAGGAGCAGTTATTAAGTTTGTATTATCCTCATTAAAAAAAAGATGTATATAGTCAAGAGTCTTGATCCTAGATTTAGTCTTCTCCACTTATGCACCACACAAAAGTACATATTTTATCCCACCAAAGGATGAGCTGATGCATACCCTGATAGTAGAACTCCTCACTTTGTCTATTGAAGAACTGCTCCACCTCTTGTATCACCTCATTTCCTGGAAATGCCTACTATGCAGTGGGGTCTTCATGCGAGGAAAGAGGAAAAAGTCACTGGATGCCAAGTTGTGTGAGTATGATGGAGGATAAGTTAAATTTCAAACTTCAAAGCAGCCACAGGCATCACTGTCTGGTGTGAAGAATGTGTTGGTGCATGTTGTGCAGCAAATGAACAACTTCTCATATCATATTTTAATGATGGACTGCCACAATCTCATTAGGAGGTCCTGGTATTTTCCACTTACTGTCTGGCCCTTACAGGCATAATGTCAACAGCACACCATGGGAGTCCCAAAAATAATCGATGTGACCTTCCCTGGTGACGTCTCTGTGTTGAATTGAAGCAATTTTTTCATTTGATTATTTTATAACACCCTTCATGTGAAACATGACATTGTACCCTGCAATCTAGTTTTTCACTTTGCCCCATATTAGCTTTATGGGGTTTAACTCTGGGTGATAGGGTGGAAGGTGCATGATTGCATGATTTTTCTCTTATGAAATTTCATCAATTTTGTATGTGATATCTTTGGATTTAACCTGTTTAATCAATTTATTTAGTTCTGGTTTTATTAAACTATTTAAGTTGCCAATTTCGTAAAGCTGTTGTTTGGACATATGGTTAGTAAGCCAGGATATCATTTCAGGTTTATGGGTATTGGAAAATTGGAGAAGGATTAGACATTACATTATGGTATGATGTATTGTCGATTACAAGAATACTGTGAGGAGGAATTAGGAATAAGCCGTTCTCTCATCCATGTTTCATCATTTGCATAATTCATATTATCTTGGCAATCACCACCTTTTTGATGAGCCTTGAAGCGTGGATATGCATTTTCAATAAAACTGCCTTCACTTCCTGCATGTAGCACAATCAGTCTATGCCCTTTCAACACCAGAGCTAAGAGTTCCTCCATAGAATCATCGCTCCAAGACAATGAGGATGTATATGAATTACGAGCATAAGTTTCATCCATGAAGATGATGGGTTGATTTTCTTCTCTGTATTTCTTTATGGCTCTCAAATAAGCAATTCTTTTCTCCTGGACGTTTCCCTGCTATACTAATATCCGCCTATTATTTTTGGTTTTTCTCCAGTGGAAACCCAGAGCCAAAATTATTTTGCCCAATGTTGAAATACTACCATTGAAACAATTTTTTTTAGTAGTGTTTAATGCTCGTTTTTAACACTGAGGCACCACAGGCAGTTTTTTTAGCCTTGTGTGGCCTTGGTTTAGTGTTAGCCTACACTTTTCAATAATGTGAAAACATTTATTTTCTTACAAACCATGGATTCATTAAATTTGTCCAAGATAGCCTAGGGTCACATTCTAGTTCTTTCCTTGTGCAGAGTAGAGAAAGCTTCAGACATTCTGGCTTTATTTCCTTCAACTCTTTAACAATGTGGTTTACTCTTCATGAGGAGAATAACTACTCCACAAGTCCGGGAATGCAAAGCTTTACCGTTCAACTTGCTCAACAAAGGAGATATTGCAAAAATTATCCCAGCACTGTTCTTAATAATACACCAGTTAAACCATCCCTACAGCATGGTCAGTAAGGAAGTTGGAAAGATGCTAACATGATTCCCCTATAAATGTAGGAAGCAGTGAGTAAACTCAACCAACAAACACTGTGCACCTTTTGTTCACTTGTCAGCACTAAAAATGCTGTATGTACTTAAAATCAACAATTTCGAATGATGTGGATTGGTAGACACAGTCCTGTAAAATGACTCCTCCACTCTCATGATTTGCCTCCTCTGGATATTTTTTGTTGATCTTGTTTATAAGACCCTAACTAAAACAAGAGGATTGGTTACCGGAATAGTTGCAGCATCAGGGAACTTTTATTTAAATGTTTTGTAAGACTGACAAGACATATAGTTTACGTTACTTAAGATGAATGAATTTATTGCTGCTATTGGTTATCACTTACTGGCAGTAAAGGAGACACAAAATAAATCAGCACAATAATACAAACACAAAGAGTTAATATCAAATTTTCTTAAAAACTAAGTCATTAATTTGTTTGCATTGTTTTTAACCCCTGAAGGTTTGCTACAAGCAAATTATTCCACTTCTCTATGGTTGTGTTAATGAATGAAAATATTCAATATTAATTCTAAATTTTCTAATCTTATTTTGATTTAAAGTAAAACACTAAAAATCATGTCGTCACATTAAAACTCTCTTTAAGTTTCACAACACACTTATAAAAGTAATTTTGGTACATGTTTCGTGAGGTACATTCCTCACATTGTCAACCAAAACGATGACTGAGGAGTCAATTTCAGCAAAGTATGTATGTATGAACATACATACATACAAAGTATGTATGTAAGTATGTATGAAGTATGAACATACATACTGTATGTTATATTGTATGAACATACATACAAAGTATGTATGTATGTAAGTATGAACATACATACTTTGCTGAAATTGATTCCTCAGTCATCGTTTTGGTTGACAATGTGAGGAATGTACCTCACGAAACATGTACCAAAATTATTTTTATAAGTGTGTTGTGAAACTTAAAGAGAGTTTTAATGTGACGACATGATTTTTAGTGTTTTACTTTAAATCAAAATAAGATTAACAAAAGTTTCACTGTGTGGATTCCGACATTCTCTAAATTTTCTACCTCTAATTTTGAAATCATGATAATTTCTTTCATAGTACATGAGATTTTCTACCCTCTTTTTTAGTGCCTACCCATGCCTCAAAACCTGCACAGTGTCACGATTCTTTTTCTTTTCTTAAATTACTTATTCTATTATATCAAAAGTAAAAGAACGAATGCTCACTTGGTTATGCTGGCGAGACATTTTTAAAAGTGAGAATCTTATCTTTCACCTATCACTTTATGAAATTTTTACATTCTTCGAGATTATCAATGAATGAATGTATGTTAACAATTTCTACGTACCTGATTTTACAATATTAAATTCAGCTGAGCATCCTTCTGCCCTGGGAGAAAGATGCAACACACAACTTATTCTATCTACATGGTGGTCATCTGGACTAATTCTTTCTAGTTTTACAACAACTTGCTACAAAGCTGAAGGAAATCCCAACCACCAATCAGATTAAAACACAAGACTTATTTCTGGAAATTTCTGACAATCAACTTTACAAATGGTCATTCTTCCTGTAGAACACACACAATAATCCAAACAATGCATATGCTACAATATACTATAGTATGCATAGCCTTTTCCTTTTCCATCATATTCCAGGGTTCCCAGCCTAATTGAAAATAAAATGGGTGCCAACCTTCTTTGAACTTTCTCCATAGCATATATGTGACTTAACTCTTAAGGATTTCAACATATTGCCTGTATTCCATTAATATCGCACCAATGACACAAAAACTCTTTCCTTAGATTTTGTGTTTCTCTTATTACGTACTCTCATAACAAAGTGCAAGGGTTTCTAAGTCTTCCTGGCAGTTGCATTTGCATGTTCACCCCATCCAAGATTACTAGAAAAATTCACACCTAAATATTTACAACAATCCACTTGCAGAATCTTTTCACTGTTGGTTTCAAAAAACAATCCATTAGAGAAAAAATGGCATTAAAAATTTTATTTGTTTTGGTGTTCTGTGCAAGGTATAAGTTTGTTGGTATAATTTTTTTTTTCACTCCTGTAAGTTTAAAGCTGTACTGTTAATAATAATAATAATAATAATAATAATAATTTCATTTTTAATAGGTGATCCATGCATACAACAGAGTTCTGGATTTGAAGGATAAGCATGTCGATATAGAGGTCCTTACAATTCTTGTCAATTCACTGTCTACTCCAGATGCAAATTCTCATCTGCAAAAGAATGCTGAACTGTTGCTTGCAAGAATTACCGTAAAGGTAGTTTTGGATTTTAATTTATACTTACTAACTGTGAAGTATATTTAACATGAAATGTGTCATTTTTAAAATAATTGAAAGCAAATGCATTAAATACAAGAAACCATTACAAAAAGTTTGGTAAATTCTGATATAAAATACTAAAATCATTTCAGGAGTTTAGCAATTCAAAACTGTGGCTATTATACATTAAATTGAAGCTGAGCACTCAGCAAGATTCATCTGAAGCGATAGAAAGAACATTACTTTCTGCCCTTTGGAATGCTGTGGAGCATGCCAAAATTGAGAATGACTTACAGCTATGTAAGGAAATTATGGATACTGCCAAGCAAATGGTTATAGGTGAGTTAATGTTAATTGCTGTTAAATACAAGGGTGTGCAGAAACAGGTATTGATTTTGTTGAAATAGTGACTGAATTATTAATGTTCAAATGACATGTGTTTTATCACATGTTATGTTGAACATGAGCATCATTCACATCACAACACACCTTGCATCTGTTGATTGTGGTACAAAAGATGTTCTGGAGCATTTGTGGTATTACAAATGCACAAGCTTTTCTAATTCAGTCTCAGAGCTCCACTAATATGGTGTTATGTTGGCAGAACACATGTCTCTTGATAAATCCCCACACATAGAAGTCCATTGGTGTAAGGCCAGGAGAACTCACTGTCCTGTGTATCCAATCTGTCTTCCAGGAAACATGTCATTCAAAAAAGTGCAAACATTGATGGCATAAAGATATTTTGCTCCCTCCGCTGGAAGTAGACAGTGTTCCATGTTCATTCTGGAAAAACTGTGGTAATTGAAAATGTTGCAGCATATCCAGGTACATTATCCCATTAACTGCATTTTTGGTGAAAAAGAATGATTTTGTCAATGTACATATTAACTTTGAGAGGATCTGGCTAAAATTCCAAGTACTCCGCTAGTAGTGTCAGTTTATATGATGCAATTATTTGTTAACCTTTCCAAAAATGTGGAAGATTGCCTCATCGCTAAATGAGCATATGCTAACATGCTCTGTCAAATCCTCATCAGATAAATGGTGCAGAATCTGCAGATGATACAGCTTTGTCTTCAGCATGTAACACAATACCTTATGCACCATCTTGCATGGAATGCTCAGTTCCCATGAAAAATGCTGCACTGATTTTGGAATGCATTCGATGGATGTCTTAATGACTCCATTTCAATCATTAGGTTGATGAATAGCCTTGTCCGGGCTCTTTCTTAACAGTCAAAGTGTGCTTGAACTTGTTCAATAACAGTTTAATTGTCTCGTCTATAGGTCCAGGTTTATGGAATTAGTGATCAAATTTCATCTGGATCTCACTATAAGAATCCTTGCAACCTCCATGTCACAATTGCTGCCTCTCTGGTGCACTTAGCATCTTGAACATTCAGATATCTGTGACAGTAGAAGACATGTTGAGCTGTAGTCATGAAGCTAATGACCTAATGCCACAGCAACTTGTTTACATCTACAATACACCTGCAATAAATTGGCATACAAGTATTATGCCTCATCCCCATTTCCATAAAATTAATACTTAATTTGTGGACACCCAATATATCAGAAATGATAGCTAATTTAATAGGGTATATCTAGTCTTATATATAATCACGACATTGCCTGTACTTCTGCTCATAGAGAGCAACATATTCCCAAGGCATGACACTAGATTTGAGTTATTGTTAGTTAATTTGCAGAAGTGGGAAGTTGTTTATAGTAGCTTTTGTAATGGACTGGAGCAGTTACAAAAATCGTATAGCTCTCATTGTGGTGTGCACGGTAGGCAGTTCAGCTGGTGAGATTTTCACAATGCTCCAGAAGCTCAGCCACGCCATACGCACCAAATGGTCAGAACTTTTGAACAATGCCATTATTCTCCATTCCACAGCTCACAGGCTGACAGTGGCATTTTAATGCATGCCTGCAATGGAGAAATGTTATTTTCACATATGCACTCTTCATGGCTCCATTCCTGATCACTGTCGCTTACAAATTGAACTTCAAAGCATGCTAAGATGCACAGCTCTGCTCACATATACCATCTGGTGGCTACATTCGAAAGTACATTCCAAACACTTTCAATCGTATATCTTAGATTTATTGTGTTGTCCCTTGTTCATAAGAAAAAAATAGTTACCAAGACTTATGACTTATCTGTCATATAAACGGCTCGACATGATAGACACTTCTCACTGTAGATTGGAAGCATTTTTTTATGAATATTCTTTGATTCCATACTTTTGACCACAAAAATCACACAACAGAGCACTTACTCCTGGGTTATACACTCATTCAGAGGCACCGCAATCTTGCATCATTGATTGTCTTGTGTTGAATGTCACCAAATGCCAGCAAACTAATGCATAAACTTGTAACATCATTACTTACACTTGTACAATATGAAAACTGAAAGAAAGACAGTATAAAAACAGGAAGTAATTTCAACCTGTACCATCACGAACTGCTGCATTCATTGTAGCTTAAGTATGAACTGATGGAAGGCAAACACAAGCAACATTTTAAACCATTTTTACACTGCTGCACAAATTGTTTTATGAAGGAAACATGTATTGACTGGAAGATGTTAGTACTGTCATTGTTGCTGTTATAGAAATAAGTTATTAAATATGTATTTAATTTAAATAATAAAGAGAAGATTATATTTAGACAATAAAAGGAATATATTAGCATACCAACTAAGGGAGCAGGAGTTTTTCCTGTGGCATTATAGTATAACCTCCCCCCTAATATTTCCATTCTAGTCTTATTCTAAATTCAATAAACAAATTAGCCCTGAAACTAGTATGCCAATTGTCAAGAACTTATAAAAAATGTTTAAAACTAAGAAAAATTTTTCAATTATTATACTGTCCTAATATAGTGTAAATTTTATATGTATGTTACAGCGTGTTTACAGGGCTGTTCAATGTCTACAGAAAAAAGTAGGAAAGTTCGGCTGCTATCTTCAACTAAGTTAGCAGTGCAAAATGTTATTAAAAAAGTGAAGGTATGTATGTAGAAAAGTAGGAATTGATAAAATACTATAGCAAAATATTGTTATTTTCAAGCAGTTTGTGTTCTTCAAAGGCAGAAGACGAATGAAGTTAGTAAAGGATGAAGGAGAAAAATAAGTAAGATATATATAATTAGAAAAGCAGAAATGGCATATGGTCATAGAAGAACTGTAGCAGTTCGAAATATAGCGATTGCAAATCTGTGACTTTTTTTAGTGTTTTATCCTTTTCTGCTTTTCTAATTATTGTTAATTTAGTTACATTGTTAATAGTGTTACATTACTTCTGATTTATATGTATTAATAATTGAAACAAAATTTAAATAAATGTAAACTAATAATAAAAATAGAAATGGGAATGGGAATATTAACAAGTAATATAACAAATTATTTATCAGGAATTCACTCAAATTTCACAGCTTTGTTCCATTTATTTGAACATGTTTGTGTAAAAGGCTGTTGCCTTCATCATCAGCATGGTTTCACTGTCAGCTCCCTGGCATGAATAAGGTGTAGCACTGTGGATTTTATGAACTTTATGATGAGGCTGTTTGGAAGAAATTAACTAATTTTCCTTGTTTTCATTTATGAATAATTTTCCCATGCTGATTTTTTTTTATTATTATTATTATTTTTGGTTTATTTATGGATGCTCTTTAACTTCTCAAGTCATCCATGTCCCATTCAATTCAGAGCGTGAAATGGCCAACAAATTTTGCTCAGAGGCCTCTTTTTTCAGGCTTGAAGTTCTTTTTTGCGCCATAAATGTACAACACGGGACCCATGGCTTTACTTTCCTTCTGAAGGAAGCCATACTTAGTATTTTTATGAAAAATCCATCGTTCCTGGCCGGGTTTGAACCCACAATCTTGGGTTTAGGAGGCAAGTATGGTTACCACTACACCACCAGGACTTACTTCCCACACTGATAAGCTTATAAATAAATTTTCTCACACTGAATTCCTCATAAATAATTTGTTATATTATACTATATTTCACTGTGAAAATCCCAGTTATTTAAATCTAAATTAACAAGTAAGAGTTAAACCTGGTTGTGTATGTACTTTATGCAAAAATATAGCTGCTCTCTCTACTTTTCAGCTCTTGATATGTATATTAGAAACCCAGCTAAAAAGTTCCAAGACAAAAAATGTCATTTCTATCTTTTAAAATCTTGTATTATGCCAGTGCATAAAAAATTCAAACCATACCAAAAACTTCCAATTAGAAATTCATTAATCTTGTTCAGAATATCAAAGTTTTGAAAGAATGTCATGATACTTTATTAATGCACTCATCTTTAAGTGATTTTTGTTCTAAATTTGTAACCTTAATTCATTTTCATCTCGCATTAATAGGCAGGCAACCTATAATAATTCCCTCAGTATAAATCACATTTGATTGACATATATACCAAAGTATATTTCATTGCAACCTATCTCCATCAAAATTATCCCATTCTCTTTCAGGTTCATAACCTTGCCAACACCCTAAATTCAAAATCTAGCTCACTGATGATGAACCTCCATCTCTCTCGAACCACTTGATCAACTTGTTGAACAAGGTCTTTACTAGCGTCAAACTTGTGTCCTTGTTCACTTTCATCATGAACATCAATTCGGCCTTCTTTAAATTTCCTTCACCATTCATGCACAACACCCTCACTCATAGTTTGCACCATAAACATGACTCATTTTTGCAATGAATTTCTGCTGCACTATTCCCTTCTGCCAGTAGAAAATTAATGACGCTTTGCAACTCGCACTTGGCAGCAGAATCAATCATGCCAGCCATGTTGAAGAGCCTGTAGCTCAGCTCCAACTGATGTATTGAACTTAGCCTTGGCAAATGTTATGGTGGGGGTAGTAGTGCAATAGCACAGTGAGCAGATCTGCCTCCGTATGCTTGTCTGGTCATGTAGCAGAGCGATCAGAGGTTGAAAAAATAATAGTCCTCATATGTATAGTTTCTACTGTTGTTTTGCTCTGTATGAACAGTAATATGTATTCTGTTAAAATCAAGTATGCTTTGCAGATTATCCAACGTGCTCTTTCTCACTTTAAGGATTTTGACGATGCATTAATTTAACACTTATTGATGCATTACCGTTACCGTAACCGAAAGTTACCTTAGAAATAGAGAGTTAGCAGATATGATAATCCATGATTATCCATGCCAGTCAACCCAAAAATTAGCATGTGATGAATTGTGACCACTCAATTATTGTGTGGCATTTGTACTCCAAGGGCAAGATTAAAAAATCCAATGTATGGATACTGCATGCTCTTAAGTGAAAATACCAAAAATCAATAGGTGGCCATTTGTGCATCTCTGCTTGCTTGGTCAGAGTAATCTTTGATAAACTTTTGGAGAGTCATAGGAAATGGAGAAGAATATTTTACTGATTAAATTCTGTATACTATTTATCTAAAATAAAAACTTTTATTATACCCAAAAAATGCAATGAACTTGTGCATTGACCTAATATCATACCATTATGAAATTAGGTCAAACATTTAAAAACATCTAAAATAAAATTTATCGAAAAAATTTGTATTTGTGTATCTCATTAACATTTACCTTTTCTTGTTTGTAAATACCTGGAAATTAAATATGTAATTACATAAAATTTGTACTCTACCTATAACTATAGCTGTATAAGCATTAAAATGTTAAAAGTATGTAATTGTGTGCAACTGAAAACCATGTGTAATCAACTCAAAATGCAATAATTTATATAGATAATGCAGAAACATGCAGATTTAAGCCAAAGGAAAATATATACTGTTGTATAAAAATCCAGTCACTACTAGTAAGGTAATTGCTAATGGACTGAACAAATTTTGGCTTATCTACCACATCATTATGGATATCTGCAATGTTGTCAACCTCTGAAATAAATTATAACTTTTATTTCCCCTTATCTCTGCTTTTTAATGCATGTATTTATTTTCAGAAACACTACGTCAACAGCATAACAGGAGAGATTAATGAAAGTGTGCAAGAACCATTGACAGAGCTGGAGGAACTGTTACAGTACTTAATTGAAAAACTTCAGCGACTAAGAGCAAATACCACAAGTTAAGGGTATGTATTGTCCGGTAAAATTATAGCCTGGCACTTTTGACAAGGCTATAACAATATTTTTTCATTCATATTCAATTTTAGCATTTATAGAGGATGGACAAGGCTAAATTAATAGAATAGTTTTATAATTTAAATATAGTAAATATGTCTAATACATGTCTTTTCAAAGTTGAATATGTGTCAAAATTTAATTTCTCTTAAAATGCATTATGCATATCTGCTTATGTAATTTACAAATGAAAGAGCTAGTCAGTGTTGCATTGAGCTAGACTGCAGAATATTTACCATTGCTGCTGTTAGATATATTAGAGGTATAAATGTTTTAAAAGATAATTTACCATCTGACAAAGGTGTTGAAAATTCTTTTGTTACTTTTAATTTTAATATAATTTAGGAATCACACAATGAAAATGAGTTTAGGCTCTCCAGTAGACAAAATATTTTAAAATGCTAAAAACATATCTGTGGCTTCACTTCCAATGAACATGGAAGCAGTCCTAGTTAAAAACATAAAATATCGATACAATAATAAAACACTCTTAACATTTCACTCTCAAAATTAAACATCATAACATGTTACGTGAAACCTTTGCTCACATTGTCAACTATTAAACAAGTTGTTTAATTTATCTTTCTAGCTACTTTATTCCTACTCGCTGCTCCCTATTGATTCATACATGGTTATTCAAAAGCTTACTGAGATTTTGTAAATTTTCATATATTATCATTGCACTGATGGGGAGAAAAACTCTTGGAGTTTCCTTCTGTACTGTCTGCCCCAGACTTTGGCTGCCAGGTAGCACCATTTGCAAAATGGCAGCTATGGTAAGGAGAATCAAAGTCACCATTATCCAGCACCACTTCTGTACAAAATTTGGGAAGAGGGTCTACTCCAACAATTCCATTTGCACATTTTATGAAGAATGGGTGGACATCCCTACCTTTCAGACTTAACATCATGTGATTTTTTTCTATGGGGTGCTGTCGAGGATCAATTCTATGTGCTCCATCTATCTGCAACTATTCCAGATCTGTAAGGGCCTATCAAAGTCACCTTTCTAAGTATTACGTAAGGCGTAAGACCATGGTCCAATGGGATTCTTCTTCTTCATCTTCCTAGATATTTTGCCTACCAATGTGGAGGACATCACCAGTGATATGCTCGACATGATCTTCTTAACTTGTTGCTGGAAGGGAACATACATATAGAGTAGGGGTGCCTGTGGAACTGAGTTCGATTGGTTCACTAGTTAAGGGGGTTGGATCTAACCTGGAGCTCCTGGGCATTTCCAGCTGGGGTATTGGTGGCTGATTAGCTCACATAGTTTCTTGGTATTTTGTAAGGCTGGATACCATGCTGAGTGCAATTTCAGAGTTTCTTTCCTGTTAAAGTTGTTTCTTGTAAATTTCAATTGCCTTCCAGTAGAAGCAAGGATGATAATAAGATGTTGAAGATAATAGGTCATTATCTTGAAAACCAATTTTATGTTCCCCGTCAGCTAGAAGGGCATGCTTAGCAATGGCAGATTTGCCTATCCGGCCAAGGCAGCAATATCTCGTATGTTCTGTAAGGTTTGTATTAATGCTATGCTGTGTGGTACCAATGCAAACCACACCACATGAGCATGGAATGGAATATCTGGGAAGATTAAGAAAAAGAATCCCATTGGACCACAGCCTTACAGCTCAGAAGACTCAGTTCATATAATTGATACTGGCCATGAAAGCCTGTTTCTGCAAGAAATATATTTTCATGTAGATGTCTGCAGAACATACAGTGAATTTTTAATTCAAACTCCAATGGGACATGAAAAAAATAATCTAATTATCTAATATTTGAATTAGCAAAACCATATGTGTTCCATAGTATTTCATAGTTTTTACCGATGAGACATTTTTTACTCTCACTCTGTTCACTTCTTTTAGAATTTCTAATTTTTTTCTGTAATGTTAAACTACAATATATTCCACACTTTGACATTGCAATCAATGTACGGTATGTGGACAAATCATAGCTGATAACTTCAGTACAGATAAGAACATTTTCACAAATTTTTTGTTCTTATAAATCTTAATGTGTGAGGGAGTTTGAAGGACAAACACCAGTATGCAAAAGAGATGGGAAATGGACATTATTGAGGAGATGGTTGAGCAGTGGCGTGAGGTTGAAGGATGCTGCATAGAAAAGAGGAAAATCAACACTGTTGATGACAGCCTTCAAATTATCCAAATAAAAGGTTGAAAATTTGAATTGAATAGGGGAAATAAGCTTTCTTTAAAATTATCCAATAAATAAAATTACCCACGTTCAAAAAAAAAAAAGTCCAACATTGAGCATTTAAAATGAATTTAAAAATAATCTTCAGGAATTTTGTACACAATACAACTGTATTCTTATGTATAGCGATATTTTAAAATTCCAGAAAAATTTTAATAACTTTGTATTTGAATTAAAAAAGTCCATATTTACAAACAGCTGAGAAAAATTTGGTTATGACACACAAAGTCCTCCTTATAAAATTCTTAAGGATGTTATAAAATTTAGAGATTTTTGGATTTTAATTGGGTAACACTTTGTTTGAAGTCCACTGCAAGTTTCTGTTGTGGTCTAGTTCAGCTTGTATAAATCATCTAAACCACACTAACATCACACCATATTAGCTTGTATCCAGTCTGCATATCGATGTACATTGGAGTACACACTGGGTACTCCAGCAGTACCACACTTATCTGAGCCAAAAGAGGCAATCCCAACCTAATGAACAAAATGAGTCATCAGTTAATTGGGTTTATAGGAATAAACACAAAAATGTACAAAGTATTAAACAGAAAATAATAAATTAAATTTTTTCAGAAAAAAAAAAAAGAGAGAAAGAAAGAAAGAGGAAAGGAAAAAAAATGTTTGCATTTAAAGACCAAAATCACATGAGAGTGAAAATAATGCCTTACATTTCCTTAGGAACAGCTTAAGTCTACTGTAGTGACATATACAGATGAAGCACTTAAAACTGTCATCAATATACCTTGTATTGATATTGACAAGCTATAGTTCTGGAGTATTTCCAAGCCTTTAAAATATACGATGAGCTGAATTTGCATTGTTGCACTCTTCCAAAGCTGTGTGGTAATTGTTTAACTAGCAATGTCACTTGTACTAACACTGAAAATAGCAGAAACACATGGTGTCTAAAATCCCCATCTCTCATCAGTTTTTGTTAAGTTATTCTTAATTAGACAGTGAGTCAATTTAATACTCTTATATTCCACTTACCATTGAATTATACAGAACATGTTTCACAGGCCTTCGCTCACAGCATCAGCTGTGTGTCGACTGAGCATGAGTATTAAATCAACTCACTGTCTAATTAAGAATAAATTAATTGCTTCACTGTATTAGTTCTGACACAAAATTTATTGTGAATTTCTGTTAAGTTGTTAGCAAGAAAGGTTGGTCTCTTTTTAGCATGACAGTTTTATCATTAAGAGTAAAACATATGATTAGCCAACAACCTTTTAGTGTGAAATGGAGGGGGTAATAAAGATGTTCATTTCCTTTACTCCGAACACAAAACTGATCTGAGACTTAGTATTACTAATTTATGATAACTACTATTTTAAAACTCTGTACTGAACCCACACAAATTTTATTTTTAAACATTAAAATTTACAGCAATAGTAGAAATACTGTATAAATTGCAGGAACTTTTTACCCCAACATAAATATAATATGTGAAATTTTATTTAAACTTTTCAACTATAATTTTAAAAATGACTATAAATCCAACCTTTCAATAATTATTTTTTTTATAAATAATATAATAAAACTGTCTGTTTGTGTGACCTACCTGATAGTATCGAGTTTGTGTAATATGGTCAAGTAAGATTAGTGGTGCCCCTCCAAATCCTGAGCAGGCATCCTTGCCTTCTTCCCCTCCAACACACAGCTGATTCTGGGTGATTGGTATGATTTGACTATAAACTTGGTTGCATTTTTCTAAAGGAACTATTGGCAACTCAAGTAACTGTTCACGAGTTGGTGTCACTGCAACAGTTATCAAACAGAAATGTTATTTTTAACAAGTCCACATGTTTTATTCATGTCAAGCTATATAAATTATTTTATAATGATACAAAGGGTGAAAATAAATTATGAAATCTCTCAAGAAAATGTACACAGTAAATTAAATAGGACTCAAGTTATATATCTTGTCCACTCCTGCAACAACTCGCTTCCCATGTCCTTGAAAGTCGTTTTCTGAACCTGGATGGTGCCGGCCTTACAACAGTATATGTACAGTTGTGAAGCAATATATTTTTGTATGTAATTTAAATACGAATCAGCTGGTCTTATGTATAACTTATTTAGAACTTTCCTGATTATTTGCCTACCTTTAGAACTGCAAATCATTAATATTGCACATGCTTTTAAGAGAAGAAAAATTAGATGATATTGAAATCTTGAACTTCCCTAATAAAATCATACCTGAAATTAACCCTTTTAAGATATGGAATGTAAAAGAAAACATTAGCAATAAAATTAGAAATATTATGGTGGCCAAAATTATTCATGTAATTCAAAATATGTTTTCCCAATATATTACCTGTTTAGCCAAGAAGGATCATCATGTCAGCATCTTCTGTATAGGATTGTATATGTTTTAGGAAGTGAAGTTGAAATATTGACTGCAGCATGGTTAATAGCCGAGATACAAAACAATATGTCCATGGACAAGGTAGTCAAGTATAATAAATATACCAGATTGAAAAAAAGTAAGTTGTACTTACCCTCTTGCCCAGGAAGTTTGCCCCATCCTACAAGGCTAGCTTTGCGACCAACAAGCGGGATATCTGGATTTTTCAGCAGACAGATAGGCATTGCAGCCACTGTAAGAATAGATGTGAAATTCAACTTTTAAACAATAAATATTTTGTCATGACAATGCTGCAGGGTTCATATTTAGTTGAAAGAATGCTGAATATTTTACATATGGGTTTTTTCTTTAGCAATTGAATATTCAGTTTTAATGATAAACAATTTAGAAAAATGTTATTATTTAAAAACAATTACAATGTACCAAGCGAATATACAGAATCAAGAATATACACCATCATTCAGCCTAATATAGTTCACCAATTTTTGGTATGCACATTACAAATGGACTAGGCTACTGCTGTCTGCTACCATGTGCTCATGCCAGGTTGATAAGTGAGTTGGTATTAAAACTCACTAACACTTTTAAGAGACCTAAATCATTATATAAACTAACTTTTGGTAAACTACTGTCCTATGCAATCAGTACCTTTACCTTCTCCAAACATGAAACCGCCTTGTGAATGCCACTTTGAAAGATGTAACTTTCTGAATGTGATGAAATTTCTAAGGATTCTATGCATATCTCCCATGCTGCTTGTCACAGTAGCTCTATAGGGAAAATATTTTAATCTCTCTGTTGTCTCCTGCTTTGTAGAGCAACATCGGTTTCACATTGAATATATGTTAATGACCTGGTAATGCACATTACTTCTGAGAAAGAGTCTCCTTGACTTGGTGTTGTTGATCTGAATATATCCAACTAGTGATAGTTTCTCTTTGCAGCCGAAGTTTATAATAGGATCATTCCTGGTGGGGTTACCAGAAACTTAGCAAAATTTTGGTAGTCAAAGATATTTATAGTTGTGCTTGCTCCGGGTGTGTGTCACTTTGAATTGTTATACAGAATTCATAATATCAAACACATTGTCAAGAAAAGCATCATTGATGTGGAATCTTTCCGCTGATGTCACTTGTGGAAAATACTTTACTGATTCATCCCCATGACTTCTTGAATCATTTTGGGCTGTTCTTTTAGTTATTGACATACTTGCCTTGTAGATCCAAGATTGCAAGTTCAGTTCTGGCCAGGATCAATGGATTTTTTCCCAGCATAAAATTTCTAAGTATGGCTTCCTTTGGAAAGGAAGTAAAGCCATGGGTTCCATGTCATAGATGCCTGAAACAAGAGGTCTCTGAGCAAAATTTGTCAGCCATTTCACACCCTGAATTGAATGGGACGTTAATGACCTAGATGTTAAAGAACATCCGTAAATAAAATAAACAAAAAAAATTATTCACCAGAAGTATTAAATATTTTTCAACCTACTTTGGTCCTTTAGTTCAGTGACCAATGTTTTATTTGTACCATTTGGAAGTTAATACCACAATCCTAATTTTAGTTCATGTCATATTTGATGAACCTAGGAAGAAAATATATAGCTCTATCAGTGTTGTAAACATAGTAAGTAAATCAATAGAACATGCATTAATATCTATTTACCTGAAAAATTCATTGGTGATTTTAAAATGATAAGAGCAACATCATGTTTAAATATCTTTTTCTCAAAACCAGGATGAACAAGAACATGGCTGATGGCGATGTCTTGGACCGGATGTGCACAAAATGTTGATGTACAGTCAGGGTTGCCTTTGCCATCATATTCTCCTATTCTTACTGAAGCTCTAAATAAATAAATAAAAAAGTTTTATTAACTTTTGCTTTGCTGTATGTGCACCATGAACTTAAGAAAATATTTTAAGAATATTATGTCAGAATTAGTAAAAATATCTTTCACAATACACATGAAAAACAAAAACATAGCACAGGTAGGGTAAACAAGTTGGAATCCAAAATGACAGAAACTCAAAAGATTTTGTTGCTTCAAGACAACACCAGACTGCAATGGGTGGCCAAGGTCTTCGATGCAGATTTTCATTTAGTTTTGCTCATGTTTTTAAGGTAAATCCTTTCCCACATGTTTAATTCCTTTGGCTGTTGAAATGTTTTAATAGCTTGATGCTTTTTTCTATTTCATGGTTTTCATTCCAAAAATATGGTGCCACAGCTGATTTTTCTATTTGTTTGTAATGGATTTTACTCAAATGCTCCTTCAACCTAATGCCTATATTTCTCTTTGTGTTTCCTATGTAGATTTATTCACAGTCTCGATAATTAATCCGGTAAATTTCAGATTTTTTCTCTTTTGGCTTGGAGTCTGCTATGTTTAATTTCAATAACTTTTTTAAACTGTATCAGCTAAAGCTACTCCTCTTGGCAAGGCCTTAGGCAATCCCAACACCTCACTACAAAACATATATGAATTAAATTAGTTTTTGAACATCCCTTAGATGTTCTCCATATTTCTACTTCATATAATATTTTTGATTCCACTAGCACTTCATACAAAAGTTTTAACCACTTCCAATGGCTTTCCCTTCCAGAACCGTTTCTCATTCCTTCTTGACATACTTATTTGTTCGTCATTTATTGTAATTGTGCAAGAGTTGCATAAAGCATTAAGAGGGTTGAAGTTCATCATAAATATGGCTTTTTTAATATTCAGATATAATTTATTTACATTTAGCAAATTTTTGTAATCAATCAATGGTGTAGCATATTATTCTAACTGTTTTTAAATATAAGATTTTATTGGATTGTGAAAGGAAACTATAAAATTTGAATTAAGAATGAAATGAGACATTTTTTAGTAACAAGAATAAATTATAGACAGCAACTAATGAAGAAAAAAATTTAACTAAAGATCATACAAGTAAATTAAAAAAAAATTGTGTACATAGAATGACTGAAACATTTTAACAGTTACCTGCCAGGTTCATAAGACATACTCACAGAAGATGGCTATCAGCTTTAGCAAGGGCACAGTGTGCTGCAGTTAAAATAGTTCTATCGGAAATAATTGATCCACAGCATGGATAGGTCACTTGTCCTGTTTTCACATCTGGAACGATAAGTGAAGAAATACTATTAAATAGTTTGTGTTCATATATATATCTATATCAAACTGATTTTAAAATAAAGGGTTGATTGCTATGCACCATTCTAACCCATTTCTATTTTCACTTCACTTTTCAACATACTCTCCTTGAAGATTGCTACAGTTCTCCCAATGATAATATAACATGTCTACACACTCTTGGAAAGAGGACTGTCTAACATCTACAAACCAGTGATTTACAGCTTCCATAATTTAATAAAAATGTCCTCTTTCAAAGATTTTCTTCCAGTTTTACAAAAAGCCTCGGTCACTGAGAGCTAGATTTGGAGGGTAAGCATAACATTTCAAACCCTGCTTTGTTATAACACAAGGCTTGTACAGTACAAAAATATTTATTGCATCTCCCACAAAATATGTATTTTTCCCTTTATACTCATCTAGAAATATCAGTGTTTTGAAATTTTACTGTAATTGTGTTTCTAGGGGTATAACTCTAAGTCTAAAATTGTGAAAATTTGATACTAATCATTTTTATATCTGTACTTGTAAACAGTAAAACTGAACAAAATGTGAAATATTACAATTAAATAGCCACAATATTGTAATTAAAGTTGCATAAACCTGATGACTTCTGTTTAATAATTATAACAAGAGAGTCTTTTACACACATAAAATAAATCCTTCTCATTGTAAAAATGCTAAATCAATACTTTGTGTTGCCTCTCGGAGGTTTTACTACATCACATCATTTGGACATTGAAAGTATTAAGTTTTTTACTTGGTCAGGCGAAATCTAACTAAACCACATCCAATAGATGACTTCAACTAGGTCTTTTTTATTTCTTGTTTTTTTTTTTTCTCTGTTACAGCATTGCCAATCTTCCAACATTTCTCAATGGGGTTGAGATCTGGGCTGTTCCCTTGTCATGTGAGGGTGTAAATCCCTTGACCTTCAAGTAACATTTTTTTTAGAATTATGTGATTATAACATGAATTTGGTAAAATAGTAGTTAAGGTGGTAAAATTAGAAGTGTTCAAGCAAAGTATTCACTTTTCTTGCCCTATAACATGGTGGGGATTCATCCTGGAAAGTGTAATTTTCTGGCAATACAAACTGCTCCACAATGTTGGCATTAAACTTTCCCTTAAAATTAACATTTGCATTTACTGTTCCCTGAACAAAATGTAATGCACTCCCTCCTTTGCCATAAATACAACCCCAGACCATCACACTTTCTGGGAACTTCACTGTTGAGTCCAAACGTTCTGGCAGAAATTCTTCACTGCTATGATGATAGATAAATATTTTTCCATTGTTTCCTCTGACATTACATTTTAATTCATCCAGATGACTACTCCACATCTCTTCAGTCCAATGGTCATGTTTCTTGCCCCATTTTAGTCGAGCTTTGTTCATTTTAACTGCTAAAAAGGGTTTCTTCCATGGTCACCCAGCAGGTAGCAGTCTGTATCTGATGATTCTGTTGCAAATCATCACACTAGAAGCTTCTTCCCACTCTCTTTTCAACTCGACTGAAGTCATATGTCAGTTTTTCAGACAGATCTGCTTCAAAAAGCGATCACTAGCACTACAACAAACAGCTATAGCTTCTTGATTAATCCATATATTATTGCACAAGTATTTCTATGAAAGATGACAGATAACACAGCTGTTCCAGAATGGCTACTGCAATCTACAAGTATGTTGTTCTGAGGGCACAGCAAATTCCCCAAAAGTTGCTGATAAATCTTGAGAATTTCTGAAGGAGATATTTCCTTCATTTGCAGATATTTAATCATATTAGTTTGCTTGACATAGTTCATTTTTGTAGTAACTGACATTATAATTTCAACTACTGTTATGATGCAATGCAACAATGTGTGAACTTGAAACTGTACACACTGCATTTATACATTTCAGACATTCTTGTTTCACAAAATCACAATATTAGATTAACTATAAAGGGTCAGGATTGAAGCAAAATAATCAACCCTCATATAATCTTTTTAAACACATTTCCAAAACACAACCACGACAAAATCAAAATACTTTCTTTCCAACACACATTTATGCAGCTACTATCAAGTGACACAAGATTGCACATATTTTCTGAAATATCACTGCTCATGTAAACTTTGAAAAACCTTACTGTATGTATTCAGCTTTTTTCCTACATTAACCAAGTACTCTATTACTTAAATTTAATCTTATTAGTAAATAAATAAAAAAAAATTGGACAAAAATAATAGGTACAGGAAAACTTATATTGTTTTTGAAAGTTTATTTGTTAAATAATGCTAAAAGAATAGACAAACACTGTGAAGAATGAAGCCTTAAAGTGAACCAAGAGAGGACACAAATTGTGGCATTTAAGAAAGGAGGAAAATTAAGCAAATATGAAAAATGAATGGGGGGAAAGTAAAGAGTATAAGATAGTATGTGACTGTAATTACCTAGGAGTGGCAAATGGAAAAAGCAAAAGAAATTTGCACTGGCTAAAGGTTAAGGGGCTATGAGGACTATCAGAAGTTGTAAATACAGAGTACCTGACATAAGTATTAAATGGCTTAGAAAATATATAATGTGATGGTAAAGGCAAAAATGATGTATGTTATAGAAGTCTGGGGATTAGATGGAGGATGGGAGGATGTTCTGTAGAGAAATGCTAGGATTATCGAAGACAACTGTAAGACAGATAACCCAAAGAGAGTTGAATAGAGGGGCTAGCAAGGAAAAGAAAGAGCACTTAAATATCGGTTCAGGGTTTTGCACTTAGAATAAACATATTTGTTAAGACAATATTTAGAATACCTAGAACAAAGGGTGGATAAATAACTTTGGGAAAATTTGGCTAGTGGTAATAGCCTCAGGTTCTCGTTCAAACATGCAGTACCCACATCAATTTGTAACTTACAAGGGTAAGTCTATAAGTTTCCTGCCTTGCATTGCTCTTGTTGCAAAGGAAGCTGTGAAGAAATGTGACTCAAGGAGATGGACCATCCACCCTATAGCCCAGATCTAGCTCCCAGTGACTATTTCCTCTTCTCAAAACTCAAGAAGGAAATTTAAGTGTGACGAAGAAGTGATGGATGCTGTTTATGTCCATGTTGCAGACAAGACTTCTGACTATTTTTTGAGGGGAGGATTGAAATATTAATTCAAAGATGTGGGAAGTGGATTGTAATAAAGAGTAACTATATTGAAAAGTGAAATATAGTTTTTGTCTTTATCATATACTTAGAAAATGGTTAGGCCGGAAACTTATGGACCTATCCTCGTACTTAATGGCTTATCCTTGTACATTCAGTGCATATTCACTAAATGTAACAAAGAATGTGCTACGACAAAAATAGTGTAGTTCCTTTTTTTCTTAGATTCTTTTGGAGCAAAGATTTGAGTGTCTAGTCATCATTTAAAGAAAGTCATCTGTTAGAAAGTGAGGATGTTATTAGTATGAAAACAGCATTGAACTGAATTCATTAATGGAGATACTAAGCCCTGAAGATAACCTGCTCTCTGAACGACCTTCAGTTATAGAAAATGAAGTTTTCTGCACTGTGCTCAAAGAAGAGCCATTTGCCAGTACTGATGAATTGTTATATGTCTTTAAAACAATAACTATACACCTGCACCAACTCAAATTAATGTATAAATGGCAAAGAGTAGATTCTTATGAACTTACCTAAGCTGAGGCCTGGCAACTGATTATATTTGTAAACATTTTCTTAAAAATGTCATAGATGATTGATTCTGTTACATGACTTTTGTTCCATAATTATGAGAAGAGAAACTACCTGTAAGTAGTTCTTCATAGTTTTTTTGGCCAAAGTTGATGTTGTGTGTTTGATGGAATTTCAGAAGTAGTGATTATTTCAAGTGGTTCCAACAATCATGGAGTTGACACTGAGTTGTACAAGGTTTACAAAGTTTTAAGACTCCGTTGTCTGGCTTTAATAAATAGAATGCCTGTAGTACTGCAATAAGACACTTCTGTTGCCCATCGATCAAAATTGACTGAACAAAAATATCCAGGAATTAGAAGGAATAGATTGTACTTTATGTTAAGGTACCAGTTATAGGGAGAAAAAAAGCCAATGTAATAAAACTATTATTGAGCTAGATGAGACATGGACCAGAAGCACTAATCGAATGAGTGGCATCATTATAGGGCACCACACAAAACAAAAGTCTGCCATACCCCTACTATGTGAGAGTTCTTCTTGTGTAGGATTTGATGGCGTCATCCTAACACATACTGTACTGCAAGGACAGAATGTTATTGCACAGTATTTCCGTCATTTTTTGGAGCATAATCTGAAACCAATGTGCAATGGAAGCAATGAAACATTTTGCAGAATCCTCCCAACCTTTTTCAGGACAATGCTCAAGTGCACATGGAACGCTCTGTAGCTCATTTGTTCCGTCGCTGGGATTGGGAAGCACTTTTTCATCCACCTGTGACTTCAGGACAGTTTCAGAAATTCTGCAGCATCAGATCGCTCCATCAGAAACATCAACAGAACAGATGCTGCAACAGGGATCCTGCGTCTTCCACATTGATGACAACAGATTATTGACAATGCTGGTTATTACATTGAAGGACTGATATGCATCACTTTTGTATAAGTAATAAAATAAATATTAAAGTTCCAACCTATGTATATATTATATACTCACTCTGGTAGCCAACACGAACAACCCAAGGATGCGATCCTAAGCCTTTTCTAGTACTTCTTTTTATTTCATTAAATAGAGGCTGGCCGCAGACAACTTGCTTTTTTGGGAAAGATGCATCAGGTTCATCATTAATGTGATGGTTAATGAAAGGGCTTTTAAGGCCTCCCTTAGGGCAGCATACCAGGATATCTTTGTTCTTATAGCCACAAGTCAGTTTTCCAAGCCTGAAACACATTACAGATAATTTGATCCAGAGAAGTTATAAACCTAGAAGCCATAAGCAGAATTAGTGTTAATTACAGTGGAATGTGGGTAGGGTTTCTTTTATTTATCATTTCAGAACTATGTAGTTGATGTTGGTGGAAACAAAATACAGAATGAGATTGAAAAATACTTGATTCTATATCAGGACATAATACTCCAGATTAATTTTTATTTATTTCTCTTTTACATCTATCAATACAATTTAAATTCTACATATTTTAAAACTGCAGTATTAATACTGTATCAAAACAAAACTAAATCGATACTGAAAACCAGCAAAAAAAGTATTTTAACTATAACATATAATTAAACCTACAATTGCAAGTACCAGTTGCAATAAATTTTTACACCTCATTTATATTTCAACCAATGTATGTTTTAGGTATCTTAACTTTTACAATTAATTACATTTACAGTTTTTTTATACAATTACAATCTAAAATCTTCATTTCTGCTGATGCTCAGTATCCTGGCTCTCCCCATCGGAATTCCAGGCAACAGGACAGGGATATCAATGAGATTGCTGCTGGTCTCAAGCAGCAGCTATACCCATGGCATGTTGACTGTGCATTTTCCCTCCATTTTCTTTTACATTTCAATTTGGTCATTAGTGCTTTTTGGTTCAGTGCTTCTTTCTTTCTCTTATACTTTTCCATATATTCCTTATATTTTCCTCCTTCTCTTGTTTTCATTCTACTTCTTCTTCTCTCAGCTGCTTCCTTTCCACCCGAAGACTACCATTATCATCTTTTATTATTAATTCTGCTCCCTTCTTCTGATTCAATTTGGATGTTATCTTCATCTTCTTATTTTTGAACTGACTCTTCTTGCTTTTCTCTGATTCCCTAGGAATATACTATTTCTGACAGTTGGATTTTCTCTCTTATTTGATTTTTGTTGTTTATATACTCTTCTGTGATTTTACATAATATTTTATTTGTTAAAGTATTCAATACCTTAAAATTGTCTTTACTTCTCATGACATTCCAAATGTATTTCCTGCAAGTGGCCATCTTTTCTCTACTACAATTGACTGGTATACGAATGAAACATTTTCCGGTGTATTGATTACTTTACAAACCTTATATGTAATTTGTGTTAGTGTATTTAATTTTTACAATTATGAACATGTTGGACCATGTCCTGTAATAAAATGTACTAATGCCTTACTTGGTTGAATATGTTTGAATTGTAATCTTTGTTTTATGGATGGGAAGATTTCATACACTCTTCTACCTTCTTTTATCTCATCCCATTCTTGTTTCCATTGTTTAATTTCTTTTTTGTTTCTACATACTTTGCCATTATTTTTTAATTGTTTTGTTTTTTAAGCAAATAAGAGGCTGCTCTTTTACGGATTAAATAGTAAATTGGCCATATACCAAGATTGCTAATAGTCCTATTGTAGGAGATGTGGAAAATGCACCTGTACAGCTCAATAAAATGTTCCTTTAGGAGCTCCTTAAAGTGTGAATAAATATATATCTTGTGTGCCTTTTACCCCTAGGCTCCTGCTCTATAGTGTAATATAGCTGCAAAAATGCTGTTGCAATAGATTTTTATTTCTTCAGTTTGTATATTGAAATATCACTGTCCAATATTGATCAACTTAAAAATAACTTTTCTGCTCAAGTTCTTGTATTTTCTATATGTTTCTTAAAATTTAATTTTCATTCAAATACATACCTAGATATTTATTTACTGCTTGTCTTTTTATACTAGTATTGTTAATATATTTAGCAGCTATATGGGTTCTCTCTGATCGTATTTTGTTGGCATGCTCATGTGCGGAAATGATTTGTTTGTACACTAGATGAAGGATGCCTGTATGCCAGCAACTTGCAGGACCAGGATTTCAGATCTGAGCGCCAAGGTAAGAATACAGAAAAATAACTTCAAACCTAGAAATAGAATACCTATGCCTGCCTTGCATATTTATAAGAGTTATCACATCCAGCACTCTAAAGTCAAAGTAGCACAGCTGACTTCTCATTCCATCCCTCAAGACTATAGGTGGATAAACTTACCTGCATATCACAAATATGATTTAAAGAAATTGTTTTTCATCTTACATATTTGTGATAAAACATCAAAATAAATTTTCACTATTTTTTATTAGAGAGAATAGTCGGACAATATTAATGAAGGAATGTACTAGCTATTGTGGTTGTATGCATGAAATAATTTTTAAAAAATTGTGCAAAATCTCCATCAATCCTACTTAGTAGGCACCAAAAATAACAAAGATTTATATATGTGTGTGTATGTTAATGCTCTAGCGGTAACAATTTTGGTTTTTTCCCAACGAAACTCAACATATAACCATCAATGAACAACAATTCGTCAAGTTCATTAACCAGCAAAATTTGACCATTAGAAGTGAGCATAAATCTAAAGCGAACATTAAAAATTGCTCTAGCAGCCACAATTTTTGTTTTTTCTCAACAAAACTCAACATATTTCATTAAATTAATAAAAATAATTCCTTAAAATTAAGACAATTGGGCCATTAAGAGTGGTGGTATACTTGAAAACCAAGTGGGGGTTAAAGCAAAATTTAAAAATCGCTCTAGCAGCCACAATTCAAATTTTTTTAAAAAGAAACTGGGTATATGCCATTAAAATAAAATAAGAAAAATAGTTTAATTTTCTCTATTATTTTAATATAAAAGGAGTGATTAATTCAGCATGTAAACTTTATTTATAATTATATATATTTTATATTTAACAAAAGCATCATCATGAAGAGCGTAAATGTGAAATATTAATCTAATATGTAAGATTATATTTGTATGTAAGAGCACTCTGTAATAACCTTCAGAAAACATTTGTGTTAGATGATTTTATTACAGTAAAATCTATGGAACTTTTGACTATATATTGTTGATTGGGTATATTTGCTTCGTACATTGTTATTGTTTTTAAATAGTAACATGTTTTTGTTATATTGAAACATAAAAACATCTTAAATTTACAGTATAACTCAAAACTTTCTGTTATTTCTCTCTATTTTAGTGAATGTAAAGATATCTAGGGCTCAGTTCATAAATATGATTATATTTAAAAATGTTCACACAGCTTTGTCTATCAGTGGTCATATATTTGATTTAATTAATAGTATACTATTAATTTTTGTGGTTTAATCTCAACAACAGCAATAATAATAATAATAATAATAATAATAATAATAATAATAATAATGATGATGATGATGATGATGATTCTGAAAGTGTGGTTTCTCTTTTGTAATGCTTATAGATTGCAAGAATTCAAATTTTGTTCTCCTAATACCAGACAGTAACGCCATAACTTATTTCATTTCATTAATTAATAAGACCATCATTTGGAGTTTCTATGCGTTTTTAAAGTTATTGAAGTTTGTTAGGAATTTGCTTAGTTTAAGCAGCTTCTACGTGACACTTTATCTTTGTTTTTACTGTTTTACATGAGAAAGTTAATAATATATAAGTATATTTATACCCATGTTGAAATGTTATACAATGCTGAGTTGTGACTGAATATGTAGCCACTCATGCATCATGTCTTTCATCTTTACGTCAGTATTGGTTAGTTAGGTTTGCTGTAATTTTTTACATGTTCGGCAGTACTGGCTTAGAGATTGAGTCATTTTTATATAAAATGTCCGCAGACTATACAGAGAACTGTGGTTCTGGTGAATAACTTTTATTCAAATTTGTGTTTTCTATCATGCTACAAATTTATAAATATACCATTTTATCATTGTGCTTTTTCAAATGAGACTATAGGATTTTATGGAGCTATACAAGAGGAATGAAAATCATTATTTTTGCGCCCAATATTTTTTTAACAAAACATGAAAGAAAATGTTCAAAAAAGGTTCTTCAGCAAAGAGGAGGGTTTTTTTTTTTTTTTTTGTTTTTTTTTTGTTTTTTTTTTTTTTGAGTAGTGTTTAACGCCCGTTTTCACTACTGAGGCACCACAGGCGGTAAAAAAGAGGAGGTGAATCGCGGATAAATATGCTAATCTCAAAACAAAGGTGCATAAAGGTTCAACAATGCCTGTTTCATTTCATGTCCTAAAATACAAATCTCAAACTAATGATATGAAAATAGTTGTTATTTTATAAAGATGCTGCACCTTAAACTCCATTCCTTTGTAATGACATACTTTCAAAGGTAAATGACATTTTGTTACCTGAAATGAGCAAGTTCTAGTATATTGAATTCTCCATACTTTTTTTTTCTGGCTATATAAATGAGGAAAAGGATGTTTAAGATGTGAGTAGACATGGGATTCTTAAAACTGTTTTATTTGACAAAAAAATTCTTCAATATTTACTCTACTGGTTTTTGTATTGTAATTAAAAGAAAGTCGTTAACTGACCTGTTGGAAGCAAGACAGCTTTGATCCATTAGATCTTGGAGAAGTGGGCAATTGTCCAGGGGTACACACCGTGCCTCAGGTGTACAGAGTTGGTCATCCTGTTTCTCAAAACTTATTGAAGGCGTTCCATCAAAATCTTCATCTTCTTCTTCATCATGGTAAACACCTAAAATAGCAGTATAAACAAATCAAACTTATAAAAAAGTGCTCATATTGTTTTACGTGGTTGAAGGGATTAGTTATTTATTGGAGCAGCATCGAATGCAAAGATCATAGCGATCTTCCTAAAATAAGAATAAACTGTCATCTAATAGGGGAGAAACAATAAATTTAAATTTTTGGTATCTTTGACTCATATATCTTCAACAATTATTTTCCAGTAATGCATGCATATTATATTGGTGAATTAGATTAAGCTGAAATAAAATTTTATTTTTAAAGAAATGTAATAGATCTTGCATTTTATTGTGATTATTTTAATATCTGATGCACTTGACATAGAGCACTGTATCAAGTCACATGCTTTCATATACCACATCATCTCTGCAAACTCTCTCACTTCTCGAGCATGTTCCTCTGAGTTTTCATTGTTCTAACACTTCTTAGGCTTTCTTAGCCGGTGTTATAATTACAATAGTTAACATCTTCCGGGCTGTTTTGCCGTGGTCCATGGTTTAAATTACTACCATAGCTTTAACTACTACTCAGTTGCCATCTTCAGTGGATGATGAATGACACCTAACTGTTAACAAGAAGACAGCCCAAAAGATTTTAACGGTTTTAACTATTTCAGTGTTCTTTCTGCTCTTTTAGCAAATTCCAAAGGAATGTAGCAATTACTGCTGTATGCATGAAAAGATTTTTTTTGGATAATTTCTTGAAATCTCTAATGATCTACTTACTAGACACTGAAAAAGACAATGAAATATATATGTGTGTGTGTTTTGTGAATGGATGTCTTCTGTCTATTAATGCTCTAGTGGCCAAAGTTTTTATTTTTAGTCAATGAAATGCCATTGAAGTAAATTAATAAAAGTAGTTTCCGAAAATCAGACTTATGAGAGAGGATTTATGTAAAAACCCAATATTTAAAAATTGCTCTAGCAGTACCAATATTTTTTTTCAAAGCAAAACTTGCATATAGCATTTAAACAGTATAAGAGAAATAATTTATAAAAATCAGTGAAATCAGATTATTAGTAGTGGGAGTCTGTTTAAAATGCAACATTTAAAATTCTCTCTAGTGGCACCAATATTTATTTTCAGAAACTATTTTTATTTTATTTAAATGGTATATACTGAATTTTGTTGTGAAGAAACAAATATTAATGGCATTAGAGCAATTGTTAAATTTTTTAAGTTTTAGGTAAACCCCCACTCCAATGATTCAATTTCTCTGATTTTCAGCAACTATTTTTCTTTTTTTATTTAAATGATATATACTGAGTTTCGTTGCAAAAAAGCAAATATTGGTGCCTCTAGAGCTATTTTTAAATTTTGGGTTTCATTCCTAATACTTTGATTTCACTGATTTTCAAAAACTATTTTCTTTATTTGATTTAAATTGTACATGCCAAGATTTTTTGTGAAAAAACAAATATAAGTGCTGCTAGAACGGATGTTAAATTTTAGGTTTCAGGTAAACCTAATGGCCCTATTTCTCTGATTTTCAGAAACTAATTTTCTTATTTTATTTAAATGGTATATATGTAGTTTCGTTGCTAAAAATAAATATTAATGCCACAGAGCGATTTTTAAATTTTGCATTCCAGGTAAATCTCCCCCTCCTAATAGATTTCACTTATTTCCAGAAACTATTTTTATTTTATTTTGATGCATTTTTTGAAAGTTTAAAACATGGTCCAAAGACCCAATGGCTTTAGAATTCCTTCAGTTTATTAACCCTGCAATGGCAGGCCTTTTAAAGGTAGCACTACACTGGACACTTGGGTTTATTGTATAGAGTTTCATGTCCTTCTTGGCCTTCTAAATAACATTTTAAATTTATGTCATATTCTACGTACATAATGTCTACATTACTAATTAAAATGCTATAATATTATGCTTAGATTTGCAACATATATACATATATTTATGTTTCAGTAGGGATGGGCCGTAAGGTATTATAATTGAGCATTATAAATTATTATTTCTCTGTGAATTCATCAACTGAATAATAGGTTTTGTTGATAGATATTTTGTAAAGTGAGATTTGAATATTTCTCTGAAACTCCTTTTTGATAACAAAAATAATTTGCAGTGGGACAGATTACTCTTTTATTATTCATGATGTATTAATATGTTTTCAATGAATTGGTCTTGATTTTTAGTATAAAGGATCATGCAAACTCACAGGAAGAGTTAAAATTGAGTAAAGTAGTTGTATTTTAGTAAAATTTTTAGAGAGTCAAATTGTATTTATAGATATAGAATTCTGAAAATGTAGGTAGCATCCTCTTTTTTCTGAAATCCATGTTTTCTCCTCCCTTATTTTGAGTGAACAATCTCAATGTTACCATTTGAATTCTTATGGCCATATATGCGTAGAAAATGAAAACTTAAAAGTTTTCCCTAATTCTTGATAATTGCGTTAGAAATGTGACAACTATTATTTATTATGGCTTATTAGTTTTTGTATCCTTGGCAAAAGTTAGGACTCCACTTTCTGTTTTTATTGCTTTGGGAATTTGTTTTATGTCAAGGTGGGTCATTGTAACATGTTGCTTTAATTACAACTATATTTGTATGTTACTTAAGTAACATTCTTTTCTTTACTATCATATCGTAATGTAACTAATACCTACCTAATTTTAGATGAGATAGTTCAGCAGAATTTAAGATTAGATAATTTTGTACCCCCATTTTATAAATTATAATTGAGAGTAGCAGTCCTGACATACCATATAACGTAATAAAATACAGTTATAAAATTATTAAAACAATGCAAATTATTTACTATTAATATTAACGGTATGATTCAGATATAATTATGATTTTAATATGGAATAAATAGATCATAATATATGCACACTAATTGTCCTGACATTTTTCTTTTTTCACCGAGCTGTGAATAAAACATGTTCTCACTCATACCATTTTTGAGACTTCACCAATTCAACTCCCTGAGTGTAGTTTCCTCAAAACGTGTATCACGTTCGTCAAATTACATTATAATTTTCAATTAGGCTTCATATCAGTGAGCTACTAAATGTTTTGATAAAATCAACAACTAACGATACATAGCTGGTAACTATGCAAATTTATAAACAAATACAAATGGACTCAATATTTCTAGTTCCTGTTATTTTTAACTTTCCAAATTAAAAAAATTTATAACAAATTAAAATGAATTTACATTATGATATGGTAGGTAAAACTTTTGAAAAGCTTATTGCAATCGCTTGAATGCAACCTAGTAAAACTCAGAAATCACACTTGGATGCACAATGCATGCCTTTCAAAAATTATGTTACAGTATACTATTATAAAAGTCTTTTTTTTTTTCTTTGTTGCAGATGGGGTATATTGAAGTTCTCTGAAGATGGTGGCTATTTTCCATGTAAATAATGCACAAAAATGTCTTATGTAGTGAAGCAATGAGAAATAAATAAGCTGATACAAATTGTTTTTCTTTATTTCCCTCCGGCATTTTCTCCATGTAGAAGAATAAGCACTGCAAGAAGTTTATCTACTCACCAAGTACAAAGAAATAATTAATTTAAATACAAACTAATGGGACCGAAAGACAACAATAGGAAAAATAGGTCTAGATAAGCAAAGTATTGTCACTTTTTTTATAATAGGTAGATATAGGTTAGGTTTTGCCTATTTTTTGGCTATGCAAACAGGATAAGTTTTGTGGGAAAAGGCAAAGGCAAAGATAGGCTAAATTTCCGAGGAAAAGCCTAGGATAGGCTAAGATAGGCTAAATTTCCGAGGAAAAGGCCCTATAGGATAGGCTAAGATAGGCTACATTTCCGAGGAAAAGGCTAGGATAGGCAAAGATAGGCTAAATTTCGGAAGAAAAGCCTAGGATAGGCAAAGATAGGCTAAATTTCAGAAGAAAAAGCCTAGGATAGGCTAAGATAGGCTAAATTTCCGAGGAAAAGGCTAGGATAGGCTAAATATCGGAAGAAAAGGCTAGGATAGGCTAAGATAGGCTAAATTTCCGAGGAAAAGGCTAGGATAGGCAAAGATAGGCTAAATTTCGGAAGAAAAGTCTAGGATAGGCTAAATATCGGAAGAAAAGCCTAGGATAGGCTAAGATAGGCTAAATTTCCGAGGAAAAGGCTAGGATAGGCAAAGATAGGCTAAATTTGGGAGGAAAAGGCGAAGATAGGCTAAATTTCGGAAGAAAAGGCTAGGATAGGCAAAGATAGGCTAAATTTGGGAGATAAAGGCAAAGATAGGCTAAATTTCCGAGGAAAAGGCTAAGATAGGCTAAATTTCCGAGGAAAAGGCAAAGATAGGCTAAATTTCGGAAGAAAAGGCTAGGATAGGCTAAGATAGGCTAAATTTCCGAGGAAAAGGCAAAGATAGGCTAAATTTCGGAAGAAAAGGCTAGGATAGGCAAAGATAGGCTAAATTTCCGAGGAAAAGGCTAGGATAGGCACAGATACGAAAATTTAGCCTATCTTTGCCTATCCTAGCCTTTTCCTCGCAAATTTAGCCTATCTTAGCCTATCCTAGACTTTTCTTCCGAAATTTAGCCTATCTTTGCCTATCCTAGCCTTTTCCTCGGAAATTTAGCCTATCTTTGCCTATCCTAGCCTTATCTTCCGAAATTTAGCCTATCTTTGCCTATCCTAGCCTTTTCCTCGGAAATTTAGCCTATCTTTGCCTATCCTAGCCTTTTCTTCCGAAATTTAGCCTATCTTTGCCTATCCTAGCCTTTTCCTCGGAAATTTAGCCTATCTTTGCCTATCCTAGCCTTTTCCTCGGAAATTTAGCCTATCTTTGCCTATCCTAGCCTTTTCCTCCCAAATTTAGCCTATCTTTGCCTTTTCCTCCCAAATTTAGCCTATCTTCGCCTTTTCCTCCCAAATTTAGCCTATCTTTGCCTATCCTAGCCTTTTCTTCCGAAATTTAGCCTATCTTTGCCTTTTCCTCCCAAATTTAGCCTATCTTAGCCTTTTCTTCCGAAATTTAGCCTATCTTAGCCTTTTCCTCGGAAATTTAGCCTATCTTAGCCTATTCTAGCCTTTTCCTCCGAAATTTAGCCTATCTTTGCCTATCCTAGCCTTTTCTTCCGAAATTTAGCCTATCTATGCCTTTTTCCCTCCCAAAAGGCTAGGATAGGCAAAGATAGGCTAACTTTCTGACTATTTTTGCTCCAAATTTAGCCTATCTTTGCCTATCCCAGCCTTTCCCTCGGAAATTAAGCCTATCTTTGCCTTTTCCTCCCAAATTTAGCCTATCTAGCTTATTTATCCTTACATTTCCTCCAAAATTTAGCCTATTTTTGGCTATTTGTGCCTTATTCCGGCAAAATGTAATCTATCTTTGCCTTATTTTGACAATATAAAGTAGGAATAGGCTAAATGTGCCGCAATTACGCAAAGATAGGCTAAATTTGAGGGTGAAAAGGCAAAGGCTGGCAAAGATAACCTAATTTCCTCGGAAAAAATCCTTCAAAATTTCCGAGGAAATTTAGCCTATCTTTACCTTTTTCTCCCCAATTTTATTCTATCCTTGCCTTTTTCTACCAATTTTAGCCTATCTTGGTGTTTTCTTCCAAAATGTAGCATATTTTGTCGTTTATTTGACTCTTATCTTGATCTTTTCCTTATCTTTGCATTATTCCTGGAAAATGTTGTCCATTTTCCTGATAGGCTACATTTGGTCTATTTTAGTCATAGGCCAAAATAGCAAAGATAGGATAAATTTTTCCCATTTTATCTGATAGGCCAAATTTTGTACTTTTTTTCTGATAAGCAAAAATACGTAAAGATAGTCTAAAATTTGTTCATTTTTTTTCAGGTTAGGCTATTATTGGGAAAATTTTGCCCATTTTTGTGCAGATAGGCAAAATTTTAAGAATATATGTAGAATTAATGCACTCTGACTCAATTTATTTTAATTATTTATTTCTCAGATTTTGTCATATACTATGGATACAGTAAAAAAAGTACTTAATTTTGTAATCTACACCACTAAATTTCATCAGTTTTATAGATAGGAGTATTTTTAGAATAATCTCTTAAAGCTCTAGAAGCAAATGATATAAAATTAGCATTTTTTCATTTGTTAAAAAAACTTTCTTTTTTTATTGCTAAACTTATTTTTAAGAATATTAATGTATTAGTATTTTCTTATGCTCTCTGAATGAACAATTCTTAACATTTTGATTAATATATAAAAGATAAAAAGGAAACAAGTATTGAGAATTATTTTATTTACTGAGAGAACATTATAATCAGTAAGATAATATATTAACATCCCTGGAAATGATAGAATATAAAAATGTAAGTTTTTTAACAAATAAAAAAAAAAATTTCAAAAGTAATGATTCTTTTGTTTTACAGAAGGTTGGCTTCAGAGAAAAAATATGCAAAAACATAAATTTTGACTTTTATAATTGCAAAAACCTTTCCATAGTTATTGTTGCATAAGTGATGACATCATTCATGAATATTTTAAATTGGAAACTTTTTTTTTTCCCCCTACAAATTTTCTGTTAAACACTTTAGATTTTATCACTTTGCACCTTCATTTATTTTGTACACAATCATATGTTACTTTAAATTTATTAAACCTAAAATTACTTAATTACGCTTCATAGGTTATGATCTAAAACTCTCTTTGATGATATCAAACCTCAATCAACAATGACTGGAAAGGTTTAGAATTTACAAAATCCTTTTAAGAAATTAGATTTGATGCATCTTTGTATTTTTTATTAAAATGTTTTATTTACCTGTAAAATAAAATGTTGCATTACTTTTGAATAAACCTTTTTATATATATATATATATATATATTATTATAATACTGTTAAGTATTTTAGTTTTTCTGGTACAACTGTGTCAGAGCCTAATCAAATCATTAAATAACAATTAAATAATAGTACTGTACATGATTGAAATACTTTGTAAATTACGTAAAATATTGTTTTTATTGTTTCTGCAAACCTTGGCATTCAAAGTATTTCATCCATATGCCTATTCTAAGTTAAAGGTTCAAGTCTATCACTATATTTGAGTTACCCAATTCTAACATTACATTATCGGTTATCAATATTAGCAAAAAAGAAACGTAATCAAACCAGGTTGTTATAGTGTCAATAATATCTGCAATATTTACATTAGTCATCCCTAATAACTTTGGTAGTATCAGTGGTAAACAAAATACATTCAACTTTGTATAAAATGAAATTTGGTACATCATTAAATGCTATCACAAATAAAAAAGGACCAAACACTGATCCTTGAGGAACAGCTACGCAATTCTTTTTTTAAAATTAGATCAGACTCCATTATAAAACCAAACTGAAGAATATAATAGATCAATAACCTTGCCATTCACTGTATAACTTTGTAATTTTCTGATTATGATGATTATAACATTACTGTTGTTTTCAAGAGCATCAATAATATGTAAAAATATGTTGAACTGCATATATAGTGGATCTTTTTGGTATAAACTACATGAAAATTTAATAATTTAGACATAAAATAATAACATAATTTATTTTTCATGACATGTTCAACAATTTTATAGATGGTAGGTACCAATGAACAACATTTTGAAATTACATTTCTATTACCTTTTATTAAACACTGGGGTTTTTAAACTTCCTATGAGAACATTTTGTTAATCATATCTGCAAGTCAATAATATCTGCATAAACATTACATACATTTTTGATAAAGCAATTAGATATTTTGAAAAATATCCTTTCTAATATTATGCTTAACTTCTTAACTAGTTTCAATAATTCCGCAGGAGTAATATGCACCCAATTTTCTAATTTACTTTCATGTTTAGACATCAATCTAGAAGCTAAATCAGTTTTCTCACAAGTATGATATATTTTATATTATCAACATATAATATTAAAATTTTCAATAAATATTTCCAGTTGTAAATGAATTATTTACCTAAAATTTATTACATTCTAATAACACATTTTTCAAAATAGATGATACTGTTTTATTTTATTGTTGCATGTAAATATAAAGGGTCAGTTAAAAATTTCACATCACCTAAATAACATTTGAAACAGTGATTCAGGAAGATGAATCTTAAAAAAATGTAAAAATATATTGAGCATTCCATTTATAATATGAGAGATCAACCAGAAGTAGTAAAATATCTGTAATATAATTTCATATTATTGAACCACATGTTTCAATGGTGGTAGAGGGCTTAAGTGATTCCATATAATTACTATAAGCCTCTTGTTTATAGAATACAATTTTATATACATAATTATCACGTACATACCAGGGGCAAAGCGTACTCAAAATTAGTATGTTGGGTTGTATGTTAATTTTTATTGATGAATTGACTTGAACTATGCACTATCTATGATGTAGATAGCCAATCACCAATAATATATTTCAAATCAATAAGTTAATGACAGGTAGAGTTAAAGGGTGATAGTTCATCAAGTTTTCCTTATTGTGTAGGCTAGTCTTGGTCTCTATGTATGCCCTGATCTGGAATTTTGTAGAGCCAGAAGCCTATCAGGCAAACAACATCAACTTAAAATATTTCTCTATTTTGGGTTGTCTTCTTCTTCATGGAATTAGGCAAGAGAATGAGTATTGTGGTAATTTGTAATGATGTAATTTTTTATTTTAATGTAAATACAATTTATTCTGAATGATATCAATTGATATTAACACCCAAGAGAATATATGTAAACAAAATGAACACCATCTTGAAATCAATGCTGAAGTTACCTTGGAAAAAAATGTTCGAACTCCTTTCACATACACATTTACAGGAAATAAAAGCCGAATTCCAAGTGAATGCTTCGTTAGTGACCCCTCTACCTCTGTAGATAATCACTTTGAAATCTCAGACTTTAGTTCTGAGGAAGAAACTGCTGCAAAACTCATACAAAAATCCCCCTACTAAGAAATTAAAAAAGGAGCCAACTCACACACTAGACGAACAGTTGCAACCGTTTAAGCACTTGTTAGAAATATCACTATCCAACTTGTGTGAATTGCACACAACTTAAAAGTCTTTATAAAAATTCAATAGGAACATCAGACACTTTAAAAATATTTATATACAGATGACATTAACATTACTGAAATGCTTAGAACCCTTCATCCACACAATAAAGACATAGGAATTAAAAATAGAACTAGGATCGACAAAGCCTTACTTACTAAACCTAACCACAGCACAATAATTAAAAGATCTCACTCAAATTCAAATCATTTGCTAGAAGTATGACTACTCTCTTGCTTCAATGGAATCTAAATGGATTTAATTCCTAGTACAAATTTCTACAAACTTAATAAGTAAACATAGTCCTCAAATAATCTGTTTGCAAAAAACTAATTTCAAAAATAAATCTGCAGTAAACATAAAACAATATTAAATATAACATTTAATTTCATGTCGGAACCAATACAGTGAAGCAACTATTATGTTCTTAATTACATAGTGAGTCAATTTAATAATCTTATGCTCCACTTACTATTGAATTATGCAAAACTAGTTTCGCAGGCTTACTTGCAACTGAGAGAGCCGGCGAAACTAGTTTTGCATAATTCAACAGTAAGTGGAGCATAAGATTATTAAATCGACTCACTAGGTAATTAAGAACATAAAACAATATTCTGCACACAACATGAATCATATCATATACCTCCGATCCAGTGGAGGGGTGCCTACATATGTTAGCAATAACACAGTAAGCAAAGAAGTACCAATTGAGCTAGCTAAATTTGAATCAAAGGGACTAGATCATCATTACTCGACTTTGGAATGGACACACTAAACTAACACACTCACATCTACTGAATAAAATAGTTCATACACAATGTAACATCTATCACATCACCATCTCTGTATGACACATACTTTGCAAATGTCCACAATGTCAACTTCAGAGAGCACAACATAATCTACCAGACCTTCAAGAAGTCCTCCACAATCCATCACACAGTAAAACTTTGTTTAAATTCTTAAAATCAACAAATTTATATAATGAAATATAATGTAACATATGATGAAATTCCTGAAACAATATTATATTAGTGTTAAGTAGCTGCTATATAAAATTCTATATTTTGTAATTAACATATTATCCCAATATGACTACCAATGTAAGTTAAAGCGACATAAAAAAATAAAAAGAAGAAAAAATAGCAAATTGCTACACTATATGGCTGAGTTCCCATGGAGACTCTAACATAGCAGTTATTTAGCTATTGGGCTCTATTTTTCCTTTATATATATATAATATCTAATAATCTTACTTTCATCGTTATCTTGCTTACATTTTCCTGAGCCATTTGGCTGTTAATTTACCTAAATAATTTATTTCTTTTATATTCTTTCTTGATTTTACATTCATTATCTTTCCCTCCCTGATTTCTCTTGGCAAATTGTACCATTTCTTCATTTCTAGTTTCTCTATAAGAAGTGCTATAGTTTTAATTATAACACTCTAATATTATTTTCGAAATCAATCACTAGGATAATAAATGCTTACAATCAATATTGTCAGTGCATACCGAATTGCCATGCGATTAATGTTGTGCTATATAAGGGTTATTCTAATTTAAATCAGATTTTTAACTTTTTCTTACCTGTAGAAAAATTCTCAGAGGTGCTAGAGCTGTAGTCCTGAGACACTCCCAAGGGGGTGAAAGCTGAAGGTAGTGTAACTTTCACAGATATAGCTCGATAATAAGGATCTGAAGCACCATAGCATGATAACTCAGATGATTAAAGCGTCATGCTATAGTTGTGAAGGTAGTGGTTCGAATCCTCACACATGGATGTTGTTTTTTTCTTTCTTTTTATTCTCTGCTGGAGTTAAAGTAATTTGCCACCATTGCAATTATTTACTCACTAACATAATACCATACACACAATGTGCTATAAATTCATATTTACGATCTTTTCCCCCTGCTGGAATCACCATTACAGTGATTTAACCATGCCCCTACCAATTCATATTTACAAAAAGGTGGTGAGCATTGGCCGTCAGGCCATAGCGAGCCGCAGCAAACCATTGCATCTATCAGTTTCTAGGATTTACTCCAGGTTAGTGATAAGGTAATGTGTGTGTGTGTGTGTGTGTGTGTACACAATATATACACATTTATTTTATAAATTATTATACAAATGTTCTTCCATTCTTTATTTCAACTGCAGAATTTTAAATTGTAACGTATTACTGATTACTATAATTGCAATTTTAAAACACTACACATTACTTTGTAATCATAATCAGTTTTGTTTATGATTATAATTATAATTATAATTATAATTATAATTATAGAAACTACATGATTACATTCTTTCCAACTCTGTTGTACCTCCGGTAGGAGTATGGTTTACACAATGTACACCAATATGACTAAGTATTTTCAGAAATTGTTTAATTGTGCTAAAGATTTTCAAAATATCAACAATTAACAAAAACAAAATAACTTCCAAATTTTACCTTTTAGTGTAGATATATAATGCAGAAAATTTTCTACAAAGGGTTATAAATATAGTTTCACACAACCTTAGTAGTAATGAGGTATATGCATATGAAAATGCTTATTTGTAAATGATCGCCTATAATTTCTAAAGATTTGAAATAGAAGTGTGAAATTTTGTACCAATATTTTTAGTTCTACTGTAAATATTTTTTAAAAATTTCTTCTAACTATATTATTTAAATTATTAATAAATACTTTGCACATACTTAATGTACTTCATTTATAAAATTATTGAACATATTTGTATGAAACTTGGTATATCCAATCATAGCAGAGTGAACCACAACGAGGTTAAGGCCGAGGTCGTTAAGGCGCGGACTCATGAGTGGGAGGTCTGGGTTTCGAATCCTGCCAGGTTTTTTCCAGGTTTTCCTCAGTCCTCATAACTGGCAAATGCCTGTGAGGTATCCTAAACTTAGGCCTGGAACGCTTCCTTCCTTAAGAAAATATTATTTCCCAATATATAATTTCATTTCATGTGTCATCAGTGTCCACTGCCTGTGGTGCCTCAGTAGTAAAAACGGGCATTAAACACTGCTAAAAAAAAAATAAATAAATAAAAAATAACAGAGTGAAATAAAACTGTGGAAAAGAAATTAGATCTCATTTAATACGTAGTAGTAAAAAAATTAAATGTCTTATCTTTTAAGTAAATTGAAAATTACATAACTTTATGCGTTTTAAATTCAGAAGTATTAACTTTATTTAAAATCCCTTATGCCAGTTTGTGTATACTGATCCTTTAAATAAAGGTACCAAATTTTATAACTGTGTCCTTAATAGTTTTATACAAAAGAAACATTACAGAACACACACACACACCCATATATAAAAAAAATTAGAATAGTGGAAAGCTTAAATTAAAAATGAAACTAACTTGTAATTGTGTTTTCAATATTAATTCATTTTTGGAATCGAACACAGTGAAACACATATTAATAATCTCTTCTAAATATTAAGACTCAGAAAAAATTATAGTTGGTACCTGATATTGACATCAATGCTAGCCATATCCATAGTTTGCATCTTCATCCTGTTGCTTTTTTTCCCTAAGTTGTTTCACTTGTCGGGTTTGTTGATGCATTTTATTTACATCCTATCTTCTGTGACAATTCTACTGTCATCTATTAATTTTAAAATTTATAAGGTAAACACACCAGGTTCAAAGTCAAGTCTGTTGAAACATTCATTTATATTTTGTGTTTTACCTGCATGTATTTTTAGTACATAATTCAGCTTTTGCCAAAACTCTGAATTATTTGTATTAATGACAGCTTCTGGTAGTGTGATCTTGTGATGATACAGTGAATTTGTCAGCTTCAGGCTTTTTGTAGCCACAACATGAAATGTCGCATAACCCATTTTTATCAGTGGAAAGAGTATGAAAATATGTTGTCCACACTGCCTATTGTATATGTTTCACATTTCCCTACCATAATATACAGTATTTAATGAATTTCTTTGTCTGATAATCTTCCTATATCTGCTAAAGTTTTCCCAACTTCTAGTTTTTTTTCCCTTTTAGATCCTTTTTTAGTTTAATTAACCTTTCTCCCATTTTTAATGTGCTCTATACACTCCAATTTTTCAATGTCACAATCAAGTTCAAATGGTTGATTTTTCCTTTACATGTTTAAATGCACTGCATTCACCAATATATTTCCTTAAAGTTACACCATATTTATCTGATGACCAACAGAAGATCAATTTCTTACCAGCAGATTCCATGCTGGTCCAGAATTCTATTGCACTTACTTGCATGTTAAGTCTGCCATTTTAATTTCTCATCTCTGTCAGTTGACTTCTTGCAAATGCAGATCAATACTTACTCATTACTTGTAGTATCTACTTGCCAATATCTACTTACTACATTTGTCACTCCATGTTGTGATGTGTGGCCATCTTTCATCCATATAATTTCACAAGACACTGCCAAATCTGTATTTATTTTTCTTCATCACAATACACATATATGGTTCCTGTACAGGAAACTTAATATTTATTTTGCATTCATCTTTAATGGTACTATGCAGATGATTATTGATATTACTGTATCTGTTTATAGCAGATGGCATGTTCATTATCCCACAAAGAAGATTAATTCCCTCCCAGCTCTCAAACACCTCATGCCATAACATAACCTAACCTTTGCTTCAAACAACTTTTCATGTTTATCTGAAGCTTCAAGTGCACTATCGCTTTGACAGTTTGACATACAATACTTAGAGTACACACTATCACTCCACTTTTATGCTTCTATCTGCACTTTGATCTCCCCTAGAGCCTAATTTTTTTTAATTGGAGACACTAACTTCTTGTAGAACAGTAGTGTCAACTACTTATTTGCATTCAAAATGCGTATAATACCTTTTTTCTGCACTATTTTTTACAATTTTTCAAAACCCCCACAACATTGAACTAAATCTTCCACTAAAGAATTAATTTTGCAAAATGAAAGAATGTATTAACCTGCGTTTTGTTTGATTATGTATGCATAAACCGGAAGCAAGTTTCCACTGCCTTCTCCACCAAAGTTCTCAGGATTATGACTGTCCTAAGAGGGTGAAAAATTAACTTATAAGGCTTGGTGCATCTGTTTGCAGAGAAAAACTAGGTGTAGCGCTACGATATAGCTAACAATAAAATTTTTAAAGCACTTAGAGCTAAGTACATACATGAAACTTTGTAATTATAATCTCTAAACTATATGATATTTAATAAGGAACGTTTTCACCTACATATACCCTATCTATACCTTTGGTAGTTTTTTTTAATAAGATTTAATGCCGGTTTTAACTACTGAGTCACCACAGACTGTGGACACTGATGATGAAATGATAATTGGGAAGGGAATATTTTTTTTAAGGAAGGAAGCTTTCCGGGCCTAAAATAGGGTATCTCTCCGGCATTTGACAGTTATGAGGACTGAGGAAAAAAAAAACTCAGTAAGGAAGAACGGTCCTGGCGACGGGAATTGAATCCCAGCCCTCCCGCTCACGAGACCGCGCCTTAACGACCTCGGCAACCCGTAGCGGTCTCTGGTATGGGTTACACAATGTAAACCATACACTTGTTTAATTGTACCAGACATTTCAAAATGTCAATATTTAAATGGAAACAAAATAAACGTCCAAAGTTTAGCTTTTAGTGTAGATATATAATGTAGAAAATTGTCGAATAAGTTTATAAATTCTGTTTCATATGAACTAGGTAGTAGTGAGGTTTAAGAGCGCACAGCTATAAGAATCATAACAAAATCAGTGCACAGGAAAAATTAAAATGCAGTCCACAATTGAAAAACACTACTTCAAAAATAAAGCTGACACTTAAATTCATAAAAGGAGAAAACACATAACGTTAAAACGAAATGGAAAATGATTTGACCATAAATTTAGAAAAGAAATAAAAAACAAAACAAAGGGAAGAAAAGTGAGAAGAGGAAAAAACTGCCTTGCAACAATAAATCCTACAAATCATACTTGTAAATAAGAAACATTGTCTGTAAATGTACCAAAGCTTAAATTAATTTCCACGAGTTGCAGCGCCGAATAAAAATAAAAGCACGCTCCACTACTACTGAGTCATCTGCTCATACCTCCGTAAAATGTTTTTGCATAATTCGCGAATAGCGAAGTGAAGCAAAACAGTGACAAACACTCAAAAAGTTACCGAACGGTGAGTGGAGCGCTAAAATGTGGGCAAGCTGGGAGAATATCGCCCTTAAACAGGTGATCATTACTGAAAAAAATAAAAATAATGGCTTATGCGTAAATGAGCCAACTCTACTTCTTGCCGACAATTTATAGAGAAGAAATATTGCAGATAAAATGGAGAGGTTTGAGCTCTCGAAGTTTGTTTCCCAGAAGAGTAGACTATTCTTCTTATCAACTTGAGAGGACGGGCTTTCGCAGCACATGTCATAATTATCTAGGGCAACAGTAGGAATAAAACATCTTAAGCTAAAATAGAAACAGCAGAATCCGTAGCTTCATTCCCTGTCACATCGACGTAACCAGGAGCCCATCATATGAATCATATGCTCTATAACTAGCAATAATTAAAGATCTATATACAAAAAATAACTATAGTAGGGGAGAAATTACTTTGTGATTCTTGGGCCGTGTTTATGCTGCTGAGAGGTTCGTCCAATCAGGTAAGAAAAACACATTATCATCAGATGCATGGCATCATTGACATTGGAACAGTTGCGAGGTTAGAAAGTTTAAAATAACCCAGTAGCCATGCGTTTTCAAGTGCGTGCACTGATCTAATTTTTCGTATGCAAGTAATTTTAAGTGTAGTGGTTGTGCTTTGTATCGGTCATTAAACAAAAATGATTCTGTAAGATTTTTGATCAAAAGCGCACATTTTCCTGCACGTTTTCATATAGCTACTCCTTCGCGCCAATAAATCCAACTGCAGCGTATGATTTCACTACGTAGGTTCAATAGTTAAAGCAAACTTGCTACCGTTACAATAATTTTGAAACCATAACAGTAGAAAACAGTTCAGACAAAACGTTCAAATGTGTAAGAGCGTGTGAGTTTTTGTCATACATGTAAAAATATGTTTATACCAAGGATAAATCTAGAGAGTAAATTATGTTTTAAATCATAGAAAAAGTTGATGATCTTGGAGTGCAGCTGCTGGAGACGGCTAGCCTACTGGCGCGGCCACGTGGCCGTAGAAACGTCAATCACAAAGTAGCTTTCCTCTAGTATAATTTAAAAAAAAATTTTTTTAATACAGGAGTTTTTAACTTCAAACTCCACCAAAGTTGCATCATCATGAGCACAGGATATTAATTAATTACACCGAAATAATTTCAGAGAGTGTAGAGATAACTATATAAGCAATTTAGGATAGTAAACATGTTCCTATCTATTAAAAATTCGAGGCTATTGCTATAAGTTTCCAAAGCGCCAGTACGCCACTGACTAGTAAAGGTGCACCTCGAAAGCATAACGCATGATAACAATGGAGGTGTCACTCTGGCGCCATGGTTATGACATTAGCTTTCGAGTAAGAGATAGTCATTTGTTTTCCAGTTTAACTCTCGTGCATTTTTTTTCTTTATTTCGTTTGCTTTCTGATAGGCCAAATAATACAGCCATTACCCCATGTTATAACTTGATGTTTCAGTTTATACACTTAAGTCTTAACATATCAATTCATATAATACAACCTTTGTAGTTGTTATTGTAGTTACCAACCAGAATCGTGTCCTGAGTATGTGTTAGGTAAATTTAAGTTTTTGGTCTTAGGTAAGTAATAGGCTTATTAGCCAATGTATGTTGGTAACACACTAATTGTTCAGAAAGAGAATAAAACTTGGAGGCATTAAGTAAATTTTATTCATAATTCTTCAGTAAGCATATCGTAACATTTAATATTTAATAGATAGGCTAAAATTAACGCCATGCCAAGAATTGAATCCGCGGTTTGCGGAACACCAATTTTTGCGTTATGCATTACGCCGCACAAGCAAAGAGTTCCTTCAGAGTAGATTGCATTATGTGAGGAGATAATTAATAGATGTTCAGTGTCGCACTGTCACATGATTAGTTCGGCATTTGAAGTATTTTTATGGCACTAAATCTAGAAAACGCTGATAACGAGCTGAAGATAATCGATATTTCTATGCTCGCAAGGCAGTTTTAAAGACATTGTACAGTAGTTTTTTACACTGCTTCGCTTTAACAGTATCTGATGCCAAAATGTTTAGCACCATAAACTGCGTTATGTTTAGTTGTGGACCATACATTGCCTATCTCAAATTGCTTATTTATGACATCTCTACACTCTCTGAAATGATTTCGGTGTAGTTCTCTCAACATCCTTTTTTTAATTGGTGTTTAACGCCCGTTTTTACTACTGAGGCACCATAGGCAGTGACACTGATGATAGATACATGAGATGAAATGATGTATTGGGAAATTATACCTCACGAGTCCGCTCCTTAGCGACCTTGGCCACCCGTGGCGGTATTAAAATCCTGTATATATATTGTTCCAATAGTTGCTTTATTTTACATTTAACAAAAATGGAAAATAAAATAAACCTTGTAACAATGTAGCTAAAATAACCAGAACGGGAGAAGCAAAATAGATAAAACAAGTAATAACACAAATATCGTAATATTTTGAACCGCCTGTATTCCTCTATGGTAGAAGACAAGTGAAGGTGGTATAAGTAAACATTGCATGTGGAAGGTAATATAATGCATAGAAACAGATCAACAAAGCAACAAGGGGAAAGGGAGGGAGAGAAAAATAAGAAAGAGAAGTGCATTAATTGAAAGACATTAAAAACGATAATAGCAAAGTGAAAAAGGAAATGTTAGCACGTAAGATTTAAACTCAAGGTATATAAGGAATTGAGTCCTAGTGTAGTACGTCATTAACTTGTGCAAATTCGGACAGCGGGCGATCTTAACAAGATTGTTACAGAACAAAATATGAATGTGTCCTATATGCATATTGATGTTCAGTAAATATTATAACTATTTGGTCTATGTCTGTAAATTTGAAAACATTTTCAATGCTTCTGTTGTTTATTGTATTTAATGATTAATATAATTAATTATTCATATAATTTCTGCTTAACATAAATAAATATTAAATTCTATGTATAGATGAAGTTCGGTAGAGATTATAAATATCTTACCTAAAAATTGAGTTTTAGGGTAAGTATATTTTGTTTCACTTTTTACTTTTTTCAATGATTATTAATATTCAAGATTCATAGAATTTGTGTAGAAAGCATTAATAAAAACAGTGAGTTTTGTAAAAAGTACAACGCGCAAATTGTCATGTGACAGAAATAAGCGCGAGTGCGGAAAAGATAAAATAAAGTATATAGCATTTATTGAACAATAATTGTGTACTTTTAATATTATTTCATAAAAATTGGGGGGGTACCCCTCACCGACTCTGGGCTAGAACCGCCTTTTGAAATATTGTGTATATCTTTTAGAATAACATTTGTCTTTATGCTGCAGATTCATGGGACAGATTTTTGGATTGTTTCCGGAATAAATAATGCATGATATTCACAGGTGTTTTCCTTCCTCCACTTTTCCCCCCTCCCCTCACGCTAAAAAAAAAAAGTGGGAAACGACAGGCGTGTATCCGTTTCCAGTAAATTCAATGACATTTCCGCTGATGCAAGGGCACTTAACATATATTTCGCATATGATTTGAGCATTTTCGTTGAGCGCTAGATTCCGCCTACTTGAACAGCTACACCAACATATTTCTTCTCTTGGCATAGAATTAAGCTAGTAATAGTTTATTTATCTGAGAAAGCAGTCAATACACTTGCAATGCAGATGATATGACACAAGTCAGTCTTAAAGTCGATTAGATATTTCCATTTAAATCCACTACTGAACTTATCACCACTTACTTGTTTAATATTACTTAGTACATTAATTAGAACTTACTCAGTTGCGGTTCGTCAAGTTAATAAACTATCGTACTAAAAGCACTGAAGTTATTCACTGAACCTATAAAGGTTTAAGTGTACTAATGGTTTTTTTTGTCAAGCAAACTATTCTATTAATTTAGTGTTGAAATCTCCTGTATTATTCTCTATTGAAGCATAGCAAAGGCAGTTCAGTTAATCGTTCTTGTTTCATGAAGTTCCTGAGGAATGTTTTAATTATCTTTTAACATGAAAAACATCCATATACAGAGCGTTAATGAACTACACCGAAATATGTTCAGAGAGGATAGAGATTTCATATATACGGAGAGTGCCAAAAATGTATACACACTTTAGTTTAAATAGATATCTATTTAATATATTTCAAAGTTGAACCTAAAAACAACAGTAATGTGTAGTATGATGTTCTGTAAACAGATGAGACTCACATTACGTTATGCTAGCGTTGTTACAACAAAATGGAGCCAAGATTATCATTTGAACAGCGGAAAGCAATTTTGAAGTGGTATTGGAAAACCGAGAATGTTGTTGAAGTTCAAACGCACTGGAGACGTGTGTACAGAACAGAACCGCAAATGCGAGTAACAATTGCACGCATTCCAGACAAATTTGAGACTCGTGGTACCATATGCGATGTTCACAAGGGCAGATCTGGGAGACCTCGCACAGCAACAAGCCACGCGAACTGGATCCAAAGCACTATCCAAGACAGTGGATAGAACGAAGAGGTCCGATTGAGTTTTCACCACGTTCTCCGGGTCTAACTCCGTTGGACTTCTACCTATGGGGAACTCTTAAGAATGTTGTATATCGTAGAAAACCAGCTACACAGACAGCACTTCGGGAAGAAATTGAAACGGCATGTGCTGCAATCGCTGAGGACACTTTCGCAAACGTTGCTCAATCAGTAGTTCAACGTACTCAAAAGTGTATCGACGCCGATAGTGGGCATTTTGAGCAACTGTTGTAACTGTAAAAGTGTAAGATGATTAGTGCTGATCATTTTCTGTTTGTGTGAATTCATTTTTGTTATGTTAACACAGTTTTTTTTCTTTGCTTGAAGTGTGTAAACATTTTTGGCGCCCTCTGTATAAGCAATTTGAGATAGGCAATGTAAGGTCCACAACTAAACATAACGCAGTTTTAGAGTGTTAAACATGTTTGCATCAGATGCTGATATATCTGTGATAAAGTCAAGCCGGGTGAAATTTTGATTTATAAAGTCTATAAAACTTCCTTGCGAGCATAGAAATATCGATTTTCCATAGCTCGTTTATTATCAGCGTTTTCAAGATTTAATGACATAAAAATGCCTCAAATCTCGAACTAATAATTTGACAGTGCGACACTGAACGTCTACTAAGTGTCTTCTTGCATTATATAGCTTACTTTAGAGAGAGCTCATTTACCTACTTGTGTGGCGTAATGTATAATGAAAAAACTGATTATCCGCATGTCGTGGGTTCAATTCTAGCCATGCCGTTACTTATTTTTTATTTAATATAAAGTGCTGCGATACGCATACTAAAGAATTAGGAATGAAATTTAGGTAGCTTTTGAATATATGACAACCAATTCATTGAGAATAGCCATATTCTACTTTTTGTAAGCAAGGGTTGTAATTATTTGAACTGATATGTTAAGATTTAAGTGGATAAATTGAAACATCTTAAAACGTAAGCTAAAAGTTGCATTATTAGGTCCTAATCAGAAAACCACATAAAAAGCGATGAACGAGATCAAACTGGAAAACAAATGACCATCTCTTACTCGAAAGCTAATATCATAACCATGGCGCCAGAGTGATTCGTTCAGAAACCTGCCTTCGTTATCGTGTGTTATACTTTCGAGGGATATCTTCATTAGCCAGTGGCGTACTGGCGCTCTAGAAACTTACAGCCATAGCTTCGAAATTTGAACATATAGGTCATAGATTATCTATCCAAAATTGCTTATATATACGGCATCTCTACATTCTGAAACTATTTCGGTGTAGAAATGTCGTATATAAGCAATTTGAGATATATAATCTATGACCTACATGTTCAAATTTCGAAGCTATGGCTACAAGTTTCTAAAGCGCCAGTACGACACTGGCTAATGAAGATGCTCTTGCATAACACAGGATAACGAAGGGTTTATTTCACTGGCCGTAACCTGAAGATTGATAACATATGAGGGGCGTTCGGAAATAATTAATGATAGCGGTATCTTAAGAATTTATCGGCACATTCATTCTTAGGGCGATGCACAGATACTAGTACACGTTGCAGGTGCTAGATGGCGGTTTTAAGCAGTTTGTGTAGCGAAAAGACAGTGTTTGTATGTTGTCAATCAGAGAAAGACGTGAGCAATATGAAGTGCATGGTTTTCGTTGAAGGAAGAAATGTTAATATTCCCCTTTCTACTTTGTTATTATTGCTGCAGAAATTCATAGACGTTTAACTGCGGTATGTGGTCAAGATGTTTCAACTGGGTCAATGGGTTCGCTAGCCGCAGGGAATCTGCACACAAGAATGTGAGTACTGGTTGCCTGTCAACATTGCGGTTTCCGAAGAACATTATGGCTGATTTGGCACATATTCTTTGATGAACTGGAATAGAAGACAGACCTCGATCGCGCAACCATTACTCAAGACGATTTGAATATGAAAAAAGAATGTGCTCATTGGGTTCCACAGGACTTGATACAGTCACAGAAGGACAAAAGGGTTGAAGTCTGTTATCGGCCACTGGAAATGCATAACGAAGATTTGGATGTTTTTGGAGAAGCTGGTGACAATTCGTGTTACTATCTCACCCCAAAGAATTTATTTATTTAATTTATTTATGGGCGCTCTTTAACATCTCAGGTCATCAACACCCCATTCAATTCAGGGCGTGAAACTACCGGAAAATTTTTGCTCAGAGGCCTCTTATTTTCAGGCTTGAGGTTCTTTTACATGATGAAAATCTACGACACGAACTCAAGGCTTTACTTCCCTTCCGAATTTTTACGACCGAAAAAACCTATTGACCCAGGCCGGAACTGAACCAGTGATCTTGGGTCTACAAGGCAAGCATTGCTACCACTAGATCAACATCCTAGATCCAATGCGCGTAATGGAAACATCCAGGGAGTTTCCGGCCCAAGAAATTTGGTGCTGCTCCACCTGCGGGCAAGCAAATAATCACCCTCTTTTGGAACACCTAAAGCATACTGCTGAAGGACTTTCTCAAGAAAGGATTGTCAACAGCGAGGTATACTGCGAAACCCCTCTACACTGCTTATACGCAGGATTCAACGACGAAAGATAAAGTGGCCCTCACACATGACAATGCGCAGCCCCACACCAGCAACACTACGACACCGCAAAGTTGGAGTTCTTTGCTGTGCCGCACTCATCATGTTAACCCAATCTCGCTCAGTCTCATTTTATCTTATTCTACAGCATTAATGACTCCCTACAAGGCAAAACATTTTGGCAACAACAAAATTTAGGGAGCTGTCCAAAAGTTGTAGAGTAACATTTCCAAACAATGATTTCGCCAAGCCATAGTGAATTTACAAGAAAAATGGCAACGGTGTACTAACGTTGCTGGGGAGTATATTGAGAAATTCCATGCGCATAAACCATTTTGGATAATAAATAATACTAATAAACAATATAATAATAATAATAATAATAATAATAATAATAATAATAATAATAATAATAATAATAATAATAATAATGGAGTGCTTAATGGAGTAGGTTAAGGAGGTAGTTAATCAGATATTGAAGCCCTACACGTGTATTTAAGGACCATGCTTTTTAAAAAATAGTGTTTAACCCCCGTTTTAACAATTGAAGGACATAGGTGGTAAGGACCACGCTGCAAACCTTTAAAACGTGTGATTTCTTCGAAAGTTGAAAGCATGGTTTCATTTAAAAAATTAACAATAATTATGTAAGCAAAACCAAATGCAATTTAAAAGACAGAAATGCGTTTTAGGTCTATGCTCCAGTATATTGCAGACCAGAAGTCGCTATAAGTATTTAAAATGCTCACGAAAGAAAAACATTAAACGTTTAACTTAGAACTAACGATTGTGTGGCTTGCAAAATTTTCATATCCAAAATATTTTAACGGCAAAGACGAATATTTCTACATTTTCAACAACTATTTTCCTTGATATTTCACGGAACTGTGTTTAAATAATACTTAAAATCACTTACCATGCACAGCCAAACATGTAAATAATGTGAAAATGACGAACTTTCCAGTCATGGCCAACTCTATTACCAAGTGTTTTAGTCTGCAGCCACCGTCATACTGGCTCTTTCCGTCAGCCATCAAAGCCATATAATGAATGACCTTCATTCATCCTGTGTGCCCTTTGTGTGTAGCACAATATTTGCTTTTATAAAAATAAATCCACAGTTCTGAGTACCGCCGATAGTCATCGAACATGACAGGCCCTATTTTATATGAATGATGTTTTTAATTCAGTAAACATCGTGTGCAATTTTGTTTACCTGTTTTAAATAAAAAGTAGGCCAATGTTACGTTATTTATGTAATCGAAACCCTAACGTGAGAGTTTACTGCACATTTCTTTAAACATCCTGCATAGGTATACAATTTCATATTATCCTCACAAAATCATTTTAAAATTTTATTCTTTTTATGGACTGTTTTATTTGAAAATGGGGACGTCTTTTTTGTTTCTCTATTTGTGAGGGTCATTTGAAAAGTTCTCGGAATAATGTCTAAATTGCAGCAGCAGTTTCGCAGCAAAATCCGCCATCTTGTATTTAAGCACTGTGCAAGAATACATGGATTGGTTAAGAATTGTAGTAGCCATAACTGTTTGTTGCAGTGTAGAGTTATGTATGGGAAAAATGGCAAATATCGATTAAGTAAACGGTAATGAATGCAACATTAATTCATACAGATATGACAAATATTCTTGAGCAGAGGTTCTCAATTTTTTTGATCATTTGCCTGATGAGACTTCCGTCACGTAATAAATTGATCAATTCGTCTTTCTCGGAGGGAATTAAGGTTTGTGGTAAAGTGTTAGTAATAGAAAACGGGTCTCTAAACCAAAATTCTAAACCGAGGTTTTCATGGGAGATCCATAAGTTTCCTCGATAAGGTTATCGCCTTCACAAAAGCCTTATCTGGTGTCATACCTTATCTGTTAAGTAAATAATTGCAGCTATAATTTCCGCTCCGCTGTGTTCAGTTGTTCAGAACATAGTTGCACAAAGAAGGCTATGTGTAGAAGGTTGTGACAAGTACAAAATGGAATATCCAGCTGTTATTAAGCACTCCACAAAAGAAGGAATGATTCCAAATGAAACTAAACAGCGATTGAACGGTTTATATGGGGAAGCATCCCCCTCATATTCTACCGTAAAAGAATGGGCCAAATTTTTTCGAATGGGTCGAAAAGACGAAGAGCCTGCAGGTCGGCACTTGGAGGTGCTTACTCCTGAAAACATCAATAAATTATGCAATACCGGCGGTTCAAAGTTACAGAAATAGTAGCAAGGTTGGGCCTTTCTAAAACAACAGTCCTTTGAATTATTCATGAATATTTAAACACGAATAAGGTTAGTGCAAGACTTTTTCCTCAATTCAAACGCAGCAACGAGTCATCTGTTGTCAGGCATTTTTGGAGATCTGCCATGACAATGAGAGAGAAGTTCTGCAAACCATTGTTAAAGGAGATGAAACTATGGTCCTCTACTATGATCCTTTGTCCAAAAGAGAATCAATGGAGTGGCGAAAACCTGGCGAAGCTCCGCCTCTAAAGGCCAGATAAGGATTGTGTAAAGGGATAATCCTTATCGGCGAGACCGGAAACTTAGAGATCTTAATTTTCTGAAAATATACCGAACTTTCGAATCTGCAATACGGTTGTGAAGATATTAAAAAAAGTAAGTCGAAATTTGCGGGATATTCTGAAGATAAATTTTATTTCCAAAGTGCATCATGTCTGCTAATATTGTTCCATTGGTTTAAAAAATTACCTGGAATACAATTGGCAATCCTCTACTCAGAAATGGTCATAAAAAGCTAGATTTCAACATTAAGACTTTTGATCTTCCAAAAAACAACAACAACTATCAATTTTGAAAGTTCAAGTAGCCATAAATTGTAATTAATATATAATAACAGAAGGCAATGTGCCAAGTTAATACCCTTTCCGAAAATGTACCGAACTTTCGAATCTGCAACATGGTTGCGGAGATATTTAATAAAGTAAGTAAGAAATTTGGTGATTTGGGGACCTTTAGGAGATAAATTTTATTTCGAAAGTGTATCATGCCTACAAATATTCTCCATTGCTCTAAAAATATATACTGGACTAATCCTCTACGCAGAAATGATCACAAAAAGCCAGATTTCGACATTCAGATTTTTGATTTCAAATAATGCAAAGTGCCTACATATATTGATCTATTGTTTTAAAGATTATACCTGGAATACAACTAGTAATCCTCTATGCAAAAATAGACATAAAAGTCTGATTTAGACATTCAGATTTTTGATTTTCAAAAAATTCCATATGTATATACCATCAATTTTGAAAATTCAACCCGCCCTAAAATGTACATTAAAATACAACAACAGAAAGCTATGTGCCAAGTTAACACAGCTCTCTGCAGCTTTCCGAAGAAGTGCCGAATATTCGAATCTGTAATATGATTAGGGAGATATTAGAAAAGTTGTATTTTTGAAGTTTTCGAGTAATAAATAATATATTGAAAATGCATCACTTCTACAACAGTTGCTCGATTGCCCTAAAAATTATACCGAAAATACAATTAGGGGCCATCTATGCAGAAAGGTGAGAAATTCACCAAATTAGTTCCAAAAATTGGTCTTTTTGTGGTTTTCGGGGGAAATGCTTCATTTCGAAACTGCTCCACGCCCACAAATAAACCTCGATTACCCCCCCCCCCAAAAAAAAATTAAACTGGGAATACTACAAGGGACGCTCATGTAGAAATGGATATAAAAGCCAGAATTCGATGTTGAGATTTTAATTTGAAATGTTAAGCCTCCATAATATGCTCAGTAATGCAAAGAAAAAGAAACTGGTGTCCCTTTCATACAGAACTCGTTTAAAATATTCCGCAACTGTGTCCAATATTGGATTTTGCCTTGGGTCTAAGTAGAAATGCACGAAAATAAGTCCGAAAAGTGTTCATTTTTAGTCTCTACGGAGATAGACTTCATATTGCCACACAAGTTGCATATACCGAGAGGATTCTCGGTTGAAGTCCAGAATCTCTCGTGTAAATTACAATTACAACAAACATCTACCTTTGTCATAGAAGGAACTGGAAGCGATGCTTTCTGTTACCACATATCTCACGCCTGTAACCATTCTATCAAACTAAGTGCAAGAAAAATAAAAACTGAACTGGCCTAACTAATCTAATAGCTATTAAACCTACACAATACGATATAAAAAGTGAACACACATTCTTATATCAGCTGACCATAAGGGAGATATTGCCAGGTTTAGTATAATGATAGGCCAATCTGTTTGGCTCACCATTTTAAGAGAATGAAAATATTGGACACTTTTGATTCATGTACATGTGATACAGATGTCATTGAGTGCAAAAAAAAAAAAAAAAAAAAAAAAAAAAATTACTTCAGAGCAGTGCCCTCAATAAGGAGAAACAAACATGTACAGGATATAACAAGCCTATATTGGCAAGCAAGAAGAAAACTGTTGTAACTACAAATAAGAGTATTAGCCTTTCTCACTACATAAATGTAAATGCCCTTTAAGGAATACTTACCACACCTTCTGTTTAGTTGTTACGTTTTGCAATCAGTTGTGGGTTAAATGAGTGAAAATAAAACGCATAGCTTTATAACCATGAAAGAAAAACTCGAAAAAGTGAGGCCAGTAGAAAATTACGCAATTTTACAAAGTGGTGTAGTCAATTAGGTTGTTTTATGTAACAAATAGCGAATCAATACCTGCTGGTATTTTACTTATCAAGTGGTGGTCTGATTTAGCTGCTTGTAAACTTGTCAGAGAAAGAAACAAAAGAAGATACATACCTGATTACTAAAGCTCAGATACTTATGACCCCAACATTTTAGAAGTAACAAACATTTATAACCAACAAAATTGTAAAAATTTTACATTTGACCCAAAAGTACCACATTTCTAAAATCTTGCCTTTTCTTAAATTAAAAACTTGCTGATTACTTTAAAAATGTAACACACTAAAAATAATATTTATTATAAATCTTTAAGCAATTTAATCAATCAAGAGATAAAACTTAATACCACACACAAAGAAATAATTATTACATTATGGACAGTTACAAATCACAAAACTACTAAGTTTCCAAATATAAAGGATTTTTAATTGATATTCAGCACTTACTAGTATGTGGAAAAACTTCACTCAACATTGCAGAAATGTTATTGAGGCTTACCTATTTGAAATAAGTCAAATCATTGCTATTGAATTTAGACTTACCTTTTTTTAATGTTGCAAGAGCATATTTCTAAATAACTTATCTTCATAATTCACACAAAGATATATTTTGAAAGCATTTTTAAAAAGAAAAATCTGAAAATATGACAAGCAAAAATTCATGGGTAAGTAAAAAACTATCTGCAATATGACTGCAAGGAAATTGCTGAAAAGGGAATAAAATATAATAAAACATGACCAAATTAGGGGAAATGACAGAAAAATTATAAAAATATGACCTATAAAAGTATACATTAACCAGATTAGGTGAAATTCTTATTTTAAGTTTGCAATAAAAATAATAAATATAAAATGGAAAAAAATTGCAAGTCATAAACATTTGGGTTTTGCTGTGTTTAAGATAAATGTAAAGTAAGCTATATTATTTAAAATAAAATTTAAATTACATTATATACAAATCAATGCTAAATTTCTAGTTTCCATATATTATTAAATGTACTTTTTATCCAAAATTTGTCCTGTGCTTTTATTTTGGGTAAACATGGTTCTACTGAGCCTAAGATTTTTTTTTATCTGATTTGAAATTTATTTCCAATTTTTAACTGTACATAATACATTTTTCATTAGTAGTTGTATTTTAAAGTGCCTTCATACTCACCTTTTCTGTATGTGTTCCCCACTGTCTTCAATAGCAAAATGTGTGTCTTGTCCTTCAAATAATACCACACTACTCCAGATACTCATAGTAGCTGAATCTGTGAAAAGTTGTCTTGCATTTGCCACACACTAGTCTCCCGTGATGAACCAGATTATTAAGATTCCCAATGTACTCCCATAATTCTGCGAAAAAAATTTTCAAAAGTACCCTTGACTTCTTTTTTCTTGTGCAGGTGTTTTATATTTGTATGAGTGATTATGATACAAAATTTTTCTGAGTGAACACAGAGTATATTTAATTTACACTGCTGCCACCTAGAGGAAAATTACTTTAAAAAATGTATGAAAACAATTAACTTACACTAGGCTGAATGATTAATTGGCATTGCCTTAGTTGGTCCACTGCTGCACGATTTCTACGCTTTCCTTCAATCAACTAAGGGCCAAAAGCCCACATTCTCATTCTATGACTTTTTGATTTTGGTTCTTATAATCATGCCAATGCATTCTAAGATTTATTGTGACAGACGATGGAAGTAGAAAATTATTCCAGGCTAAACGTCCCAGGCATTCTCTTAGTGAACTAATGAAAATTCCCTGAAAAAAATGTGTGTAAAGAAACTAATTCGACTGAGAATTTAGCTCCGATTAGTCACACAGGCAGCACAACTGCTACAACTGCAGTGGCTATAACCTAACCTTACTGATTTATTGACAGCATGCGATACCTCATTTAACCATATTGTTTATTTCCTTAAATATTAATCCAATGTAATATTCCATGGAAAATATTCACACTTACAAAAGTTCAAACACAGAACGATGTCTTTGATTAAATCACTTGTTTGTAGCCATTGCCAAGCTTGAATTGAATGAAAATTTTAGCTATTTATCGATAGCTTTTCTTAGGAGTATCAAAACATTTTTCTAAGTTGGTATTATTTATTGAAGTTCGTTTTTCTTCCCTTGCATAGCCACAAATATTAGCCAATTGAAAATGCTAAGAATAGTTTTTGCACATTTTGAAGGTATGTGCCCTACCTATACAGGCCACATGCGAAAATATGGCAATCATTGCGGTCTTCCTTAAAAATAGCGGAGATGTTTACCAAGACGGGAGGGGAGGAAAAAAATGCTTGGGGCCCTCGGGAGAAAAAATTTAATTAGAAAGGGTTCCATGGCTACAAATATGAGCTGATTGCCCTAAAAAATTACATTTAAAAATAATGAAGCAAGAACTCTAAAATCATATCATCGATATGAGTTTCTGACAGTAAAATTTGCTAAACATTGAAATTCACAAAGGAAGGTTGGAAAATTGAACTTTTCAATCTGCACCAGGCTTACACAACATGGATCCAATGCCCTAAAAATTACATTTGGAATATAACTAGTGGATCTGCACGTGGGAATAGCCGTAAAAGGCCAAATTCAACATTTTGGTTTCCAATGAATGGCTAAAATTTTAGACTAATTGCATATAGATCTCGTTGTCGGCATTTTAAAATGTGCAGAACATTGCCAACTGCCATAGGTGGTACGTTGATGGCATCATGGTTATGGGCAATTGTGATCTCATATTCGAAGCCGACCCTTCTACAAATGTGGCGGAGTTCCCGAAAAGATACGTGGGAATAATACCGCTAGTAACCCTATACGCATAAAACAAAAATAAAATAAATAAATCACTTTAGAACAGCTTGCCCCTAAAATTTCTAATCTGTAAATTTAAGTCTCCCAAAATGCACACTGGAGTACATATATGAGACAAGCAGCGTGCTTTTATATTTCGACTGAAACTTCGAATTACAAAATAGAAGCGGCGGTACGAATTTGACGTACAATGACGCTAATGGATCGAAATGAAAGTATGTAGTGGTAAAACTGTGACAACAACGCATTCAAAATTGCTGCGCTGCTCTAGGAATTTTGAGCTACAACGATTTTGGCCGGAATTAAAATGAGGGGGGAAAACACTTGGCAAAACTAGGAATTACAAATGACCACTGGCGAAAGGTCAATAAAACCGAATTAAACTCTTGATAAATTTACTACGAATTCGTTACCGGAAACCGTTGTCGAGGTTAAGTGAATGAAAGCACTAAAAGAGAACTATAGAAAAATCACGTGACTATGGGGGGGGAACAAATATCGCCCTGCAAAATTGGAGGGGAATATTGTATTATCAAAGGGTTTAGCTCCCGTTAACTGCCGAGACAATGAACGGTTTTTTTTTTTTTTTTTTTTGCCCATTCAAACAAAACTATCACGGCACAGAGCATTTAAAATACTCACCTTTGCAGCAACATATATGATTTTCAAAATAGTAGCATTGGTATCCTCCCCGCACTCAAAGATGGCATTACAATAAAATTTTTATTACTATACCATCAGAAGAATATGTCCAGACTACATTACTATATATATATATATATATATATATATATATATATATATATATATATAAAAGTCCGCCATCCCCCTTCCACTACCCCCCCCAAGAGAAAATAGATCAGAAATAATCTGTTCACAAAAAGCCCACAGCTAAGGGCTAAGTGGGCGGCTATTACTTATTTTCTTAGTCTACAGCCTCATTTTTCCTAGACTTCAAATCGAATCATCGTACTATAATTTACACACTAGTCTCTGTCTGTCTCTATACACCCCCGATCCAACAAGGAATATATACATTTATAAAATCTATTAAAACATAAAAATCAAATTAGTCCATTTCAGCCACCCATAGGCTCCTATAACAAAAATACATAGTACGAAGGCGGCACATAATTCATTCGGTATGGCATTCTATTCTATACATATTTCTAATCAAAAAAAAAAAAAAAAAAAAAAAAAAAAAAAATTAAATGAGTTTAAAATATATATATATATAAACTAGCTGGCATTCTATATAGCTCACAATGGTAAGCTAACATTTAACGCGCTGAAATCATTTGCCTGGAAACAGTAATTTAATGGCTTGTTGTTTTTTAATATTGATTTATGAAGTCTACAGCTGCCATACAATATTGGCCTAATCGATACAGGTATCTAATCAGGATACTCCTGGGTGAAAACTTTTATTTTCTGCTTGAATTAAATTTTCATCTAGTGTAATAATAGCACAGAGCTTACCTTTGAAGGTTCTTCACAATATATGCACAGGCACTTGCATAAAATCATCGTATGAAAATAATCTTTGCAGCAGTCCATTGTGTACTGCCATCACTAATGACCATTGGTTATTTAGGGGTGAAGGTTAATAAAACACATTTCCCCTTACCTTAGGGTGACTTGCTTACGTCGTAACAATACCTAGACACAATATTGCACTGGAAAAAAAGAACTGCAATAATTACATTAGTTAATACAATATTACAAAGAAAATGAACATGAATTTGGTACATTTGGCTGTAAATTAATAATTAAATCAAACCTGTTTGTAATAGGAATTTACATTGTACAATAAAATATATCATTAATGCAACTGTAATTAGGAAATATAACATTGCCACCCAGATGGACTGTAAACAACTTCAAGGGACATCAATAAAATTAACCTACGACATCATGTAAGAGAGAGAATTTTACAGTATAAAAATATGTCACTGTTAAAGGCTGCATATCATAATGATTTGTTGTACACCTTCACACATGGTGTAATTTACTTGAATTTGGAGATTGAAGCTACCAAAGCGCATGGCACTGTTGACCTATAATTGACAAGAAAAAGAATCTACAATGATGTGGCAGTGGCACCATTACTGTCACTTATACTATTCAGGGAAGGTCTATCCCATGAAGTTTAATTATGTAAACAAAGCAGAGACAATCAACATATAACAATACAGTACAATAGAATTGTAACGGTATTTATGGTACATACACTTACATAATATAAAAGTTGATGTATAAAATTTAGCTTAAACTAAAAATTTCAACAATATCCAGTTATGTTATTTTCAGTGTGAAATATGAAGAATGATTTGCAATATCTCTTAAAATTTCATTTGAATTTTAAAGCTAATATAGAATAGTTATCTAAAAGCATTCTAGCTGACTTTCTTCTGATGCTATGAAAAATGAAATGTGTGGAGAAAATTTTAAAAGATTAAAAATGGAGGATTAATTCTGCAAATGTATTAATTTAATGCCTTAGTGTGAATACATTACATTAATTTTGTTTATATGAAATGCTTTTGTACTTTATGCAAATCATCCCATATTTTATTTATGTCTTTTTACATTTCTTGCACTTTCCTACATTTAAACCTCTGGTATATTACATAAATTATCAACAAAATGGGCTGAAAATTTTATTCCCATGAACTATAATATTGGCAGCACTTATTTAATGGTGGTGCTTCCTCACAATATCATCATAGATGTATGTGGTATTTACAATGTGACTTTACCACCAGCCACCCTTCCACAATCTGGTAACATTTTCTTACAAATAGTTTTTCACAATTTTCTTCTATATCAAAGTTAAAATGTCAGCAAAGATATTTCAAGTGTCTCAAAGTTGCCATACTCTCCAATGGTAGCTTCAACCAATATATTACATAATGAACAACACATGCATGTATAAAGCCACCGAGATAATTGAAAAAACCTGCAATTATTATTATTATGGAGAATAAATTTTCAAACATGAAAAAACTGCTTTGGTATTTGTTAGCAATTATTTTAAAATAAGAGAGAGACAATACGAGAGAGAAAATATGAACTAAAATTTAACTCATTAACAGTATTTCTTGCATATCAGGTTTTATACATACATGTATGAAAAGTAATGAATTATGAAAGATCAATTAAGTCTGGAAATTGATATTTAGTTTCACAGAGTGTTGAAGTAAATAGCTAAATTCAAGAACATGTTATAGTTACCACAACACGCAATAGCTCCAGCTTTGCTCATGTTTACTACTAAGTTAAACCCAATTCATAAAAAAATGAAACACTCATATTATTCATATAACAATATTTTCCAACACAACAATTCACTTGTAGTTATTGGTGATATAGTTTTAATTCCAATAAAAAATTAAATTCCTTAAGATGTGTTATTTTCTTGACATATACTTTAACAGTGCTAAATATCCCGCACAGAGTATAAATATTTTCTATATTATATTCTATTTATATATAAAAATCCATTCTATCCAAAACTTACATTTCACATCCACACTTACGCTATTGTAACATTCTATTACAATGTATCACACAAAGAATGAAGTACTCTACAAAAAACATTTTATGTATAAAAGTTACAATAATGTCATATAAAAACCACAGTTACAAACCATGTAATAGTATTTATGGTATATTTATCCAATATAAAATATTATAATGTGCAGTACTTAGCGTAGCACTGAAATGCCATGGCTGAATCTACTACTCTCCATTTTTAAGAACAAAGCTAACACATAATGGTGTTAAATAATATGTTTTTATTTCTATTTACACTCATATTTATTTTCTTTTACGTAAAAAATTTTAAATTTTCTGTTCAAATTATGCCACACACAAAAAAATGCATAACATTCAGGCATGATATTTTCAGTGCGGAATATAAAACATGATTTGCAAATTCTGCTTCAAGTTTCCTTTGAATATTATACTCAAATTTAAACCACTTCTAGAATTTTCCACACATATATTTGAATTTCTAAGCTAGTGGTACAATAGTTTACTAACAAAAACAAATTTCCTCACTTAGATGTGATGCAAAATAAATGTGTACATAAAAAATTCTAAAAGAGTAAAAATGGAGCATTAAATATGCAAATTTATTAATTTAGAGATTTAGCATTATTACATTACATAAAATGAATTTTGTTTATATTAAATGATGATACGCAAATATTCTTTTCCACCACTTTCTTTCATTTAAATGTTCTACATATAACAACAAATTATCAAAATATATGTGGTATTTACAAGTGTGACTTTGCAACCAGTTACCCTCCCTCACTCTTGTAACACTGCTGCATCTGCCTACAATTAGTTTTTCTTTTCTTCTGAATCAAAGTTAATATGACTGCAACAAAATTTCAAGTCTCTAAATTTTGCCATGATAACTTCAAACATATATAATGAACCATACATGAATATATAAGCCGATGAGATAATTGAAAATGGTGCAATTATTAATCATAAATTCTCACACATGAAGAACAATGCATAGTTTTTGTACACAATTTTTAAAATGAGGGAGGAAAATAATAAATGTCTTTATCATTAACAGCATTTTCTGCATATCTTGTTTACACATACACATGTGAAATACAATGAATTAAAATATATTTATTATGAAGGATTAACTATAGCTAGAAAATTTTCACATTGTAATAAGACAAATGTATACTAAAAAATTATATATGCTGTTTGAATTACATTCTTTTCCACATCTAAAATTCATTCATTATTAAGAACAAACCAAAGGAATAATACTGTTGAAAAATGTGCTTTTATTTCTATTTCCATATCATATTTCTTTCCTTCTTATGCATATAAACCTTAAAAAATTGTATATAGCGTAATTTATACAGAAAATTTTCGCAATATCCATCCATGTTTTATAAGTGTGGAATATAAAGCTGACTTGCAATATCTGCTTAAAGTTTGAATATTATGATCCATGTTAATTTCCAAAATGCCCATTATATAAGGACGTGAATACTATCCTAAACAAAGTACATTTACTGAAATGCAGTCAACTAGATATGCATGTATTTCTCTTCCTTCTTTCCATTAACAGGTAGCTGATAGCCTATTTAACACTCACTTCGGTGTCAGAGACCCTGTGGTGCTTCAGTAGTAAAAACATGTTAGATTCACCATGAACACTGCCGCAAGAAGAGATGGAAGAAGTTTAATTAGAAATGTGGCAGCATTTTGTAATGAGAAAAGATAGCTTATTACCTGATACCTATAAAACATCATCTGAGGGAAAAAACCAGCAATGGCTATATGTACAGTGTTTTTTAATTCCTGTAATATTTCTTTATAAATATATTGCCCCCCCCCCTGCCAAATAAAAGAAGGGTAGCCAGAACTGAGGGGAAACAAAAAAAAAAAAATCAGGCATGAGACTGTCAGTGCTGGAGATGGCAAATTCTTAACCACTGGTAAAATGAGACCAAGAGGAACCTTAACCATGGTAGATAAAATGAACTATTTGTGTGTGTGTGTAAAATGATACTATCCATAAAAATGTACAGGCACTGAAGAAAATATTAAAGGTCACATAGGAAGCAATAGCTCTTAAAGAATGCAAAGAAACTCTGGTAAATTCTTAGGTCTGTGTTAGTTAAAAAAAACATTATATTGCTGCTTGGGCTATATATTTGATGATATTATAAAAGTAGCGAGTAGAAAGAAAACACACTGTATATTTGAATGAAACTGGAATAAATCCATATCATAACTGATGGTGTCTATCATCTATGAGAGTACTGGATAAAGGTAGATTATCGTTCTAGTTGGAGAAATTGAAGGTTTCCCTGAGGTACATCACTCATTGTCACAGTGGAGAGTAAATTTGGCAATTACAATGAGATGAACAGTGCAAACTTTACTACCTGTCCCTTGTCCCCAAACACCTCATTTAGCGTGTCATTTCCTAGAATCTGGAACTCCCACCTGAAATCAGAGACTGTCAGATATTAAAGCAATTTAAATGTAGACAACTCTAGGAGTTACAACAGTTTGTGTCTTGCTTCTCCTTATTCTTCTTCGTCCTTTTCTTCTTCTTCTCCTCCTCCTCCTTCCTCTCTCCCCTTGAACTTTATTGTTTGTTTATTTATGGACGCTCTTTAACACCTTGAACTTGAGAAAAATTATTGAAGAGCAAGACAGTAAAAATAAAAATATAAAGTACAATAGGCATAATTATATAAAACACATATATTACATATTTTTAATAAAGTGATAAAGATCATGTCACAATTCCAGGGGAACAAGTGCATTGCGGTGTCTTGGGAAAATGCAATGCTTCAGAGACACAGAACATCTGTAACAAGCACATGCTATATAATATTTTCTTTAAATCAATCATTAAAAAAAATAAAGCAAAGATCTACCTTATAATCTCATTCAAGTCCTGCTGATATCTCATTTTGAATATTGTGATACCCTTAAGTTCATGATGGCTTCCCCAAGGAATTTGAACCTGGGACCTTTTAAATGAGAATCCCAAGCATTACTACCTGAGCCATCAAAAAATGTAGATCTAAGACAAGGATGTAAATTAAGCCCAGTTCTCTTCAATCTATTTATTGATGATGTTCTAGAAGAAATTAGCAAAGGTAATGTACATTTGCCAACTATAAATACAGAGATATCGAGTCTGCCATTTGCAGATATTTGGTAACAGGTTCTTTAACAAATGTAGGATTAAATTGATCATTAGAAGCTATAGGCACATTTTGTAGAGAATGGGAGATCAAGATAAATAAAAACAAATCAAGATCATGGTGATGAAAAAAAGGTTTCAAATTAAAAAAATCAGGAAAAATGGTGGTGGGAGGGTACAGAAATTGAAGTTGTCAAGAAATTTTATTATTTAGGTGTTAGATTGTCTAGCAATGGAAATGGAGCAATCAAAAGAAAGAAAAGTAGCCATGAGTGTAATCAGATCTTGTGTAAACAAAATACCAAATATGCAAGTAAAATGGTTAGAGAGAATACGTGGCTCAATAGTGGAGAGCAGAATGATGTATGGATTAGAAATTTGGGAGCCAGAAGAAGGAGGGAAAGGGATAAATATGATACTTAGATTTTGTAGAACTGTTTTAGGCTTACCTAGGTCTTCACCTAACGAGATTGCCCTAATGGAACGAGGAAGATTGGGCTATAAAAGCAAGGTCATAGAAAGAGTACTGAAATATTGGTATATAATAGGGGGTATAGAAGAGGAGAATATCATTAATCAGTGTTTTGGTAGTACAAGGAAAAATTAAGGGGAGAGAAACTTGGTTATCTAAAATCCAAAATATCCTACAAGAAACGGGCATGGGATTAGTATGGTATGAAAATGTTGTTTTTATTTGCATTTATTTTGTTAAAAAAATTCTGTATGTTGATGAATGAGAAATAAATACTACTGCTAGCTGAGTCATTCTGCTCAGTTATGCTCAGGAGCTAGTACAAGTTCAACTTATTTAAGGGGTCGAAGTGTTAAGGCTGCTAATGAAAGACTTTATGTATCATTAAGACATTAGATCCAAGTATATAGAATGCATAATGTAGCAGTAAAAATATAACTTTGCATCAGTTTAATAAATGAGTGCCTACAGTCTGCTTGAAGCCTTTCACCTAAATTACTTTATGGGTTATATGCCCATAAAGTAATTGATGGTTATATGCCCAGTTTCATTAAGAAACAACAAAAATTGTGACAGCTAGAGTGTTAAAACAGACACACAATTTTTTTCATTGTTATTTCTGGCACATAATTGTACTACTGATGGAAATTTGAAGAAATTTTTCATAAATCATTTTATGCGTACAACTGCAATAGCTACATTTCTTCAGAATTTGCTAAAAAGAAATATACAATATAAAACATGAATATAGTGACACTTGCCAATATTGGAACCTAAATATCTTAGAATCCTGTCCATTGTATAACAATTTTATTGGTACTAATGATATTTTTTCCTGAATAAAACAAAATTAGAAATAGTTTGTTGATGCTTATAACAAAAACAATATTCTTGAATACACAGAAGCTATATTTTAAAACAGCATGCAATTTTAAGCAAACAACACTGTATGAGGTACTACTGTAAAAACTTGGTTTCTTTGGAACAATCTGCAAAGACATGTTTGGTTTCTGGTTGATAGTTTAAAAAGGGTATTTATGTATCTGGCCAACCACCCAATATAAATAAATAAATAAATAAATCTGAAATTCAGAAATCAGAATTTGTACCCCAAAACATTTTGGACTAACAGATTAAAGTAAAGGTAAAAATTAGACAATTAGTCATCCAAGGCAAAAGCAAGAGTCTGTGAATCTGCACAAATCATTAGTAGGGTGAAAACAATAGTAATATACAAAAAAATACTGTAATATAAAATATTCTTTGCACAATAAAAACTGAGCAAATTGTCATCTGTCATTCTCAGAGCATTTGGTAATTCCTATAAATAAGGGAGAGTTTGTTCTTGGCCAAAACACAAATATAGTATGGATTTACAATTTAAATCAAGAGCGGTAAACCATTGAAAACCTTGCAGGATGCCCTGTATCAAGATAAATGTCCAAATTATCAGCCAATGAAATAAGAGAATGTTTCTTGGATTGTTTGATTTTTGATAGGAGGAAAAAAACTTAATTTACATTGCAATCCTTTTAGGGGTGTGTGTTAAGATAATATAAGATAGGTGGTCTGGAGGCCCAGGTATGCTCAGATATTATGTTTTGACATTATATGCTCATCTGTTTACTCATTTGCTGAAGCTTACGATTCTCGGACTTCATCCGTAGTGATTTTTTCAGAAAAATGTTGTAAGGCTTCATGTCTTGTTATGGAGTTCTTGGCAATAGTGCTTACAGAATGTTAAGTGCTTGAAGATAAAATGGGCATAATTATATTTCTGCCACAAAAATATGATTGGCAGTAGTTTTGCTTGGTGGTAAAAATTAGAATTTAATAAACAATGTTAAGCTAAATTATTTGTGCTATTTGTTCCTAGCTACTTCATCTTCACTCAGAATACCATGAGATCCAACCTTTACCAACGCTTTCCCTCCAATGTCACCAACAAATTTTGAAGAGGCAGTGAATGCTGAATGAAAAGACAAAGGCGGCGCCTTACAAAGAGGTCCTGAAGAGGTCTGTGACTAATCATGGGCATCGAATTGAAACTCCTCATCAAATCAGTGAGGCATAGCAGACTTCAAGTTTTACTGCCCTATTGACTATATGTAAAACCCCTTCCATACATCACACCAATGCGCATCTGAGTGGCTAAGCAGAGCACCAAGTCATATTTGTCATCAACAATGTGAAGCAAAAATGTGGCACTGCATTTAAATTACGTACAAGTGAATTAACTAAGGAAAGGAAGCAATATGTGCAACCAATGTAATGTTAAAAGTTTAATTATAGAAAAACTAGGGTGTGACACTTTTTTTCTTTGGGTGGTGTTTAATGCCTGTTTTATTGCAGAGTCACTGAACACTGTGATAATCAAAAATCGGAAAAGAAGGATATTTTTAAGGAAAGAAGCATTTCAGGTAACCTCAGACACATATAGCAGCAAGACTTTGAAAAACAAAGATCATAGTATATGTTAATTGCAATCCATAATGAAAACAAAAAGAAGCAGAAGAAGAAGACGGAAAGAGAGAGAGGCTACGAGTAAATAAACTGCTATAGGAATGGTTTGTTCATGCCTATTTAAAGAATATGTTTATTTCCGGATATATTTTGGAGGCCAAAACTCTGGAACTGGTATATATATATATATATGTATAACAGAAATTCATGGTTAGAAATCTTCATAAACAGGCGCATAATTGTCTGATACTGTATGTGTAAGGAAGTAACAAATCTTGTGTTTTCATGTGGCAGGAAAAACTTATAAATTTAAACTCATAATGTTTACAATGGAAATCAGAAGGTACTTCCTGAAAAATTGGCCTCTTTGCATGGATTACTGTGGTGGCAAGATGTCAAAATAATGCCTCACCGTCTTTCTTTGTTTTTAAAGATACGGTGTGCTGCTTACAGCAAACATTTGGTTGGTAGTTATAGCTTGTTCATTAACCAAGTAGTAGTGTTATAGGAGTGTGCAATGTTCATTGCCAAACTCATTGGAAATGGGATGTAGGGGAATGTCCTCATTTTAACATTATACCCGAATAACATGGAAACCTGTTCAGAATAGGGGGGGAAAAAAATGAGATCAAAACGTTTCTGGATTTGGAACAGCTTTCATTGTAATTTTTGATGGTGGAAAATTAAATTTATTTAAAGAAGCTTCAATTTAAATATAAAAAGGCCAAAAACCTCTGTACATTACATACAGAGGACATTAAATAGTCTATGATCATTTATAATAAAGAAATTTCCTTTTTAATTGACAAAATAGGCAACATCACAATTTTTTCGCACACATTTATGTCATGTCCTGGTGGTAACTGAAAATTTGATACACCATAGAGTTTGATTTGTTTTACTGATTCACAAATTTTGTTTGTTATACTTAATATAGTAATTTAGCACTGCTAATGCCCTTATGTGCTTGAAAACAAACCTTCTACACTGTATATGTGAAAGCTAAATCTGGAGTTGCTTGGTTGAGGTTCAAACATCCTTAAAATTACACAATTAACAAATACTGCTGGCTTAGATACCGTACCCTGTTATAAATAAACCTTTGAAATACTTAAACTTATTTAATATGTTATAAGGATTTGTTTATCATATAAAACATTTTATTAATGCCTGGTCATATCATAAATAAATAAACCATATTTATTTATAGTAGATATACTATATAAAAGTTGATAATGTGCAACATTTAGAATAACATTATGAAATACCATGGGTCTATATAAAATTCATCTATTTTAACACCAAAGTAAAAGCACAAAAATATAAAAAATTTATTTTCCTTTTTATATATCCATTATCCACCTATTTCTTTTCTTTCTTATGCAAATAAAATTTAAAATTTTTTGCTAAATTGTTCTTTAACAATATCAAGCCATGTAAGTTTGAAATATAAAGGAATATCTGCTTACAATATCCTTGGATGATTATATTCCATTTTAAACAATTTCCAGAATTTTTCACACATATATTCAAAATTCATAGCTAATGTATGATAGTTTTCAAAAAGTAATTATTTCTTAATTTATGATGAATGAAAAAGGAATATATGTGTAAAAAATTCTAAAAGATTGAAAATGGAGCCTTGGTTCTGCAAAATTATTAATTTAGAGATTTAATAAGATTATCATAAATTGAATTATTTTTGTTATTACTAAATAATTTTTTATTATGATAAGCAAATCACTGCATATATTTACTTTATGCTTTGTTGATATACCTTGCATGTTCCTCTGTTTAAATATTCTATGCATATTATACAAATCAGAAGATTACATTGAAAATATTCATAATTACTTTTTACACCAATATGCAGGACAGAAGTGCTTTATTACTATGAACTATACTATTGGCAGCACTTATTTAATGGCGGTGCTTCCTCGCCATATCACAGTGTTGTCATAGAGTACAAGTGGTATTTACAAGTGTGACTTTGCCACCAGTCACCCTCCCACACTCTGGTAACCCTGCTAGCCTCTCCTTACAATTAGTTTTTCACAACTGTTTTCTTCTATATCAAAATTAAAATGACAGTAATGAATTGTTTTCTACTACATGATAATTTAAATTACAGTAATGATATTTCAAGTCTCCCAATGTTGATGTACTTTAAAAAAACATATTACATTGAAATGATAATTTGAAGTTGTGCAGCGATGCTAATCATATAATTAAGAACACTGTATGATTGAGTTGAACAACACAATGGCAATTGGATCCACTTACTTGCATGTACTAAATTTCAAAAAGTGGAGACAATAAGAAATTGTAGTTCGATTTGATCACAATGCTCTTAATTAACATATTACATAACAAACCACACATGCCTGTATAAGTTGGTGAGATAATTGAAAGAGCTTAAATTATTATTCAGGATACATTTTCACATAAGTAGAAAAAATGCATTGAATTTTGTAAGCAATTTTAAAATAAGAAGAAAAAAATTAAGAACATAAATAAAACTTTCTCTTCAAATAGTCTTTTCTGCATATGTCGTTTTATACATATGTGCTTGAAATGCAATCAATTTAGATAACACTAATTATGAAGCATTATTTACATTTTTTACCAGGGTAATAAGCAAAATATATATTTACTGCTATAATCAGGATTTTTTCCACATCATCTATAGTTCATCCATTATTAAAAATAAAATGAATGCATAATATAGTTGAAAAATGTGATTTTACTTTTATTTCCACAATATATTTATTTCTTTATTATGCATTATAATTTAAAATTTTCTGCACAAATTATGCTATATAACATTTTTTTTAACAATAACAATATCTCCCATATTATTTAAGTGTGAAATATACAGGATGATTTTCAATATCTGCTTAAAGTTTCCTTTGATGATTATACTCCATGTTTAGCCATTTCTAGAATTTTCCATACATATATTCAACATTACAATGCTAATGTATTATAGTTTTCAAACAGTATTCTTTCCCACTTTGCAATGTAATAAAAAGTGAATATATGTCGAAAATTCTAAATGATTAAAAATGGAGTATTAATTATGCAAATTTATTAATGATTTTTAACATGACTGCATTATTTGCTTAAACTACTTTTATGTTATAATATGCAAATCATACTTAATTTATTTTATGCATTGTTTACACAACTTGCAATTTCTTTTGTTTAAACGTTCTATGCATATTACACAAATTATCAGCAAATTACATTGAAAGTATTTATATTTAATTTTTACATCAACATGCACACACACTTATTACTATGAACTATCTATTGGCAGCACTTATTTAATGGCGGTGCTTCCTCGCCATATCACAGTGTTGTCATAGAGTACATGTGGTATTTACAAGTGTGACTTTGCCACCAGTCACCCTTCCACACTCTGGTAACACTGCTAGCGTCTCCTTACAATTATTTTTTCACGATTGTTTTCTTCTATATCAAAATTAAAATGACAGCAATGAATTGCTTTCTTCTACATGAAAATTTAAATGACAAAAATGATATGTTCAGTCTGTCAATGTTTTGTATGTCTTCACTGGTAACTTCAACAACATATTACATAACGCACCACACATGCATGTATAATCTGATAAACAGATAACTGAAGGAGCTTAAATTATTATTCCGGATAAATTTTTACATAAGTAGAAAAAATGCACTGAATTTTGTAAAAAAATTTTCAAATAAGAAAAAACTAAAGGTAAAAAAAATTCCTTCAACAGTTTTTGCATATCTCATTTTATACATACATGAATGAAATGCAATCAATTTAGATAACATTGTTTATGAAGGATTAAATAAATGGAAATTCACATTTTTTACCAGGTAATAAGAAATATATATATATATTAAAAAAAATATATATATGCTATTACAAGGATATTTTCCACATCATCCTATAATTCATCCATTATTAAGAATAAAGTGAATGCATAAAATTGTTGAAAAATGTGTTTTTATTTCTACTTCCACTATGTACTTCTTTATTTACTATGCATTATATTTTAAATTTTTCTGTATAAATTAAGCTATACAAATTATTTTCAACAATATCCAGTCATGTTACTTTAAGTGTGAAATGCAAAGGATGATTTACAGTATTAGCTTAAAGTTTCCTTTGATGATTATTCTCCATGTTAAACCTTTTCCAGAATTTTCCATACATATATTCAAAATTTCAAAGTATTACAGTTTTCAAACAGCAATTTTTTCTCACTTTGTGATGTTATGTGAAAATTGAATGTATGTGTAGAAAATTCTAACAGATTGAAAATGGAGCATTAATTCTGCAAATTTATAAATTTAAATTTTTAACATGATTACATTATATTAAACTAATTTTGTTCAAACTAAATCTTTTATGTCATAATATGCAAATCATCCCATATATACTTTATGCTTGTTTACATATCTTGCACTTTTCTCCATTTAAAAAGTGCATGCATGTTATACAAATTATCAGCAAATTACGATGAATATGTTTATACTTTACACGAATATGCATTGCAGAGAACCCTTATTACTATGAACTATATATTGGCAGCACTTATTTAATGGCGGTGCTTACTCGCCATATCACAATATTGTCATAGAGTATATGTGGTATTTACAAGTGTGACTTTGCCACCAGTCACCCTTCCACACTCTGGTAACACTGCTAGCGTCTTCGTACAAGAATTTTTTTCACAATTGTTTTCTTCTACATCAAAATTAAAATGACAGCAATGTATTGTTTTCTTTACATGAAAATTTAAATGACAGAAATGATACTTTGAGTCTGTCAATGTTTATTATCTCTTCAATGGTAACTTCAAACAAAATACTACACAACGAATCACACATGTATGTATAAGGTGATGAGATAACTGCAAGAGCTTAAATTATTATTCAGGATAAATTTTCACACAAGCAGAAAAAAAATGCACTGAATTTTGTAAACAATTTTTCAAATAAAAAAACCAAAGAAGATTAAAAAATAATATCCCTCAGCAACAGTATTTTTTGCATATCTCATTTTATACATACACGAGTGAAATGCAATCAATTTAGATAACACTAATTATAAAGGATTAACTAAACCTTGAAATTTACATTTTTCACCAGGGTAATAAGTAATGTTAAAACACTAAGAGAAAGTCACATGAAAAATCTTGATTACAAGTGTGGCTTTCTCTTAGTGTTTTATCCTTTTCTGCTTTTATAATTACTGTTTATTTGTTACAATGTTAATAGTGTTACTTTATTTTTATTTTTCTTTAACATACATATATATATTTGCTGTTATAATCAGGATATTTTCCACAACATCTAAAATTCATCCATTATTAAAAATAAAGTGAATACATAATATTGTTCAAAAATATATTTTTAATTCTACTTCCATAATATATTTCTTTCTTTCTTATGCATTATATTTTACAAATTATGCTATATAAATTTTTTAACCCTATCCAGCCATGTTAATTTAAGCGTGAAATAAAAAGGATGATTTGCAAAATGGACTTTTCTTTGACGATTATACTCCATGTTTAACTATTTCCAGAATTTTCCATACATATATTCAACATTTCAAAGCTGATGTATTGTAGTTTTCAAACAGCATTCTTTTTCATTTTGAGATGTAATGAAAAATGAATATGTGTAGAAAATTCTAAAAGAATGAAAAAGTAGCATTAATTATGCAAATTTATTAATAGAGATTTTTAACATGAATGCATTATATTTGTTAAAACTAAATAATTTTATTTATTAATTAAATGTAAATATGAACTTGCACAGTGAAGCTAATCATATAAATGATATTATTGTATGATTTAGTTGAACTACACAGCTTAATGCTTCACTTACTTGGCGAAGAATTAAGAGAGTGTATAGTTGAACTAAATCATACAATAATATCAATTATAAATACTTTTATAGAATATGCACATATACCATATTTACTTTATGCATTGTTTACATAACTTGCAATATTCCGCTTAAACGTTCTATGCATATTACACAAATTATCAGCAAATTACATTGAAATTAATGATATTTAATTTTTACATCAACATGCAGGTCAGAACACACTTATTTCTATGAACTATACTATTGGCAGCATTTATTTAATGGCGGTGCTTCCTCGCCATATCACAGTGTTGTCATAGAGTACATGTGGTATTTACAAGTGTGACTTTGCCACCAGTCACCCTCCCACACTCTGGTAACACTGCTAGCGTCTCCTTACAATTATTTTTTCACAATTGTTTTCTTCTACATCAAAATTAAAATGACAGCAATGAATTGTTTTCTTTACATGAACATTTAAATGACAGAAATGATAGGTTCAGTCTGTCAATGTTTTTTATCTCTTCAATGGTAACTTCAAACAACATAAACAATGTATACAGTTTTTTTCACACTCGGGAGGGATCGCTCCCGAAACATATGTTCCAAATTTATGTAAGTGAATGGAGTTAGTGCGAAAAAAACTGTATACATTGTTTATATATATACCACTCCATTGTCAACAGCTTCGTAAGTACACTTATTTGAGTTTCAAACAACATATTACACAACGAACCACACATGCATGTACAAGCTGATGAGATAACTGAAGGAGCTTAAATTATTATTCAGGATAAATTTTCACACAAGTAGGAAAATTGCACTGAATTTTGTAAACAATTTTTCAAATAAGAAAAAAATTTAAGAAGATAAATAAAAACTTCTCATAAATAGTATTTTTTACATATCTCGTTTTATACATACATGTGTACAATGCAATCAATTTAGGTAACATTTTTGAAGGATTAAATAAAGCTGGAAAAAATACATTTTTCATCCGGGTTATAAGTAAAATATATATGCTGTTATAATCAGGATATTTTTCACACATCTAAAATTCATTCATTATTAAGAATATGAATGCATAATATTTTTGATGTGTTTTTATTTCTATTTCAACATTATAATTCTTTCTTATGCACTAAAATTTAAAATTTGTCTATATAAATTAAGTTAAACAATTGTTTTTAACAATATCAGTCATGTTACTTTAAGTGTGAAATATGAGTACAAAGGATGATTTACAATATTGGCTTAAAGTTTCATTTGTTGATTATACTCCATGTTAAACCTTTTCCAGAATTTTCCATACATATATTCCACATTTCAAAGTTTATGTATGATAGTTGTCAAACAGCATTTTTTCTCACTTTGTGATGTATTGAAAATTGAATGTATGTGTAGAAAATTCTAACAGATTGAAAATGGAGCATTAATTCTGCAAATTTATTAATTTAGAATTTTAACATGATTACATTATATTAAACTAATTTTGTTCAAACTAAATCTTTATGTTATAAAATGCAAATCATCCCATTTATACTTTATGCATCGTTTATCTTTGATTTTCCTCCATTTAAATAATGTATGCACGTTACACAAATAAACAGGACATGACATTGAGAATATTTTTATTTAATCTTTACACTAATATTTGGCCAGATGACCCTTATTACTATAAACTATCTATGGCAGCACTTATTTAATGGTGGTGCTTCCTCGCCATATCACAGTGTTGTCATAGTACATGTGGTATTTACAAGTGTGACTTTGCCACCAGTCATCCTCCCACACTCTGGTAACACTGCTAGTCTCTACGTACAAACAATTTTTCACCAATGCTTTCCTTTACATCAAAATTAAAATTTCAACAACGATATTTCAATTCTGTCAATGATTTGTAACTCTGAAATGGTAATTTCAAACAACACATTACATGTTCTTAATTACCTAGTGAGTCAATTTGGTAATATTATTGGTCCCCACGAAATTAAATGTTATATTTAACACATTACATTATGAACCACATATGTATGTAAAAGTTGATGAGATAATTGAAAGAACTGCAATTATATTTAGCTTAAATTTTCACATATAAAAAAATGCATTTATTTTGAAAAAAATGTTTAAAATATGAAAAGGAAAAAGAATAAAAAATATTTTTCTTTCAGCAACATAATGTTTTATACATACATATGTAAAATGCAATAAAATTAGATTCATTAATTATGAATTCACATTATATTTCTTTCTTAAGCAAATAAAATTAAAATTTTTATGTATAAACTTTGCTATATAAAAACTGTTTAACAACACTGAGCCATGCTACTTTAAGTATGGAATATAAAGTATGATTTGGAATATCTGCTTAAATTTTCCTTTCATGTTTATACTCCATGTTAAACAATTTCCAAAATTTTCCATACATATATTCAAATTTCAGAGCTGATATATGATAATTTTCGAACAGCACTTTTTCTCACTTTTGTGATGTAATGAAAAATGAATATATGTGTAGAAAATTCTAAAAGTTTGAATATGGAGCCTTAATAATGCAAATTGAATAATTTAGATTTTTAACAGGATTACATTACATTAAGTAATTTTGTTCAAACTGAATACTTTTGTTATATGCAAATCATCCCATATTTATGTTCATATCTTACAGTTTCATCAGTTTAAACATTGTATGCATGTTATACAAATTATCAGCAAATTATGTTAAAATTAGTGGTACTTAATTTTTACATCAATATACAGGCCAAAGCCCTTTATTACTATAATATTGGCAGCACTTATTAAATGGAGGTGCTTACTTGCCATATCACAATGTTGTCGTAGAGTATATGTGGTATTTATAAGCGTAACTTTGCCAACAATCAACCACCCACACTCTGGCAACATTACTAGACTCAATGCACAAGTTTTTCATAAATAATTTCTTCTACATCAAAACTAAAATGAAAGCAATGATATTTTCAGTTTATCAATGTTTCATACTGCTCCAACGCTAAATTCAAACAACATATTACATAATGAACCACACATGTATGTATAAGTTGAGAAATTTAAAACAGCCGAATTATTATTCTGTATTAATTTTCACATTTGAAAAACAAAGGCATTGGATTTGGGAGGGGGGGCAAAAAGGGAGGAGGAGCATAAAAAAAAAGTTTCTTTCATCAAGAATGTTTTCTGCATATCTTGTTTAAACATACATGTGTTAAATACTATGAATAGCTACATTAATTATGAATGATTAAATAAAGCTGCAAATTGATATTTTTAACAGGGTGTTAATCCAAATATACATTTAAAAAAATTTATATATGATATAAGCAGGATTTTTTTGACAACATCTAAAATTCATTGATTATTAAAAGTAAATGCTTATAATTGTTAAAAAATGAGTCTTTATTTCTACATTATATTTTTTCTTTCTTATGTGTATAAAATTTTAAATTTTCTGTATAAAATATGCTATAAAAAAATCCAGCTATATTACTTTAAGTATGAAATATAAAGAGTGATTTGCAATATCTGCTTAAAGTTTCCTTTATACTTTATATTCCATGTAAACCATTCTCCAAAATTTCCACAAATATATTTAAATTTCAAAGCTAGTGTATTATAATTGTCAAACAGCATTTTTTCTCACTTTGTGTGTAATGAAAAATGAATATAAGTGTAAAAAATTCTAAAAGATTGAAAATGAAGCATTAATTCTGCAAATTTATTAATTTAGAGATTTAACATGATTACATTACAATGAATAATTTTGTTCATATTAAATACTTTATGTTATGATATGCTAACCATCCCATATTTACATTACGGTTGTTTACATATCTTGCACTTCATCAATTTAAACATCGTATGCATGTTACACAAATTATCAGGAAATTATGTTAAAAATATTTGTACTTAAATTATTACACATATGCAGGCCAGAACGCCCTTATTACTATAAACTATATATTGGCAGCACTTATTTAATGGCGGTGCTTCCTCGCCATATCACAGTGTTGTCATAGAGTACATGTGGTATTTACAAGTGTGACTTTGCCACCAGTCACCCTCCCACACTCTGGTAACACTGCTAGCCTCTCCTTACAAATAATTTCTCATAATTGTTTTCTTCTATATCAAAATTAAAATCACAGCAGTGATGTTTTAAGTCTCTCACTTACTGCCAAACTTCTCCAATGGTAATCAAACACGATATCCTAAACTTAGGTATTAATTTTTTACACTGAACTACATTTACTTACATAAAATATGACGCGTTTCAGGAGAATCTCTCCCATCTTCAGTTGCTAACTGAACCGCAACCAACCATTGAACCAACTGAAGATGGGAGAGATTCTCCCGAAATGCGTCTTATTTTATGTAAATGGAGTTCAGCTTAAAAAATGAATACCTAAGTTTAGGATATATTACCACTCCATTGTCAACAGCTTTGTAAGTACAATATTCAAACAAGATGCTTACATAACGAACCACACATGCATGTATAAGTTGGTGGGATAAATGAAAGAGCTGCAATTATTATTCACCATAACTTTTCATATATGAACTACAAATGCATTGATTTTGTAAAAAAATGTAAAGGAAAAAATATAAAGAAGATATTTTCTGCATATTTGATTTTATACATACATGTGTGAAATGCAGTGAATTTAGTTACATTAATTATGAAGGATAAACTAAACCTTGAAGCTTTCAAAGCATAACAAAGAAAGCTTCTCAATCCAAGGACATATGATAGGTCTTAACAACCAGCAACAACTCCAGATTTGTTCAAATTTACAACTAGTTAAATCCATTTCAGAAAAAAATATTTATTATACTGATTTAATCAAGATATTTTCCACCACAACATTCTGTGTTCATTAGCAACAGTTAACTTGAAGTATTTGGTGAAATTTAACCATAAGTTTCAATAAATATTTATTAAATTCTTCCCTAAGTAGGTACGTTATTTTCTTTACATATGCGTTAACAGTGCCTAAGCATCTCACAATGACGCAATTTTATTTTCTCCACATATTTTTTTTAATTTATAGATAAAATGTCCATTATAAGCAACACTTTGGATGCCCCATTCTATCTTTCAACTATGTACCATCATGTGACATATACACTACACAAAGTGTGAAATATTCTACAAGAAATATTTTTTTCCATTCTGTGTATAAATGTGAAAAAAAAAAAAATTACTATACAAGGTGCAGCAGCAGTGTTGGCAACTTTTGCAGAGTCGAAGAGGACTAGATATGAAAAACAGACATGAATGGAATTTGGGTGGCATGTTCTATTAAGCTTTAAACCTGCCTAATAGCTTTAGAGGATATCATCCTAATATGTTCCCTCATAATGGAGCAAAGTCTTTGAGTGAAATGTTGAATATGCAAACGAAAAGGGAGATGCAAGAAAAATGCTTTTCCATTTGATTGTTAAGCCATTTTCGGATTAAAAAAATATCCTTAATTCTCTCAGATTTGGTGATGGGGCTGAGCCCTCCAATTATTGAATTATTCTTTTTAAATATTTTATTTATTTATTTCAGTTATGAGTAGTTTAGCATTCTCTATATTGTTATAAAACAATTTTTGTCTTTATCTGAAAAAGCTTTGTTTTATCTTCTATTCTACTCTGATTCTCAGCAAAAGATATAATTAACTCGTTTTTGAAAGTGGCAATTATAAATATCAAAGTGTATGTGCTGTGTAGCCTAATGTCTTTAAATGAGAGAGGAAGTTAATTATTGTCACTTGTCTGCACTCGTGCCTTGAAGCAAACACAATTACAAGTGTTTGAATATCATGTGATTGAGAAATGGTTTTTAATAAAAACAAAAGGAGTATTAAATCAATGATCAATAGTGAGCAAAGTCACACTGAAGGTGATGAATTTCTTCCACTATATCTGCAAAACTTTCTTCAAATACCAGTTCATGATACCTAAAGTTAATGTGCTCTCATAATGCAAGGTTACATGGTTGTGCCAAAGAGTTTTAGCAGTATTGAAGAAATTTTAATTTGTTAATTATATGAAGTGAAAATATCAGGGCAGAACCAGTTTATAATGCGTCAATAATGCAATAGCACGAAACAAAAAAGTCGTGTAAATATGCAAGTTGTCTCGGAAAGTAAGATTATTGTTTAAATGTAAAATTGGAACTTACAATTGTAAGTTGTTTCTCAAACAACAAGATTATTGTTGTTTGAGAAACCACACAGTAATTTATCTACATTGAACAGTGACACCTGTTGAAATGAGTTTTGGAAGTCAAATCTTGAGATCTGTACGAAGTGATGGTTTATAAATACAGGCCCTTAAATACGAAAGATTTTGAGAAAGTGCATGTGTTACGTCATGTGATGTAGAAAGGAGTTTCAGTAATCATAAAGCTCTACTGATTGACAACCACAAGTTCTTAAAATTTGGGAACCAGAAAATGTATATCACCACCCAGTAAAACTCTCCTGACAAACACTAAATTTATAGATAAGGCCTTTAGAAGTACTCCAATCATTGCATTGGAGACTGTTGGATTTCCATCCTATGGACATATAAGGCTAGGCTTACTGCATACCACTTGATGCAGATAGGGAATTCGAGAAGCAGCTCCATTCTAAATTTCCTGGGTATTTCAGTATTGAGCAGAGGTTTAACCTAAAAAATACTCAATATTGTTTTCCCCCTCCATTTAAGATAACTCTTGAATCTCGAGAACACAGGGATGGAAGGAATTATGTCTGAAAAAGGACATGATCAATTTATGTGGTTCACTGATGGATCCTGTATAGGGACACATTTGGACATAGGCATATATAGCCCTATTTCCAAGGACAAATATCAGTATAAGCTTTAGGAACTGAAATACCCTATGCTTCATGGTTAGAATCAGTACACATACTGCTAACTTGCAGTAAAAAAATGGATTGGGCAAAAACACCAACCTAACCTGAACAAAAATAAGCAAGGAAAATGGTGGAACACACTTTCCTCATCTTCTATATTTGGACAGAAGAGGAATAAGGAGAGTAGTTGCATTAATTACTGAACTTGGTCACTTCAGGAAGCATCCTTGAAAAGTGGGACTCTCCTTGCACATCCTTTTTAATTGCCCATTCTTTCTATATCCATGAAAGACCTGGAAATGAATGCTGACATTGGAACCAAAATACTGCAACTAGTTCAAGGAAGAGATTTTGGGAAAAAGTGAAATCATCTATTCCTATGGAGTTGCACAATAAGACTTTTAGACTGACATGAGGGAGGTCGACAAAACTCCAACAAATCTAACTCCCCTATTATCTAATCTAATCAAATCTAAGAGGAAGTTGGTGCTATCTCTAAAGAAGCATGAAGTTGTTGCTTCTATGATTGGTTCCAAAGGATGCAGAATGGGGTAGGTTACTTCAAACAGAAATGCACAAGTTGGTGAATAATAGCCTTCCTGAAATAGCTATTCTTTCTATCCACTTGTAATTTATTAACATGCATAAAGCAAAAAGTATACTTACAGCCTCTCCAATAGTAAAAAATTGCAAAGGCACCTTTATTCGTCCATTCTGATCTTGGTTTGTCTAAAAGTGGATGTTGCTCTCTGGTTTTGAAGCAGATATTAGTGTTGTACCTAGACGAAAATGCAGTCAGGTTCAGTTGGCTGGTGAGTTTGAGATGTTCTGGTTCTCCTAAGTTCCCAGATGGTGCGATCATTAGCCTCTTAATTCTGGAACAAGTCCCATAGTAAATTTAGAAAATAAATAACACTTTATATATGAACTTACATTCTTGAAGCTATTAACAGTGTAGTAGTAATAGGTTGATGTAGAGTTGGTTTGGTGACATACTTTGCATGCTTGGGTATTAATGAACGTGTTTTCAATTGTTAGCATCATTGACAGAAGATCATCTGTAGGCCACTGGACAAAGTTATCAAACATGCCTGGGGGATGCTTTCCCATCCAATCGCTGTTTAATTTCATTTGGACTATGCCTTTCTTTTGTGAAGAACTTAATAACAGCTCGATACTTCATTTTGAACATGTCACACATCCTTCTTTATACAACTATATCTGAACTGAACACATCAGAGCAGAAGTTACAGCTGCAATTATTTACTTAACAGATAAGGGTTTTGTGAGGGCGATAATCCTTATTGGCAAGGCCAGAAACTTATGAATCTACTCATATACAGAATGGAAAAGAATTAATGACAGCTTTGAGAGCATGCATGGAACTCTAAAAACGTTTTTTTTTCTAATGCCATATTGTTTTATAAGATTTTTTCAAACTTTAAGAAGGAGTAGGTATTCCTCAGATTAATTCGCATGTTGTGTTTGTCTTGACCCTGTATACTAGTTATTTATTAACATTAATTGATACATTTGGATGTATGGGGGGGGAGAGGATACATGGATGTATGTATGGGATAAAATGTGTGATCTTGATTATACAGGGAATGCTAAATCCTACAGTCTTTGCATGTCATACATTTATGGCATGATAAAGAACCTAAAGCCTGAAAGAAGAGGCCTCTGAGCAAAATTTGTCGATGGTTTCACGCCCTGAAAGAATGGAACGCTGATAACCTGAGATGTTAAAGAGCATCCTTAAATAAACAAATAAAAAAAAAAAGTCTTTGCATGTACCAACAATGTAACCTGTGTAGAGGTCAATAATAACAAATTTTAACCTCTTTTGTAAAATGAAGTGATTGTAGATGCTTTGTAAGTCTGACTAGATAAATTAAGATATGATGATCTCTAAACCCTAAATTTATTGTTTTATGCAAAGTATATTGCATTCAAGTAGTAATAAATTATCCTTTTTAAATAAAAACAATGTATCAGAGTGGGAGATGATTAACCATGGAGTACATCAAGGATCTGTTCTGGGTCCTCTTCTTTTTCTGATATATATATAAATGATCTCTCCTTATCTATGCAAGATATAGGAAATACTGTTCTACTTGCAGATGACACAAGCATACTGATGTATGGAAATAGCCTTAATGATTGCATCATTAAACTAAATCTGGTTCTGAGTTCTTTGTGTGTATGGTTCAAAGCAAACAAATTGTCTCTAAATCTGGATAAAACAAATATGAAATTCATTACTCACAGATCTCCAGATCCCCTATTACAGATAGGTATTATAACAGTGTACTTCTACAAACCAAAGATATTAAATTCCTTGGTTTAATAATTAATAACCATCTGAATTGGAAAGATCACATTGATCTTACCATACCTAAACTTAGCAATGCATGCTATTCAAACACGCATAGTTAATGTTCGATTCAATTAAGACTTTAAAATTAGTGTATTATGACTAGTTCAACTCAATAATTAAAAATGGTCTTATATTTTGGGGAAACTCATTAAAAGTATGTCTTCCTATTATAGAAAAAAGCAATACGAATATTCGCTGGTATACCTAGCAGACATTCATGCAGAAACCTCTTTAGGGATTAGAAATTTTAACTCTCATGAACTTTTATACAAGAAATAAAAGAACATTTTATACATAACAAGAACACTAGACAAAAAGCAAATCTACATTTTGTCGACCGGTTTCAACACTTTCCTACCATCAAAAATGAGCTTATTATGAATGCTCTTCCCTAAAAGCCTTAATAAACAATGGTAAATCTTTCAAATCTGTTCTTAGAAAATATCTGTGTAAAAAGGCCTATTATTCTATAAAGAAATGCATGAGTGACAATACATTATGATTTAAAAACACTGTAATGATTTTATATCAATGTATAAAGCAAAATGTGTGAGATATTGATTTGTTTCAGCTTCTCTGGTTTTTGTCGTTTTGGCTGAGTTGCTCTAGGTATTGCTTTTTCATTTTTATAGTAACCAGTTATGCAGATGTACACAATATATTTTGCAAATGTAGAATGCAGTGGCGACACCTGGTTTTTCAGACATGTGATGAGGCTGTGGAGAGATCAAAGTATTAGTAACTAGAGCTACAATATATACCTTATAATATTATTTTTATTATCACTATAACTTGCACATTATTTACTTATAATGCAGTTCAATCCTCTTGTCTTTCTTGGTGCTATAACTTCGTCATAAAAATTGTGGTGGATTTTCTGTTTTCTAAATAATGCCTTTTCTATGGATATTTAGGACAATCCAATAAGGCAATCTTGAGCTGTTGAATTCCTGCTGCATGTTTTAATGTATTTCAGATTAGAGAAACCTCTTTCAACTGTGGCACTTGAAGTTGATATAGTCATAATTAATTTGATAAGGGTTGAAGTTGATGGAAAATTTCACTAAGGTCATTTTTGTACTACGTAATCATTCATTTCCAAGAATGATAGTGAACTATAATGTAAGAGAGTTTCAAACTTTATGAAATCTAAAAGGGCAAAAAATTTGCAACTGGCATAGGTAGGAATATCTTTCTTCCATATGAACTACAAAATTATCCAGCACTCATCTATTTATTTCATATAGTATTGGGCAACTATATCCATAATATAGTTGCCAAAATGAGTTTTCAGGGTCTCCAAAAATGTCCAGTTGTTGACCTTTTCTGCATCAGTCTGTGATTGATTTATCTGATGCAGAGGCATCATTAATCTTATTCCACAGAATGTTGAACTCACCACATAGGCGACAACAGAACTCTTTAAATTCTTTTTACTTTCTCCATACAGAAAATTATTGCACGTAACTTTTTTTGTATCAATTTAAAGAATATCTCAGCTCTTGGCAGAATTAAATGGAAAATTTCCAACATAAAATTAAATTCAAAATCAAGAAGTTTCTATGAACTAGCACAAAACATTTCACAGTCAAATTCTATGTTTTTGGCAACAATATGATCAAACAGCTGGATAATTGGTTTTTGTAAATGTAAACCATTTCTATAAGACAATTGATGTGTAACCATCTTGTTACAACAAAAGGAAACAAATTGACTATTTCTTAATACCATGATTTCTTTTGGATGAATTTGAAAAAAAAATTATGCAAAGCCGGAGTCATAAAAAATACTTTACAAGACTTTATATTCTTTACAGAGTCTTGCAAAAATAAGTTTAATTTATGGGCATAAATTGCAAATAATGCTTGCAGATACTTTGATTTAACTTTAGCTGCAAGTTGCACCATTATATGTCCGAGCAACTTATTTATTTCCAGAATAGAATTCTTCTAAATGTTGAAACATCTCTTTAAAATCTGTTCAGCTGCAGGATCATTATTCACATCAATGAACGGGATGAACCTTTCTTGGATTTCCCCCTTTATGTCAACATACCTAACACTACAAACAACTGACATTTCTTACAGATATCTGTGGTTTCATTCACAATTACTGGAACTAATTGTGCAGCCAAGATTTCCTGTCTGCATTAAATGTTCTGCACTTGCTTCTGTGTCATTCTGTACCCTTGATACTTGTCTGGAAAAAGTAGTACTATTATTAGTGTTTATGACTATGTAAATGGAAGCCTCTCTCTGCCATAAAACTTAGCAACTCTTTACCTCATTTTGAAGACCTGTGAAAGATAGTTTCTGAAGTGCTAGAGTGTCAATTAAACATTTCATAAACTCTGAATTGCTTTCTCTTTGGCATTGTTTTATTCTACATTTGCCTGATAAGCTATGCTTAGTCAAAATTCTATTCTTCTCTCTTGGCTTTTCAAATTCTTTTAGTGAAACTGAAACACAGGTGTGTTTATTCATTTGTTGACGACGCTTACGTAGAACATTTTCTAAATTATTCAAATCAGTTACACCTTCAGTATTCCAAATGCATTTTTTTTTTTTTTTTGGTTACAAAACAATAAACATGGCCAACAGAACTGTTTTTCATTAGTTCTTCGATTACACTTACCGGATGTTCATCGGATGTAAATGTGCTTGCATTTCATGTCATTTTTACCTTACTGATTCTGATTCAATCTCTCACAAACTTGAAAATATTGAATTTGGGACGCATTGCCATATCCTCACCGCTGGTGTCCAGCTGGCCTACGAAGCTACGTTCCCCATCTCTCCTTGCCATGACCTTTTTTTTTATGTCAATGAATGCTGATTGACATTTATGCAGATAAATAATGAAGTGTAGGATGATTCCCACATCTATATGGAAAAATCGCCACTGGTAGAATCTGTGCTACTGCAATGTAAATATGTTCGTCTCTGTGACCTTCGCAAACTCACGCAATACTCCAGAAACTAAAACCAAACTTAACTAATTTTGGAACTGTCAAATGACATTTAAGGCAAACTGAAAAGGTGAATTAAATTAAAATAATCTACAATATGATTAAAGCCCTTTGAGAATAAAAGCAAAAGCGAAATAGATCTTTAATTTATAAGTAATAATGCATAAAAGCGTATATCTTATTGTTCCTTCTACTGTGCTTAGCAGTGTTTCTATACAAAATTATTAATTACACAAGCACATTACAATTATGCATATAAGCAAGTATTTGATATACAACAGCAAACTACCGCACTCCTTGGGCACAATTAGTGTATCTCTGTTACATGTGCTTATATAGCAGTGACAATCTAATTCAATTAACTAATTACCTATTCAGAACCAATGCACAATAATTATAGAATATAAGTTTACCTCTATATAAACGGATGCCATCCATATTACCTTTAAGGAAATTTATCCCTTACAAGCGCTTTCCGTTATGACAGAGTTCTAAACATATTTATAGATGGCGGAGTATGCGTTAAATTGTTACTTAAGAGAAATTACGAGATGCTAAAGCGGCAGACCCGAGCGACAACGGAGAGAGTCGAACTCCTAGTACTGAACAGCAGCGCACAAACTCCGATGTTGTGACTACATAATCTATACAACTGTTTTCATTTCACAGTAATAGACGTACGATTGCTGTTTTTTTTTTTTTTTTTTTACAAGTTACAAATTTTTTCATTATACAAATTTTACACAACACTTACTTCCTTATTCACACACCGCTTGTTGAATTGTTGAATAGTGTTTAGCGCCCGTTTTTACTACCGAGATACCACAGGCGGTAGACGATACATGAGATGAAATGATAAAAGGAAAGGTTTTTTTTTTTAAAAGAAGGAAGCGTTCTAGGCCTAAGTTTAGGGTACCTTCCCGGCATTTGCCACTTATGGGGCCTGAGGAAAACCTGGCAAAAAAAAAAACCTCAGTCAGGAAGGACGGTCCTGGCGGGAATCGAACCCCAGACCTCCCGCTCACAAGTCCGCGCCTAATCTACCTGCCACCCTTGGCGCTAACGCTCCGCTTGCAACAGTGTAAATGCGGCATATTATTTATTAATTTTTTTTTTTGTTAAAAGTAATGTAACCTATGCGTTGTCCTCCGTTACTTTACGGCTGCAATATGTTGTTCCTTAATGCAAAACCGAGTTTCCCCCCCACTTTTTACAACCCGTTGTCTTATTGGAATTCGCTATTAATTCATACACACACACCCACACACACACACACACACACACACACACACACAACGACCTTACCGCTAAATTTGGGTAAATCCTAGAACTCGGTGAACCCAGAGTTTGCTGTGACTCGCTACGGCCTGACGATCCTTACGTTCGCTTCCATTTTGTAAATCTAAATAGACAGGGGTGTTTAATCACTGTAATGGTGGGGAAAATCCTTGATTCCAGCAGAAAATAAATTCCTAAATATCAATTTATAGCGCATTGTGTCCGTGGTACTATGTTAGCGAGTAAATCGTTGTAATAGTGGCAAATCTCCTTTAACTCCGGCAGAAAAGAAAAGGAGAAGGAAAAAAAAAAAACATCAGAATGTTGACACTAACCATCTGAGCTATTGTGTCATTGCATTTGAAAGCCTAATTATCTCTGGGTCACTACCTTCGGCTTTCTCCGCTATCGCTCGGCAGTTGGTCGGGACTGCCGCTCTAGCAGCTCCGAGAATTTCGCTACGGGTAAGGGTTAGTTATATTGTAAAGTAAACGGATGTTTTCAGACCTGCTTTTCATGACACAGAGCATTTCTGTTATGACGCACTCAAATTATATATCATGTGAAGTGCAAATGAACAAAGAAATGGAATTGCATTAAAGCTTAGTTTAGCCTACTCCAGCGTACGTTTGCACACGCTACGCAAACAAGTTCACTATAGTATTTAATGAGTTTGTTTTACCATTGTTTTAATGAATCAGTGAAATGAATTATTCCCGCATATAGTAGTATGCAAAGAAACTGTTTATATGGTAGTATAAGAGAATAAATATTATCAAATTTAGGTTCTACTGGTGAATAATTTCTTCAGCTTTTCAAAAACTTATTCAACTAGAAATGATATGCAGTCACTAAGTCTTTAAAATGATCAACACAATATCACCTTCTCTCTCATTTCCGTCAATCTAAATCGGTGTTCTGTAAACCCGCTCCTTTACGTTTTGTATCCATTATCGATCATTATATTTTGATGTTTTCCTATGAGTTCCGTTTTTTGTGTTGATAAATCGATTCAATGATTTTTTTTATTAATTTTAACTCTTAATATATATATATATATATATATATATATATATATATATATATATATATATATATAAAATCCCTCGATTCATCAACAAACCTCACATCTTTGTTTATGTATTATATGACTTATTTCTGGGTCATAAAACCACTCTTTCATCACAGCACAAATCATGTTTTCTTTGGTGATTTAGTACATTTTCCTCACCAGTTTCTTGACAATCGTTCAAAGATTTTCTATAGGGTTGAGATCCGGTGAATTTCCAGGCCAATCCAAACACAGAAAACCATTTTTTTGCTATGAAGTCTTTAACATTCTTCGAAGCGTGTCATGGGGCAACGTCTTGTTGGAAAATCGCCTTTTCAATGTTCAGTTCCTCTGTCAATCTCTTCAGTTCTGGAGCAGCTCTTTTCTCTGAAATTGGGATGAACTTGTCGCTGTTCATCGTTTCGTTAATTGGAAATGAACACTTAGTGCCTGTGAATGCATAACAGCCTCAAAACCTTTTCTATTATGAAAACTTTATGTCTGATGTGCTTCAGCGAGATTCCCTTACATGCAAGACGTTCAATCTCTGCACTTCATTAGAAAATAGGACCCTTCTTCACTTTCTTGTTCCCAATTCTGATATTTTCTAATTCATGGCAACTCTTTTTCTTCATAGGACAAGTCAATGGCTGTTTTCTGATCGATCTTCGAGCTCTGCTTCCAGTTTCTAGAAGCTCAGTGTTGAAGCATCGATATATGCAGCAGTATATATTTGATTTTAAATATTATAATATAATGGGTCGTTCCTCAAAACGTCTATCAGCCGATTTTTGAAAATTTTATAAATTGGAAGGGAGCACAGACGTAGCCCTCAGGGTCTGCAGTGCGGAGGAGGGCGGCGATTAGGGGAGATGCAAGAAATCTAGTTTTATACCTCTACAAATGTTCTACAAAATTTAAAAATGCATTTCCATGTACACCAATTAAAATAAATGATTACTCCAACAAGATTCAAGTTTATGAATTTACACAGAAAGAATATTTAGGACATTGCAATGAGAGTTTTACAACAACACGTTATGCATTGTTGAGGCGATGGGCACTGATGATACATGAGATGAAATGATATATTGAGAAATGATTTTTTTTTAAGGAAGGAAATGTTCCAGGCCTAAATTTAGGGTACTTCCCCGACATTTGTTGCCATTTAAGAGGACTGAAGAAAACCTGCACAAAAAACCCAGTCAGGGAGGGCGGCCCTGATGGGATTCGAACCCCAGACCTCCCTCTCACGAGTCCCCGCCTTAACGACCTCGGCCATCCGTGGCGGTCTCTCTCTTTATGTGGGTTGACTCTTTTGTGTTTTATAACTCGTGATGAAGACATGACAAAACTTTCAGATTGATGTAAAGCAGAATGTTCGCTGTTCATCTTCGTTACACCATATTTAAATATACTTTCTTCATATATATTCCGTTTAGCGAAATTTAATATTAAAATATTAGCACAACAAAGTGCTGTTTTTTTTTTGTATCAAACAATGGGAATACAGGTTTGGATTATATGTATCGTTTATTATTTAATGTTCATTAAATATTACATATTCAGTACACCATTATAAAAATTATAACCATTTCACACACGTGACGTCATCTTAAAATCGACCAATGAAAAAAAAAAAAAATTTTGAACTTTAACCGATCATAGCGAGATTACGGGGTGAAATTATCGAGGAAAAAAAAAAATATCAAATCCGTTTTTTTCACGCGACGTTATCATTTGTCTTGTGGTAAGCATAGCCAACTCTAAACCACCATTATATAATTCCTGAACACGCATCACTGACCCTTTTGCTGGAGGCGGTGGGGAGCTATTGATAGCAACAAAAGCATGGACAATCATATCGCAAAATGGAGGGATCTTCAAAGCGTTTTGGTGATGCCCCAAATGTTTTTTTTTTTTTTTTTGTTGATTTATTTATGGACGCTCTTTAACAGCTCAGGTCATCAGCGTCCCATTCAATTCAGGGCGTGAAACGGCCTACAAATTTTATTCAGAGGCCTCTTTTTTCAGGCTTGAGGTTCTTTTTCGTGCCGTAAATGTACGACACGGGACCCACGGCTTTACTTCCCTTCCGAAGGAAGCCATACTTAGGATTTTTACGCCCCGAAATTCCCAAATGTGCAAATTGATCTTATCATTAGGAATTATAAACCACAGAATATGAATAAAAATAGAGACACTGTATATTTTTATTTTCCTCAGCTGGCATTAGAAAATCGAACAGCAGCAATGTAATAGTGGCCTTTTGTCCATTTTCATTCTCATGCTTTCTGCATATTCATAAATATAACAAGTGTTAATATTCTGTGTGTGAATTACTCTATTTATGAAATAGTCCTAAACCCATATGTTGCTCCTCTCTGTCAGTCCTGGTGGTGTAGTGGTTACCATACTTGCCTCCTACACCCAAGATCGCGGGTTCGAACCCGGCCAGGACCAATGAATATTTTCGGGCGTAAAAATCCTAAGTATGACTTCCTTCGGAAGGGAAGTAAAGCCGTGGGTCCCGTGTCGTACATTTACGGCACGATAAAGAACCTCAAGCCTGAAAGAGAGGCCTCTGAGCAAAATTTGTCGGCCGTTTCACGCCCTGAATCGAATGGGACGCTGATGACCTGAGATGTTAAAGAGCGTCCCTAAATTAATCAATCATTGCTCCTCTCTATTGGCATTATTGACCGTCAATATTCTGTCGCAAGATTGCTTGAAAAGGTTACAAATATACATTCAAACATTATACTTTTTTAGCCTTGTTTAGAGGATTTATATTTAAATTATTTTATTCGTGAAATAATCCTAATAAATATCACTCGAGGGTCTGAGCTTTCACTACCTTCGTGAATTTATCGGTAATCTCTGACCTTCCCGTGATATTACTTGTGACATTTTTTTTTAACCTTTTATGTTGGGTCCAATTTGACCCCCGTAGGTTTTTTACGTCATTTCCTACTATAGCATCAGGAAGGTTAAAAACGATCTTTATAAAGGCACAATAAAAATAAAATTGAAACATATCACTAAGATAATATTTCTACAGCAGACAAGGTCACCACTAAATTCATAAAACATGTAATGCATCCATAAATCTTAGGTCTCAAGAACACGCACGTTGCATTATTCTTTCGCTGAGTAGAACATACGCACAGTTCAAATAAATAAAACAAAAGATCATCAGCAAGTGGTGTCGCGGAAGAGAGACGATTTGCGCTCGGACTGTACCGGAGGAGCGCAGCGTGGGTGCGTGGCAGAGGGAACTAATTTCACTTGTAAATTAAGCACAGGAACACAGCAGTTAATCACACAGCGCGGCGGTGGGCTGGAGAGCTGCGACAGTTCATGCTGCATATCCAGTCAACCTCAACACCTTCGCTGCTCATCCGCAAGATGGCTCATTTACTCCGTCTTTTGTTTTACGTTAGTTTGTCAACAAGGCCGTCAGAGCCATCCTCTGCCCCCTCCCCCTCTTTTGCCTATTCAAAGAAAACGTGGACTTTCTTCGTTTAAATGTATATCTGTTCGAAGTAGAAAATATCACTCAAATAAACTCTACCATTGGTAAAACTGATACTCCCAGGCTCCACGCATACTTGCTGCTAGAAACAAATACTGTGAACGTAACAAACAAAATATATCCCCCCCCCCCTTAACATTTATGTAAATGTTGCCTTTATTCCGTTCACCAGTTAAATTTTCGCTTATTTTAAGAGTTTGTAAACCTCACTACTGCATTCAGGTCGTAACCCCAGTCACAACTGAGGGAGGAAAAAATGCTATAAGGAGAATCCCTGTATCTGCTTTAGTGAGATAGAACACTAAATATATGGTTGACAGTAGCAGCACAAACGACTTTTCAGGTGCACCAGGTACAGCCTGTCTCCAACAATCATCCAGTAATGCGCAATTATTAATTTCATACTTTTCTGCTTTTAACTGAAATTTAAACTTATTTCTGGATGCTGACATTGGGAGGTATTGGTAAAAATACACTATTTTGGCATATCCCTACACCTACATACTCTGATACAGCCCAATCCTGTCAGAACGGATTTGGCTGCACTTGCGACTGTTTCAGAGCGGTTGTCATGACAACGATAGATGCTTGCTTTATGCTCCGAAAACTGAGAATTGGGCAGTGAGCGGGGAAAATGTGTGTCGTTGATTGGCTGACCAGCTTCTAGAGCAACTTAGAAGAATGTGCGAGCAGGTGAACATTGCCAGCTTGCTATATATATAAACGAGATTTCATTTAGCTATAATTTTTTTTATATTTTACATTTACTGGTATAGTAATTTAGCTATTTAACTACTTGTTTTATAGTCTGTAGATTAAAAAATAAAAGGTGCTGCTCTTTGTAGTTTTGATTTTCTATGGCGTCATTTCGATGCATAAGTGCGTAATTGCATTTATATAAAATGACGTACAAATAGTGAATATTGTGTATATATGTTGTTATACTTGTTTAAAAGTTTATTTAGATAGTTCGTGAATGAGGTTTCAGTAAGTCCGCGAATCTCTCCAGAATAAGACACAGTCAGGAAGATCAACAAAGAGTCCGTCACGCAGGAGGTGTGCAAATTAAGCGCATTTCTCCCCTAGAAGAGTAACTTTAAAAACAAATATAAACTCCAAATTATGATGTTATTAATTAATTGAATTACATCATTTATGGCAATAATGTATCGTATTAGGGGTACAAAATTAGAATTCTTGCAATCTATAAGTATTACAGAAGGGAAACCACATTTTAGAATTTTTATTATTGAGATTAAACCACAAAAATTAATGCTATGAATAAATTAAATGACATATATGGTTACTGATAGACAAAGTTATACTGTGTAAGTATTTTTAAATGTAACCACGTTTATGAACTGAGCTCTTGATATCATCTTTACCTTCACTAAATTAAAGAGAAACAACAGAAAGTTTCGAGTTACATTGTGTATTTAAGATGATGTTCATATGTTTCGATAAAACAAAAACATGTTACTATTTAAGGGTTTCAGGCAAACTTCCACTTCTAATGACCCGATTTCCCTTATTTTCAGGAATATTTTTCTTGCTTTATTTCAATGGTATACACGGAGTTTCATCGCTAAAAAGCAAATATTAGCGCCGCTAGAGTAAATTTTAAATTTTTGGTTTCAGGTAAACCCCCACTCCTAATAAGTTGATTTCACTGACTTTTCGGGAACCACCCTTCTCATTGGATTTAAATATAGTACGTGTTGAGTTCTGTTGTGAAAAAACAAATGTTGGTGCTGCTAGAGTGTTATTTTTTAAATTTTGAGTTTCAAGTACACCCTCACTTCTAATCGCCCTATTTCCCTGATTTTTAAAAACTATTTTTCTTATTTTAATGTTATATACAGATTTAAGTTGCGAAAAAATAAATATTAATGCCAAGATCGATTTTTAAATTTTGGGTTTCAGGTAAAACCCTCCCCCCTCCTAGTGTCCGACTTCACTGATTTTCTGAAAATATTTTTCCTACTTCATATCAATGGTATATACCAAACTTCCTTTAAATGTTTTAAAATTGCGACCGCTAGAGCGATTTTTAAATTTAGCTTTAACCTCACCACTCTTTTTTCACGCATGGACCCACTCCTAATGGCCCGATTGCCCTGATTTTAGAAACATCTTTTATCAATTTGTTTTAAAATGACATACCGAGCTTCTTTAAAAAAATCGCGACCGCTAGACCGTTAACTACACACACATTATATATAACTTATTTTTCATTGTCTTTTTCAGTGCCCAGTAGCTAGGATTGATGTAGTTTTGAACAAATGTTTCAGAAATCGTTTCATGGGTACAACCGCAATAGCTCATCCTTCGGAACACTCTAAAAATGGAAACCAGGCTCTCGTAGCAACTGTGAGCCGAACAGCGGCCAGATTTGTGAGGTCGTGGCTCAGTGCAGAAACTGTGCCGCTCCTAGGAAAAAGAGTCAAAATCGGCCGCTGCGTTCCACACGAGTTGACAATGGCTCAGAAAGCGATACATCTGTTTTGCATAGTTGTCACATCAGTAGAAGGATAAACTCTTGACATGCGATGAGAATTGGATCTTCTAGGGAGCTCCAAGACGCAGTCATCATAGATGGCCCTCAAATAACCGAAACTACCAAAGTTCTGTGTACTCTAACCAGCTGGAACATATCCGTAAAGAGCTGAAAACTTAGGATTTGTACTCATGAATCACAGAGGTGTTATTCTTCCGTATGATAATGCAAAACCACATACAGCTAAGTGAAAGCATTATCCGTTTTGGTTGGGAGACTCTAGTGGACCTACCTCATTCTCCAGACACTAAATTATCATCACCTGCGAGGACTGCTATTTCGAAACTTAGCCGTTCTGGAAACTACACTGGATGAATTTGCTTTAAGGGATTATACTACAACTAAGTTCACGATAACATTGGTGATTACATTTAATACGACGCTTTGAGACGTCTGATCTGAAACTGATGAAACATTTTTGGTACAGTTGAAAGAGTTCTAACACACATAACGTGTTAAAGGTGGCAACAACGGAGTGTAAAAGGCACTTATTCCCGGCTACAATTGCGTGCGTGAAGGCTGTGACCATTATTGTGAGGTATGTCCTGTTCTGAAAGGGAAGTCATTAAAGAAATTCTACTCAAATGAGTAGTTCTATATTCATGCAAAGTGTATCCTTTTTCTTTTTCATTTATCATCATTACGTAAATAAATAATTAGAAACAAAAAAGTCACAAAAGGAACAAAAGAATCATATACATACACACCACTCTTGGAGCATTTTAATCACAGAGCACTAACTTTCACCTAGCACTTATATGACCATACTATTTGAGGATAAAAAGTAAATAATCAGAATTTAGAACTTTTAGACACTGAAACATGCCTTATCAGTTTATTTCATTACAAAAAACGATTTTCAAACCTAATTTCAACACACACGCTACAAAAGAAAAAAAAAAAAACATTAAGGAAACACATTTTAGAAGGAACTAAAAGCAAGTATGTAAAAGATAACATACCCTCATAGATCTGGTACATAAAACTATTAAAAAACCAAAAAGTTACTTAAGACAGTAAAAGAACTATTCTAATGAAAGGGATGACACTGAATTTATTTACATATCTTAGCCTTGTCTCGTTGAATTTGGAACAACTGGAGCCGAATATCTGACTCCATATCGAGACGAGGTCTGTTTCAGTGCCTGCATAAACAGAAAATCCTGATTCACATGAATAAGTGGTTGCAAAGAACAAAAGGATGATTTAGTTTTATCAGCCAAAACTTTAAATTCGTCTTGTATCATAGAATCTGATGTCAAAGAAATCAAGTATTCTTATTGCTGCTGTTTTTTCTGACACAGCAGAGAATGGGTTTACAATCCAAAAGTTTTCTTTCGTTTTTTAAAATAACTGTTGAAGCTATCAGATAAACTTAGCAGGTGAACTTGAAACTCGTTTAAGAAAGTCCCAGGTATGTCTGAATCTAGTTCTTCTATAAATTTTTTTTACCATTAGGAAGCTGTCAAGATTGTCATTGTTCACTGATACTGCCCAAAACTTGATTTTCTTTTTGAATTCTTGTACTTTATCGCTGGCGTCAAACCCTTTTGTTGATTTTCCTTGAGGTGAGAGGCTTAAATTATTAACTTTCTGAAACACATCGCCTAAATATGCCAGTTTTATTAGCCAGTGTTCGCCACAGAGGCTGTTTCCCAAAGCGAAGTCATTGTCAATCAGGTAGGTTCTGACTTCAGCCCTTATTTCAAAGAGCCGAGTCAAACTTCCGGTCTTCCATAATTTCTCCTTCCACAAGAGCGAGCGATGTTTTCAGGAGTGAGCACCTCCAAGGGCCGACCTGCACGCTCTTCGTCTTCAATGCTTTCTGGACCCACTCAAAAAAGTTTTACCCATTCTTTTACGGGGAGGGGAATTCCCCATATACACCGTCTAATTGCTGTTTAATTTCATTTGGAGTAAGTCCTTCTTTTGTGAATAACTTAATAACAGCTCGAAAATCCATTTTGAACATGTCACACAGTTTTCCTTATGCAACTCTATCTGAACAACTGAACACAGCGGAGCGGAAGTTACAGCTAGAGTTATTTTATTAAGCCGGAAACTTATGGACCTACCCCGTATATCGCCTAGATTCAACGAACACAAAAGCCATCAAGCATGCACAACAATTACTCAATGACAAAGACCTAGAGTTGGAACTTTCCGCAATGCATGGCTATAGATAGTTGCCTGATGTGATTCAGAGTTTAGAAGAAGAAGAAAGTTTAGAGAAGGAGGAATGATGGAAAGTTGACAACTGTGAGGCACGACCTTGACGATTTTGCACTAGTCAAACTTGAATTCATTTTGAGGAACAATCCAGATGTGGAAGCCTTTACACTGAGCTCACTTTCCGCATATTTACAAAATATACTCCATTGGTTTCAGTGTTTCCGCGTATATAAGCATCTCCTGAGCTCAAAGCGCCAGTGAATTACTTTTGAAAACATTGAAATGTGCGTAATCCAGTGTATTCGTTAAAACGCAATAAATTCCACATTTACTTCCCAAATATTAGTCACTTTATGATATTTGCTAGAGTGTTGACTTGACCAGCTTTGACCTGAAAAATACATTTTATCAACAACTTTTTGGAACCTTTTTGTATAATTTTTAGAACCTTTCTTTCTCTTTTTCAATCATAATGGTGCACCTTAAAATCCTGTAGGTTCTGGTTAACCAAACTTGCCTCATAATCCCAAAATCGATGGTTCGCTCCCGGCCAGAGTAGATGGATTTTTCTGAGCGTAAAAATCAAGTAAGGTTCCTTCGGAATGGAAGTAAATTCGTGATCCCGTTTCATAGATTTACGGCACGTAAACTTACCTCGAATGTGAAAGAAGAGGTCTCTGAACAAAATTTATTGGTCGTTTCATGCCCTGAGCTGAATGGGACACTAATGACCTGAAATGTTAAAATCTCTTCTCCTGTTCTCCAAGCACTTAAAAATGCAAAGCAAAAAAGTGGAACGAGTAGAGGGTGCGGATAGAATGGTGATATTGCAAATTTTAAATTATTAAGAAGCATGCATGTGACGGAAAACCTGCGAGCGCCCTTGCATCTGATTATATACCTAAATAAGTGTTATACAGGTTTTTATATTTTTGTACCACTGAAGCATCTTCTCAAAAAGTACTTGAAACGATGCAATGAAATTTTGAAAATTTCTTGAAGTATTTGACTTATTAGAGGGGCGTTCTAATAGTTCTCGGCCTGACCAATAAAACTTAAGAGAGAAAAAAAAAAAGATGTTTCACTTTGGACTAAAATAGCGTTAAAGTTAACACAACTAATTGTCAATTTACATACTAATACATTTCTTGCACCTGCATCTTCACACAAAGTAATATTACCACCATAGGAGATAGTTTCACTCAAAACTGTAGTTAAAATATTCAAGATAATCACTATATTATTATTTCCTTTGTTGTCTTCCATAAGATTATCAGATATCTTTTTCTTGGAAGCACTAGGGGGGGGGGTAATTAGTTTATCATCCACTGAACTATTCTCTTCAGAAACAGGTCTATTATTTTCATTATCACTACTACCATGTTTTACTGGATAGGTTTTGTAACACCTATTTCCTTTGTTTTAAATTTTTTATAAACCATGGTGAGCCTAGGAATGATATTAGAGGTATTTAGGAAATAGAATTGGGATATATACATTGTAAAACTCAAAATAAACACAAACTTTGCAATTGCTCCAAAAATTAAACGCACAAGCAGCCATTACTGTTATTGATATTTGAAACAGTTATTTACTTACAAAATACATCAAAATGCAGCCCTAGATACCAAATGATTTCAGAGATGTTTTCATTTTTATGCAACAGTGCAGGGTGTTAAAACTTACTTTGACACATATTACATATAAGTAATTAAAAGTACTTACGACTGAAACGTCTTAATAAATGATGGACTAAATTAAGCAGAAATGATGAACTAAATTATTTGGAACAAAAAATTAAAATTTAATGTTTTTTTTAAAAAAAAAATAGTTGAACCTCTGGATTCATACATTACAAGTGTTTCAAATACTACACAACATTATATTTTTTATGATTTTGGTAGAGAGTTGACCCAAATGTGCTAAATATTGGCAAAAATGATGATAATTGTGAGTAGGAATATGTGTAAAGAAATAATATCAGTCATAAATCATACTTTAATTGTATTTAACCTAACGTTATCATTGTACACACATTTTTAAGGTTCTTGCTACACGTCATGAAAAGTATTTCTTTTTATTCTTCATTCTCTTTTAAAACAATCCCTTTTGACACAATTTTCCCGTATTTTTTTCTTGTTTATAATGAGAACGTGTTTGTCAAGCAATATAAATAAATAAATATAAACGGTCAAATGGACTAATAAAATAAATGACCGAGAGCAACAGGGAAGCACGATTCTTCTGCCATCTCTCGACGATTGAAATTGACTCTCCTAAATATAGCCTTATGGGACCATAGCGTGGTCTCAAACTGGATTATTACGCTTGAATATCGACAAATGCATAATAAAGTATTTAAATTATCATTATATATGACTATTTAGCAGGAATGACAGTAATCCTGTCTGTACATTGAAAATCCCTAAGGAGTGCACATGACCTAATTGAAGGTATGACGACATATGGCATACAGCTGTTCCTCCGTCTTGCTCTTATAAAACGTCCTTGTAACTTTTTGCGTGTTGCACTTCTTTCGTAGAACAGAAAGTTACAAGACCATATACAAGGTCTTGTAACTTGTAAATTAGATCATAATTTTGTGGAATAGGACCCTGATCTTACATTAGTGTTTTCAATACTGTTGTATTGGTACACGTGCTTGTGTATGTGATCTAAATAACGTCCATTTAGTATGGACATTTATGCTATTTTGGTTTCTGTGTCTTTAACGGATGTATTTGAGGCCATTTTAGATGTCTTTTTAAAAACTGTTATAAAGAATAACAAATGCCTTCCTGAGTCTTTTGTACGTTGCCCCTTATTCTTCTTGCTATTTTACTTCGCGTGCAAGAAAGTACAGGATTACAATTCTTTTCCTTATCCTAAAATAAATATAATATACAAATTTTAAACATAAGTTAAACTAATTGCTTTTCTGAAAGTCGGAGATATAGCTGTGTAACTGTCCAAGAGAAAATACCTATCGTTTATAGTGATGGATTAAGTTAGGTTAGGTTAATGCGTAACTAGCATCTGTTTGCCATACTAAGATGCTGTAAATACTTCCTAATACATTTAAATTACGTACATTACGAGATAGTTTAATGAAACTCTTTGGGTATGCTCTTATATACGAAACAATGAACAATAAGTCAAATGCCATACCTGATTTCGCTCATTCTATCCGTTGTAACGTCGTAACAAATTCTAGCCCAGTAGCGCCACCCTTCTCCGGCATAGCACTCAAGTCCTGTTCAACAACAGCAAGATGGAAAATAATACACTTCAATGCGTGTTCTTCAGGTTTGAGAACAGGAAATATAAGAACGAAACTTGCTGTAACAAATGACACGATCGTCCAGCCTGTGCATTGCGTAGTAGGAAAAGTTTCGTTATCCGTAGAAAAGTTCTCGGAGGTGTAGAGCTCCAGTCCCGAGTCACTCCCGAGCGATAGCGGAGAAACCCGAAGGTACAGGTTCTCAAGTGTAATTTTCACAGATATAGAAGAACTCTTAAAGATGTTGCTAGACAATAACGCTCTCTAGTGTACCTTTCAGAGATATAGCTAGAAATAATAACGTCATCTAGCACCACGGTATGATAGCTCAGAGGGTTAGAGCGTCATGCTATAGTAGAGAAGGTAGTGGTTTCGAAACTTCAAATACTAATGCTAAATTTAAAAAATGTCATATTCGCCAGTTAGTTGTCTGTATTTCTCAAAACGAACTACAGGGAGTGATGAATACTTTTGTAAAGAGATGCCAATAATATGTGGAGAATGAAGGGGGGCAGTTTCAACACTTCATCTGATAATTTGGTAAGTAACAAGTCTCTTAAATTGGTTTGTGTATTGTTGTATGGTTGGTTTGTTTTATTGTTTTATCCTCCCGCTAATCACCCGGCTGGCGACTGACGGTCCCACAGGCAAAACACTCCGGGGGAAAACGAAACATATCGCTCGGTACTTTGCTAAAGACCGCAGTACTCCATGAAACATGGTTCCATAAATATTTTATGAAAGCTGAACTTCACAGTAATTACGTAAACTGAAATCAGATGTCATATACTAATGTTAAAACAACATATCGGGTGACATTTTTGTTGTGGACCGCCACGGGTGGCCCAGGTCGTTAAGGCGCGGACTCGTGAGCGGGAGGTCTGGGGTTCGATTCCCACCAGGACCGTCTCCGTGACTGAGGGTTTTTCCAGATTTTCCTCAGTCTTCATAAATGGCAAATGCCGGGGAGGTACCCTAAAATTAGGCCTGGAATGTTTCCTTCCTTAAAAAAAAAACTTTCCCAATTTAGCATTTCATCTCATATAACATCAGTGTCTACCGCCTGTAATGCCTCAGTAGTAAAAACGGGCGTTAAACACGATTTAAAAATGTATAAGTGTGTATGTTCCCACCAATTGTTAGTTAGCTGTCAAAAAAGACAACTTGCACATGCATAAGCAAAGTGATAGGTAATTCAGTCAATTCACCAATCACTTCAACATAACTGGAGGTAATTTCAATAACTTAAATTAAAGTAATATGCTAACAATCGATTTTTTTTATTTTTGTAAAACGCTAAAAAAAAGTAGCTAAATGAAGTCGCAAAAACTTTACATTTAGCAAGCTGGCAATGATCGCTGGCTCGCGCATCCTTCTGAGTTGTTATGGAAGAGAGCCAGCCAATCAATGACACACATTTCTCCCCGCTCTAAATGCTATTCACTATCCGAATCTCAGTTTTGGCTGTACTTGCTATCGCAGAGCATAAAACAAACGTCTGCAGTTGCCATGGCAGCAGCTATGAAACAGGTCGCAAGTGCAGCCAAATTCGTTCCGACTGGATTGGGCTGTATCAAAGGATACAGGTGTAAGAATCATGCCAAATCAGCGCACTGCAGGGCTTAGAAATAGTATAAAATTAAATTAAATACGAAAAACCGTGAATTTAATAATTACTTATGTACGGATAAAAGACTGATGCAGCCGAGTTGTATCTACTGCACCAGAATAGCTGGCCCTGGTGTTAAGTCAGTGCTTCAAAAGTAAATGGATAGATAACTGATCCCTATTTGTGTATACAAAAACATGATGATCAGCAGCCATGTTAAGCAACTCGTTCTGTTGAGAGAAGTTGTGGCGACAGTTCAGTGAAACGTTTTAATCTTTGTATTCTTAAATTGTGAACAGTTCAAGTTATAATGTGTATATAGAGAATGACCTGTTTGTGATATCAGAACAGTAAAACGAAACTAATTATATTTATTACCTGGAAAAAATGCACATGTATGCGGGAGACTTATGAGTTTTTCGCTACGTGACAAGCTCCATTTTTGGAATGATCTGTCAAAAGCTGCTCTAATCTTTTGTCACTGGTCGGGCTCATTCTGTGGTGTTTATACGTTTAACGTTGACTTGATATTCCACCCATACAACCCCCCCCCCCATAGCCCTGGAGGCTTTAAATCCGGCACGTTCGAGGCCATGGGATGGGTCCACCATGACCGCACAGGCGTTGTTGAATGTCTGGTTTAAATGATCCTGCAATATGAGAGCCCAATGTGGCGCAGCGCCGTCCTGGTGAAAGATAATGGTGTCCAGAATCCCATCTTGCTGTAATTGAGGTAATTGTCAGCACAAACGGTCTGCTCCCCAAAGAAGAACAGTCCACAGACTTTCTCAAAGGTGAATCCGCTCCACACATTCACTTTAGGACTGACTCTTTCGAGTACATAGGAGACATCTGGATTTTCAGTGTCCTAAATCATGCAGTTGCGTGTGTTGACTAGGCCACACATGAAATGTGGCTTCGTCCGTGAGCATGTCTTCTCCCTGTAGCTCATACTGGCATTAATGTTGAGACGGGCTCTAATGCTTGTTTTCGCTGAATGTGGTATAGAAACATCTTGCTGCACTGGCTGACAATACTCTGTTGCTATCAAGTATCCTTGCGCCTGTGATGTTGTACCACTTAACAATGTCTCGTTGTGGTGGGACATAATGACACTTGTTACTCAGGTCTATAAACTCGCTGGGTCCTTACAACCTGAGCGCGCTGTTGCGGTGTGACCACCAGTTTGTGTATCATGATCGCTAGCACTGAGACGGCAAACGGTCCCACTCGAAACTTACATCCTATTTGCACATATTGCAACAAACCGCTCAGAGGTGTGGACAGGAAGTAATTTCTGTGTTATTCAGCTCTACTTTTCTGACATGTTCAACGGATCATCCTGTATATTTGAAACGTTTATAAATTAAGAATGATTAATTTGACTTTTCGAAAGCAAAATTACATTTCACTCCGCGTCTTAATCTGTGGCAGTCATTGATCTTGGGACTGGTGTATTTCTTATCGTATTCTATTTTAATTTTTGTAACAGAAATTTTTTCTCATTTATTCTGGATTAAAGGAAGCCACCTCAGACAATGACTCAAAAAGAATGAAAACTAAGTTCAACATGGACTCTTGAAACTTCTAATATTCCTAAAACTAGGGCGAGAAACCATTGCTTCAGGTAGCAGAGAGGAAATTAAAAGAAGGGAAATTATGTTAAAACAAGAACAAGAACTGGAAGTATTTAGGACAAGTAGATCAGCAGATGTTAGAATGTGACGCTAAGAAGCACAGCACAAGTTGTGTACATACGAGGGTAGGTCCATAAGTTTCCGGCCTCGCCGATAAGGATTTTCGCCTTCACAAAATCCTTATCTGGTGTCATACTTTATTTGTTAAGTAAAAAATTGCAGCTGTAACTTCCGCTCCGCTGTGTTCTATTGTTCAGATATAGTTGCATAAAGAAGTCTATGTGTAGAATATTGTGACATGTTCAAAATGAAGTTTCGAGCTGTTATTAAGTTCTTCACAAAAGAAGGACTTACTCCAAATGAAATTAAACGGCGATTGGATGGTGTATATAGGGAAGCTCTCCCCTCTTATTCTACCGTAAAAGAATGAACCAAACTTTTTCGAATGGGTCGAGAAAGCATTGAAGACGAAGAGCGTGCAGGTCGGCCCTTGGAGGCGCTCAATACTGAAAACATCATCTTGTGGAAGGAGAAATTATGAAAGACCCGCGGCTCAAAGTTACAGAAATAGCAGCAAGATTGGGCCTTTCTAAAACAACAGTCCTTCGAATTGTTCATAACTATTTAAACATGAATAAGATTAGTGCTTAGAATTCTTTCTTCAGTCCAAAAGTAACAACAAGTCACCTGTTGTCAGGCATTTTTGGAGCTCTGCCGTGACAACGTGAAAGAAGTTCTGCAAACCATTGTTACAGGAGATGAAACTATGGTCCTCTACAGTGTCCTTGTCCAAAAGAGAATCAATGGAGTAGCGTAAACCTGGCGAAGCACCGCCTCTAAAGGCCAAGGTCACTCAATCAGCCAAGAAGATCATGGCCGTAGTCTTTTGGGACTGTGAAGGAATAATCTTCATTGATTTTAAGGAAAGGAACATCACAGTAAATGGGGAGTACTATGCTGGCCTACTGTACAGATTACGTGCTTCCATAAAAAAGAAAAGGCAAGGAAAGCTGAGTGGTGGTGTGCGCCTTTTTCACGACAAAGCACCTGTGCATACAGCTCTTGTTGCAAAGGAAGCTGTGAAGAAATATGGCTTCAAGATGATCGACCATCACCCTAGAGCCCAGATCTAGCTCCCATCGACTATTTCTTCTTCTCAAAACTCAAGGACCTTCGAGGAAAGACATTTAAGTGAGTCGAAGAAGTGATGGATGCTGTTTATGCCCATTTTGCAGACAAAACTTCTATTTTCCGGGGGGGGGGGGATTGAAATGTTAATTGAAAGAAGTGGGAAGTGTATTGCAATAAAAGGTAGCTATATTGAAAAGTGAAAAATAATTTTTGTGTTTATCATACCTAGAAATGTTTAGGCCGGAAACTTATGGACCACCCTCGTAAGTCAAAGTAAAGCTGACATTGATTGTCATTTGTGTATAACACCGTATTCTTGATATGAGACCCTGTAATAGCGTTTAAGATATGTGTATGATTAAGAGGAACTTTCTAAAAAGGACAAAATAATAAAATATTATATGTTCATTCATCATCTTACTAAAAAAATTATATTTTTGTGATATTATAAGTCATTGTGTTATTTCAGAATCTTGGATATCATTTTTTAACAATTTCAAAACATGGGCAACCTTTCGCACTCTAAGGTGGTCCATTAGCTATTATTTTTAAAATGTGTAAAACACCCTGGGTGTTTTGGTGTGAGGAACCCATTACCTAAGTTTATAAATTATATCTGAAACATTCTGTATATTACTTTGTAGTGTCTTTGCTTCATTTATATTTACTGAATTAGGTGTTTATTTCTTACTCTAAAATGCAATGGATACCAAATAAGACAAACATTTTTATTTTTTCAGGTACTTTTATTTCTTTTGACGTTTCACAGCACGTCGGTAACCACACAGTTTGGTACATAACATAGCTCAACACATTGTCTATGATTATTTAATATTATACAAATCAAAGGTTTTATTTGTATGAGAAAAGTGCCAAGCCAAGCTTACGTCTTGCTCTTAGTTAATGAAAATGTATTTTGCGGCTGCTTAGATTTTTATCACACATTTTCACTTTTAAGATGTTCTTCTGCATATTATAAATGTAGCTCATTATATACATATACATACAAAAACAAAGGCTCAACCCAGAGAGAGGAATATATAAAAAGGGAGTGAAAATCTGTGAAAATAACAGCCCATTGGTAATGAATTTTCATGTTTGGCAATAAAATATACATTAAAACGCAAATAACATTAGCACTTTCCACATTTTGCTAACACAAAATCAAATGTGAACCATAATCCTTGCGTAAACTACCAAAAAAACAAATAGAAAGTATAATCTAAGAATATATTGATATATTGAAAATAAAAATTATACAAAAGATTTGCAACATTAATATGTACATTTCTGACTGAGTTTTACTGCTTTATAATGCCATAATAATTTCTTTTTTGCCTCTGGTCTTCTATGCCTAATGAAATATAGAAGGAGAAAAAATAAGTTGCCACAACCCCATATGAATAATTAATAATCATATGAAAATAAAATATAATACAACTCTCATTTGAGAAATAAAAAAGAAATTATATGATAGCATTATCTTGCACAAAACAGCAGAAGAACAAGCGTGTGTGTATCTGGCAGCAAAGATATCAATTATCAATGCTTCAACAGAGAAAAAAATATTAATAAAGAAAGATGAAAAATAAACTTAATTAATAATTTATATTTTTCAGTCTCACTCTACATTTAATCAGGATATATGTATCTTGGTTTCATCTACAATTGATCTGGTTTACTGTCATATTGGCTTTTACGATATAATTTGATAAGTACTGTTTTTATATTTTAATGGGACTCTGTATGGACACAATTTTTTGATACTATATCCTGATATAAATATGCCATTCCAATAGGATTAAGAGGTGATAATTACACATATAATTTTTCTGGAAGGGAGGTGCTTAAATAGTAAACGGAAAATAAAGTTTTTATGCAGTTACATAAATAAAAATCATGATAGAATAATTACAAGCATAAATATTAATTTTGGTAAATAGGCAGAAGCATAAGTAAAAAACTAACCAAAACGAAGAAGCATATGTCATAATATAGTATATGTTGATTTGAACTGTCAGTTTCTTTTTATTTTATACTCTTTCCCTTCTTTTTTTAGTATAAATATATGATTTGGCTTGCAGTCATGGTAAATTTTTCACTTAAGCTTCTGACCGAGATAATGTGAGTGAAAAAGCAACATAAAAATAAATTATTACTTCAAAAAACTTAAAATTTTGTTCAAACATTCCTATTACTTGTGCATCTAGAAACATACTTTTAATTCTTAGTTACAAACTGTAAAAGAGAAAAATTTAGATTCTGCATATTGTCTTAAAAGTAAATATACAAAATCATTCATTTATGTTTTTCCCTCAAGACTTTGCTGAAAAAATGGGTACAGCTGATTTTCGCTCATATGTGTTACAAACCTGGGCATATATTATCACTACAACAGTTAATCTAACTTATTTTTATTCCATCTTAGTTTATTAAAAAACAACACTGTGTTGCACATGCTACATATTAAAAAGCTTCTTCTAGAAAGAAGACAAAGAGGGTAAATTATTTTTTTTTTGTTAGCCAGTGGTCAGGTATTGGATATTATTTTTTTTATCAAAACGTCTTAACTTGTTTGTATATATCTATATATATTTATATATATTACATAATCTATATTTAAAGGCACTTTATCAGCTTTTTGGTACAGGGCCAGATTTTATTTTAAACATTTGAAGAAAATACTGCATTTTTGTTATTTAGTTTTATTTTAGAATAATTCTGCTTTCATCTATAATTGTAAAAAAATGTTTTAAGTTACATGACATAGGAAGATAAAATATCTGATAAACTTGCTGCAAAACAAACAAAATTTTTAGTATAACTAAAGGAGTATACGAAATCTTGCCATAAATGTTAGAAAATTTTGAAAGGAACTGTACCAGGTGTTTTTATGATCTGATAAGAATTTTGCTGCCAGACACTATCGCTCTTATTGTTGAGTTCAGGTGAAGTAGAAGGATTACATTACTAACAAATGAATAAGCTATTTATGAAAATTGTGAGGCTATGATCATAAGGTCGAAAAATCACCAATCATCCTTAAAAAGCTGGAAATCAGCAGGATATTGCTTCATTGAGACCCGTACTTTAGATGACGGTTTGTGCTCTGTGAGGCCCATAACTTTTGTCAAAGCAGTGGCGGCTGGTGCTGGGCAGAAACGTATGGAAGCAGACAGCGAATGCGTGCGGTATGAACACACCCAGGAGAGGCTGAGCATTTTGGGCATATTTTAACTGCAGAAGTTAAGGAGCAGTGGGCAAACTACTGCTACAGAGTAATCCCAATAAGGTTGACGGAAAATTGTTTACTAACATTGAAAAAATCTACAACTAAAACTGTATAAAAATCAACTTCAAGAGAAGCTTATTAAAGGCATCCCTAAGGTTTACGTTTCTGACAAAAGGGACTGAAGACAACTGCCACACTACTGGAAACTTTGTTCAGGAACAGGCACTGTAGTTTACAGCTTCAGCCTACAGGGCAATATCTACCTTGACTTGAGAGAAATGTTCAAGATTTTATTACTACTCAAAATTGGCTCTCTACCAATTCAGAACACCTTGGACTACAAACTGTGACCAGTTTTGGAGATTTTGCAAAAAAAAGGGGGGGAGAGTGAACTTGCTGCTATAGTTAAATGGTCAGAGGCTACATGTGACGACAAAAGGAGTCATTTTGGGTAATGATTGATGCTAAACGTTTGGAATATGTGAGAGAACATATCAAAACAAATGAAAAAAAATTGGAAATATGTTGTAGCTACCTTTGTAAGTATTTTATGGCAAGACTAGGCAAAAAAAAAAAAAATTAAAAGCTTTTCAAATTAGTATGATTCCCATCTTTTAGGCTGTGAGAATTTGTTTTAAATACTTAAAACTGTAAAGTTTGATAAATTCTTCGTAAACAAACATGTTTACATTTCAAAAAAGAAAACAAAAGGAACCCTCTTTGTCCCCCTTATATGCATTTTAACACTGCCTGCAACTGTTTCCCTACTAGAAGCTTTATTATCCACAACATAGCGTTGAAGAAAAGGAGATAAATTTACCATATGAAGAATTTCAAAGATAATATTTTGAGTTGGCTATACATCAATCACAATTGATCTAATACAGCCTCCCCTAACTTTGTTTCTGTTACATTCCTAAGTGTATATAAGAATACAATTAAAACTTTCCATTTCACACAGGAATTAATTTATCTCTTAAAGTCGCAATTGAGAGCAGCCAAAGAACATTACAAGATATGATTATGTCACATTTTACTATGTAACTGAAACATAAAGCAAGTTTTGTTACATTATGTTGGATTTCAAAAAATTAAAACATTTGTTTTGATCAAAATATGGGAGGGGAAACTGTCACAAAAATATCGTAAGCAATATTAGCAGGAACTGGTTTATGGAGACATTATACAACTTTAATCATCAATCACAATCAAGCAAGCAGTGCAGATTATACTGATGCTATGGGAAAAAGTTGTCACCTCTGAGCAAACGTATACACAGATAGAGTCAGGTTGTTTTCTGCCTTACAATGTTGCTTTCCTCAGATACTATCCAAATGGATTAAACTGAAGATGAAGTTTATACTAAAGTTATGGATATCCGAATCGGAACTCTCTTATACTTACTAATAATTGACACACTTTTCCAGGGAATTTATTGCATGGTACCAGCAAGCCGTAGAGAATTTTTTGTACAAAAAATTAATAATATTAGAAAATCACAGGTACAGCCTAACGTCTTTCATACACTGCTTGCTTCTACCTCAGCAACAGAGGAAATGGTATTTATGTCCTCATTTAAAAGGAACTAATATTGCAAAATTCCCTTGCTTATGCAAATGTGCTTCAAATTGACTGCTCTCACTTAAATTTTAAAAAATTGACACTGTAGTTACAAGAAAAATTACATTTGAAACTAAGAAAAAGATTTAATTTATTTTGAAGAACTAACTCAGGATTATATCACAGATATTGGTGTGATGATGAATGTATGCATGGATAAAATTTGAAAGTTTGATTCACACACAGTGAAAGGTATAAAAAACAGCATTCAAGGTTTGATGTAATTACAATGTTTGATTTTACTGCTTATGGCAAAAAAAGACCATAACAAATCATGAAGTTACAGAGAAAGTTTCATTTGCAGTTGCTTTAATTTGATTAGTATATAGTTAATGTCTTTGTTTTGGTAACTTTGATTTATTTTAAAAATCTGTAGAAACTCAAATATAAATAGCAGAAATGATGGAAAAAGTTTCACAGACTTGTTCTTATATTATTCTGAATTTTGAAATTCCTTATGTTCAGGGCATTATACACTTTTACTTTTCTGTTTGTTTTAAATATAACACTGTGATATTTCCTTGATAAGTACAAAAAATAAAGCATTTTTCCTGATGAAACTTAGTGGTTACATTTTTTAAGAATGTTATTGAAGACTTTTGTGAATGGGTAATATGTAAGTCAGAATTTTCACCATTAATGAATGATGTAGTTTGTGAGGGAGGCAGGTTGAAAAACATTGAACATTTTTAGTAAATCTAGTTTATGCGACAAAAACATATCATTAGTTCAGGTCAAGGCACCCTAAAAATGTGGAAAAATTGCCCTTCCCAAGTGTATGATAGTATTCTAATAGGGAGATATAGATTTTAACATGACGGCTATGTGAGAATAGTTTACCCATCTAAAAATTCATCAATTTTAGGAGTGTACTGCCTTGGACCAAAAATATAAGCTGATTACAGGTATAATTCAAAATCAAAATGTTGACAAAGTGCTGATGTGCCTTTCGTCTTAGATGCATTTAAAACTTTCTTTAATATGTAATATTGTAAAGTGTCAATTATTTGAATACAACTTTTAAAGTATTTCATGAAGAAAAATCAATAATACATAGTATACTCTAACTTGTATCTATTGAAATTTATATTCATAAATGTTTATAAATTATTAATGTAATATAAGTTCAGTTCTATATCATAGTTTAAAATTTATTTGCAAGTCTTTACAAGTTTCGTATCTTATTAAATTATGTATTTGATCATCCACAATACCCTATTAGTTTGGATAACTGACACTCTACTATTAATTAAATAATTAAACAAACTGTATCATTTTTTTGCAACTGCTATTGTAATTTTAAACTATTTATGTTGTCATAACACCTCTATGGAACACAAATTCATTATTTTATAAATTTTTCATATAATTGAAGTCTTTTTGTCTCATTTTTTTGAATTACTTTTCTAATTGCCTAGAAAAAAAAATCTTACTAAAACTTTAAAGCCAGATATAAAGTATGATCATTAATTTATCCACCTGAGTATGAAAGAGAAAAAGTCTATCAATGTTGTGACATATATCAAGCTTAAGCTTGCAGTCTCAGCATTGTGCAATCATAACATTGGAAGAGATAGGATGACTAGGGAGTCCTATTGAAAACATTAAGAAACTGCATGATTCGGTGATTAAATTTCTCACAAGAATAGAAAAGTGTTGAAGAATGCATGGCTACAGTTTATGGTAAGACCACATCGTCTTACTATAAAGTCAACTTTTGGAGCAAGCAGTTTAGGTGGAGTAAATTGTTCATTGAAGATGACCCTTACTCTGGGCGTTCTATGGAAGCAACTTAGTGTAATAGGGATTTAACTTTGACAGACAGATGAATTAAGATTTTCTGAATAGAAATGAGCGAAAGCAATAATAAGGATAATGGAGTACATAAAAGAACAAAGATATTAGTATATAAAACAATAATTAGATCAATATGCACCTGGCTAATGATACAAAAGTGGAAATAACTCTATTTGAAAAAAAGTAATTAAGGACCTGTGAAGGAATGAGGTCAGTGGAGGATATAATATAATTAAGAAACAACTTCTCTATACCCAAATATAGACATAATAACATATATTAGTTTATGAGGACTGGAATGGGCAGGACACGTGTATATGATGGATAATCAAAGAAACTGAAGAGGACGATAACACGAAGAATGTTTGATAAAAGACAAACTGAAGATGGATTGATGCAGTAACACAGGATGCTAATTATTGGGACTTACCATGATTTTACACTTAATTATACAATAACAATAAAAATAAATGGGCATTTTGAAAGATAAATAATTCATTAGATTTTGGGCATGTCCAAGGTTAGTGCAAGACAAGTTTTAGGTTTTTTACTCCTGTCAATGTAAGGCATAGACTGCCATCCAAAATATGGATTTTAGCAGCTTAACGATACACTCTATAGTTCTGACTTGGCCCATTGCATTATTTCCTTTTTTCAGTTTTGAAGAAATTTCTGATTTTTGGAAAAATGAAAAGAATTTTTTTCATAAGCGTTTAAAGTAAAATGGATGAAGTCCATTGATTTATCCACAGACTATTGAAAAGTAGAACAAAAACAACTTTTTTAAGTCTTTCTTTCATGCTTAGGTAGATAAAAAAAGAGATTTTGCTAAAAATATTTTATACAAACATGTTGCAAATGTTGAAAGCACACAAAGAGATCAAACCAGCACTTTACGACCATTGTAGATTTACTATTATAAATTTCTAGATTTTGAATCATACCTGTAGTGGTTATAAAAACATGGAAACAAATTTTATAACCTTACTTCTATTTAGTTGTAATAATCCAGTTTGTACTTATAACGGCAAAGGTTTACTTAGAATTTGAAAGCAAGTATTTCTAACAAGACACAACAGCAAGAAAATGTATAGACTCTGGAGGGCAGTGGGAACAGAAGTCGAATGTATACGGATATTGTTCCAACAGCATGTATAGTAAATCTTTTTTATGTTTGTTAAATAATACTAGTTTTTTTTTCCTTCAGTACCAAATGCTACAAATCACACATATGCCCTATGAAAAGAACTACAAAGCCTCATTTTATATTCACAAAGAATGAGAATAGTCAGGAAAAGCAGAAAAGTTGTTAAAAAGCAGGACATACATTATTTTCTCTGAAACCATTTCACAGTAGAACCTTAAACTACAAGATATTTGTCTCTAGTTTCTACGATCAAAGACTTCTTTTATATATATATATATTCTGCATGGTTAGGTACACAAAAAGCATTTTATACACAGTTTCCAAAAAAGAGAGAAAAATATTTTAGTTCCATTTTCTTTACTGCAAGATATTCTTTTTTCCATATTAACTTTTTTATATTTGCCAGTTGTATTATTTTTGTTTTTTTTTTTTTGAAAATATTTGGAAACACATTTAGAATAGACCTGTCTTGTCGTTTAAGTTTTCTGGCACTTGATAATTAATATGTTCAACTGTGTTTGTAAGTGTTTATATATATATATTAATTATTATTATAATTATTATTATTATTATTACAATATATGTGTATATCTAAATGCTTATACTGCCTTCTGCTTAAGGCTGTTAATATATTTTATATAACACTTTCCATTTCCTCCAGCTTATAATATAATATAGTTATGGGTTTTCTATATTTTTATTTACTTTTTATTTATTTTTCATTTTGCTAACATGGACCTCTTTATAACCATATCCTTTATCGTGTGGTTTGTAAAATTCTTTTCACTGAACCACCAAGCCAGTTATTTCATAATGTGAAATTTACACATTTGGCATTTGCTAAATTTGTTTGCAAACGCTCAAATTATTGTTTTATGTGATTTATGCACATAGAAGAACTGTTTATTAAGTCAAGTTTTTGTTCAAAACAAACCTCTTCCTCCGTTCAAGTCTGTTATTTCTCGATTCTTTTTTTTTTTTTTTTTTTTGGTCCTTGTGCAAATAGAACAAAGAACATTTAGTGTTTTTGCATGGTATGATAACATACAATGGTGTCACAAAAAATCAGGACACAAAGCACCAGTTTCCTCAAAACATATCAATATTAACATCCCGACTTTTTAAGTGTTTTTGTGTCACCATGTATGCGGCTATGTATTTGTGCAAGCAAATGTATTCCTTATGGTGTAAGGCGTCAGTACCTCAGATAACGCCATCTGTGTTCGTTAAGATATCGCTACGACTCTAGGGAAGCTATTAGGCTATGGAACACAACGGACTGCAATTCGCCGAAAATCGAGGAGTGGCCACAGGAGTACTGGTGTTGGTCGCTGGTGTCCATCATGACTGAGGAACCGCTGGATGCGACATTGCCATTGTTGGCACAGTAAGCGGCCTTATTTTCTGGAGATAAGCTGTTAGTGAACCTTAAGTGAGAATGTGCACCTTCAACGCTGTCTGCCGAAGTGACGACCGACGCAACACTTGTGCTAGTTCTTACCCCTGCGTCACTGCTGGCGGAGGCCCAGCATGGAGGAGAAGGAGTTGTCCTCGTGAGCGCTGTTGATGAAGCCGAGGATGCTCCACATAACAACAGCCTTCTCTGAACATCTTCATTATCCTCTAACACCACCTCAATGTCTTCCTGGTCATCCAGGTCAGCAGTTGTTGGGTTTATCACTGAACAGTTCACCATATCACTTGTTGGCATTGCTGTCCTTGCAGGGGATGGCACTATACACGACGAGTCCTGATCTAACTGCAGTTCCTTCACTGGGTCAACGTCAATAACAAGATCGTCTGTATCAAACCTCGGACGTTTGCAGCTTGTGGACGTTATTTGGTCCTCGAGCAAAGTCGAGGCTACTGAAGAACACGAGGTGGCTGTTAACGCAGAAGACACCGAAGAGGACGGCTGAGAGGCCGAGGTCGCCGCCTTCACCTCCGGAAGATCCAAATCAGGGGATGTCACGATGTCTATATCAACCACGTTCACGTCTTCGTCTTCATCGTCGGTGTCGTCGATAGAGGTGAGCATGCGGGGCGTGGGCGGCATGTAAAATTGGCTCAAGACATCGTGCACGTCGCAATCCTCCACCTCGTCGAAGGAGCGTTTCCTGGAGGCGAAGGCGCTTGAGCACCGGTTGGCAGGGACAGGGGAAGACGCTTCCATTGCCGGCGAGGTGACACTCACAGAAGAGTGGAGACTGCCATCATCCATGTCGGGCAGCGTCAGAGAGCTGTCTGTTTCCGTAACGTCGACCACCAGGTCGTCCATGCTTTCCTCGCAGAGACAATCTGGCTCGACCAGTCTTGGGCTCACGTCCGCAGCAGTCTTTGTGAAGTCCTCGCAAGGCGAAGCCGTGGTCGAAGTCGGCGAAACTTTGCCTGACGTAGTGGTCGTTGTCGTGGTCATCGTCGTGGTGCCGGCATCGAAGGAGGGAGATGACGTGGAGAAGGGTGAAGTGTTTTCCTTGTCGGCATCCAAAGAGGGTGATGACAGGTCTTGAGACATGAGAGAGGGAAGGTCGTCGGGGTCAGATCGGGAGTCCTCCTTGATGCCGAAAGTGGAAGAGGGGCTGGAATAGCATCTGGAGGACGGATAAGAGTGCAGTTGCTGCTTGTGCACTTTCTCCTCCCTCGCCTCCTTCTGGAGCCGCTTCATCGTGTTGTTGATGAGAACAGAGCGTCTTAGAGAGCTCTCCGGATCCTCAATCTTCTTCAGCTTGTTGATGGAGATCTTTAGCACCTTACGACGCTCTTCCTTGAGGCGATACTTGGCGCTGATCATGGTGGGTCGCGTCTTGCAGAAACTGGACGCGTAGCTTCGTGGACTGAAAAGGTCGTCCTCTGTGGCAGCCGAGTGGCTGGAGGCGGCGTTGCTGTCGCCATTACAGCTGCCCAGCACTCCCCCACTACTCAACAACTTCATCCCTCCAGATGATATCGGACCGGGATGGAGTACTTCACCCTTGTTGACCTCTTCGTGATCACTCTCCTGGGTTGGGATACCTGCAACATACAACACATTCCTGTACGTTAGCTCTGGATGCCAGAAATGAAGAAGTACCACAAAAATAATCTCCTTGCTGTGTGCGTCCAAAATTGCCAATTTTACAGGAGACAAAAAAAAAGTCTTAAGAAAACTCAGTATCAGATATTGTGTTTAAAGTATTATTAAATCAAATTCGGTGACTAACAGAACCTTATAATACCTTGGGACTTTTGCCCTATTAACAAAAAAGAAAGTTATACACACATTAAAAAAGTTACTGAATTAAAATTCAGACATATATTATAATAATTATAAAATAACACCTAATTTTTATTGCGAAAATGATTAACATAAAAGGAACCAGTTATAGTATTACAATTTTGTTAAAAGGGCAGAAAGATACACAACCTCTGAATGTAATTTGTGATTTCTTCATAAATGTGTGTGTACTTTTCTTCAATGAATGGGAGAATTGTTTTTAAGTTGTAAGCGCAACCGCCGAGCTGCCCAGACAACAAGAATAACCTTGAGATATGTCACAACATATCTCAAGGCCAGCCCTAAGACAAGCATTGTTGCTGGGTCGAAAATGTTGAGTCGCTGGTGTTGCCAAGAGAGCAGGTAGAGATCTATTATGCGGCTCATTTTCGTGCGATGATTTTGTACGGTTTCAAATGTGACTTGAATGAAACGCAGTCACTTGAGAATTTCAGAGGACTTTTGTGGGACTTTTATTCTTCAGTGCTTCTGTGTTCCACTGGTTTGGAGAATTTAAGAAGGGAGGGGGGGGGGGGCGGAAATCTCTGAAAAATGAAGAGAAGAATGGCAGGCCAACAACAGTAGTGACTGAGAAGAACATCACCTTGTGGAAACAGTGCTCAGGGAAGACACAAGAACATTAGCTGACACAAGGGAATGTTTCAACCATCCTTCATGAGCATTTTCATGTAAAACTTCTTCAAGATGGGTGTCCCATAATTTGTCTGAAGCCGAGAAGCTCCAGGATAGAATGGTGCCAAGAAATGCTGCAAAGATTTAACTGTGAAAAATCTCGCCGTGTTTCAGATATTGTTACGGGTGACAAAACATGGATATATCAGTTTGATCCAGAAACAAAACACCAGTCCTATATTTGGGTTTTCTCTGATGACCAACCACCGTCAAAAGACATCAAGAGGCTAAGGAGGTGGGAAAGAAAAGGTTGCCTCTTTCTTCTCCACAAGTGCTTACGTGACAACCATTGTGCTCGAAAATCAGAGAACTGCTACTGCAAAATGGCACACAGAAGTTTGCCTTCCGAAAGTGTTTCAGAAAATACAAGAAAGGCGTCCAAAGACAGGACTAAGGGGCATTTTGTTGCACCACGACAATGCACCAGCTCACACCGCTAATGTAACAATGGAGTTTCTGCAAGGTACTGAGGCAAAACTAATGAACTCATCCATCCTATAGTCCTGACCTGGCACCGTGCGATTTCTTCCTGTTCCCAACCGACTTCGAGGTCACCGATTTTCTAATCCTGAAGAAGTAGTTGCAGCATACGAGGAGGAGTTGTCTGCACTGCCGGAAAATGAGTGACGTGGATGCTTCCAGAGGATGGAACGCCGCATACAATGCCAGGGAGAATTCTTTGAGAAACTGGGATAAACAAAACGTTTCCATAAGTATTCATTATTCGTTGTCTCAACACTTATCTAGTGACCCTCACATAACCTGTCGGGCAATGTCCGGACATATCGTTCCGGATGTTTGTCATCTCTATTTATAGTCGTTACGTCTTGGCATATCTGACTTGCATATCTTATAATTTCTCTCTTCTTATACTTTCTGGGCATTCCTTTCCCTACTGTTTCCTGGTGTTTATAAACAAAGCTACAAATATTAGTCAAGGAGGGCACCACGTTAAAAAGCTGGCGCCCTCTGCGGCCATTTATAAAAACTGAGCCGTGGAAAACACTTGCAAATGAAGTGCAATTCAACACAGAAGGACTGGTAGGATCTACAACCTCATGTATTATTCACACGACTACACAACTAGCTGCCCTCTGTGTGTGCTGCAGGAGGGATACTGTACAGGTCATGTTGATAATACACGACCCTCTTCCTTGAAAACAACTTTTAGTTATAACGACGTTTCAAAGTAGAAGCAAAGGTTAGGAAAAACTGGCGCGCGTTTGTTGTTTATATTTTTCTTTCTTAAATTGTACCCTGTACTTGCATCGTAGACCCAAGATCGCGGATTCAACCAGGGTTGATGGATTATTTTCGGGTGTAAAAATCCTAAATGCGGCTTCCTTTGGAAAGGGAGGAAAGCTGTGGGTCCCGTGTTGTAGATTTTCGTTTATTTGTGATCGCTCTTTAACATCATCAGCTTCCCATTTAATTCAGGGCGTGAAACAGCCGATAAATTTTGTTCAGAGGCCTCTTATTTCAGGCTTGAGGTTCTTTAACATGCCGTAAATGTACGACACGGGAAAAAGCTTAGGTAATGATTCTAACGGACCAGTGGATTCGAGTTTTGTTCCTTCAGGTGTAAAAGATAGATTAGCTCAGCAAATAAATATCTTTATGGAAAGGCGATATAATTTCTTAGGTGTATCTTTTCAAAAAAGTTGACTTTCAATATTTCTTTTAAATTTTTTTATAAAATATAATACTTAAAGTAGCCTTAATTTGAATTAAAAACAGCATCAATAATTTTTTCTTTCTTCTTTTCTTTTAAGACTAACGAATTTATAAAAAAATATTTATTAGGATAAATATATATTACTAAACGTTATTATTTAAAAAAGGTCTCTCTTATTTTAAAACCTTTATAATTAAACAAGAATATAACTAGATTACACTATAGAGAAAATGGGGTCGGTCCTGGTGGTGTAGTGCTTGCCTTCTAAACCCAAGGTCGCGGGTTCAAACCCGGCCAGGATCGATGGCTTTTTTCGGGCGTAAAAATCCTAAGTACGGTGGCTTCCTTCGGAAAGGAAGTAAAGCCGTGTGTTCCATGTCGTACATTTACGGCACGAAAAACAACCTCAAGCCTGAAAGAAGAGGCCTCTGAGCAAAATTTGTTGGCCGTTTCACGCCTGAATAGAATGGGACGCTGATGACCTGAGATGTTAAAGAGCGTCCTTAAATAAATAAATTAAAAAAACAAAACAAAGAGACAATAGTCGGTCCCATGTTGCTGCGGAAATATGACACAAACTTCAGCATCTTAGTTGAAAGGAAAGACAGCATGGTGTTTAATAGTGTTTAACGCCAGTTTTTGCTACTGAGACACCACAGGCGATGGACACTGGTGATACACGAGATGAAATGATATTTTGGAAAACGATTTATTTTTAAAGAAGGAATCGTGCCAGGCCTAAGTTTTAGGGTACCTTCCCGGCATTTGCTATTTATAAGGACTGAGGAAAGCCTGGAAAAAAACCTCAGTTAGGACGGTTCTATCGGGATTCGAACCCCAGATCTCCCGCTCACGAGTCCGCGCCTTAACGACATCGGCCACCCGTGGCGGTTAGAGAGCATACCCCGCACAACCCAAACATTAGATTTAAACATTTATTAACATTTAAGTAAATTTTTCAAGCATTACACAACAACAATAATAATAACCATCATTGGTTTTGTGATATGTCAAATTCAGGTTTACAGAAATCTAATACGCCTACTGCAACGTGGAAAACCATAAACATTTCAAAAATAACTTATGTAAAAGACGAAGACCGCCGGGTGGCCGAAGTCGTTAAAGTGCGGACTCATGAGCAGTAAGTGTGGGGTTCGAATCCCGCCAGGACCGTCCTCCCTGGCTGAGGCTATCTTCAGTTCCATAAATGGCAAATACCGGGGAGGTACCCTTTAAAAAAATTTCCCCAATATATAATTTCATCTTATGTATCATCAGTGTCCACCACCTCAGTAGTAAAAAAGGCGATAAAGTAATCAACTGGTTTCAGTTTAAGAATGACAAGAATTCGTAACAAACCATTATTTAGAAACTACAAGACCTGAAATTAATTTTGCCGTGCTTTTTATGTCCCTCGTTCTTTTGAAAAGTTTGTACAAGTTCAGTAAAGCTGAAACACTTAACGTCAGAAAGTTTCCTTTGCTAATAAACCGAAATAAATAACCAGCGACAACAAATCGTCACTTTTTTAACTAAATATGTGAACACAATCACCGACGGTAATAAATACCGTTTTACGGTTAAGAGGACAACGTACGAGCTGATTAGCGACTCGGATATTTCCATAGAGATACCATCACAGCTAACAGCCCACTTTTTTTCCACCCGAAATGTGGTAACGGAAGAGGCAAACCATCCGTCCACAGCTGGAACGACTGCCGGATGTATGACAGGGCAGGTGATGCTGAGAGCGGAACACGTGTTTTGAGTTAATGCCTCATTTTGTACACCGCTTTACCTAGTCTTCACATCACGACCCTCGCGCGATTTGTGTCGAGGTCCCTAAACGATCTGAAAATGTCGCAAAGATAGTGCAACTCGTAGGCTTCCACAGACGGAGTCTCGCTGCCGGCTCCTTGATATTTACCAGAAAAAATTTACAGTGCATTTCATTTTATACAACGGTAATGCCAGCATTAACTTATCTAATTTTATTGAACCTTTTTTGAAGTAAAGACGAAAGAAAAAGTTGACGAGAAGGATAAACTAGCGAAATAATTTCAAAAAAAAAAAAAGTGTATAGAAAGTTGTTTTTCAAAGTTTGAATACATTGAACATTTAACACTCAACGTTTCAGATAGTGCTACAGCGGCCATTCAAGGTAAAATATTGTTGACTTGAGATAAAAAAGAATATATTACAAATTTGGTTTAAAAAGTAATACAGTGATATCGCCTTCAAAAGCAATGCATGTTATTTTGGTTTATTTACGCTGTTTAACATCTCAGGTCCTCAACGTCCTATTCAATTCAGGGCGTGAAACGGCCGGTAAATTTTGCTCCTCTGAAAAAAATTATTTTTTTTTCAAATGGAACAATGCCTATTGACACTAAGATAATAAAACTAGAGGAAATTAGAATATCATAAGCTTACGAGCTATCGTATTATGAACATTTTATATATTTGCAGTTGTCTGCTCCATTTAACTTGCTTAGTTATTAGTTAACGATGTTCGAATGTTTACTTTTCTTATTAAGTGTGTGTATGTTTCCCCCCTTTCTTACTGAATTCCCAAGAAAACACATGTTACATTTTGTACTTATGTGTCTTTGCTGTACTATGTGTCAGCACTATCTTAAAACTGGTCTTCACAGCTTGTGTTCGAAATGATGATATCGTCACGGGTGGCTGAGGTCGTTATGGCGCGGACTCCTGAGGGGGAGGTATGGGGTTCGAATCCCACCGTACCGTCCTCCCTGACTGAGTTTTTTTTTTTTATCCTTTCCCAATTTATCATTTCTTCTCATGTATCATCAGTGTCCACCGCCTGTGGTACCTCAGTAGTAAAAACGAACGGTAAACACCATTCAAAAAAGAAGAAGAAGAAGAAGAAGAAGAAGAAGAAGAAACGATGAACACTATCTGTCATGTAGAGATTGCTGTACATGTTGCAGTATTTCAGCAGAAGTTTCAGAACAGACAGCTGTAATACGTCGTTTTATATCTTCTGTGTAGTCTGTATGACCTTGTAGACAGTGTCTTTTAGCTTTCCCACAGAGAAATGTCTAAAGGAGTCATTTCTGGTGAACGGGGAGGCCAACTACAGCTCCCTCTCTCATCCAATCCAATAATTTTGAAACAATCGGTGAATACAAACTGTAGTAGTCTATTGGGATATCTTTTAAGACAGAACAATTCTTTCTAAATTCTTCTTGTCGATTTTTTAGCACTAGTAAATACATCTTCCATCACGCCCTACTTCAAATAAAGTACTGTCAAGGAAGTTCCAATACAATCAGTGTAAAGGAAACAAACATACGAACATCGTAGCCTAGTAACTAAGCAGTTAAATGCAGTAGACAAATATAGACATTTAAAATGTTCATATTACTATAGCTCGTAAACTATTTGCACTAGAACCGTGCAAAAAACACCATTGACATTCAAACTTTCTGTAATTTTATTTTCTTGATGTCTATAGGCATTGTTCCATTTGAAAAAAAAATTAAGCTTTGTTCAAGAATTAAACATTCTAATAATCATTAATATCTATTTGATTGATTGATTGATTTATTTATTTATGGACGCTCTTTAACATCTCAGGTCATCAGCGTCCCATTCAACTCAGGGCGTGAAACGGCCCACAAATTTTGCTCAGAGGCCTCTCTTTCAGGCTTGAGGTTCTTTTTCGTGCCGTAAATGTACGACACGGGACCCACGGCTTTACTTCCCTTCCGAAAGAAGCCATACTTAGGATTTTTACGCCCGTCCTGGCCGGGTTCGAACGCGCGTTCTTGGGCGTAGGAGGCAAGTATGGTAACCACTACACCACCAGGACCGACATTAATATCTATGTATTGGCTGCAATTATGAGCCCTTGTCTAAAATTCAATTCTGTATAAGCAGCATATCAATAGCACCTTCCATTTCAGAAATATTTACGGTGAAAGTTTTACATGATTCACCCTGTATAGTTAATGCCCCTGTGTTTGTTGTGAAAGATGTAGATTAGGTTTTCTAAGCGAAAGCAGTGTCTTCTAACGGTCCCTGGAACGAACCATTGGCTTCTAATCCAAAATCCTTCCGGTTTCCCCAAATTTATTACCCGTATTATCGTCATTTGTTTACTTGGAGCTTTAATGTTTAACCACAGACATCACGAAAGATATCGCATTCTGTTTCATAGCATACATAATTAACAAATTCTTTCAAACAACGTCAGGTGAGATCGCCTCTATCATGCCGCATATGTGGTCGACGCTTGTAATGCTCACACATTACTCTATGGTAGTCATTTCATCTCAATGTATCTAATATGTGTTTAGTTTTAAGTATATCTATGCCATATAAAAATTGAGGCACATTAGAGCTCTGAAACAAATTGGCTGGAAAGAAACACGAAGGGTGTTGAAAGAGGTGTGTATTTATAAGAAGCAAAAAGGAGAAAGTAAGAGTGGTGAAGAATAGACATGATGACCACGGCAAGAGGGCACGGTCGGTAAGGAAGATAGGCATATAGTGCCAAGTTGTTTCGACTTGGTTTTTACGACCTGGTCGGCGATAAGCGTGGAGGAAAACTCTTTAATGTGGACTGTGACGCCAAGCCCCGGGCGATCAAATGCCACTATGCTATAAATCTCACAGCCGTTAAACCCAGCCTAAGGTAATACTGTTCTCCCCCTACCCACCCCTGCTGACCAATCTACTTAATTAAACACTAAATTTACGTCCGTTGGACTTCTCTTCCATTCATCTTTCTCTTCTATCTCCATAATCTCCTCTTTTCCCTTTCTTTCGCTTTGGCCCACAGGGCTTTTACCTTTTTAGACCGAGTTTCAGAAACGGAACCAGGAAAAATTACACGGAAAATTCACTATCTCGCAGTTACACTAATTCAACTTCCTGAAACGATCCGAGTCTTTTTCTAATGTTGTAGTTTCTCGAAAGTTCTCAATAAATCTTTATTTTAGTTCTTTTTACCAATATCTGCTTGCCTTTTAATTCGCAGAGTTGGAACTCTGCTGTTTTTATCACATTGCTAGCTTTAAAAGGCCCGTATATCTTCTAAAGGAGCGTTCGAATTCATGTGGTTACTTAAACAGCTGATACTAAAAGTGCTTTTAATGGTTTAATGCAAAATGAGATTGTTATTATTCTATTTATGTCAATACAAATTAAATATTTGTTTAATTTTTACATATATCACGGTGGTTACTAAATCAAGCCATAGCAGAGGATGTTTGTCCAGTAAGGTTGGGACTATGTATGTGTTAATTGTTATTAATGAACAAAAGTGTTTTACTGTAAGGGATTTATATTTGTGTGTGTTTTCATTGTCATTTTCGATATCTAAGTATGTAGGATTGATGGAGAATTGAAGAAATTTTTAAAAAAATCTTTTCATGGGATACAACCGCAATATTTACATTCCTTCGGGACTCTCTAAAAGGGATAATAGTATTTCATACATAAGTAACTGTAAAATAATTATGAATGTTGTATTAAGTTCTTTAGATCTGACATTTTCGGAAAGGCAGGGGGACGGTTGCATGCTATGGGATTGCTGATAATCGTAGCCCACCTTAGAAGGTCAGCAGATAGAAACGCCATGGTTTTTTTCAGAACAAAGATTAAAGCCTTACATTTTGTTTTGCAATTCACAAAGTAACTGCTTACTCACCAGATTTAGTGACTTCACGTTTGTCCCCAAAACTGAAATAAAAATCTTCCAGAGAGGGCATTTTCATAGATTAAAAAGCCTTGGAAATGTAGAATAAGGTCGTCAACGTTATTGAAAAGTGAGGTAAAATTGACCACACATTTTTTATCATGAGTCCATTCCAAGATATAACAGTCAATATTTTTTAAAGCATTTTCTCAACCAAATGCCTCTAGAACATCAAGTTCCGATTACATAAACACCAGCCTGAGATTACTCGCCTGTTCGGTTCATCGAATTCCACTGATTTGTATCTGAGAGCCCGTAACAAAACCAAAACATTCCAAAGCCGTTTGGATAACAGTGCCAACATTTCCGTAACAGAGAGAAAGAGAAGGGTAATTTAATTTCATTTCCTAGACCGTTTTCCATTCCGATATGGGGAACAGTTAAAGTGGCATGCCAAATACCGTTCAATGCCCAACACAACGGCGAGCTTTTAAACTCCCTATGTCATCGAAATGATGGGGATGGTATTTGTAACCGCGTGTGTCGTAATCCACACGAAATTTTATATTCCTACAATAGGAGTTGGGACAAAATTGATAAACATTGCCAAGAACTAACTCTGTTAATCAAAGAGACAGTGCGGCGTGTTAACAGCGGATGATATAAACTGCTTTACTGCCCGAATGTTAACAAAAGACACTTTTTAGTGTTGAAACACAGAAACGGACATTTATTTCACTACTTATGTAATGAAACAGGGGACAAAAATGAAATAAACTGTGTTGGCTACAGACAGAATGTCTGAATTTCTCTCCAGAGACACATTCCTGATTAATTCTTTGCACACAGAGGCATCTTAATAGTGTGGTCTACTGCCACTCTACTCCACTTTAAACTCGCATTCTGGAAGTCCGGGGTTCAATTGCCTTTGGGCTGGCCAACCTGATTTTTATCGTAGCTTTCCCTGCTCCTTTAGGCGAATAATAGGATTGATATTTACATTCCACAAATTTTCCGCTCTCCCGTTTCATTCTGTTGGTTCTGTTACAGCAGTGGTTCCTAATCTGTGGGTCGGGGCCCCTAGGGGATCGCGGTGGATATGGAGAAAGCATTTTTTATTTAAGAACATCTATTTTCACGTTCAATATTAAGAATGTTTAACTAACTGTTACATTATGATTATTTTGACCAGTTACACAGCAGCACACACTGACTATTGCGTTGCAGCTTGCGCGCGAACTTGTCAATTAATTATTATTAAGTAACGAAGTAAATGGAGAGGAATCATTTCAATCTCGAAAGGGATGGTGCATTCAAGAAGTTTGGGAACTGTCATCTTCTCATTTAGCGCTACAGCCCGGGGTGAGCCTTGCCTGCCGCAGCGACCTCTGCATCCTATATCTCCGTCTTACGACTTCATTGATAGAGGGCAGTAATGCAGGGGCGAGTGAACAACATGCCGGCACCCCGCCGGTCACTTACCACGCCACCTCTCCATCAGGCAGCTCCCCAATTATCCTCAAGAGGCTGAGTGGATCCCGTTCCAGACCTCTCTAACTTAGAAAATTTCCTAAGTACCGGGAATCGAACTCAGGGGCCTCCCGGCCAGCAGTCAGCAACGCTAACCATTGGACCAAGGAGGTGGTCGAACTGCTGCGTTACAGAATCTTAAGTGCTAGGCAAGGTGTGAAGAAGGGACGCACTTTGGAAAGGTCTCTGCCCCGGTGTCTGGAATAGAGGCGGACCTTCTTGGGAGCTGGAGCAAATCGGCAGAGGAGGGCGCACTGCCGGGGTCGGGGTTTTCTAAATGAAAACAATTAGGGCTCCTATACGCGTTCGTTTAGGTCCTGACTGCGTGGTGGTCGCCCTCAACCCATCCCTACCTCTCGGAGGTGCCCCCATTGGGGTGTAGGTACAAATGGCCATCCCCCGATCCCAGACGATCCATTTATTGTCAGAGACTGGAAGAACAAACATGGAAGTCTCCAGACGCTGATGTTCACGATTAAGCTCATCCACGCACTGTGGACGATTTTCCTGTAATGTTCATTCTCTTTCTTGGCCTTTCTGGAACACTCCGAGTGATTTTTGTCTTTACTCAAGAAGTACCTCCATTTGAGAAGTGTGACGAAGTGAAAATACAGTAATAGATACTTCGCAAACAGAACAGACATGGTATTGAAAATTGGTACTACGATATCAAAAATGCTTGAAACAATAGCTTAGGAGTTGTATAATATTACTAACTTTATTTTTTTTAAAAAAAGTAACTTAATATTTTTCCCGCAGTGGAAACTTACTTATTGAATGACCCACCCGTGTACTTGTGAATGAATATCTATAACACTGCTCTTTACGGATGCCACATCCGTTTTGTAGCTTGATTACTCAGTTCAGTTCAGTTGAAAAGTTGCATAAACCTCATCTTCAAGTAAATTTAGCATTTTTTCCGCAACGGAAACTTACTTATTGAACGACCCATATCAGCTAACAGTAAAAATGAATCTACAACGCTGCACTTTATGTATGTTATTTGACTACTCATTCAGTTGAAAAGGTTACATAAACCTTATCTGTGGCTTACTTCAAAATGAACTAGGCACCTGGCCGCGGGGAGTGGAAGCAAGGACGCGACTGGCTGGCAGCAAGGACGGCTTAGACTGGGGAAAGTCGTGGCAACATTCCTATTAAAGTTTCACTTTGAGAGGCTCACGAATCAGCTGTGGAAACCGCAACAAGACCGCCCCCTCACAGCACGGATAGACACGCTCTTGTCTCAGATGCAAGCTGTTCAATATCAGGCCTTTCCCAGTTTTTCTACATCCTTCAATTTGAATACTGCGCTACAGTGAAAGCATCAATAATTTTCTTTTGTGAAATTACAAGCGGTTTCTTTCTCCATAAATAAAAAAAATAAAGCTGTCACATATGCTTAATGTTAATGTTTCACATACAATATCCCACATTTATTATTGTCTATAGCTGTTTATACGCTCTTAGCGAATTCCTAAGCTATTGAGGTTGTACCCGACCCTACCTACTAGGCACCGAAAACGACGTGTGTGTTTGTTAACGCTCTAGTAATCGCAATTTTTTTTTTCCAACGAAACTCGGCATATAACCACCAATTAACAAACGAATCGTCCAGTTCGTTAACCAGCAAAATTGGACATGGGGGTTGACATTAAGCGAAAATTATATATATAATTCACTCTAGCGGCTGAAAATTTCATTTTTTTTCAACGAAATTCGGGTATATGCCACCAAAATAAATTAATAAAAATAATTATTGAAAATCAGGGAAATCGAATCATTAGAAGTGGGGATATACCTGAAAACCGAAATTTAAAGTAGGCGTTAAAGCGAAATTTAAAACTCGCTCTAGTGGCAGCAATTTTCATTTTTTTTTAAAAAGAAACTCAGTATATACCATTAAAAAATAGTTTCTAAAAATCAGATTATTGGAAAAGGGGAAGGGCGGGGTTAACTGAGACCCAATATTTAAAAATCGCTCTAGCGGCATTAACATTTGTTTTTTTGCAGCGAAACTCCGTATGTACCATTTAAATAAAACAAGAAAATTAGTTTCTGAAAACCAGGAAAATTGGGCCATTAGGAGTGGGGATTTACCTGAAACCCAGCATTTGAAAGTCGCTCTAGCGGTATCAATATTTATTTTATCACTACAGAATTTCACGCCATATTTCGGATTATATGTATATTGAAGCTGTTCAACTTACTGAGGAATTCGCTTAGTTTACGCAGCTTCTGTGTGACGGACTTTTATAAATAATGCAACATATAAAAATATACAACGATCGAGTTGGCATAGCCTTGACACAAAATTGAGAGTCGGTGGCCTAGTGGTAAGCATACTTGCCTCGTAGGCCCAAGATCGCGCGTTCAGTCTCTGCCTAGGTCGATGGATTTTTTTCGAGCATAAAAATCCTAAGCCATGTAGCAGATTTACGGCACACAAAAGTAATCAAGTCAAGAGGTTTTTGAGCAAAAATTATTGACTGTTTTAAGCTCTGAATTCAATGGGACGCTGATGACCTGAGATGTTAAAGAGCGATCGTAAATAAATAAAATAGTCCTACTGTGTGACAGCTTTGAGAAGATGGTGCAAGTAACCGACTAAGCAAATATGGCCATCTATCAGAAAAAAAAAAAGTGCACCCTTACACTTTATAACAGGGTATTATAGTCCCCCCCCCCCACAGTAAAGTGGGAATTAATATTAACACTTGGGAATTAGCGAAGGTTGAGGTTATAAAAATCCATGCCTTGCCCACTCTTCCTACGTCAAGTTACCCCTCTACGTCATTATGATGTCACTGCCTGTATCAGCACATTTTAGCACGAAGACTGTAGCGCATTTCTCATAGCAACGAAAGAGATCAAAGATGGCAGACAATTGACTGACAAACACGCAATAAGCTGCGTATTGGAAGAGATCCGAGGCCTGCATTCCGCGCCGTGACCATGGCCTACATTTGTATCAGCCGCAGGCACTTGCGCAGAAATTTCGCCATTTAGACATTCGGAGCAAAACGGAAGGGGCTTATGTGAGGTTTGAATTGCACCAGAGTTGGCAACAACCACTTTTTCTTTATGCTGAATACAAAACTGTGCCTTATTCATTTATAAAATATACGAAGTATTTGATTTTCAATGTTAGCCCTTGGACTGAGAAGAAACTCGTATAAAAACTCGATGACAACTTAAAGTAGGTACTGTTCAAAAACTTTGGATTGCGAATGTATAACACAAAGATCTATGAGGAAACCCAGCAATTAAGTTCATACAGGTAGATTAGATTGTGTTAAAACTAAAACAGTATTATAGAGCACACAAACGTTAAAAGTTTACCTGAAAAGTATATCAGAGTTCCTAGTAAAAAAAAGTATTTTTTTAATTGACAGGTAAAAGGCTAAAGGAAAAGAGAAAGGAAAAAAAGCGGGGGGTCGGAGGGGATCCGTCACACAGGCGCTGCGTAAACTTGTGAAGGTTGTAAATTTACAACAATTGGGAGGAAGCGTCAGCGTGTCTACTACCAGGAGTCCATAATTCAAAATACTCATCTCTGGCCATTTCCCTTCTCTTGTAGAAGACGGGCCAAGCCAGTGAAATTAGTTGTCACGTTGTATTCAGAGCCTTTGATAACATAGCGATAGAGATTCTCTGTCTTACCGCACCGATAATATTTCAGTTTCAGCCAATAGTAGTATAGGATCAATAGCAGACAAAAGTACAGCTGTGGGAGAGTTTATCAGAGCTATTGTTAGGATATCGAGTAACGGTCATATCAAAAGTATATCCCGGCCGGGTATATGACGAGTGTGGGAGTAATAGATTAATATTTAAAAGTTGCTATTTTCACTACAATACTTTTGTCGAAATTAAACATATGCATCGTTATAAATAATGAGTTAATGTACCCCCCCTTTTTAACAATTGAGAGAAAATTAAACACTAGAGGGATTATTAAAAGTCGTTTTTCAGGTATACCCCTTGCTCCTAATGGTATAGTTTTCCTAATTTTCAAAAACTAATTTTCTTACTTTATTTAAATGCAATATTCCTAGTTTTGGGGCCTATAGAGTGATTTTTAAATTTTGGGTTTCAAGTAAACCCATTCTAATAATCTGATTTCGCTTATTTTCAGAAACTATTTTTCTTATTTCATTTCAATGGCACATACCGAGTTTTGTTGATAAAAAACAAAAACTGTGGCCGCTAGAACGATTTTTAAATTTTTGCTTTCTAATAAACCCTACTCCAAATGGTCCAATTTTGTCAGTTAATGAATCGTTAGTTAATTATTATATGCTAGTTTCGTTGAGGGGGACAAATGCAGCCCCTAGGGATATAAGATATATATTGTTATTTTTTTTTTCATCGTTCTTTTTGGTGCCTAGTAAGTAGGGTAGATGGGAATATGGAGAACTTTTTCAAAAATCTTTTCATGGATACAACTTTCTTAGGAATTCGCTAAAAAATGGAAGGTTGGATGAAAGGAGCAGATCGGAACGTGTTGCATGTGGATATGAAAGGGAGAATTCGTAGGTAAGGAAGGGTCTTGAGGAAAAACATTAGTTCCAGCTAATAAAAACTGCACAGTGAAAAATATTTTATACATTATTGTATTAAGAACAAAAGAGTATAAATTGAAACAAAAGACAGAATAAAGAAAAAGCAACATGTTAAACATAAATTCAATTGTTTTATCAATGCGGAAGTTGACGGTAGTGGGACGACAGTGAAAAAAAGGAGCATCTGGAATAAACCTACACAGAAGCCGCTTTATCTGTCCCAACCCGGATTCTAGTATCGAACCCGGGGATTAGGTATTCCTTTTTCGTTAAAACCACGGAAAAGGCCACATCTGCAGTCTCTCTCTATTCAGAGTGTATTTAAATTGCAAACAAATGATCAATGGATCCAAACTCACGTACATAATTTCATATTCGCGTAACATTTCCTTAAAATGCATTTATTATGCTCAATTAGGGCCAGCGCTGATTGAAATTTGTTCCCCAAGCAATTCAACTGTTACCATGGTAACGAACATTTGCCTAAAGCGTGCAGCGGCGTAAAAGCTGAACAGATGAGCAGAAAAGCTGCACTTTGCCTCCATCTGTTGGCACAATGCCAAAGATGGCATGACCCTGAATGTAGGCTAGATGGCGGTGGTGCGGAGAGGGGCAGTGGACTTACAACCGAAGGCCATCACTGGTGGCCTCCGCTTATTTTAAAGGTTACAACTGCTAATAGCATGGTTAAGTATGACATTGCATTGAGGTTTTAACACTGCTAAGCGAGACTTTTATATCTAAGTCGACCAGTACCTTCCTTCGGGAAAGGAAAATGCGATTAAAAGGAAGAGGGGGGAATCATGTGTGAGAAGTAGGTGAAGAAGAAAGAAGTAACGAAAAGGTAACAAAAAAGGAAAGTAAAAGAAGAAATGCGATAAAATATATAAGAAACGAGGTTATAAAATACAAATCGAGCATAGTAAATGGTTATGAAAAGCTATGACGTCACAATTGCACCTTTCATATTCATAACCATCTGCTCATTTGATTTTTAAATCAACAAAGGTTTATTGTGCAATAAAATAAAGAGGATAAATATATAATTAAACAAAGACTCTAAACGGTAACAGCTGACTGGAAAAAAAAAAAAACTGCAATATCTGTTAGAGCTGAACAATGCACACTTTGCATATGTGTAAAACTAGAAATACTTAGGGATCGTCAAAAAATGTCCGCTCTTCCAACAATACGGCACGGTGTATGTAAATAGGTTTCATTGAACAGTGTTTAACGCCCGTTTTTACTACTGAGGCACCACAGGCGGTATATGTATGCAAATAGGGGATTCACTACTTATGTCTTTGAATAAATTACAAGGAACAGTAATTAAATAAAGGAAAATGTTTTCTAAAGCTTAAGGAAGCCTGTGCTCAACGAACATTTTTATTTCGGGACGCCGTGGAAAGGCAATAAAGCGTTATTATAGACTTCGGGATTCTTAAGCACATAACATCAACTTAAACACACTCAAACTACTAGGTTAATACAAACAAAGCTATGAGCCACCATCCGACAGGTAAATACGACGACAGACGTAAGGGAAAAGGGTGATTTATAGTTCGTGACAAGGTCGACATTTCTAAGCACTAAAACTGAACGAGGCGAAATGAAGTTATGTTGGTGTTGGACTTTAGATAACAGTGGAAGAGGTACAATAAGCTATGAGCTACAAACCAGTAGTAGGCCAGGTAGCTAGTTGTATATGATTTAACTGTATAGAGTAAAAATCTGATTATTACTGAAAAATTTTAATATTTTAAAATGGCATAAGGAGAAAAAAGTTGATAAGTCAATGGAACATAATGAAAAAAGAATGTTTTAAAGTTTACGAGACTATATTTGTGATTATTTGCAATTGTTTTTGTAGCCAGTGTTGTGATTAACCACATTGCTGACAATAATAATTTTGAATATACGTTTTTAAAGAGGTTTTAATTATTTTCATGTGAAACATGGAAATGCAAGGAAGTAACTCTTTTGTCCATGAAAAAAGTCTTTGGAGAAAGTAAGGAATAGTAAACAGTTTGGATATATTAGCGACGTATTAAGATTTAATGCTGCAGCACAGTAGGGACGGATTGGGCAGTTCGTGAGATCGCATTCTGTGTGCGCATGTCACGAAATTGAGTATTCTCGTACAGATAGCTCTGCATAATTAAAGGAATAGTATAATTGAATTCAAACTGAGAAAGGTATAGCAAATATTTTTAATAAAATGAACAGCTATTAGGAATATATATGCCATTAAAACACCATGCCATCTGTTTTGTTTTTCCCCGCAGTGTTTCGCCTAGGGCGAGCGCGCCGCGTGTAAGCCAGGTCTCGGCTATTAGCATATATAAGGTAAATTGTATTATATATTAAATTTTCTTTCTCGGTAGTTTAGTTAAATTTTTTTATTCTACTTGTAAAGAGTATTGTAATTAGATATAAATTGCTAACCATTTTACATTTATATGACTTTTCATAAGTCAAAATTTAAATCTGTATATAGATGCATGTGAGTTTTAATGATCCATTAATTTTGCACTTCATTAAATTTGCTTAAAATAATGTTTATGCATGTTACACCAATGAATCGCCACGGGTGGCCGAGGTTGTTAAGAAACGGACTCATGAGCGGGAGATCTGGGGTTCCAGCCAGGACCGTCCTGCCTGAGTGAGGTTTTTTCCAGGTTTTCCCCACTCCTCATAAATGGCAAATGCTGGGGAGATACCCTAAATTCAGGCCTGGAACGTTTCCTTCCTTTAAAAGAAAAGAAAAAAAAAACTTTCCTGATTTATCATTTCATGTATCACTAATGTCCACCGCCTGTGGTGCCTCAATAGAAAAAACGGGCGTTAAACACTATTAAAAAAATAATAAACACAAATGAAAAAGATTTACGTTACTTTTATTTATGTATGTTGGTGTTATATAATTATTGTTTTTCTTATTATTATTTTATTACTTATTGCACTGTAGTAAGCGACAATGGGCAGTTGATTACCCATTTTTTGTACATGGATTATTTTATTTAAGCGGATTTATATTATTTTATGTTTCGTTTCCAAATGACAAACATTGTTTGTAAAAACTTTCAGGTTTTTAAAAATATCGAAACTTTTCTAATAATAATTAATGACATCTTGTAAACATAATATTACGTAAAAGTTTCGTGTTTGTTATTGGCATAAGTCGAGGGACAACGGCAGTCAATTTTTTTCCTCCCTGCATGGGGGTGTGGGTAGTGGAGTCGGCCTTGTTCAAGTTTGAATAGTTTTTCTTTTTTATTGTTAGGGGCGGAGGAGATATTTGCTACTTCAGGCTTGCTTAACAGCTGACCGTTTGTGCTAATGTCCCCTAGATTCCTTCGGGTGGAAGGAATGAGGTGAGATTGACACCGGACGTGAAGCATAGTTGTAGAGGGGGGTATATAGAACATCTCTAATTCTGGACCAGCTCACCTAACCCTGGCATTCTGGAGCTTGTAACATAACAAAGGAATGAAACGAGAGAACAGGAAATTCGTGGAAAATAAAGAACCGGGTACCTTCCAGTCCCAACACCCTCTCGTTTTGTGAACTAAAAGTGTTGGGAAGCAGGGTCACTACATCGAAAAATAAGTTAAATACACTTTCTGATAAAAGCTACACAAAAGTTCTGATAATTATTTACTTTGCACACGACCTCGTATATCTTCAGTTGATACAACCTTTCAGTATCTCTGAGAGTTCGTTTTCGTTACCTTGAGGTGTACAACACTTGGCTTTATCTCATGTAAAGGCGATAGCCGGAAAGACCCAAAGATTAGGCATTCGTCAGACATGTTGGATTTCCCAAGGATGAGTTGTTTTGTATGCCTAAGACTAATGACTTTGAACTTTGCTTGCAAATTAGCAGTGGCGCTGTCCTATACCTGAAAATGAAGAGAATGGGGGTGTAGAAATCGCATCTACATTTCAAAGGAATATATTGATGATTGAAAAAGTAATATATGGAATTTTAATAATACCCATTTTTTCTGACAAAAAATACTCAAAAATTATGAATGTAAGGATCCCAAATTTGGTACGACTGTTTGGCATTTATATGAGCATTGATGCCATATTTGAGGACTCCAGATGTATTTTACTGCCTCCCTGTTTCATCCCTTTATCTATCTCAAACCCCTCTAACATTTTCCCTGACAATCTCAATGTCCCCACCATGTTTTAATACAACTTTTGATATCGCTGGTTATTTACTTGTACTCCTCTAACAGGCAGGATATTCATAGACCCTTAAATTCAAACGCATAGGTTTCATTTCTACGGCACACCAACCGCCATTTTTTTTTATTATAAAGTGATATTTCGGGTATAAGATTGATTTTTTCTGCACTCCAGTATTTGTTGTTTTATGTGGCTACATGATTATGTAAATAATACCATGCTCCGTAAAAGGGGGGGGGGTTAAAAGGGCGAACATTAACATTATCCACCACCCAATTGCAGAAATTAACTCTACTCACATCACGTGGTTGCAATTCCTGAATTACAGTTATGTTAGAGGGTTTTAATTTTAAACGTTTAGTGGCTTCTAAGTCGAGATTTGAGAACTTTCTCAGAGAGTTTTTTTTTTCCGACTTCGTTTTAACTTTTCTCTGGTGTCATCGAGTTTTTTTAAGAACACGGCGTTTTACTTTCGGTTTCTTATCAACATTTCCCGTTTCCCTAAATCTAATCACAAGATTATGAACCGTTTCTCCGTGAGGCACACGAACAGTAGGGAAATCTGTCCATAAATCACCCTCTCACTTTTCTACCAGAGTTTGTTGTCACATGGGAATCAGACATGAAAATTCTGTGTGCTAAAGTATAAAGACTTTTTGACATTATAACAGCACTAACACACCATAACGCTGAAACATGTGGTCTCACAACGTTCAACTCCTGTACAGCACAAAGACTTCGCGTCAGTATACTGCGAGGCGGTAAAATGGTGGGGGGAACAGAACCGATTAGAAACAGGACAGGCAAATCTCTTTTAAGCCGGCCACGCCTCCAAATGAAGGCTCTGTATAAAAACAGTCTCATTGACAGACGGTACAATATCTTGGAGAAATTGCTTGTAATACACAGTCACTATATGGTAGAAATTATTATATTGTAAGATGTTAATACACATATCAATATTGATGTTATTTCTTCAATTTTGATAATTATACACTTCTCAAAAACTTTTTCATATTTAAATTTTTTACTGATTTGGACTTTATATTTCATAAAAAATTGTTGGCATATTTTTTAGCTCTCTGCTTATTTCTAAGGCCCAAACTATGAAAAATTGTCCAGAAATGATAAGCCACTATTTGTTCAAATCGTTTATCTATAAGTGAAAGATAATATATCACGCCTAAAATTCTTATTATGCTTCAACAAGCTAATATCAGAAATAATGCCCAATATTCCATTATTTTTTTTAAAAAAAATGAAGTCATATGTTTAATACAAGTTACTAATATCAGCGACGGCTGGTGATTTCATTTAAAGGCAGGGCTGCATGGCACATTATTTATTTCGTTATATTATTTCAATTTTATAGGTCGAAGTATTAAGGTGCTAAATTTCAGTTCGTTACTGTGCATTCTAAAAGACTTCAGGCTGCTTGCGCTGTAAGCCAAGAGGAAGTCATACTTGTAACCTGTTAATGTTTGTACTATGCACGCACATAGGGAAAAGTTAAATCGAGCTGATATAACAAAAAGATGGCCATTACTACCATCAAACAGCAATTTTGTAATTATTTACCACAAGAGGGTCTGAGATTTATGCATTAAAATGTATTAGGTCTATTTCACGAATAAAATAATAATGTCAATTGTCAGTAATGTCAATAGAGAAGAGCAAAATACGGGTTTCGGACTATTTCTTGGATAGAATTAACTATAAAAAAAATATATACGTTTGAAATTCTCGCATAGATTATTAACACTTATATAAAATGTTATACTTACTTATAAATACCGACCTATTCAGAAACCGTGAGACTGAAATAGTCGATTATTACAATCGCTACCATCCGATTTACTAATACCAATGAGTAAAACAAAACAGAGGAATCATTTTACCATTGTCAACAATGTGTTTAATAAATTTTATGGCTGCTTAAACAGATAGTGTTGCATAATGTACAAAATTATTTCGGGTACCCAAAAATAACTAACACATTAAGTTAGTTAAATATACAATTTGTGTGCTCAGGAATGATAGTGGGGGGTGTAGAGTTGGCTACACTGATTAGAAGACAAATGCACTTGACGCCATAAAGGAATTTGGCAAACTTTTCGATAATTTTACTACGATATTTGGCCAAAATTAAAATGTTGTTTCATTTCATTGGTCCATTTAATAATGACGTCACACAAGTGAAATAGTCAAGTAAAAATATAATATTAGGTACTTTGACTGGGAGACTGGGTCTATCCTCACGAGCCGCCCCTGAACTCAGTTTTCGTATTATCCTGGCTTACTTCTATCTTGAAAAAAAAAAAAATATTAACCATGTCTCTTAGAGTTCAGTCAATCTATTTGACGTAGAACAGATATAAAATCAAATATATATAAATCATTTATATCTTCGACACCAGAATATAAAATGTTAATTTTATGCTATATACTTATTAAAAAAACTAGGCGCGCCCAGATTTTCCCTACTTTTTACTTACCTACCATATATATGTTATAGTCGTTCTAGAAATCTAGAAAGCTTCGAGAGTCCTTTTATATAACTAGGACATAATTATAATATGAGGGAACAACTGAAAATTTTTTTATTTTAATTCTTGGATGCCTTAAACTTTATAATTAGCCTTTGCTTAGCACACTTCCCCCAAATGCTAAAATCTGTTTGCTACTCTCTGCTCTGCACGGAAGATACTGAGGTACACATTTAACTCAACTTAACCTTGAAGGACTATTCTCATTTTCTTCTTTCATGTTTATTTTTTAATTCAGGATCGCTTGTTGCTAGTCACATAACTTCACGCACCCACAAGCGGCGCTAGGAGTTATATTCTCGTAATATCATAAGGAGGTTGATGATTTATCGACACTAAGGCGGCAAATACGTGCAATAAACACAGCATTTTTTTTTAATAGCCTAAGATAAATTTTCATAAGGTAAGCTAGCCATATAGTTGACTATTCGACATTTAACAGCAAGTTGACGTTCAGCTGTTTATCCTTTGCACGCTATGCGTCTGATATTTTCACAAATAGACTAATGGCACGAGAGTAGTGTGTTTATATAATTTTGTTATTCCTAAATCTAGAATTTTTGCAAAATATTGCTCTTTAAAAACAAAACAAAAAAAAAAAAAGTCTCAACTATGGAAATTATTCCTTCCCACCATTACCCTGACAAGTTTACATGTGTCGTTTACTTCACTTGTTAAATTATAGAGCAGTGCTGCTAGTAACCTGTTGATTGTCCATTGTTATGTCGACTGATCGATAATACTCATCGCGTGAGTCGACGATTATACGGACACGTGTACTGCCGTAGTCAAGATCGATACCAAATCGGCCCCATTGCAACCAAGGTCTTGCCTGCTAGTGACAAATTGAGATGAACCGGAAATACGTTCCACATCAGGGAAGGCTGGCCTGCTTCCGATTCCCATAAGATAGGTATTCGATTCACCGCTTTACTTGTGCCTTGCCTTATCGAAAACAAATGAACCTCTATCGCTCTAAAATGCTTAAACAAATGAAGCACTAAACGCAGAGATAGTAACCAACAAGTGATATTGTGTTTTCGATTATAAATTTTGTTATGTGTTTTTCAAAAAAGTTAATTTCATTATTGCATTTACATTTTTTAAAATCATTAATTATACATTCATTACAATTTCAATGTTGTTCCTCAATAATTTTTGTCTTCATTCCTAACATATTTGCTTCTCTATATTTAACTATTTCGTACATCCGAAATATAAATTCTTTCCCTGTACATTCGCCAAGTTTTTTGTGAATAAACTTTTAATTAGTGTTTTAAATAACTATTTTAGAATAGTGCTTCTGTAAATCTACTTTCCGAGAGGTTTGAGCTATTTTTGCACAACACGAGTAGACCAATAAAGAAGTTATTTTCCATTTAAAGCGTTATTAATCCATAGCCATACACTTTATTCGTAGCAACTTACTATAAATATTTGTAAAGTCGATAACCTGCCTTACAAATCAATGAAAGCGTTTTTCGATCTAAACTCTTTGCAGATTTATATAACAGTTTCTTTATAAAGCCATTTGTTGATAACATAAACAAATAAAAGAAGAAGAACGCGAAGAAAAAAAGAAGAAAACGAGAGAGTGCGAGTTTTGCTTATTACGCGTTCATTGCTTTTAAACTCGTTATGCACTAGGCTTCGTTCTTCATGGCCTCCTTAACCGTGTTATGAAACAAATGAGTGCAGAAACAAAAAGCAAACGAAAATGTTGTTAGATGCGTTTCACTGTCGTAAATCTAACAGGACAAGAAGGCGTTTGAGCGTAGAATAACAGAAACAGGTAAATCTGAAAGACACGCCCTTATATAATCACATTTCCAAGCACGACATTTATTTTTCCTCTGATGCATAACCAGTCGATTTGCTCCGGTCCTGCAGCTGTCTAACCCTTTTTGGTAAATCCTGAAAGGCTGCTCTTGCGATATTGAGTCTACTAACAACTTCATGCTAAACGAATGCACCGTGTCCCGAACCTAATGACTAAAACGTTTAGCACTTTTATGTCTGACTAGCTAAGTGCTTACTGAAAACAGCAGGTTCCATTCTTTCGACTGTGCGTTCTTCCGCTGGCAAATTTCAACGTCGAGGTTTATCGCAATTGATATACTCTTATGTATGATAATGCAAGACCTCATACAGCTCATGCAATGGCATTCATACAAAATTCAGCTTTTGCAAGCGTTAAGTGAAAACGATTTTGACATGCATTCTGTGAAAACTTCAGCGAAAAGATTGATGAAAATGCAAATTTTATAAGACGCATATTTTGAGATGAGAAAATTATCTGCTAAACGGCAAGTGACTCGGGCGGTAAAGTTTAAGACTGACATTCGGGAGGTTCTGGGTTCAATTCCTAACCTTGTGTCTTTTTGTGGTCTCCCTGGCGAATGCTGAATGGGAATTTTTCGCACTACCAATTCATTCCGTTGGTTCTGCTACTGGGTCTAAAGTGCTAGGACGAGGTGGGCTGGCGCGGTGTGATGATGGCTTGCGCTTTGGGAAGCTTTCTGCCCTGGAGTATGGAGTGGAAGTGGACTATTTGAGGGGCTTGCACAGCTCCGGGGGAGGCGGGGTTCTACCTAAGTCCGCGCAGTCACCGCCGGTGAAGCCTGCCCGATTATTAATTTGGGTAGGCAATAGCAGTAGTAAAATTCGTGCGCTCTGTTTAATGTTATTATTAATTTAATAGTATTTAACGCCAGTTTTAACTACTGAGGCATCACAGCCCATGAAATGATAAACTGGAAGAGGATTTTATTATTTTTTTAAGGCAGGGAGCGTTCCAGGCCTAACTTCCCCAACATTTGCCATTTATGACTGAGGAAAACCTGGGAAAAAACCTCACGGTCCTAGTGGGAATCAAATCCCAGACCTTCTGCTCACGAGTCTTAACGACCTCGGCCACCCGTGGCGGTACTCTCCTTTATGTCGCTCCAATCCGCCGCTGATATTTATGCACTTCATTTAGTAAATTTTTGTTACATTCTTAATTTTTATTGGTTATATATTCCAGGTAAAAAGTGAATTAATAAACCAATTAACAAACAAATAAGTGATATTAAAAGTTTAGAATTCTTGATGAAGAGAAAACACGGTAAATTGTGGCACTACTTGAAACGGGCCTCCGTCTTGTTCAGTTTTCTTTTGTTTCACATCTCACATTTTTAACTCAACAAACAGGTTCGTATTTTAAATGTTAAACTGCGTCTGTAATATATAAACCCATTTCAGCCAGGCTTGTAACGTTTTATCTTTGCTTGCATTTCAAACACATGTCTGCGGGCCTCAGCCAGTGTGGTTTATGTCACCGGAGTTGCCGTGAATGAAAACATCAAATGCAAAGAATGTCACGAAATCGGCTGATGTTGCGATATCAAAAGAAACTGTAAACGCAGGCATACCAAGCAGACATATCCTTGAGTGTGCATTTCCTTTTACACTTTCTAAGCCAAAGAAGAATATACAAGTATATTTTTGCTATTGCTGTTAGCTCAAAGCTTATTCTCTCGTAATATTGATTCCTTTCTTTGTACCATTATTTTTAAAACAATCAAAGGCTTAATGTGTCTATTTCTCTCTGAGTTGATTAATCATAGCTTTCTAACATGAAGATTTTAGGTTCTTTAATATCCAATGAGGTTTTACTCAAATCTCTCGAGGTCATTTTACGAAGGTAAGTCAAAAAGTAAGTTTCCCCGTTTCATTACTCCAAATGTTTAGGTCTAATGTGTAGTCCAACAGTTGAAAGAAGCGATTCTATGCATTGCTGTTGAGTTAGACCTTCACTAAAGTCGTAAAAAAAAACAAACAAACAAAACTCTTCACGTTAAATTTCCATTGTTTCGCAAAATTACTATGTTTAAACGCTCACTATAAACAAACTACTCGGTTAATTTCTAAACTGCAACTGTTTTCACAATAACAAATTGACTTAAATAGTTTAAATAAAATTATGATTTGTGGTATCATAGATATAAGGTTTATTTTAAGTTATGGTTGTTTCTATTTGTTTTATTAGATTTTTTTATTATTGTTATCTTTATTAATATTTATTGTCAATTGTTTCGAAAATAGCGATGACATATCTCAATAGCGCCACCTAATAGCGTCGTTTGTAAACAGTTATAATAGCACAAAGTTTATTATATTTTTAATGATTTTCGGAGTCAGTTGACCTAAATGTGCTAAGTATTAGCGAAAGTGATGATGATGAATAGGAATATGTATAAAGAAGGCATAATTTAGTATTAGTGTACAAGTATAAAGTTAGTTTAAGTGCAATTAAAGTACAGCTTATGACTGATATTGGCGTTTTCTATTTCAAATACAATTAGGTATATATAATTTCTTTACATTATGTTTTAAAATAATTTCTTTTGACATAATTTTCCCAATTTTTTGTTTATAATGAGAACGTGATTGTCAAGTACTATAAATAAATAAATAAATAAATAAATATAATGCAGATAATTTTGATTTTCTAATTTTTTTTCATCTAAAAACGATATTTTATCAAGCTTTTAACTGTCTTTATAACACAAGCACTAGCTAGCAAACTGAACCGTAGACAACATTCTGGAGAAAGAGAGTGTTTTGTCTCTGATTAGTGGGAAAATGATTACAAAGAAGCCAAAGAAAGGTTTAGACCCTTGTGAGAGCAAGCAAACGATGGAAGACACTCATATACAAAAAAAGTGCTCCCTGGGTGGTCAGAAACACTTCATCTCTCCCACTGTGTTCGGAAACTCAATCCCACATCGCCTGGTGCAGGTTACCAGCACTTTCACTGTGTTTACACAATTAGAAAACCCTGATATATAATGGTTACTATGTGCGTTGCCCTCATAACGATATCGTTTGTGCAACAGAAACGGAAATGTTTCCTTCTTTCGAATAACAGCCGAAATAAGAAGTTCATTTGCATATATATACTATGGCGTCCAAATTTCATGACTAGGCTCCGAATTTTGATGACCTATTTTTTTTTCAAACATGATCTATACATGACAGTAAAAATCCTATAAAATTACCTAAGACTTTTAAAAAATATAGCGTAGGAGGGGAGATGACACTCGTAGATTTGACAACGTTGCACTTCATTGGTGCTCGCGAAAAATTCAAAACAGATTTGGACCCCTTACAGTGACATTATATGAGCAAAAATTGGCATAGTGTATGAAATATTTATTAAGGCTACATTCAGATCCAGGGTACATGTTTGCATTTACTTTAGCAGGCATTTAAATTCCAATGCGATAATTTTATAAAAAATACTTGAACGCGAGCGCCTTTCAGTCAGTGTAGTCTCACTGACACCCTTATTCACCAATCAGAATGGAACTCAATCGATAGTTTTAAAGCATGATGCTCAAAAACAAATAAATTGTTTTTATTTTCACCTACGTTCAATTTTTTATTCCTATAATCTCTGCTTTGATTCGACTATGGATCTAGGAAGTCTATTCTGATGCATAAAATAACACAATTTAAATTATATAATGATTAAAAAAAGGGTAAAATTGTAATTTAACTTTAAATTGACTGTTAAATAAATACATTTACTATGAAATGTTATTAAAACCTCAAATGTTCATTTGCTTTTAAGAATTTCTCATCACAAGATGAAACCGCCACGTGTGGCCGAGGTCGTTATGGCGCGGACTCATGACCGGGAGGTCTGGGGTTCGAATACCGCCAGGACCGTTCTCCCTGACTGAGGTTTTTTCCAGGTTTTTCTCAGTCCTCATAAATGGCAAATGACAAACTTAGGCCTGGAACGTTTTCTTCCAAAAAAAATCTTTCCTAATATATAATTTCGTTTCATGTATCATCATTGTCCACCGCCTGTAGTGCCTCAGTAGTAAAAACGGGCGTTAAACACAGTTAAAAAAAATCACAACATGAAATATGACATAATTGATATAAAAATTGTAGTAATTGTTATAACAATGCTCAGTTGTATTTTATATAATTTAGATATCCACGCGGTTCTCCTTGGAATAAACACTAATAAACTTAGTGTTTGTTTTCAGTAATTTTTCTTCGGTAATTTAATTCAGCTTTCAATCTCATGCTTGTTGGCAACATATATTCGTTAACCTCAATTGAATTACTGAAAATATCAGTACTCGTAGTATTATTGAAGAAAGTCTAGGACTTTTTATTTCATCCATTACAAGCGTTTGTGACAATAACAGATATTAAAAAAAAAAAAAAAAGTATATCTAGTGATTGTAAACAATACAGTTAGCTTGTTGGCCGCTTGGAACGCTGTCAACGCTGCGAGGAAGAAATTAAACGTGCGTTTCGCAGCTATACGTTATTTTGTTACCATAACAACCTAAAAGTCTTGTGAAAACACGTCGCGTATATCAACAACTGATAAGAATGTACAGACATTTCAAAGAAATGTGCAAAAACCCAACAAAGTGGCTGAAAGTCGTTTAGGCTTGTTAAGTTTGACTCTCTAGTACGGTAAAAAGCTGTAAAAACTTTGATCACTTACTCTAGCCTCTGCAATGTAACATCTTCGGTGTTTCGGAAGGCACAGAAAACACAACTTGGCAAATTCTACCGATGCTTAGTGCTGGACGAGCGAATATCTGAACAACATCTCCACAAAAGCGGCAAAGAGCTCGTCGAACGCTTGCCACCTCAAGACTTTCACTGTCATTACGTCACAGGTCGGTTGCGCTAAAGTGGATATATACAGAAGGCCTTGGACAGTCCTTCACAAGGCTATAAAACCCATGCTTCGATGCGAAAAGCTGCAATATTTTGTTTTCACTTTGTTCCGCTTGGACACAACACGGTTGACCAACAAACACTTAGCGAGTAAAGAAAATCACATTATTCGCATGAAATGTAGGTTCCATCTTCCGGAAGAAGCCGGAAGTACTGTTGTATAGGAGGAATCAAAAAGTGTCTCACGTTTACTTTCCTGTCACTTTGGGGTAATTTATTGACCTCAGCTATAGCTTTCCGGAAATAAGTTACACAGGAAACAATAGGTTACGTCTTTGTTGAAGGTTTTAAGCTTAGAAGGAAAAAGTGCACCGTAACAATAACAAAAAGTTTGTCACCCAGGAGCTGCGTAAACTAAGCGAATTCCTCACCTAGTAGAATAACTTTAAAAATGAATAGAGAATACAAACTAGACCATTAATTAATGAAATGAAATAAGTTATAGCATTACTGTGTGATGTTAGGAGAACAAAATTTTAAAGTAACCATGTTTATCAGTCCTTGATATCATCTTTACATTCACTAAAATAGAGAGAAACAACAGAAAGTTTTGAGTTACATTGTGTATTTAAGATGATGTTCAAATGTTTCAATAAAACAAAAACATGTTACTATTTAAAAACAATTGCAATGTACAAAGTAAATAAAAACAGTCGAAAGTTACATCGATTTTCAGTGGCTTTGAAGTTTAATTTAAATGTTATTAACATGTAACGTAAACGTTTTCTGAAGGTTATTACAGAGCGCTCTTACAACAAATATAATTCTCAAACACATATTAGATTAATATTTCACATTTTCTATCTTCACGACGATACTTTTGTTAAATATAAAACATGTGTATCGTTATAAATACAGTTTATATGCTGAATTAATATGTCCATTTATTTTGAAACAGTGTAGAAAAAATTAAATGCTAGACACTTCTTAAATTTCGGTTTTTCAGGTATACCCTAACTCCTAATGGTACAATTTCCTTAATTTTCAGGGATTATTTTTCTCATTTTATTCAAATGCTATATACCAAATTTTGTTGTGAAGAAAAAAATGTTCGTGCCGCTAGAGCGATGTTTAAATTTTAGTTTCATATGAACCTTCCAATTCTAATGACCGATTTCCCTGATTTTCAGAAAATGTTTCTCTTTTTATTTTATTTAAATTGTACATACGGAGTTTCGGTGCGGAAAAAGAGCAATTTTTAAATTTTTGGTTTCAGATAACCCCCCCCCCCCCCAATCGTCTGATTTCGCTGATTTTCGGAAAATATTTTTCTTGTTTTTATTTAAATAGTATATACCAGGTTTCGTCGAGGAAAAAGAAAAATTACGCCCGCTAGAGCGATTTTTAAATTTTCGCTTTAGGTTAATCCCCCCCCCCCCAATCAATGGTTTAATTATGATAAATAACTATCTAGATAAATCGCTTATTAATTTATAGTTATATGCCGAGTTTCGTTTAAAAAATGCGGTTACTAGACCGTTAACAGACACGTATAAATCTATAAAACCTTTTTTTGTTTTGTTTTTTGTCATTTTCGGTGTCTAGTAGGTAGGATAGGAGATTTGAAGAAATTATTTAAACATCTTTTTCATGGGTAGAATTCCTCCCGGATTCGCTAAAACCGAGTGGCGAGTCCTGAACATTATTCTTTCTTTCGCATTTTATATATATTTGCATGTATCAGCTTAATGCCCCTTTACATTTGTCACACAGTCTTTTAGTATTAAGAATTATGACGCAAAAGACATCTGCTTGATTAGAAACCCAATCACCTTGCATAACAACCCCTCCTCGCACTGACGTCACACTATGTCTCCAGCTAATCTATAATACTACAACTCGACATTACCTAAGAAAGCATTATGGAATTTCTTTCCACAGGAAGAGTAAAACTTGGTGAGGCTGTCAGGTGTGGTAGAGAGGGCAAGACAGGTTACTTCTTTTCCTTTTCCCTCCGTTTCTCTCACGGACAGTTCTCTTTTGAACAAAAATTACCTCAGTGCTCGACAGGCAGGTTTTGATACAGGCGGAGAAAACTTCATTTTTTCCTCCAAAAGCTCTTTCTAACACTAGAGGAAAATATTTCCTTACTGTAATGGAATAAAACACCTTACATACTATGAGGCGTTACATGATTTTTACAGACATAATTTCTCGCTCTATAATGTATCTTTACAATATTTTATTAGCTTAATGTTTAATATACACGTGATATTAGTCAACACAGATTAGTATTGATTATGAAATAAAAACACGAGCAGCGTTCGGAAATTATTTACTATTTACAAATACCGTGCAATCTATGTACTCCATTCGTAGGGCGATAGGTTGATATTAGTGCCCTAGATGGCGTTATAAGAAAAGCGTGTAGAGAAAGCACAGTGTTCGTTTGTTTCTAAGTAGAGAAAGACGTGTCCAAGATGAAGGAGGGGGAGGAGAAGAAGGAGAAGAAGAAGAAGAAGAAGAATATAACACTTTAATTTACACTCAAATTGCATTATTATGTCCGACAAGCTCAAGCTTTCAAGAGAAAGGGAATTCCAGATTCTAAGGTACCGTCATTAAGGTGCGGATTGTGAGCGGGTGATCTGGGGTTCGATTCGTACCAGGACCGTCCTCCCTGACTGAGGTTCCCCCCCCCTCAATCCTCATTAATGGCAAATGCCGGGGAGTACCCTAAGCATAGGCCTTGAACGCTTCCTTCCTTAAAAAATTATTTCCCAATTTATCATTCCATTTCATGTATCTCAGTGTCTGCCTCAATAGTAAAAGCGTTTTTTTTTTTTTGATTGATTTATTTACGGACGCTCTTTAACATCTCAGGTCATCAGCGTCGCATTCAACTCAGGGCGTGAAAAAGTCGACAAATTTTGCTCAGAAGCCTCTCTTTCAGGCTTGAGGTTCTTTTTCGTGCCGTAAATATACGACATGGGACCCACGGCTTTACTTCCCTTCCGAAGGAAGCCATACTTAGGATTTTTACGCCCGAAAAAATCCGTTCGAACCCGCGATCTTGGGTATAGGAGGCAAGTATGGTAACCACTACACCACCAGGACCGGGAAAGAAAAAAAAAAAAAAGAAAAAAAACGCGTTTGTTAAGAGTTTCCCTGCATTTGATTTTCCATATTCGAAACACATGGCTGTGAAAACTTATAAAGCATAAGATTTTTATTTACTGTGATCTTTAAAAATCAGTTGTGGATTTTTTTACGCAACTTGTGATTAAAAACACACCTAGGTGGCTGCAAATACTTTTCTAGAGCCTTTAGTCAGTGAGCATTATCTGAATATGGTTAGTCATTTGGTGGCAGCAGTGGTTCCGGCCTCTCTACCGCACCGTAGTCGCTTAGCGTTTCCATAGCAACTGGACTACATAATTTACATTTCCTCCTCTTCTGACAAATCCGTGGTCTTTGCCGTTTGGCTTTCAGAGAAAGTCTCTGCGAGCGATGCAATGTAAGCGAATGATCGAAAGAGGGGAGAGGATATGGCCCCCTCTTCCCTCCAGTCGTGTGCCAATATTGTGACCCTCTCGATTCCAACATCAAAGTGGGTCAAGACTCGATATGGTTCCACAAGAGATGAGGTCGCATGGCTGCAGGCTATTATATACCGTGCGCAACAAATCGACCATCTTTCAGTCCATTCCTTTGCAAGTCGTAAGTGTTTTGTTTTATGGCATGGTTACTATCATCAAGTAGGACGTATCGATGTCTGTTGACAGCACACAGACGTACAAAACATGAGAAAATCAACATGCGGAGGACATGAAAAATATTAAGCGCTATATTCTGATCTGTTAGCATATTTGGAAAGAAGATGTACCCCCCTTTCAGCACAATGCACCTGTCAGTCTTCAAAGACATGCTGGAAATTATTTTGACACTTTCTTCGTACTGCTTCTGAGGATGGAAAATACCTCCCACGAATGTTTCTTCAATTTGTGAAAAAGAAAAACGTCACGCGGGCTAAATCTGGACTGTAGGGAGGGTGAGGAACACACTTCACATTGATTTTTTTTTAAAGATATTTAGCAACAACATTTGCTACATGTCACTGTGCATTATCGTGTTGCAGTATCCAGGTTGTTGTATGAAAACGTGAGCTTTTGCATGCGACATGGCCTTACAGAGTTTTCAGGCCATCTCTAGAATTATCTAGTTACAATTTCGTGTGTGTGTAGATATGACATGCTGGTAAAGCGTTTCTTGAATACAGGAAAATGAAATGACCATAGCTTTCCTAGCAAAAGCGACCAAGTTTGCATAATTTGGTGCTGATGGTCGCACAGAAATTTGGTGTTTGTTTTTAGCATCGAAATGATGTAGCCAAATTTCATACCTCCGCGTCTTTCTGAATAAACACATCTCATGTGTAACTTTTTAGTTACCAATTTTTTTAATAGTATTTAACGTCCGTTTTTACTACTGAGGCACCACAGGCGGTGGACACTGATGATACATGAAATGAAATGATAAATTGGGAAGAATTATTTTTAAGGAAGGAAACGTTTCAGGCCTAAGTTTAGGTTACCTCCCTGGCATTTGCTCTTAATGAGGACTGAGGAAAACCTGGAAAAACCTCCACCAAGTCCCGGTGGAATTCGAACCCCAGACCTTCCATTCACGAGTCCGCGCCTTAACGACCTCGGCCATCCGTGACAGTTTTACATAAAGGAAGAGACCCACGTCAGCTGTAACTCGTGTCACCGATTCAGGAAATAAGTATTAATTGAATCGCGAGGTGAATCCCTTGCTTTTTCCTATTAGCGGTAGTTCTGCGTTTTCCTGCTTGTTTCGTCTTGGTAATTTCCATTGGCACTTTCTATATCGGCGCTGGAGGAAATTTCCAACAGCAGACAGAACAGTATGCAGCAGTAGTGGTTTTGTTTTAGAGATGAATAAATAAATAATGTATTGCTAACATAATTGAAAGAGCGAACTAGGCATTTATAAGCCCTAATTTAAAAATAGGCGCTTATCTCTAAAAGAGGTATTTATAGGCGCTATAAAAATATATTATGCTGTTCTGAAGACCGTGGCCGAGGTCGTTAAGGAGCGGACTCGTGAGTTGGAGGTCTGGGGTTCGAATCCTACTCGATCAGAGAGGACTGTCCTCCCTGACTGGGTTTTTTTCAACACTAAACACTAATAAATAAATAAACAAACTATTCTGAAGGCTTGAAAAAAGGATTTTGGTTTTATACTAACATTACGCTAGGCGACGCAAAATCCCTTTTAACGAATTTCGAAGTAATACTACGGTTGTACCCATTAAAAGAGTTTTGAAAAATTTCTTCAAATCTGCATCGATCTTACTTAACTAGCACCAAAATGACGACTATATATACCTTAACGCTCTAGTGCCCGCAATTTTTGTTTTTTCTCAACGAAATTCGTATTAATGATCAATTAATATACGATTCATCGAATACGTTAGCCAGCATAATTGGACTATTGGGGATGGGGGTTAACCTAAAGCGAACTTTTAAAAATCGGTCTAATAGCCGCAATTTCGAAACTGATATATGTCAGTAAAATAAAATAAAAAAAAAATAGTTTTCGAAAATCAGCGAAATCAGAATATTAGTAGTAAGGATTTACCTGAAACCAAACATTTAAAATTTGCTCTAGCGGTAACACTATTAGTTTTTCCGTAATGAAATTCTATTTATAGTATTTAAATAAAATAAGATTAATATTTTTTGAAAATCAGGGAAATCGGACCATTAGGGGTGGGAATAGAGCGGAAAACCGAATTTCAAAATGTGCTCTAGCGACACCAATTTCCCTGCTCTAGCGCTCTGTAATAAACAAAACAAAACGAACTTTAGGAATTTGCTTAATTTACGATGCTCCTGCATGACCGACATTTTCCGGTTAGACGGCGTCCACTAAGTCGTCTAGGCTGCCCGTAATTCAAATAACCTCATTATAAATCTCAGCTATTCTTGTACCATGCAATAAAATTATTAAAAGATCAAGAAATGGTTCAGAAATGAAACAAAGAGTTTAATTTTTTCTTAAAAACATGATTTTATATTTAACATAGCGATAAAACTGTTTCTATAATACAAGCAATGTACACTTCCTTTTATTGCTATGGTAACGTACCTTTACATAAAACAAATGAAGTGTTGCTAGCTGTGCCGGCACATAGCGCCTTAGACGCTAATATAACGTCTCTTGTTAACAGCGCATTATCGATGATAATCTTTTGAGCCTGAACGCCTCAACCAACACGTTCCGTAATGATGATATTGTGGCATGTTTAACGAAACATGTTGCAACCGCTTGCTTGTACGGGCAATGACAAGAGAAGTGTTGTGTAACGTCACAATAGAATAGAGGATACTTCCGCCATTAGCTCTCTGCCTCCACGAATGTAAACACGGAAAATGATTAAAGTGTAACAAGAAAGCTAGAAGCCATGTACTATGTCTGTCGATAAAACTTTCTCGATGTACTTATACAGCAATGCTGAAACTAAAATTATCTAATTCAGGGGAAGGAGGAAAATTGACCCCGTTTCTCTAGTAAAATGCAACAAAAAAGTTTAAAAAATATGTGTCATTGATGCAATTTAAACAAACCATCATCCAAGTATAGTTACATTAAAAACACTTAACGTACTTCCTGCTTATGTGTTTGCAGCTCTCCGCTGATCAAGTTTTCTGCAATCCTGTTCGTAAGAACAGCTGCCAACCGCCATGCAAATACAAGAAAAGTGAAAACTTAACTTGTTCTCTCAATGCAACTCATTTGGAACGAAGTTAATAGCGAGGAGCGGTCGAGAGCAGAAAAACAAAAGACTGTCCTCTCAGTTAACTTTTTCGAAACGATTATTCCTTCTCATTTTGTATTGCGGTTTGTGAGGGCGGTTTGTGGTCAGGATAATGACCAATAAAAAGAAGGAAAAGACACCATTCCCTTATTTCATCCTCTCCTGTTAATTCAGTAGTTTTTGTTCACGTTTATCCATGTTTTCTGCTTCTCTTTTCACACATTTATTACGTAATATATTTTTTGTTTACATTTCTGTAAATTTTAACGTAAGTGATATTAATATTTATACCGTGCTATTCTTTAATTTTGGGGTTCCTTAACTGAACAGAAACAAACCGGCAGTCACTGACGCTTGTGCCTACTTCATCTTTAGAACTAACTGCTGAAATGTTTATAGAGTTTACGAGCTGCCGAATTTTTATACCTCCCAGCAATTCCTTCAGTTTTGAAATAAGATATAATCAGATTTGTACACAAAAGTGTTTTAGCAATGGAAAAATTGGGAGATTTGTTTGAGCATCTACCATACTGTCCAAATTTGACCCATTTGTTTCCAAAGCTCAAACGCTCCGGTTATCAGCGTTTTTCATCAAATACAGAGGAGACTGCAGTTTTGGTACTGACCTTAAAGTAGACAATATTGACAAATGAAATATGTTCAAAGTTAAACACTTTTTCTTCGTTACATAGTTTAATGACGATAGATAAATTATTTTTAAAATACCAGAAATCGCAAGAGAGGAGAAAAAGTGCAATATAGAATATTTTGTCACCTTTAATGAACCACCCAAGCGGCACTTTACTCCACAAAACCCTCCTGGTCAGATTTTTTTTTTTTTTTTTTTTTTTTTTTTTTTTTTTTTTGCCACAGCATTTTCATGCTGTGCATACCATGTAATTTGAGTGTGGCCAAACTCACGTGATATTGCCGCCACATTCCATCCAAGGTCTACCTGAGGTGTCCAGCGCTACGCAACAGGCCTGCCAGCCAGCTACTTTCACCCGCAGCAACTCCTGCTGTTGTTAATTACTGTTATATCTCCGCCTAACTCATATCTCGACTGTGTTCCATGGTCTATGCGTCTTGTACGTGCTTTCTGATCGTCATTTTTTTTTTTTATATGTACTAACTTTGCACTGGTTCACTCTACAGTGACATATCTATAGTCTTGCCTTAAATACTGTTCAAACATTTTAGTTAAATATCTACCACATATGGTAATACACTGAGTGAAAGAGAACGAACATGTATTTTTTTTTTAATATTTTTAATTTTTCTTATTATGTGTGAATTATTATAATGACATTCATTTTTTGAGCAGTAAATACTTTTCCAATAGATTTGCTACCACTCTTACGTATTCGGATGTCAATTTGAGTCTATAATTTCCTTTATTGTATGAGAGTGAACATGAATGCACTTTACTTACATTTTTACACCTGGGCCAATTGAAATGTTCTTGTATTTTTGTTACATCACTTTTGCTTTATTTCAATCAGTTTAATAGTTAATTTTATTACGTAAAGATGCCGTTAAGTCGACTGGAGGCTGCTAAAACAGTTGTCCTCCTGGAAGAAGTGGGTTATGGTGGTGTAGTGGTTATCATATTTGCCTCCCACACCTAAGATCGCGGGTTCGAACCAGGCCAGGACCGATGGATTTTTTCGGGCGTAAAAAATCCGAAGTATGGCTTCCTTCGGAAGGGAAGTAAAGCCGTGGGTCCCGTGTCGTACATTTACGGCACGAAAAAGAACCTCAAGCCTGAAAGAGAGACCTCTGAGCAAAATTTGTCGGCCGTTTCACGCCCTGAGTTGAATGGGACGCTGATGACCTGAGCTGTTAAAGAGCGTCCATAAATAAATCATTGAAAAAAAAATCCTGCTGGAAGATGAACGGAGCACGCGTTATGTTGCTACGAGTCAATGTCTCTCCTATACAAAGAACATACAGAACGCTCAGGGAACTTGATATCTACTGCAGAAGATCAGCATCAGGTCGTAGAAGGGTGACATCTGTCAGAGATGATCAATTTTTACAGCTGCAAGTTTGTCAACTAACAGCAGTAGAAGCTCAAAATCGCTTGCAAAGGGCATCAGGAATTAATGTGAGCGTGAGAACAGTGAGAAGGAGGTTTGCAGAAGCGCAGCTCACCTCTAGAAGACCAGCCAGAGGCCATTGCTTACCCAGCAACATCCACAAGCACGCCTTGTCTTTGCTCGTCAACATCGGGAGTGACTGAGGAGCAATGGAAAGCTGTCCTATTCACGGATGAGTCAGGTTCAGCCTTGAGATCTTCTGATGGCAGGGAAAGAGTATGGAGGGCTGAAGAAAGGTATTTCCCTTGCACCTTCTCACCGACGATGACTTTCAGGGGAGGTTCCGTCATGGTGTGAGCTGGTATCGGTGTGGAAGCCGAGACAGAGTTGGTTTTTGTGCAAAACGGGGCTCAGAATGCAAACCGGTACATTGAGGAAATTCTTCAGGAGGATGATGCTCCTATGCTCCACATTTAGCAATGATTTCCGCTTCATGCATGACAATGCCCTTCGACATTGTGACACGGTACTTGCATGAGGTGGACATTCTGGCACAAGTTTGGCCAGCACACAGCCCTGGCTTCAACTCCACTGAGCCTGTTTGGGACATGATGGGGAGAAATGTTCGTCAACGTGTTCCTAAGAGCCTCAATGAACTTAGGGGTACTTTACGTGGGGAATGGGAGGTCATACCACAAGAAACCCTATGGACCTTGATCTGCAGCATGCCCGTAAGGTTGTAAGCCAAACACTCGCTACTGAGAGTGTCACTGAGTGTTCAAAGGGGTGTCGTTGTGTTACCTACAGGTAAAAACGAGATCATTATGAAATGTGATTAACTTGCATCCATGTTCATGTTCATACAATAAAGGAGATTATAAACTGAAAATTATATCTGAATATACAAGAGTGGTAGCAAAAGTTTGGAAAATATTTAATGTTTTGCCGAATGTAGACCCTGCTGAAAGTAATCGATTATGTCTACGATAATAGCAGAATTCAGGTTAATACAGAGTGTGTTAGATGAAATATCTGAACTCTCTGCTCTTTCGTGGTTCGTTAAATCTCCAGACCTGAATCAGAATAAGAATATTTGGACTGTTATGATTAATAATGAGACTGCACAGCGGAAAGCTTGGAGGAACACGTTCCAGAAGTGTGGGAAAGCTCACGGGGACTACTTCGCACATGTGGATATCTGTATTTCTGATCCATGCCAGGGAGAGCTGATGCTGTGTGTGCTTCACCGGATATTAAAATGAGATCAGAGAAGTGCAGGTGTTATTTGCAATTCTTTAACACTAAACGCTTTATTTCGGCTGAAGTTACTACACCAACCAAAGTTAAATATACGTCCTTTTCTCTTGAAGGGCAGAGGTCAAATCCTTAAAGAATTCACAGGTCTATACAATTTTTGCTGAATGAAACTGTTCATATTTTCTGATTCCTTGACACATGGAACCTCTCAAACGAGCCTTAGTTTTGTTTCATCAGGCTACTGTTTTTCAGAAATTGATATTACAAAAAATAACAGTATTTATTATTTGTTCATTGAAGAGATACATAAAATAAATATTTTGAGAGATTTAAACAAGATTATAAATGGAGCTAAATGGAGCTAAATCAGAGCATTTGACCAGGAAAAATTGGCCACGAAGGATCAGTTTAATTTCTGGAGAAAACAAAATGTGAAGTATGAACCATTAGTTTCTCCTTCTAATGTCCTTCTTCCACCTCTATATATTAAGTTAGACCTGATGAAGCAATTTGTTACTGCTCTTGATTGTTTCAACTTTCTTGTTACAAAGTACCCTCAGAAAACTGAAGCTAAGATAGCAGCAGGTGTTTTCGTGAGCTTATGCAGGATGAGATCTTTCCTCTGTCGATGTCCGAGTTAGAGAAGTCAGCATACAAAAAAGTGACAGAAAACTTTCTTGTCAACAAGAAATCTGAGAACTATAAAGAAATTGTGAAGGAAATGTTACAAACATTTTAGAAATCGAGGGTGTAGAACGCGTGTTAAAGTGCATTTTCTTAACAGCTGCATGGATTACTTCCCTGTGAATCTTGTACAAGGAATGAAGAACAAGGTGGGCGGTTTTATAAAGACATTAAAACAATTGAAACCACTATCAAGGTCATTGGGATGTGTCAATGATTGCTGATTACTGTTGGTGTTTGAAAAGTGAAGGACATATCAGAACTCCGAAAAAAATTAAATTTTCTTATCCCTAATACTGAAAAAAGTTTGGAAAATTATAGTTACTGACACATAATTCTCTATTTTCAATATATGCATTAATATTTCAGTTAAAACGAAATTTACAAAAAACTTTTTGTCTTAGTTATGTCTTAAAAATTAATAATATTTCATAATAATATAAATACATTAATAATTTAATGCGATTTTATTTAAAAATTTAATCCGATGGAGTAAAACTGATAAGGTATTTGTAATGCATATATTCAGGTGGAAAAATAAAAAAGTAAAACAAAAAAAATTGTAAGCGTTAGGACGATTAGATACGGTAATAATGTTGAAGACATATAAGTGAAGAACACAACAAACTTAAATTTACCCTTCCTTCACCAGTAGTTAGTTTGCTATCTTATTTACAGAAGATAAGCCTGAACTTTGTACCCGATACTGCTCAAACAAAGTACTTCACCCCACTTTCTCTCCAACCGATGCACACTTCTATATAAGGCGGGGTCATATATCGCATGTAGGACAGATGTTCTGAAAATCAATAAATATTATAATACACACGATGGTCTGAAAGCTTTACATTCCCCAACTTTTGAAATAACCAGTCAAAAATAAGAAATATTAACTTTATTGTTACAGCGTTTTAAAGATGTCAAACAGGTAACTCGATACTTATAATAAAATTATAAAAACTTATATATGAATATAAAAATTATAATAAGATGTAAATAGGAAGTCTACAGAAGACATAAATATAAATTAAGAACTAAAACAAAAATGTAGTCTCACTTTCCAATATTATTAAATATATATAAAGACGATATTCTTAAAGAATGGAAAAAGACTGTACATAAAGGAATAGGGTTAGGAAAGAATAGATCAGTAAATATTTTGATATTTGCAGATGATTAGTATTACTTTTTGATAAGGACGATAGACTACAAAAAACAACATAACAAATAAAAAATAAATAAAGAATACAATACTTTCAAAAACCAAACCAAAAATAATGCCGATTCGGGGTAAAAACCCATTAAAAACAAAAATTGTGACAGAAGAAAAAATAATGGAACAAGTATCGCCCTTTCAATATTTAGGTTGTGATGTCACATATGGAGAACATCAAGACGTTAATGCAAAAATAAAAAAGTTTCAAGCTGTGAGTGAAACAATTGATAAACAAAGTGAGAAAAGCCACACACTTTGTATACAGTCATCGCCTTACCATTATTTTTTTTTTTATGGAATTCAGGTTTGGGCTTTAAAAAAAGAGGAAGGGGACAAAATTCAAGTAGCAGATATGCCCTTTTTAAGATCTGTCAAAGGTTGCACAAAAGAAGATCATGTAAGAAATGAGGGTATAAGAAAAATTTGACTTGCAACCAATATTAGGGAGTTATAGTCAAGAATGGGAGAAATATTTGAAAAGGAACGTCAGAAAATAGAAAAAAAAAAAAAAAAAAGTTGACATTTAACTCGAAAGGAAGAAAAACAATTAGAAGACCAAACTAAAGTTGCATAAAAACAAAAAAAATGTAAAATCAGAATAGGCGAGGGGGAAGAGAGAGATAAAAAGATACAATTTTTGATGATCTACTGTGATTTCAGTATCTAATGTGACGTCCATTATACTATGGCATTCCAAAATTTGCTCACGGAAACTGTTTACCAAAGTAATGATTATTTGTTGGGCAATAAATGCGCAATTTTTTTTTCTCAACTGGGCATATAACCATCAATTAGCAAACGACTCGTCGAATTCATTAATCAGCAAAATTGAACTTAAAGCGAAAATTTAACAGATATTTTTAAAATCACTCTAGCGGCCGCAATTTTTCTTTTTCATCTTAAAAAAAAAAGTATAAGCCATTTAAATAAATTAAAAATTTGTTTCTGAAAATCAGCGAAATTTGGTCATTAGGAGAGGACGTTTACCTATAACCTAAACTTTAAAAATTGCTGTACCGGCAGCAATATTTGTTTCTTTCACAATAAAATTCGATATATACCATTTAAGTAAAACAAACAAAATAGTTTCTGAAAATTAAGGAAATCGGACCATTAGAAGTATGGGCATACCTGAAAATCGAAATTTAAAATTACCTCTAGCGTTTAATATTCTCTGTATTGTTTTAAAATAAAGGGATAAATTAATTAATAATATAAACTGTATTTATAACGACACATATGTTTCATATTTAACAAAAGTATCGTCGTGAAGATCGCAAATGTGAAATATTAATCTAATATGTGTTTGAGAATTATATTTGTATGTAAGAGCGCTCTGTAATAACCTTCAGAAAACGTTTACGTTACATGTTAATAACATTTAAATTAAATTTCAAAGCCACTGAAAATCGATGTAACTTTCGATTGTTTTTATTTACTTAGTACATTGCAATTGTTTTTAAATAGTGAGATGTTTTTGTTTTATTGAAACATATGAATATCATCTTAAATACACAATGTAACTCGAAACTTTCTGTTATTTCTCTCTATTTTAGTGAATGTAAAGATGATATAAAGGACTCAGTTAATAAATATGGTTACATTTAAAAATGTTTAAAAATACCCCCACAGTATAACTTCGTCTATCCGTGGTCATATATTTCATTTAATTAATAGTATACCATTAATTTTTGTGGTTTAATCTCAATAATAATAATAATAATAATAATAATAATAATAATAATAATAATAATAATAATAATCCTAAATAGATGGTTTCTCTTTTGTAATACTTATAGATTGTAAGAATTCTAATTTTGTTCCCGTAATGCTACACAGTAATGCCATAACTTATTTTATTTTATAATTAATATGGCCATATTTTAGATTTTGTATTCTTTTTATAAAGTTATTTAACTTGATGAAGCATTCGCTTAGTTTACGCAGCTACTGCGAGAGGTACTTTTACATTTAGTTTCAATAAACCACAAAAAATAATTTAAGCGAACATTTTATGATTTATATGTAATCGATTTGACTAAAAAACCTTCTACAAAACACAGGGTACATTCCAAGGTTCTTAACTTCCGGTAATTAGACTTGCTACTTTATCACCAAGGCCAGCACGCAGAAGGATTGCAGCATCAACAGGGCAGTGATCCGCGAAGTGTTTCGGCAACTGCGTAACAATCAGTATTTCCCATTTCTATGCAATAAAAAGCAAAGCACAGTTTTAGTAAAAGCATTAAACTGTTTAATTATAATTGCGACTACGATTAAATCATCAACTGCTCATATCTGAGGTCTTCAAGACGCTAATATCGCCAGGAAATCCGAAACAGCACGGAAAAGTAGTAATAAGGAAGTGATATAAACTGAGGAAATATGAAAATCGACTTAAAATTTCTTGCTATGTATAGATATTTCTCATAAATAGGGATAAAACAGAAGAAAGACGGAAATTATAAGTTGCAGCGTGTAATAAATGCGCATAGCGAAGCTAAAACAGCTGAACTGCACTTCCGTTACCATGATAACCGTGCCCCACAATATGTACTCCTTTAATTCGCTAAAGACCGTACATTTTCAAATGAAATGCTTCGTTATTGCTGAGGTTTCTGGTCGAGGGTAAGAAGCTTAAAGGTTCACCCCGTGTGGGGAATCGTATGGTTTCCTCCACAACGGCAAAGTTCTCTGCATATTGTTCAACTCCAGCAGCTCTTGAACGAAACCTGGTAAACTTTGGATCATCCCATTTTATTTTATTAAACGACGCTTTAACCTTAAACCCACTTTTTAACTTGTCAACCCTTATGTTCATCCTGAAATCCTTTTCATTATCATGAACCACAAAGCCTGTAATTGGTTTTGATGGAGAAAAAAAACAATTTTTATTATAATTGTTTTGTGAACTGCAATATTTTCTGTTTAAGGGATACTGGAATTGAGATTTTGGGCAAAAATGACAAAAAATTTTGATTTTTGCCATTATTTTACAAACCCTTGTGAAACATTGTGGCTAAAATGCTCTTGTTTCGGCAATTTACAAAGCCCAGCAACATTTTTAAATCAAAGACTAACTACCAGAGACTTACTTGTAATGCATTTGTAATGTTTCGGTACATACGAGGAAATACATAAAACTCTGTATGTAATTTACCCAAAAGAGAAATTTATATATATATATATATATATATATATATATATATATATAAAGACAATAACAACTACTGTGTCCACTTCTTAGGCAGAATTGAATATGGGTTGCTCAGTTATCGATTAATTGAAGTCTAAAACAACGCTTGTGCTGCAGCCAATGAACAGGCATGACAGCAAAAGTAAATAAATCTTCAAGTAAGAAGAAGAAAACAGTTCACAGAAAAAAAAAAGAAAAAAAAAAGATTATAAAAATGAAAATGGAAACAGAAAAGCAGTATATATAGCATAATCTTTAAAAAAAAATATAGACATTTATTTTTGCTATTCTAGGATTGCAGATAATGCTACAGTCATATTTAGCTAATTGTAAGGTAGTTTTACAAAATTAGTACAAATTTTGTTATTAAATTTTTTTCTCGTTAGAGCACTGGCCACTCGTGACATAAAAAGTTAGTACAGTATTACCTATGGAGTTTACTTTGAAAATAATGCTGATTATTTACTACACAGTTTGAATGTAACATTATAAAGATACGAGACACAGTTATATTTACTCCCTGTTTCAGACTATTTATTTCACAACAGAAGGCTGAAAACTACTGTATTTCAATATAAAATACAACATATCAGAGGTACTACAACAAATGTACTATAGGAAAATTAACTCTTAAAAAAATATATTGACATACTTATACAAGATTCCCTGTTTGTACGTCATTTTATGAAAATACGCTAATGCATTTAGCTACACTAAACTATGCTGGCAATGCTCGCTGGCTCGCGCATCCTTCTGAGTTGCTATGCGACAGCCAATCAACGACTCACATTTCTCCCCCTCTTAGATGCCGGAATTCTTTGTTTCGGTTATACTTACTATCTCGGAGCATAAAGCAAGCGTCTGCCGTTTCCATGACAACGGCAAGTGCAGTCAAATTCGTTCTGACCGATTGGGCTGAATCAGAGGATACAGATATAAGAATTATGCCAAAGCAGAGCTGTTACCTATAAATTTGTATATCAACACACAGGTTTAAATTTTAATTAAAAACGGAAAACCATGAAATTAATAATTAGGTAGATACAGGATAAGAGATTAGCTGTACCTGCTGCCCTGAAAAGCCGGCCCTGAGTTATAGTTTTTAAATTTTGTACGCACATTTGCTTATATACTTGTATTTAAAGTGACAACATTCAAACTAATAGCATTATAATTAAAAGTTACCCGGTATGCCTTAAAATGACGTTTGAATAATATGGATATTATAACTATAAGCATTTAAGTTCATTTTTAACTTGTACCAAGTTCATTTGATCTTAGTTGTCAAACTTGACAGATGTTTTCCTTCTTGGTCTTTATGCGGTTCTTGTTATAATTTCGTCACCTTATTTTATGAAGGAAGCTGGCAATTTCAATATTTGTTTATATACTTTCCTTATAAATGCTGAAACATTTTTTTCGGCATTTTAGTAAAAGTGTATTTGTGCATCGAAATTGTCTGTAGTAACATAAGGAGAATATATATTGATTGTATGGAATATTTAGCGAATAAAATTATAAAAATTAAATAATATATCCACTAAGTGCTCCTACAGTTATGAATGTCCAGTCCAGTGTTACAATTTCTACAAACAATCAAACAGATGAAGGTCGAAATGGAAATGATTTACAAAGTATAGCGGATACTGAAACATGAAAATGTACAATTATTAATAACACAATTTTGAAAATCAAATTCCGTTAGTTAAATTGAGTCCACACTATTTATATTTTGCTTAGAATTTTTTAACTTGGTACTTTGAACAATTTGTGCAAATGACATTTCTCAAAAAAAAATTTTCAGTTGCCCGCCATGGTGACTGTTGATTTATAGGCTTAATGATGATTAGGCTAAAGAAGCTTTCAGATAAGTGCGCTGTTCTGATTAATTTGCATAAAAACAATTGCACACAAAATAAAAGTGACAAAATGGAAACGACAACATTGGGTGGAATTCTTGATATTTTTATCCGGAATGGTTACTGACTCAAGAGCTAAATAAACATGGTAAGTTGTTTTTAGCAAGTCAAAAAACTTGTATTTTTCAAATTTAGAAAACAAAACTGCTAAAAATTAGTAACACTGTATAATGTGCCTACAGTTCTAGAACAGAGAGGCAAAACTTGGAGAAGAAATTGCCTTATTCTGACAGTAGTAGAAGTGAGCCTAGCTATCGCTTTCCCCCCGGAAATACGTTCAGGGAAGCATGACGCCAGATTTCTTCCGTGGATGCCAATTACCAGAATGTGCCCTAGAAAACACTTTGACTATATATGCTACAACTGACAACAGTGTTTTGCTTCTGAGGAAATAAGGCTAATGACGAGAGAGTGTTGAAATATGACTTTAAACCTCAGATATCTTGAAGCTTTCAAGCAAGATGTTCAGAAAATGGACTCAGCCTAAAATTCTACAAAGGGCACTTTGCACTCAATTCTGAGTTCAAAAAATCCAGAGACACGAACAAGAAATGCTTGAAAAGACTTTTTGGACAGGCTATATTTGACGATTATCAAGACAATAAAGAAAAATGCCGTAAAATCATCAGAAGCGTTGAAAGAGTTTGACAAAAAATGGAAAATAAAATCTTACAAGAAACGAAAGAAAATATTCAGGAAACAAATGAAAAGATGCTCAGGCAATAAAAATGCAGCGCTCATACCAGGAAATGTTCTAATTTACACAATAAAAATCTTCTATATTCAGTAGTCTAGCTAGCATTTATCTATAAACTCCATGACAATCTAAAACACATAAAAAAGATTTTTTTTCAAAAAGGCTACCTTAACTTATCTGAGTTGAAAACGTTGATGTTGATTTTTGGTCCATTATCAGCCCATTGTTCCCATGAAGATGAATAAACAATATATACAATACTACAGAGATGTCCTGAAAAATTTTCAAGGCCATATCATACTATTTCCGTGCAACAATACACTTCTCCTCGTCACGCTTAAATTTCCTTCCTCGAAGGTTCTTCTTGAGTTTTGAGAAGAGGAAATAGTCGCTGGGAGGTAGATCTGGGCTGTAGGGTGGATGGTCGATCTCCTTGAGGCCGCATTTCTTCACAGCTTCCTTTACAACAAGGAGCTGTGTGTACAGGGGCGTTTTCGTGAAAAAGGCGCACACCACCACTCAACTTTCCTCGCCTTTTCTCTTTGATGGAGAGTGTAGTCTGTGCAGTAAGCCAGCATAGTGCTCCCCATTTACTGTGGTGTTCCTCTCCTTGAAGTCAGTGAAGAGTATTCCGTCACAGTTTCAAAAGATTGTGGCCACGATCTTCTAGGCTGACTGAGTGACCTTGGTCTTTAGAGGCGGTGCTTCGCCAGGTTTACGCCACTCCATTGATTCTCTTTTGGTCAATGGATCATAGTAGAGGATCATAGTTTCATATCCTGTAAGAATGGTTTGCAGAACTTCTCTCTCGTTGCCAAGGCAGATCTCCAAAATTGCTAACTCGTTGCTACTTTTGGATACAAAAGCAGGAAAGAAGTATAGGCGCCCATCTTGCATTAACCTTATTCATGTTTAAATTTTCATGAATAATTGAAAGGACTGTTGTTTTAGAAAGGCCCAACCTTGCTGTTATTTCTGTAACTTTGAGCCCCGGTCTTCCATAATTTCTCCAAGAGCGATGTTTTCAGGAGTGAGCACCTCCAAGGGCTAACCTGCACGCCCTACGTTTTAAATGCTTTCTCGACCCATTGGAAAAAGTTTGGCACATTCTTTTACGGTAGAATATGAGGGGGATGCTTCCCCATATACACCGTCCATTCGCTGTTTAATTTCATTTGAAGTAATTCCTTCTTTTGTAAAGAACTTAATAACAGCTCGATACTCCATTTTGAACATGTCGCAATCTTTTACACATAGCCTTTCTTATGCAACTATATCTGAACAACTGAACACAGCGGAGCGGAAGTTACAACTGCAATTGTTTACTTAACAGATAATGTATGACACTAGAAGGGATTTTTTACTTATCGGCGAGCCTGGAAACATAAGAACCTACCCTTGTATCTCACAAAATGAACGTTATTGCTCCCTGATCCTCCCTACAGCCTTGTGTGGATTTTCTATTTTCCCCATATTGAAGAACACATTTGTAAGAGGCGTTTTCCATCATCAGAGCCAGTGGTGAAGGCAACGAAATTGATTCTGATGAACCTGTCGAAAATACTTTCCAGCATGTTTTTGAAGACTGACAGAAAAGCTGAGACAAGTACTTTGCATTCAACGGTGATTACTTTCAGGGAGATGATCAAAGTTATGAGAATGAGTAAAGGTATATTGTAAAAAAATTATGACGATTCTTTATTGAACAGCCTCGTACAAATATGTTTATTATTTGACAGAAAAAACAATAGTTAGAAATGTATCGTCTTATACTGCGGAACTGTGGAGTTTTTGATCACTTTAAGTGTGAGATTAATGACTCAGCCTCCGTGTAGTCCTGACCTGGCACCAAACTTTTTCTTGTTCCTAAAATAATCAAGAAGAAAATGCGAGGATCGCCTCAATAATTTAGAAAACAAGTTTAGAAAACCTTTGGAAAATGTATAATCAGAACTTAGAAAACAAATTTCACCAATTAAGCGCCACATATCACGGCCTGTAAGTGAAATACAGGATTCTTTTCATTTGGGAAATACAATAAATGAATAACGTTGTGTTATTATTATTGAAACAATTATTTGTATAATTGAGACGAACACACTGTCCCTTTCTTCAGCGCGAAGAACGTGAAACTGTCCGCCATTCATTTATTACACTTCCCTTCCCATATGGTGACATTGTGATGTTATACAATTGGCGGAAACTTCTGGAATCTATCTCGTAAGGAGTTGCATAAAACAGATAGAGCTATATATAACTTAAATAACATTTTTTTTTATTTTATATGTTTAAAGCCATCTGTAGCAATTATAAAGCAGAAGGGGAAAAAATGGCAGTGGAAAATTAGCGGCGATATTTTGCTATTTGCTGAATACAGTCCAAGGAAAACCACCGTTTGTCCTTGACCATCAAGTCGGATTGTGTCATTCAAACGCGAGGCCATACTACGCTCAATCGTCCATCAACCAAGATTTCAGATTTAAGGATCTATAAAAACCTCCACATGCCATGCTTTGCACATAGGTCTCAAGGTCCAGTGTTTCACTCATAGCGTGTACTTTCTCTGTAGAGGTCGCTAGTTTACAGTTTCATATTCACAAGGTTAACAGAGTTCCACCTTCATTGCATAACCTTATGCTACATCCTGTTGAACTCATGAGTTTGCCATGAATATACGCGACGTGTCTCAAGATAAGAAACACAGTCATTGGTGGTGCGTCCAGAGTGTAACCCTCATCACCGGCAAGAATACTCAAGAAATGTCACAACTAAAGTACAAACCAGTAACTTTGTTAGCCCTTTAATCTATTAAAAAGAATATATACATACAGTCTCAAAGCCCTCAATGCTGAATAGCATTTGTTGTTTCATCATGTTAAAACATTATCACATACTAATATATTGACTTGTCGTTCATATTAGCTAATTTCGAAGAAATGTGCTATTGGGGCTGTACCCATAAAAAGAATGTTGAAATTTCTCTTCACAACTTAACATCGATCAAATATACCAGGTATAATAAATGACGGCGAAAAAAATCTGTAAAGGGTCTAGAGGCCGCAATTATTGCGTTTTCTCAACGAAACTCGGTAGATAACGACCAATTAACAAACGATTCATCCAGTTCGTCAACCAGCAAAATTGCACCATTAGAAGTGGAGGTTAACCTAAAGTGAAAATTTAAAAATCGCCTTGGCGGCCGCAATTTTTTGTTTTTTTCCTCAATGAAACACTTTATATGTAATTAAAATAAAATAAGAAAAATAGTTTCCGAAAAATCAGCGAGAGCAGATTTGGGAGTTTACTCGAGGCACTTATTTATAATTATCTCCTGATAGTAGACACAAGAATTACTGCTTTCTTCCGATTTCTGTAAACAGTGTATATAACTTCTCTGCTCTAGCGCTCTGACCGCCACGGTGGCCGAGGTCGTTAAGGCGCGGACTCGTGAGCGGGAGGTCTGGAGTTTGAATCCCGCCAGGACCGTCCTTCCTGACCGAGGTTTTTTCCAGGTTTTCCTCAGTCCTCATAAATTGCAAATGCCTGGGAGGTACCCTAAACTTAGGCCTGGAACGTTTCCTTCCTTAAAAAAAAATAAATCCTTTCCCAAATATCATTTCATCTCGTATATCACCAGTGACCATCACCTGTGGTGCCTCAGTAACAAAAACGGGCGTTAAACACTATTCCATCACTCTAGCGCTCTGATAACCTTCACAATTTCAACTTGCTGAGGAATTCGCTTAGTTTACGCAGCTCTGACGTTTTGAATAAATTCTATCGATTTGAACTACACTAAAAGCATGAAAACACCATACAGCTGGTTCCAAAAACCCCTACGATAATGACCAGCTGTTGGATAGTTTAGTGCGTGTTGTGAATAACCTTGGAAGCATCAGCTTGAACTTTACACCAATACTACATTTTGCTTTGAATGACCCTATCTTTGGATTTAATTATTACGAAAGAAGGAGGGCATTTCAGCACCTCAACCTTACTCAAGGGCTGGCCGTTTGTGTCTAAGCCTCCAGGGGCGGCACGCTGAAAAAAGAGATGAGGTGAAGGAAACACAAGGTAGCCAGGATTCAAATGCAGTTTGGCACGGACATACTTAACGCTGTTTCTAGTTAGAAAAACCCCTACGTGGATGGAGGCCCTTCCCTCCCAGGAGTTCGAGCCCCTTAGAGAGCACGCCGTCATTAAACTCCATACCTAGCCACTTCGCCCTGGCACTTTCGGCCATGTAACACAACCTACCAGTGAAATAGGGGAGTAGAACATTCGTAAAAACCGCAACATTCGCCAGTGTGTTCCAACCTTGCTAGGGTTTACGTTTACCTGTAAACACTGCACAACTATGACAGAGAAGTTGCCGAACAATGGATTGGTTTTACTTTGCGGAAGCAAAGTAGAGTATGTCAGCACTCAGAGATATTTAAATTTGAGTTAAAAACAGAAAACCATTCCTTTTTTTTTTTTTTGAGTACTGTTTAACGCCCGTATTTACTGCTGAGGCACCACCGGCGATGGGCACTGATGATACATGAGATGAAATGATACATTGGGAAAGGATTTTTTTTTTTAAGGAAGGAAACGTTCCAGGCCTAAGTTTAGGGATCTCCCCAGCATTTGGCAGTTATGAGGACTGAGGAAAACCTGGAAAAAACTTCAGTCAGGAAGGACGGTCCTGGTGGGAGGCGAACCCCAGACCTTCCGCTCACGAGTCCGCGCCTTAACGACCTCGGCCATCTGTGGCGGTACCATGACATTAATAATTACTTATATAGAGAATAAAAGATTAGAGCACGTTGTACCTCTATTTTAGTTTTACATGCGGCTTCGTATGAAGCAATGCTTGTTGCTAGTGTCGGATGAGTGACACGTCTCAAATGTCAAGAAATTTGAATTCTACAATAGGCTCACTAAGTTCAGTATTTATGGAAATTTAATTCTAAAATTGGTAGTTAAGAATAGCTGATAGCTTGACATGTGTTTTAAGCATTTCAAAAGTCTTAACAGGAGAGAACCTGAGAAACATGCAGCGACATTCGAAAAATGTAAAACTGGCCAGTCTCCAGGCAACTGGAATAATAAAATTAACATGGTGAAATTACAGCGTTTGACTGTTTTGTTATGCTCTCATAGTCGCCAAACACGCTGCGGTCATGTCCATAGGTAATTTGTGATTAATCATGCAGCAGTGCACTAAACACGAACGTGCCTCGGATGCAGAACATGATTATGAACCACGCTGACGGCTGTGACAGATGCGTTTGAGGAACATCTCCATATACCAGAGCCTGCGACAGGCGCTCAACGATCTGAAAGATGGCGAGAAATAAGAAAATTGACTGAAATAGTGAATTGGAACTGGTTCGTTTCTGATGTCATATGTTTCATACACAAAGTGTGGATATTTTTTGGGGGTTTCCTTCAACTTCCCCTTATAAGGGCCACTATTGCATAAAGTTAACGAAGAAGCGACCGTCCTCGCTGGATATCCCTCCACAGGTTACAACAGGCCTGTGCTAAGGAGTCTCGGCTTCTAATTTATCCAACCAAACAAGTGACAAAATACAGCGGTGCCTCGTGGCAGCATAAAACCAGAGTGCACACTTTTACTACTGCTACTGCTAAATACACATTACAAGCTTCAAGTTTCTTAATAACTAGAACTAACAATCAGCAGCATTTGGTTGAACATTTGCAATAGAGGAACAGAATTGATTTATTATTTAAAAAAATTCAGGTATTCATGACAGGAAACTTATCAGCAAAGTTTTGATTAAAGTCAGGAATGTACAGGATTCAGTCTATCTCTGCAGAAAGCATTGTATACTAAACCACAGTTTGTCGGTCCTGGTAGTGTAGTGGTAACCATACTTGTCTTCTAAACCCAAGATCGCGGGTTCAAACCCGGCCAGGACCGATGGATTTTTTCGGGCGTAAAACTCCTAAGTATGGCTTTCTTCGGAAGGGAAGTAAAGCCATGGGTTCCGTGTCGTACATTTACAGCACGATAAAGAACCTCAAGCCTGAAAGAAGAGACCTTTGAGCAAAATTTGTCGGCTGTTTCGCGCCCTGAGTGGAATGGGACGCTGATGACCTGAGCTGTTAAAGAATGTCCGTAAATAAACCAAATTAACAACATATCAGATTGTTTGTCCACTCCATTTTACAATTCTTGAAATTAATGGGTTGTATTTCATTAAGCGCGTTATAAACAGCAAATAAATTGCCAATATCAAGCAGATTTGCAAACGTTTGCAATAACGGAGAAACAAAACTTTCAGAAAAGACTGAAAATTCTAAACAGACCATGTAAACTTAACAATGACACACAGTAGAAACCAACATTCGCAATGGAAAATGTTAGGTATACAGTTTCAAGTTTATACAAATGCTGTAAGAGGTTAGTCCGGAGCATTAATCGGTCTACTGGCTTCATCCAAGATTCACAAGGTCATTCATTATATTCGTTTTAAGTATTGATATCAAAATCTTATCAGTACAAAGGTCATTAGATAACTCCTGAGACATGACAATCTGGCGATATGCACGGCCATAAACTGATACATTATCCCCTCCCTGCATTTATAGCGGATTCGGTTCAGCCACTGCAGTAGGCTATTGGAACTGTGGGAGTTCGAAAAAATAACTAAATCGACATGTGTTATACATTCTTTCTCAATTCGGGCAAAACATTGACCTCGTGACTTTTAAAGTCAATGAATTGTTTTTAAATATAAGAGATACTTCCTGCAAAATATGAAACCGTAGTACGTTTTATTATAATAAGTGTTAAAATATTTGATAAATACGCGGGTACCGCCACGGGTGACCGAAGTCGTTAAGGCGCGGATTCATGAGCGGGAGGTCTGGGGTTCGAATCCCTCCATTTCCTCAGTCTTCATAAATGGCAAATGCCGGGGAGGTACCCTAAACTTAGGCCTGGAACATTTCCTTCCTTTAAAAAATCCTTTCCCAATATATCATTACATCTCATGTATCATCAGTGCCCACGGCCTGTGGTGTCTCAGTAGTAAAAACGGGCGTTAAAATCATTAAAAGAAATTAAGTTGCAAATGGATAAAGAATTTAAACAAACAATAGCAATACTTTGAAAAAAAAATATTTCTCAACATAATGTTTCTGTAAATTGAGAAATTTGTCTCATCGTTTCACAGACCCTGAAACCCAGCAGCATAAAATTCTTTGAGCTGCTATCGAAACCAGGCCCTCTTAAACGTCATATCGTAAATATGACGTTTAAGAGGGCCGAAAAGTTGAAGTCGCTTGGAGCAAGGTCGGGGCTATACGGAGGATGCTCCAGAACTTTCCAAATGAAATATTGCAGCGCCTCATTTGTCTTGTATCAGTATAAGGACACGCATTGGCATGCAAGAGCAACACTCTTTTGGTGAAGAGTTTTGGTAGCTTCCGTTGAATGGCCTTACAAAGTTTCCTGAGTATGTTACAGTAGAAGAGGTATTACGATTTGTGCTTGAGACAAGCAGTGTGTCTTCGTGATCCCGAAAAACTGCGAGCGTCATTTTCCGGGCGGATGGTACCTTATCTCGGGCTGGTAATGGGGAACCCAAGACCTGTGACGATGCGGGCTTGCATATCATGTTAGTGATTGATATGCTGTAATGCCAGACCATTCTTTGCATTTAAGTCTTCAACTTGCTGCAAATTCGCCCCTGTGACAATTTTGGCCAGCCGATACGTGTACGCCCTTCAGAGAACGTCTGCACACAACTGTAAACAGCTTGACGTGACAGTCATTTCTCACCGTGGATAGGAAATATTTATTTATTTATGAATATGCCTTCATTCCATATTTTTACTCATAAAAATCACACAGAGGAGCATTGCTAGATGGTTGTATACTCTTGTATATTCATACAGAGATGCAACTGCTGTTTCACTATTGTGAACATCTGGGGAGAACGCAGCCAAACCTAAGAGTGGAGTTTGTATTGCTTATGAGAACAAGTGGGAAGCACGAAGAATTCGGTGCTGGCGTACGTCGGATGTATCTAGTGACTGAGTAAAAGCTTGCTAACCCCTTTTAAGTTTCAAAATTTCCTGTCTTTTGAGTAAACGGCAGGAACCCTAGTAGGCATAAAAAATGTAATTCAAAAGCAGAATATCATGGTTTATTTACTCCGATACAGCAGGCGGGAAGGAAGATTATGCATATTCATGGGTTAGCTAACAAGTTAATTTTGAAGGAAGGTTTGCTCTGGAGTTGCACTTGGAGGCGGTAACTAGGGCAGGATAGAGCAATCAATTTCAATTTCCTGAAAAGACGGGGCGCCTCACCCACCCGCCCTAATCGCGCACTACAAACTCTTGCTCCCAAGGAACGCGAAAACTTTACGCACGGTGAAAGTTTTTTTTTACGTTATCTCAAATGTCTTCCTGTTATTTACTCTCCCAAAGTGTTATCACTTGGCACACTCGTTTGTGCAGGCAATTATACGAATAATGTCCTTTTGAATATTCTCTGACGTTCAGAGCCTCTAAGCAGGTTGAATATTTAACACGGAACAAATGCTGTGGTTCATGTAGAGCATTTACATCAAGGTAAAAAGGTGCTCGAACCCAATCCATAATCTTTGTCCACATTTTATAAAGTAAATAGGCCACCGTTTTCATGATTGGATCCATATACACGAGCAGTATTGAATATGTCCTTCCCCAATATGAGGAGAAACACTTATCTCTTTTTTGAAGGACATTTACGAGGGGCATTCACTGTCGTACAGTTCTGTGTAAATGGCTGGTGAAAAATCATGAATGCTTCTGAAGAAAACTTTACATTCTACATTTTCACACGCTATAAGCAGGTGAAAGAGCGAGGACTTGGTAGCTGTTCATGGTGATCAAGTGTGTTCATTTGATACCGTTGCAAGGTGAATTCCATCATTTGAAGAAGGACGAGAAACTTTGAAAGACAACCCTCGCTCTGGACGACTTAGAGAAGTTGATTAGGTTGCTTTAGGACGCTGTTTAACATCTCAGGTCATCGGCGTCCCATTCCATTTGTCGGCCAACACCTCAGAGGCCTCTTCTTTCAGACTTGCAGTTCTTTTACATGTCGCAAGTCTACGCCATGGGACTCGCTGCTTTCTTCCCTTCCGAAGGAAGCCATACTTAGAATTTTTATGCCCGAAAAAATCCATCGATCTTGGCCGGGATCGAACCCGCGATATTTGGTTTAGGAGGCAAGTTAGGGAAGCTGTAAACAAGAGAACAATTGAGAGAGTGAGGCACTTGGTGAAGAAAAATCGACATATTACTGTTGAAATACTAAGTATGGAATAGGGTTTCAATGTTGGCAGCATTGACAGTATACTCCATGAACATTTAAAGTTGCGAAAAATGTGTGCAAAATGGGTTGCACATAAGATCATAAAGAGAAGAGGGTAAAGGAATGTGGAAGGAAACTGCTGAGCATGTTTACACCAAATGTTCTAAAAGTTTGACAGATATACGTACTGGTGATGAAAGTTGGTTTTATTTCTATACCTCTCCAAATAAAGCTCAGAACTGCGTGTGGGTAAATGAGAATGACCAAGACCAGTTGTTCTTCACAAGATTTTCGTTCTGGGAAGCGAATGTTCGCTGTTTTCTTCAACTATGAAGGATCATCAGCGGTTGACTGTATGTCAGAAGGAAAGACAACGAATGTAGAATACTATGACACTTGTATTTTGCATCCTTTATTTGAAGAGCTGAGGCGGCGGCGGCCAAAGACAGGAACTTCAAGGCTGTTGCTTTTGCACGATAGTGCGTCTCTTCACAGAACAGCTGCAAATTTGAGGAAACTGGAAGTCGCCAAAGTCCAATTGCTTCACCATCCACCCTACAGTCCTGACATTGCTCTTTGCGACTCAAGTGAAATCTGGCTGTGCTGGAAAATCTTTTAAACAAGTGCAGGACCTTGCTCAAGCTATAAATTCAGCTCTGTTGACAATATCTCAGTCAGTACTTTTGACAAGTGGCTGCACCTTCTACAACTATGTGTGAAGAGATATGGAGAATACTTTGAAGAATTATGAGGATATGTTTGCGAATTCAGTCCTTAACTTGAGCTTTAGGATGACACTTGCAAAACCTTTTGTATGTCCTTGGTAAAAGTATTGTAATCGCGGGAACTTGAATAAATTGCGGAAATATGATAGTCCGATAATCAGATCACTGGACCTTGAAAGACCCTGTTGGTGCCGCAAAGCTATAACATTATACAGAATTCAGGAACATGCTAGTTTTTCTCTACATTACTCTGTACCCCACCACTTTTCACAATACGAAGTTTGTATTCTAGATAAAACTGACATAAATGCAAGTGAAACAAAGTCAACATTCATTCCATTAGAAATCAGTTAGTTGATATAAGAATTTCTCATTGAACAATTTAACGCATTAAAAAGAAATACTTAGCTTTGCTCATATGTTTGATAGTAAGCAAAGGTTAATTGCTTTTACAATTATAGTTTTGAAACATAAAGTTTGTGTATTAACCTACGTACATCTGTATATGGAAACAATTGCTAGTTTGACTATAGAAGCTCCGCCTATGAGACAATGACAGGCAGGAAAAATACTGTGGGTAATTATCGAATGCCAATGAGGAGGAAGAAGAGATAATGTAATAAAATCCGCCACAACCATTATCACGTCAGTGCGATGATGTATGTTATGTATATAACACCTCCTAAGGCCAATGTGTGTGTAGGTTAAACACAGATGTGAAATAAAAAACATTTGTAAAGTGTGATAACAGATACTTCTCAAAATTAACCCCAAACATATGTATTGTGATTATTAATAGCAAGGGAAGTACAGTGAGTAAATTTTGTTTAAAATTATGTATTTATGATTTGCTCTCAAAAATGACCAGAGAGCGGAAAAGATAAAATAAAAATTTAACATGTTTAAACCTAGTGCCATTCATGACTTACAAAATTTAAAGACATATAAACAATCAAATGCACACTTTTAAATGGGTATTATCTTTACACGATATTAGTAATCATAACAATATTATTTACTTAAAATTATATAAATGCATAAAACATTAATATTTACAATATATAGTGTATATGTTGTCACTTGTATTTTGAGTTACAATCCTGTGATTTCCAAAGAGTTTCAATCAAGTATTGATAAATAAGAACAGCGAATGGTTTTTCATACAAGTTGTTGCGAAAAGCGCCCAATATTTTCATAGTCCGGGAATTTCTAGAGTCCCCAGCTTACGCAGTTTTCTTGTCAGAGAATCTATACCATGGGTGTTTTGTCTAATCACGTTTTCGGTTTATCTATTTGAAATAAAACAACGCCTTCAATTACTTTACCTCAGTACATAAACATCGTAAATGTGCATCATCTTTGAAGAATAAACGCTGTTAACAGTAAGTACTCTGCAGCTGGGAACCGTTACCTTATAAACAGAATTAAAAATTCGTCACGCAAGGGCTGCGTAAACTACGCGAATTCCTCAGCAAGGTGTATTACAGAGCGCTAGAGCTGAGAAATTGGTGCCGCTAGAACGGTTTTTAAATTTCGATGTTCAGACATAACCGTCCCTACTCCTAATGGGCCAATTTCCCTCATTTTCAGAAACAATTTGTCTTATTTCATTGAAATGGAAAACATATCGTTTCGTTGAAGGGGGGCGGGGTTAAAAATATGCCGCTAGAGAAATTTTTAACTTTAGTCTGATTTCAATGATTTTCAGATTTTATTTCAAGTTTAGTAGAGAAAAAGCAAAAATTGCGGCCACTAGGGCGATTTTTACATTTTTGCTTTAGATTAACCCCAATTCTTTAAATTTCAGTTTTCAGGTATATCCCACTATTTATAGTCCGATTTCCGTAATTTTCAGAAACTATTTTTCTTATTTCATTTAAATGGTATCTACCCAGTTTTGTTGCAAAAAAAAAAAAAAATATTGGTGCCACTAGAACGATTTTTAAATTTTGTATTTCAGGTGAACCCCATTCCTAATATTATACTTTCGCTGATTTTCAGAAATTATTTTTATTGTTTTATTTCAGTGGCATATCCTGAGTTTTGTTGAGAAAAACAATTGCATTATCTCACACACACACACACACACACATGGTGCCTAGTATAGGGGTCGATGGATGTTTTAAGAAAATTTTTAAAAATCGTTTCATGGGTACAACCTCAATAGCATCGGAATTCTCTAAAATGAACAATACGAAAACCCTCCGGTACTACTTCCAGTAACTAGTTCGAACTAGTATAAATCTTTCAGGGCCACTTACTACGCTTAGCACCGCACCCTTGAGTGCACAATCATCTTAACTGTCGGAAACCACTACCCCCTCCCCAGAATCGCCCCTTCGGTGACGTCAGAGTGTTCAGAATGCGGAGATTCCGCATAAAGGAATCTGCAGGGGTCGGAACTTCCCCTATACGAGATGAAGGATGGATATATCGTCTTTTGTTTATCAGCTTTATCATTTGGTTCCTTCTGTTTAACATGAAATAAAGAAAACAGGAGAAGCAGAAAGAGAGAAGTCAAAAGAAAAAATGGCACCTCTCTTTGGTGCATTTCTCATCCTTTCTCTTTGCTAATTTTCTTCCCTTTCTCTATTCTTTTTTCTCCCATATCCCTTGAGTTTTAATACAATTTTAAGCACATTTTAAACAGCTACAAATCGACAAAGATGGCCGAGGTCGTCATGGCGCGCACTCATGAGCGGGAGTTCTAAGGTTTGTTTTCCTTAGTCCTCGTGAATGACAAATGCCGGGGAGGTACCCTAAACTTACACCTGGAAGTATTACTTCCTTTAAAAAAAATCCTTTCCCAATATATCATTTCAGCTCGTGTATCACATGTCCATCGCCTGTGATGCCTCAGTAGTAAAAAGGGGCGTTAAACGCAATTTAGAGGAAAACTATAAACACTTATAGGTATTAGTTACAAAACTACCTGGGAAGTGCCTAGAGAAAAATGGATGAACTGAGCTTGAAAGTTACACATTTACACAGGCCGGAAAACAATCGTGGTTCTACTCAGTTTCGCCCAAACAGTTGTGCAAATGTGGGGAGCATATTTTGACAATCCGTGCAGTTCACCCACTGTATCGATCTCGGTTTCTCAGTTACATGTCCCTGCTCCACGCTATGGGCTCACAGAGAGAAAAAAAAAAACCTACAAAAATACCATCCTACATGGAAATATGTTGAGAGAGTTTATAATAATAGCTTTCCTATTGTAATCGCTAATTAATTCAACACAGAGGTTCGTCAAAATCGGGACGAAACTTTATGACACTATCTTATTATTAATGCCATTATCAATGTAATGAACGAAAAAACATTAATTTTAACTAAAATTATTAATATTTTTAAACCTTAAAGCCTTTGCTTAGTGTACGTGGCGCATATTTTTAAACAAAGTGTTTTCCAAAGGTTACTTGAAAATGTAGCAATTTATTATTATATACTTTACTAGTTTAAGACTCTAAATTTTTTAATTTTGTTAAGAACTGCAAAAAATCTTCACTTATGATAAGGAACTGCAAGAGTGAGAATATCTTTTGAAATATGTCAGTGCCTAGAGGCTTATTGCGATCTCACCTGTGTACCCTATGGCGCCACAAGTCCCATCTGCTGATGAGTACTTACTACAGCCCACAAATGTCATCGAATTTACCGGAATAATTCTGGTCTTTAAGAGCACCCACCTGTGAAAAATGTCAGAAATAATGCGGATTAATAATGTTAATTTGTTTTAGACTCATATAAAAAGCTATTTTGTCCTATTGTTACTTTAAAGACCTGTTATATGGTCATGTGCACGTGTAAAGATCATTTCTTAAATATTAAATGCTAATTTTCTCAAAACTGCTATTTCTTGCACATAAGGAAATTCAAATTTCTACATGCGATGTTAAATTTTACCAATTAACTTGAACGTAAACAGCTATAACAGAATTTGCTCATGTAATGTTCCATTTATATTTAAATTGCAACAAAACAACAGCGAAAACATTTTTTAAAATAACATTTCATTTAAATAATAGTTCTGTTATATGCAAAAATTGTCTCAATTATGTGTTTGAAATATAACTTTTTTTTCTTTTCCAAATTTTGAAAACTGCATTGCATAATATTTTTTCCTGCTGAGATTTTTGATAGATTTGTTTTAAATTGCATGGGATAATTCTATTAATATATGGTTAAAGAAAAGTGAAGTGAAATGGCCAAGAGTAATAGAGCATTTTGTTTTCGGAGGCCGGTCCTCTAAAGATGGAATAAACATAAAAGTGAAAACATCACGAAATAAAATCAGGGACAGACACGGATGAGCCCAAAGAAAACTCTTGGCTCTGTTAAAAAAAAAAAATTGCAATCTGCAACATCAATATTTGAATATGAACACCAGTCGTCATGCACTAGCCAATTTCTGTTACCACTGTGCCATTCATATGTTTTAAAACATTTTTTTCGCAGGCAAGGACGTTTCCACTGCATTCTCTCAGGCTGGTACATAAAATTCTTCACCTGTGACAATTCCGGCTAGCATATCGTGGTAGACATCGATCTGTTGCAATGCCAGACCCATTCATGTGGGGTACATCATGTGCGACACCTGTCGCAAACAGACTCTGTGAAAACTTTATGCCGTGTGAACAAAATAACAACAACCACAGTGTCTCTAGTTACTCTTCTGCCTGCACGGATTGTCTTCAACTCCGTTGGCCAGCCGACGCGGTGTTCGAGTTGGATACGTGTCCGTCCTTCAGATAACTTTTACACCCAATTGTAAACAGCTTGACGTGACAGGCATTGCAGATGGGAAACATTTATTTATGAACATTATTTTATTCTATACCTTTTTCCCTCAAAAATCACACAACGGAGCGCTGATCGAGCGTTGTACACGTATCAGAGGCGACGCCATCTTGCAACTGCTGTTTCGCTATTGTAAACATCAATTATCTTATTTCGCACGTCACAAGTTAAAACCGGTAATATGGCTTACATTCACCCGCATTTGTTTTGTATCAAGGTCTAATATGCTACAGATAGACCTGGGGGGCAGCCCTTGAGCAAGTTTGAAGTGCCGCCCCTAACAATCCAGTCCAGGAAACGCTTGAGTTGATAGAATCTACATAGTTTATTTATAGTTTAAATTTTTTTACATTTTTGAGTGATTTTTCTAACAGAATACACAGGTTGGGTTTTGATTTCCTCTTCAATTATACTTTTTAAGCCTCTTAATTGAGCTTCGCACTGAAATCTTTTAAATTATTTTTTTTTACAAGAGAAAACGAAAAGCGCACAAAATCGCAGATAATGCCACTCTTAAGAATGTTTTCATATCGGCCTACTTGTAAAACCGGTCATAAGTAAGGTATGGCTCGAACAACCAGATATTTTAATTTCTCTTTACGTAAGAGCCTAACTAAGGAGAGCGAAATGCATTTTCATTAACGAAACTAGGTTTTGTCTGCACAGGGTTTCGTTTGTAGACGTCAGTTACATGATACACAGCTTGCTTCTGACACTGATATACCAAACCTGACCCACATTTTAAAGTAACAGTAAAATATTTGCCCACACATCGCATGCTTCTGACAATCCGTGGCTTTGTTGTAAAACAATGTGTGCTGTAAGAGTAGTGAATTCCAGGACATTATAAACAAACTGTAAAAGTATTTATTTTACGTTACAAATCTTGATATGACAACAGAATATCCTTCAAAATTGATTTCTTTGCGCGAAAATGAATTGTTATGGAGAGTTTGTTAATCTCTGAGTCATCTGATCAAGGCAATTCAGAGTCTATACAAAAGTATAAGAATTAAGATTGACAATAGTGTTAGAATTGGAGACAAAACAGAAGAAATAAACCAATGCGTCTAACAGGCCACCATTATTCAATATATATAGACGAAACAATTAAACAGTGGAAAAATTACTCTACTGGGGGTATGAAAATTAATAAATACGAGGGTAGATCCATAAGTTCCCGGCCTCGCTGAAAAGGATTGTCGCCTTCACAAAACTCTTATCTGTGTCATACCTTATGGTTAAGTAAATAATCGCAGCTTCCCCTTCGCTGTGTTCAGTTGTTCAGATACAGTTATATAAAGAAGGCTATGTGTAGAACATTGTGACATGTTCAAAATGGAGTATCGAGCTGTTATTAAGTTCTTCACAAAAGAAGGACTTACTACAAATGAAATTAAACAGCGATTGGATGTTGTGTATGGGGAAGCATCCCCCTCATATTCTACCGTAAAAGAATGGGCCAAACTTTTTCGAATGGGTCGAGGAAGCATTGAGGACGAAGAGCGTGCAGGTCGGTCCTTGGAGGAGCTCACTCCTGAAAACTTCGCTCTTATGGAAGACCGGCGGCTCAAAGTTACAGAAATAGCAGCAAGATTGGATCTTTCTATAACAACAGTTCTTCGAATTATTCGTGAAAATTTAAACACGAATAAGATTAGTGCAAGATGGGTGCCTAGACTTCTTTCCTCAGTCCAAAAGCAGCAACGAGTCATTTGTTGTCAGGCATTTTTGGAGCTCTGCCTTGGCAACGAGAGAGAAGTTCTGCAAACCATTGTTACAGGAGATGAAACTATGGTCCTCTACTATGATCCCATGTCCAAAAGAGAATCAATGGAGTGGCGAAGCATCGCCTCTAAAGGCAAGGTCACTCAGTCAACCAAGAAGATCATGGCCACAATCTTTTGGGACTGTTAAGGAATACTCTTCATTGACTTTAAGAAGAGGAACACCACAGTAAATGGGGAGTACTATGCTGGCCTACTGCACAGACCACCTGCTTCCATCAAAGAGAAAAGGGCAGGAAAGCTGAGTGGCGGTGTGCGCCTTCACGACAACGCGCCTGTGCACACAGCTCTTGTTGCCAAGGAAACTGTGAAGAAATGTGGCTTCAAGGAGATGAACCATTCACCCTACAGCCCAGATCTAGCTGCCAGTGACTATTTCCTCTTCTCAAAACTCAAAAAGAACCTTCGAGGAAGGAAATTTAAGTGTGACGAAGAAGTGATGGACGCTGTTCATGCCCATTTTGCAGACAAGTCTTCTCACTATTTTTTTTTTTGGGGGGGAGGATTGAATTGTTAATTCTAAGATGGAGAAATATATTGTAATAAAGAGTAACTACATTGAAAAGTGATTTATAGTTTTTGTCTTTATTGTACTTTGAAAATGGTTAGGCTGGACCTATCCTCGCATTTCAATAATTTAACACTTAAGTACAGACGCCGTTAAGTCGACAGGACGCTGCTAAAGCATTTGCGCTGTTGTAAGATGTACGGAGCTTGCGTTATATTGCCTACGTGTTACGAGTTAGGTTAGGTTAGATTTAAAAGGATATGTTTTAGCAGGATGTTGCCACCTGTCAAAACTATTCATCTCGCTCAAATGTGATTAGAATTGGGCTCCAAGGTCACCGCTCGACTTTCTTTAACGGACATTTTTAAACTCCAGAATTTGTAATGCAAAAATAAGACAGATTCCTGAATTGAAAGTGGAAATTCCTACGACAAAATTGAGAAGCAATTATGCAAATGCGCGATTGAAATTATTTTCAAAAGAACGCGAGAGTGTTAGATGACATTTGTCAGTTGTTTTATTTTATATTCATCACAGTGTTTATAATTTAAAATGATGTAACAATTTTGTCAATTAATGATAAATTAAATTGTGGGTTATTTTTGGGAAACCTTATACATTTCCTTAAAATGGTGATGTCAAAAGGCCCGTACCTGTTGCCCTGCGCACCTTGCGACAAACTACACTGTGCTAGGTGTTTCTCCATCACAAATTCCATCCCAGCCTCCCTGTAGAGAACAAGTTGAGATATTTAACAGCGGTTGATTTTTAGACGTGTTCAGTTTTCGTCGTCTGCAGTCATTAATATTTTTGAACAAACCCATAATTAATGTCATATACTTGCGAAATTTCATGCAGGAGTTGCTTCAAAACCAGCCAACTTGATTTATTACTTTGTTTTTGCCACACAAGTAACTATTTAAATAAGTTATTTATAGTTTTATATTAAATACCCTCCACAAACAGTAAAAACAAAAGTTGCTGCAAGTATTAAGTGACGCAAAAATGCTACTTGCAGGAGAAGTGTGACCTCCCAACGTAGGAAGGACAGAAGAGACCTACTGACATACTTCTAACGTTGCACGCTGCCAGCTACCAAAGAGTGAGAGAGAGAGCTTACGTCGTCCAATGTAAAAATTTCTACCACCTGTTCCAACAAGTTATATCACTCCCTGTGGCTTACATTCGAAAATTACTTAACGTTAAATCACGAAGTATGGGAAGGTGCGTGGGATCCAGAGGAATAATTTCTCACTCTTCAGCCCATTTCAAGCGTCAGTGAATTTATTACACGCTTTTGGGGGCATTTTTACAACTTGCGACAGAATATAACTTTTAATTACTAGCTACAATTATTTACAGAAAACTTGGCTATACCTTTACAGCTTATTATGAGCTTAAAATCATTTTATATAAGGGGAAAAAAAAAATGTTAATGCCAATAAACTTTTCGTATTTTTTTAAAATGTTCAAACTTTAAGGCAAGCCTAGAAATAATGCTAAATTAATTAATTTTTGAATGAAAAACTCTAAACCTTTTCCTTATACTTTAGTTACATATTAGTACATACACGTTTTATTAAATTATTCCTATTATTTTTGACATTAACAGGGCGATCTGAAAAGTTTTCGGATTGACGATAGGTGGCCATGTAATTAGCAATATAACTTTTTTTTTACGTTGGCACACCTGTCTTAAGTAATTTTTTAAAATACCAAATCATTGTTTTAAACATTTTGTTTAATACAGATTTTTAAAATAGATATGCTGTGGTTATTAACAAGTAATATCACAAGATATTATATGAAAGCCCAGACCCTCGAGTGATATTTTAAGACTATTTCACGAATAAAACAAGAATTTAAATATAATTCTCCTAAAGTTGGCTTACAAAATTGTTATAATAGTATATTTATATTATGCATACTTAACCTTTTCAAGCCATCTTGCTACAAATAAAAGTCGATTGTCAGTAATGCCAATAAAGAACAGCAAAATACGGGTTTAGGACTATTTCATGAAAATAATAAGAATAAAAGATGTGTGTGTATGTATGTATATATATATATATATATATGAAATTCCCATGCAGAATATTAAAATTGTATAAAATGTTATAAGAGTGAAATAGACGAAAGTTGATTGGTACAGTCGCTACCATCGATTTACCAGTACCAACTGAGAATTTTACCATTCTGAACAACGCGTTTATTAAAATTTATGGTTTCCTAGGCAGAATTATTACATAATTTCAAAATGCTTTCAGCCTGTTTGGGTGAATACACATTCATTTAATTAAATGTATGATTATTGCATGCTCAGGAATTATAGTGGGAGTATAGAGTTGGCTACCCTGATTAGAAGATAAATGCACTTCGCGCGGTAAAGGGATTTGGTAAAACGTTTCAATAATTTCACTGTGATATCGGGTTGTGATTGGTCAACATTAAAATTTTGTTTAACTTCATTAGTTGATTTTATGATGGCGTCACATAAGTGAAAGTGATGTCACAAGTAATATGACGAGAAGGTCTGGAAAACTCAGACCCTCGAGTGATATTTATTAGGACTAGTTCACGAATAAAATTAGAATTTAAATACAATTCCTCTAAACTTGGCTTATAAAATTGTAATAATTGTGTATTTGTACTTAACCTTTTCAAGCAATCTTGCGACAAAAGAATGTCGATTGTCAGTAATGCCAACAGAGAAAAAAAATACGGGGTTGGGATTATTTCTGAACATAATAAGAATAAAAGTTAAACATTTTAATTTCGCGCACAGAATATGAACACTTGTCAAACTTATGAATATTTATTCTATTCAGAAACCGTGAGACTGAAATAGACAAAATTCGACTATATAATTGCTACAGTTCTATTTTCTAATATCAACTGAGGAAAAAAAATAACATATAGTGTGTCTATTTTTCTTTGTATTCTGTGGTTTGGAATTCCTAATGATAAAATCAATTTGCACATTTGACGCATCACCAAAACACTTTGAAGAACCCTCCATTTTGGTTATGATTATCGATTGTCCATGCTTTTGTTGCTATCAATAGCTCCCCACCGCCTCTAGTAAAAGTGGTCAGTGATGCGTGTTCAGGAATTATATATTGCAGGTATAGAGTTAGGATACTTTTTTCCCGATAATTTCACTCTGTAATCCGGATATGATTAGTCAAAATTCAAAATGTTGTGTCATTTCATTGGTCGATTTTAAGACGTCGCATAAGTGAAACACACTGTACAATTGAGTATCGTTCACTGTTGAAGTTCTTTGAATAAGATGATTTAATGCCGAACGGAATTTATATCAATGGGGACACTTTCCATCCATCGTAAAGAATTACATACGAAAAAGCTTGGCATCGACATATTACATCGCGTTGAGCATCACACTCCAGAATCGAAACAGCAGTCAAAGGACGGTAATTCAGCGCCAAAGAAGATAAAGTCGCCATCTGCAGGAAAACCCTCACTATAACTAATTTCAGAAGCTATTTGTTGGTCCACAGTCTGGTTTGCGTAAATTTCGTCTACTTTTTCCTTTGCACGTTTTTGCTCATGTTTGTTTTTCTCTGCACCAGTACATCCGGACACCTACACAATATCGTTCTGAAAGGAGACAGTTAATCAGGGAAACTCTGAATATATTTTGCATGATCACGACAGACTGAAAAATAATGTTTACACATAAAATGGCTGCACTATAGTTAACTATCTAGGCATTTATGTGAGTGAATATATAATGCCGCGAGACCGGCAGGGAAATGGCTCAGAATGAAATACGGGCGTCGGTGACTGTGGTACACATAGTAGTTGAGACGTAAAACACTGCGAAAGCGGACAAGGTTTATAACTAAAACCTTATAAATGGCAAAATCAAATAATGCATCATGTCAAAGAGTTCGAAACACTTATGTTTGCCAAAAATGTCTGCTTTTTCTTAGAGTGACTGTATCTTTCAAAGTAAAATACGCCCTTGTAATGAATGATCAAAATAATTTGTGCCGACTCCTGCTAGACTGATTGATTGTTTGATTCATTATTGGCCATGTATACTATCCCGTCATGAGATGGTGAATAACGAAGAATTTTCAAGAAATGACCAAGCAAATCGATTCTTCGAAAGTGAAATATTTCTTGTCCGAGAACAGTGACATTTTTGTATACTTCACATCTGTTGAGTTATGAGATTCAAATACAGCGCACTGAAGTCACCAGAGTTTCATGTGTTTCCAAATTTTGAAACTCTACAAGTTCATTTGGGACAGCATTACACTCTTATAAGACAAATTTCTTTTGATGAAAAGTTTCACAAAGTACTATATGTAATTATTAATTAACAATTGACACCTGCTGGAAAAAACAATCCAATCCACTTGTAAAAAGTCCTGCTAAGGTCATGTTTGACGATCTTTTTCGAGATTTGCAACTCAACGCTTACAGTTCGTTGGAGGATTGTTTATTTGGTTTATTTACGAACGCTCTTTAATATGTCAAATCATCGACATCCCATTCAATTCAGGGCGTAAAACAGCCGATAAATTCTGCTCAGATGCCTCTTCTTTCAGACTTGAGGTTCTTTCACACGTCTAGACACGGCGCCTTCGAAGGAAGCCATACCTAGGATATTTACGCTGGAAAAAAATGCATCGACCCTGGCCGGGATTGAACCCGCGATCTTGGATCTACGAGGTCTACCACCAGAACCGACTTGTGACCTTTTTAATCTTGAACAATCATGCTGATAGCCTCCTTAAACTACTTTATCACTTGAAAATTCTTAAAGTAACACGGTGTTCATTCCTCTTTTACAGTCATCGTTTATCATGCCCCACTAGAGCCGATTTAATTCAAGTGTCTGGTGGTTGATCTTGAGCTAAATATTTCAAATGATGTAATTCAAAGGTCTACAAACATTGCTAATATTATTTAGGCCGTAGTTCCTTAACTTACGACACGTGACGTCTTCCTGGTTTTCTTTCGCTTTGGAGCGTGAAAAGTGAAGGAAAGTGTGTCAGAATGCCTGCCCGGATGTGACCTGCTGGGACTAGCGGCAGTCTTCAATTGCGCACAGTGGTAAAATTCACACCTGAAGGTCCCATAAAAACCAAATGTGACCAACAAGGAGTAGAAATATCCGGAGGAGACATGGAAAGCTTTTGATGATTTCGATGTGGACTGTTCTTGAACATTTGTAACAAAGGTGATACGACTAAAATCTTTCGGCAAGTTGGAAAACCCCCCTCCTTGCAGTGGCATTTCAGTTTGAAGATTCTTTCAGCTTAACCCTTGTACACGACTATTCACTTCTGTCAGCAAATTGTAGATTAATGAATATGTTGAACTCACTTCCACAACAGTGAGCCTGAGAAGTGTTCCATAAGAATGGTCATAACTTTTCACACACATCGTTACTTGTGCTAAATTTTAACATTACAATATTTGATTGATTGGTTTGCTTTATTTACGGACGCTCTTCAACATCTCAGGTCATCAGCGTCCCATTCTATTCAGAGCGTGAAACGACCGACATATTTTGCTCAGAGGTCTCTTCTTTCAGGCTTGAGGTTCTTTATCGTGCCGTAAATGTACGACACGTGACCCACGGCTTTACTTCCCTCCCGAAGGAAGCCATACTTAGGATGTTTACGCTCGAAAGAATCCGTCTATCCTGGCCGGGTTTGAACCCGCGATTTTGGGTTTAGGAGGCAAGTATGGTTACCACACCAGGACCGACATATTTGATTAGCTTAACGTAATATATACGTGCTAGAAGTTTCATTGCTGTCACATCCGGTTCCCGCAAAGTGCGTTTAGTTTCGACTACAACATAATGAAGGTGGCAGGCGACAAACAACGCTCTGCTCTGAAATTCTGCTTTCGTCTCAACAAATCTTCAGCTGAGGTCTATGCAAGGTTACAGGAGACCTATGGAGAGTTTTTTCTTCATTATTGCACAGCTGGAAGATGGTTAAAAATGTTTTAAGAAAGGAAACATTTTCAAAGGAAATGGGCCCGGAGCTCTACCGGAAGAAAATATTTAACACCGCAACTGTCATTGTGAGAAAGCACTCTCGAATAGCATTAAGAACATCTTCAGAAATCTGATTTCATTGTGTGCCACCCCACACCTTGGTAACTGAAAAATGTTGCATGAGACGGCGAGTTCCAAGATTTGCTGGGTGCAGATTTGCATGTTGCTGATGAAACTTTCGACTCTCAGAGCAAACAGCAAAGTTCTATGTAATCAGCAACACCGAAAAAAGCAAAAATGGGAAAATTATAGCCATTTCATTTTTGATATTCAAGGAATGATCTGCCCGCATGTCGTATCTGCACACACAACTGCAATACTAATGAGATATCCTGAAAACTCTGAGAGGCCATATCACGAACAAAAGGCCCCCCCATTTCTGTGCAAAATGCTGGACGCTGCACCAGGATAATGAAAATGTTTTGATGAATATTTCACAAAAAACAATGAGAAGTGTGTCCCTCATCCTCCCTACAGTCCAGAATTAACTCCGTGTTAATTCTGGACTGTTAATTCCCCAATTTCGTGGGAGACTTCTGGAGGATTTGTCAAAAAAAAAAAAAAAAAAAAAGAGTAAAGGCATATTGTTTAAAGAAACTAATATAGAAATTCGATCAAGTGGCTGTTTCATACTATATGAAATTAAGGCTTCAATTATTTTTGTCAGTCAATACACGAAGTTCATTACTGTGCCACATTGTAATTTCCAGCACAAGTAATTAAAATGTATATTACTTTCAACAACTGCAGTGGAATTGAACATAATTTATTATCTTACACAAGTCCTCGTGTTGTTAATATTTTTATACAAATATGTCAGCTTAGATGAATTATTTCTGTAATCAACCCAACCCATTAAATCTTAGGGTAGTTCAGTAGTCAGAATACTTGAGTCCTACTTTACGGTTGTACGTTTAAGGGAGTTGCGCTAGTGGAAGATGCCGGAAAGTAACCTACATTTTGATGGTAGTTGTTGGTGATACTTGTGATGATTGCACTAATATATAAAAGAACTGGGGAGCTTGTCTGACTTAAGAGTGGCAAATCGCCAGAATTGTAGGAAGATCGCGTTAGATAAATTACTGGTGAGTGAATGGGTCGAAAGGTCCATTATACTCAGAGCGCTATCACCAGCCACGGGAAAAAGACAAAAACATTTTAGTGACAAGGAATTTCTCTACATGTCGTTTTCTTTGTCTTTTTGTTGTTTTTATCTTCCTGCAGTTTCTTTCCTTCTTTTCTTCCTTCTTTCTTGCTTCCGTTTTTCTTTCCCCGTATATTTCTATTCTTTTTCCTTACGTCTTTTTGGATTTTGTATTTTTGTTTCTTCAGTCTCCTTTCGCCTCCACTTCCTTTTCTTTTTTTCTTGCTCTTTGCCTTTCTCTGCTATTTTTCGTTTTCAAATTATTTTGTATACTCTACTCGTATTCTCTTTCGCCGTTTCTTTTCTTTTTTAACACTATTTTTTGTCTTTTTTTTTTCCTATACGTCTTTTTTATTTTCTTATTTCTCATTTTGCTTCTTTTGTTTCTTCAGTCTGTCAACCTCTACTTCTCTTTTCCTTCCTTCCTTCCTTCCTTCCTTCCTTCCTTCCTTCCTTCCTTCCTTCCTTCCTTCCTTCCTTCCTCCCTCTCCCTCCCTCCCTCTCTTTTCGCTTACAATTTTTTCATTCACGCTATTCTTATTCTCTTCTTTCCTTTCTTTCTTTGTTTCTATCATTCATTCTTTCTTTCCCTGTACTACTTCTATTCTTTTCTTTGTGTCCTTTTTGCCTCCATTTCTCTTTCCACTTTTCTCTCTCTTATTTTTAATTTTCTTGTTCATATTTTCTTCTTTCCTTCTTTTCCCGTATTACTTATATTCTTATATTCTTTTTCTTTGTCTTCTCCTTTTGAATTCTTTGCTTCTTCAGTTACTTTTTCCTCCTCTTTTCTTTCTCTAAATCTTTCTCTCGTATTTTTTGTTTTTAATTTGTATGTTCAACCGGTTGTTTTCCCCCTTTCTCCACTTTTCTCTTCATCATATTCCCACCTTTTCGTTTCCCTCTCCCTTCTTTTGTTTATGCTCTTTTATAACATATCACTTTCTTCGTGTTTATATCCATGGGTCAAATTTGTCTCTTTTATGCGTTCTATTCTACTTTTCTCTCTTATTGTCTTCCTTCTCTTGTTCCATACGACATGGTCAAACAGGTATTTTAATACTTGCAAATGTATGTACCTTCATTGCAAAAACGAATAATAATTTTTCAGTGAATGGTCAGTCATTGGCTGTTGGCAAAAGCAAATATTAAAATGTCAATGTATCATAAGACTGATTCCTGTGCCTTATGGAACAAGAAGAGAAGTACCACAAGGAATGCATACACATATACGATGTCCCTGAGTCGCCGTACATTTTTCAAGTTATACCTTCATGGCACGCATTGGTTGCGTCTTGCAGGCGCTTTATAGATAGACAAACCTAAACGTTTCTTTGCTTTAATTTTCTCTGATACTTCCACTACCGAATAAACTACATAACTAATACTCAATTGAAGCACTGTTATTAATATTTCATCCTCTACTTATAAACATTTATTTTATCTATTAGTCATTGACGAAATGACAGTAAATCTGAGGGAATACTTTTCAAAGAAAACATATGTACCAAGTATTTCTAACGGCTTTTTAGTAGTCATGGTAACAGCTGTTGATTCATCTGTTATTTCACCCAAACCTTACGACGTAATTTATATAGCCTATTCGGAAAACAATAATAAAATTGTTCTTTTTCAGTTTATTATCTCAATTTTGTTGTCTTATGTACTGAATTCTCATTTATGAATAATTACCTTTTAGGAGGTTGAATTTTTTTAAAATTTTTATTGGTAGCATGTAAGCACTTCTTTCAAATTTTATGAACGGATAAGATTCCTGAAAGTATGACATTTTCTATTACCTCTTATGGCTAGAAACTTTTCATCAACCATTTACATTAATATAATAACGTAAAATAATTCGAGATATTAAATATTTAAATCATTTTCTTGTATGTTTTTACTAGGCAATGGTAACTTATAGCATAATTTTTCATTTTGATAGATTGAAAGGCGATTTATTAATTTTAATTTACAATGTTCAATTCTTATATTTTATATACGAAATTGTCGTAAATTATTATTATTATTATTATTATTATTATTATTATTTGTTTTGCCTCGTGTTTTATTTATCTTCTTGAGTTCCCTAGTAAAGCTCGAATAAATATCAGCTCTTAATCTAGCAACTTTACTCTTTCAAAAGCTCCATTAATTATAAATAAATGTCATGTATTTATGAAGGTCACGTAATTCAAATTTTGTGCCTTTTTGGGAGGGGCACCGTGTACCATTGTTATCAAAATTTTCTAGCACAGTAAATCTAAACTGCACTTGCGAGTGTGAAAACTATTCGGTGAAAAATTGAGTGCAGTTTGCTTCATTTTTTTCGCACCCTAAACTAATTAACTGGTAATAGGCGACTTATGTTACGCCACAAAATTTATGCAGAAAGATCTATTAAAAAAAGTTAAATTAGTAAAGTATTCTATGAGTAAAGGAAAATCTTGTAAAATCTACTTGAGTAGGACATAAATCATAATGGCGACTGTAAATACCCATAAAAATGTTAATATCTCTCGCTTGGTTTGCCTAGTTTCTGACAGCCGGCTCCCTAGCGTCAAGAGAAGTTTATTGCGCAGCAAATCCATTTTAACGCTAGTCTCTCAAAGACCCGCTTCTTCAAGAGTGTTAGTGGATGAGATATTTTGTGCTCTTTCAGAGCCGCTACATTTGCTTGCTGGCTTTCAGCACGGTCTTCTATTCGCCGCAGTGAAAATAATGGCATAACGAAACACAGTTGCCGTTCACAGGTCCTAATGAAGGAAGTAGATTACCATGGCAACAACTGTAGGTGTATTTTGGGAGCGTGCATAATTCGTGCGCTGTTATCATATTTTCTACAATTAAAATTAGTTTTCAAATTTCAAAAATTTTCATAAACGAAGGATGGACTAAGTGCCATTTTTAAATTTAATCGTTTTATTTTAAAAGTACGTTCTAAGTGCCCAGATGCATATTCCTAGTCGCGTTCTATGTGCCTATACACGGATGAAGTATTTCAAATACTTGTTAACATATAGCGTAGTTCTAAATGGCATGCTATGTTGTCATCTGGTGTTCTAAGTGCCATGCCATGATAATAATAGTTTTTAAGGGAAAATGTTTATAGTGCAGAAATAAGTGATCATAGCTTTTTAGTTGCGATAAATTTTGCTATTATAGAGAGAAGAAGGGTAAGTAAGGACTTCATTCCCCAAGATTTACACAGGGTTGTAGATTAAGCTAAAACTATAAATCCTTTCATGTTGGAGTCAAATGATTTCTTTGATTTTAAGAATGTTGAGGATTCTCTGTTAACATGAAATAAGTGCAACATTTCAAAATGTACAACGCTTAAAGTATGTCGAACTTATCCATCTCAAAAATGAACTTACTCGCCATTAGAGAAGGGTGGAGGATTTTTTGAAGTTTTAAAGAGAGGAAAATCATGGTTGATGCACAGCAACCTGTGCTTCGTCTGAAAGAGCAACCCGTTTATCGGTTAAAAAAAGAAAAACCTCTCGTCCATGTTGGCATTCCTTCCTGAAGAGCACAGAAGTTTTATGAGACATCAATTTCAACTTGTGTAAGAACTGAACTGATCTCTTCCTGTTCAGTTGTGAGGAGAAAATATGAAGACTGGTGTTTTAGAACATTTTTCGTAATACATTTTTGTACTTTTGCCTTTAATAACATTATAATAGATGTTTCAGCTAATCATTAATGTTATTTTGTAACTATTTCCCTCTAAAACCTGAAATAAAATGTAACAAAAGTTTGAATGGCACTTGTAACTGACTCTTCCGTCTTATGGCACATAAAATCTTGTTATTGCAATTACTTTTTATATCCCTGACCATTGCATTTTTGGAAACAATTTGTTTTACAAAAGAATTTGTAGTAAAAAAAAGTCTTCATAATGATTTTGGGTCTAATAAGTTAAATGTTAAGAGATGTTGGTATTTTTTGCTTATCCTATAAAATTCTTCGAACGTTCGTCATTTTCAGTCTTCAAATATGCTTCAATTTGAAACAGCATGGATCTTGGACCTCCCGCGTCGACGCTCTTACCATTTGAGATACCGTGCCCTGCCCGAACATAGCCGCGAATCTCTGCATGAGAACCTTGGCGGTTTCCAGGGTATAATACACACAGATGAGAAAGATTGCGGCTGTGTTCGAACAAGGCACCTAAACGGAGTCAGCACGGCAAGCTGAATATCAGTGGCCGCCACCTATCCGACTCTGATTCCACAATAATATGATTTAATTGCTAAATTTTAGAAACGAAAATTTTGGTTTACGTTAAGAGATTTCTTGAAAAACCTCCATTTTCGTTTCAACAAAAAATAGCCCACAAAAAAAGGTTTTAACTTTTGAAAATTTCGCTTATTATGTACCAGCACTATTTTGCAAAAAGTCCAAAATTTTAAATACACGCCTCGTACATTCCTCCCCCAGTTCTAAGATGAACCTAACCCAACTGTGTCTTCCAGCTCCGTTTAACGGTTGAATGGATTTTTAGATTACATGGTATTTTTCTCTTAAAATTTCTATGTAATCTGAGTCAACAGGGTTTCGACGCGGTTGCCCCTGGCCCGACGTCACTCACACCCCATCCCCACTCTGTACCACTGCGGTGGTCTTAGAAACCTAATAAGATTCAGGTATAGGTACGTTTATGCCTGGCATTCCTCTGTGCTGTGAAGTAAGTGTTTAACCGAGAAACATATTATATTTCGTGACCAGCAGCACAGAAGTGGGGGACGCGACTGGCAATAACAAGGCCAGCTGGTGCGTCACGTGACCAACAGCGGCGGCGGTGGCCTGGTTCTTTTTTCAGCCGTATATTGTTCAGGAAGAGGATTTACTGCTCCAAGATGTTTTCAATTTTTATTACCAGTGAACTGACTATTGGTTCTGATTTCGCTGTAAAGTTCTAGCTTATGAACAAAAACAAATCACTGTAATATGATAAACAGCGATAATTCTATGGCTAGATGCATTACTTACCTTTTCATCGATCTTCAACTTTTTGTGACAACTCCCTTTGCCGCTAGAAGCGCATGCAATTGAGATATTTTCATTTCATTTTCTACTATGTTAAACAATAAGAAAAGTTAATTTTTCTTTTTCTTTAACTTCTATTGCTTCCAGCACTGTAAATATAGTGTTCTAAAATTGTTAACCTTTACCCCATTTTCAACAAACTAAATAGATAACGTAAAATGTTCAATAATACAAAAAAAAAAAAAAAACAACAACTTGTCTATGTCTTTTATGTTTATTTTATTTCGTTAATTTAAGAGAGAAACAAAGAGAAAGCTACTTATATCGTTGTTTGGGAAGTAGGCTAACAAATGTCTAATATATAACGACCTTCAGTTTTCCTGGCTTTTAAACCAGTTGTGTAGCCTCGGCCTTCTACTCCGTCCTGTTGAAGAGTTGCCATTGGCTCCAATTACTTATTATATATCATATTTTGTACACGAAGCCTACAGTTGCATTTTCCAACTGCAATTTTAAGTCCTGCAGATTAAATCCTTCACTTGCATACGACCAAAGGCTTCTCCAGAGAGAGCAATCTATCAGAGGTTCATAATGTTTTTATTCAGCTAGGCAGCAATTATAAATCAAATACAAAGGAATATAAATAGATTTCTACAATAATTTAAGGCAGGGCTAACGTTGATGAACAATTAAAAAAAAGGCTATAAATAATAAATCTGAAATTGTAAAAAAACGACGAAATCTAGTAAAAATTGAATTTTAAAAAGAATTTTACATTCTTTTGGGTATAAGTATATAAATGTTAATAGTTTATCAGATTTTCCTTCAAAATACATTTGCCATTCTGATTAAAAAATAATTTACATAAAAAAACAGAACAATTCGAATATTGAACGGAAAGTTTAAAACTTGTTACTTCCTGATATTTCTACCTTTAAATTTTAAAGAAAAAGTCATTGTTATCACGTCTTTGCTTTCTTTCGTCGCCTCTCAGCCTACATTGTCGCGGATTAAACTGGATTGTTAAGGGTGACAGTTTTTGCCTACGCCCCCGTTGGGGACATTTCCAGGAGGAAGGGGTGAGACGAGGGAAACATCGGAGAGTCAGGCACGAACGTAGACGATTCCTTCTCATGCTTCCAGACAGAACACTGGGCAAGCCACCGTAACACCGCGTAAAAGCGGAATAGTCTTGAAAAGAAAAGGTCCATTTCTAAACGACCAGAAGTAACCACGGAAAAACAAACAAACAACAACGCTAGTTTAGGATAATCAATCTGAAGGGATTTGAACCTGGAATTCCCAAGCGTTACCGCCTGAGCTTAAACAGGGAGGCAAAAGAAAAGAAAAGAAAAAAAAAAAACAGGAAAATGCTAAAAAGGAACTTCTAACTTCGCATCTATTTTTTCGTAAGTTGCATTTTCTTTTCAAAATTTTGTTTGCCTCAGCTTCTACTTGACCTAGATCTTTCAAAATTTAGGAATTACTTTAAAAAGTTGCAATGCATGTACAAAAATGTAAAACATCTTGAATCCAAAGAAAAACCTTTTTCTGAAAAAAAAAAAAATGTTAAAGTAAAGTCAATATATGCAATTTTTAAAGAAATAAAATACCAATATATCCTAAGAAAAAGAAAAGTAAATTTTATTGAATTAATTTTGCTAATATAGGTCAATCCGGGTTCCCTTAAATGAATGTTAACGCTAGAAACATCATCAAACACGAATAAAACAAATGAAGAACGAATTCTGCTGGCCTCGCCATGGCAACGCTGTTGCACAGGACACTTTGCAGGGATTGTGCTTCTGGGATTAGAAAGTATGAACTTTCTGGAGTTGCATAATGAACACGAGAAATTCACCAATACGCTTGCACCATTTCTGTCTGGTCCGTTTGTCCGGAGGATGATGCAAAACTTGGTGTTCCAACATGCCGTTCACATATAGACACACACAACACCATATCCCCTTGACAGAATATGACAGATTTTTTAAAGTTCTTCAAAAAAAATTTTTTTTAAATACCTACAAGCGAACTGCCCTAAAAACGCTGACAAAATATTTATATTAACGTTGATGTCGTTCTGAGTGCACAATTATTACAAAGCAGTTATTCTTTTTATCAAACTGCATGACGGGTGATCTTTGTATCGTTTTCGATACGAAAGTCCAAACAGGCTTAATGGGTATAAAGTGAGAGTTGTTACATTTGTTGGGATTTAGCAAGAAGTTTAAAGTTTTGCGTGCTAGTGGTCTGTACATGGTCGAGCTTGGCCAACAGCTTTCTTTCTCTAACCTACTGCTTTCACTACCTGGATGTCATCGTGAACGTGTGACATTGCATATGACACTGGAAAGGCCGTAACTTTAATGACTGACCTCATTACCTTTAACAACAAATAGACTTTTGGCCCGTTTCGACATTAAGAACACAGTGCTGCAACCTGAAATAAAAAAAAAATTAAACGGAAAGGGGGGGGGGAGGTAATATGAAACAAGCTTAAAGAAGAGAAAATAAAATAGAAAAGAGAACAAAAGTGAAGGATTAAAGCTATGGAAATGAAACGGGGGGATGACCTGAGGCTCAAAGAGTTTAAAAAAATCTTTTTGTGTAAATATATTACCAACATTTACAAATTAAGACATTTAACTGTTTTAATGGAACTACTGCAAATTACAGAATGCTGGTCTTACTATAAAGGTAATGATGAAATACTAATAAATAACAAATACAGATTGTATGAACAGTTTCACCGCAGTTTCACTTTGTATTTAGGTATCTGAGTAAAGTGTTTACAATAGTGCGTATATAGTACGGCTATTTGGGTTATTGGCAGCATGAGAGCAAGTGCTTATTGGCAAGTAAAGCCGCCGCCCCCCAAAACAGGGGCACAGAGTCACCGCGCGTAAAATTAGCATTTTTATTTATACAGAAAGCATAAAACGACATTACATTTGAAACTGGTGGTAACTTGTGTTGTAACAGATATTGAAAATGATGTCCCTTAGTGGCAGTACATTGTCGGTATTTATGTGGGAAATTCCTGCATTTCATTTAACTTTTCTTCCTCAAGAACAAGGCAGTTCAGAGCATGTACACCCTTTGACAGAGAAAGGGAGTCATCTCTTGAAGGCAAAACTCTTCAAAGTGGCAGAGTGTGCAATGATGTTGTGGTTAAGAGCGCAGGTTCACCTCCCGGCATAGGCCCTTTTTTTTTAATAAACCTTTGTAACACATTATGACAAATTAGTTTCGTTATGTTGTTTCTCATACACAACAACCTTTAATGTTAACATATTATATTTCCTTGTGGCTTATGGACACAAATTCAAGAAGCCTGGGGTGTTGTAGCCTCTCGTCCACACTACTGTAGAAACTTGACGTCATCTACGTCCCGAAGATTGAGGACAGTTATACATGCTGAGGGTCCATACACCCGATATTAATTTGTGTTTATTTCTGTGTGTTTTCACTTTAGAACATAAATTTTTCTGTCGTGTATTATTTAGTTATTTGAAAAGAATAGGTTAATTTGTGATTACGTTTTTGTGTGTACACAGATAATGCCATAAAATTTAAATGATAGTTAAAATAAAATATGATATTAAAGAAAAATGATATTATACATATACATAAAATCCATAATAAAAATGTTGCGTGGGATTTGAACCCAGGAGCTTACCAGAAGAGCAACACCTTCTAAACCTCTCGGCTACCGTTACTCTACACTAATGTTCTCTTTCCAGATGGTTATGGTTGTAAGCATTACGTTTACAGGCAAAGCGCCCACTGCAGTGTGACAGTCGCTGCATGTGCGTTGTAAATACAGCGTTTTCAAGCGTTCCCAAAGTTCTTTGATCGGCATAACTTTACAACCCATCCTCCTTAGAGTCCTGCCTTGGCACCTTACTGCGCGGGAAGTGATTTTCAAGCCCAAAGGAACTATAGGAGTATGTGAAGTGAGTGCTTTCAGTCTTGGTTCTGAAGGGTTGGAATATGGGGGGGAGGGTATTTTGAGGAGATGTAATCGTATCAAATTATCGTTAATGCCTGATCTGTATCTGGAAACTTACTTAGTATTTCTCGTAAGGTTAACCTCAGCAACTGCGGAGACACTTTTTATACGCGCGGTATTTGAATTAAATTTAAGAATAGCACAACACAAGCTATGTTGGAAAGAAAATAGCATAATAAAGAGAAAGGGAAGAAGAGAAAAATGAACACATGGAAACAGACAGCAGTGGAGGGCGTTAAAGCTGCATAAAGGAAAAGGCTAGACTGTGCGTGTTCAAGTGGGAAGCTTTTCGGATATTAGGTAAACGGAATGTATGTCACAGTGGGAAAGAGAGGGCATGAGGAAGAGCACACTTCACGACAGAAGAGGAACCCTCACTGCAGCAGCATTGAAATTTCTCTCTCAACCAGCGTTTATCGATCATGCGTATTTGTAACTCACTTCCGTTAAAGGGTAAAAGCCGGTGACCGCTCCGTTGAGTACAAAGAAACATCCACTCTACATCTGCGGGTACAGGACTCTAGGGGCGTGTTTCCTCAAAGGGTAGATACGAGTTCATTATATCAGTTCAGTTTAACGATTGTTTTATAAGAAAAATCATAGGCGAGGCAGTATTTCTGAGCTGCCACCCCCGTATTTAATTAAGAATAATTATAGCAAATAATTTTATGTAACTTAGTTATAACCAGAGTGTAATATCATTTTCCTGTACAAATGTTGAGTTATTATGTGTAAAATGTTATTTTCTCGCAAGGGCGCAGAAAGCTATTCCCTGTTAATTTTCGTTGCCTGTTATAACAATATTTGTAAAGAACCTTAAGCAAGATGTTTACTGGTATTCTTTTAGAAACTTTCTTAAGCAGGGCGGGCACCCTAAAACCTTTAGCGACTGCAGGGATGAAAAGACAGGCCGATAACTTCTTCAAGGGAAGAAGCCAACCGCTTGAGTTGATATCTACATGGAAAAAGTCACGTAGACCATGTTTATTTAGTCTTATCATTTTGTGGCCCGCAGTCAGTTTTGCAAGAGTATTTCAGTGGAAGGGCTTTCTCAGTTTCGTTCAATTAGTGGAAAGTTTTGTTGTTGATTTGTTTTATTTACGGACGCTCTTTAACTTCTCAGGTCATCAGCGTCCCATTCAACTCAGGGCGTGAAACGGCTGACAAATTTTGCTCAGAGGCCCCTTCTTTCAGGCTTGAGGTTCTTTTTCGTGCCGTAAATGTACGACATGGGATCCACGGCTTTACTTCCGAAGGAAGCCATATTTAGGATTTTTACGCCCGAAAAAACCCATCGATCCTGGCCGGGTTTGAACCTGCGATCTTGGGTTTAGAAGGCAAGTGTGGTAACCACCAATTAGGGGAAACCGGTAGTTAGTTTTGGGGGAGGATTAAGTGGACGAGCTTTATTAGTTATGTGCAATACAGTGTGTCATCTCCCATAACGAAAAAAATATTATTAATCTCCAAGACTCCTTCCCCTATGGTCACAGACCATAAAAATATCCAGCAGCAGAGTCTCAACAGCCTTGGCAAAATATGTCTGTGGACATATCGTCGGAGAGCAAGAATTATCATTACCCCCTGAGAATTCAAAACATTCAAATCAAATTTCCTTTTTCCATTCATCCATTCTGGTACTTATATTTAATTAAAGCACCGTTGCTTTATTTTTTGTGGTTATCAATTAATTATAAACAAACATAAACATCTAATAAAACAAGGAAAGGAACAAAGATAAAATAAGAGGAAGAAACAGTGCTTATAGATGGGGGGAGTGACTGAAAAAAAAAAAAACAAAGAGAAAAAAGTATAAGAAAAATGAAGAAAAACACAACAGATAGGAAGAGATTTAAAAGCCACGAAAAATAATCGAAAAATGAATAAGCACATGAAAGAAGGGGAATAAAAAGGAGAGGAAATTATTGATGGAGCATTAAGGGGGGAAAAAAATATGTTAAGAAAAAGCAAAAGAAAAGGATGGACAGAAGATCAAGAAAATGAAACGAGTTCATTGCAACAGAATGTCTAAGATAAGAAGAGGAAAATGTTGCGAGAAACACCGAGGAAAAGAATAAGAGAAACCAGAAGGAAGCAGTAGGAAAAATAAATAAATAATAAAAATGGTTCAACAAGCAGAAGGTAAGAGTAGGACGAAAAAGCACCGAGAGGGGGAAAATCGCAAGAGGATATGGAAAAAAGGAGAGCTAGACAATAAACAGAAATTGAATAAAATAATGGAAGAAATAACAAACATAGAATGTGGGTGTAACGAGAAGTAGAAAAAAAAGGCAGAAAGAACAAAAAGAGAAATAAATAAAATGTGGATGAATAACGAAAAGCGAAGAAAAGGAGAATGGGAAGAGGAAATGTAGAAAAAAAATAGATAGAAAGTTCTGAGGAAAAACAAGCAAACGGTACAAAATAAATAAAAGCAAGAACTTGTCTGGGAAAAGGATGAACCATACGGGAGATGAGGAAAATAGTGGAAGAAGCACCGAGAAAAAGAAAAACCAAAAGGAAGGAGAGAAAAAATACTACGTATGAGGAATTAAAAACAGAGCAAAAATAAGGAGATAAAGAATAGAGAAGGGAATAAAGAAGAGTAAAAAGTTAGCGACGGTTCAACAAGCGGATTAAAAAAACAAGTAAAAGAAAAAGAGAAGGAGGGAATTGAGAATAAAAGGGAGAAAAAAGAGAAGCAGCAAAGAGTGGAGAAAGCAGAAGCAACAGGGAAAACATTTAATTCACAGTAACGGATTAGGTTTTGACTTCCGGATCAAGTTTGTTTTCCGGAGCAAAGGACATGGTAAATCGGTTAACTGGTGAGAAGTAGGTCACACGTTCCGTTGGCAAAATTCGCGTTAAAACTTACAAGTGATTCAGGTCTACAGTGAATCAAATACTTAAATGTAGGAGATCCCGTTTCTTTTACGGCACTGCCACCATCTGTTTACGAACCCTTGTATTTTCAAAAGCACATGCGAGAAAGCTTCTCCAACTCCGCTAGCGTCTGGTAGAAGGGCAGCGTTTTCTAAAAATAGATCGGTAAATTAAAATGTGGGTTGGCAATAGCTTATCACGTGTGGCTTCCGCCATGTTTACCCTAACCACGCATGGTCGAGATAAACTATCCCGTGTGAGACACATGTTCCATTGCACACTCCGACCAAATGGCCGGCCAACTTTCTAATCGATAGCTCGATTACCTGAATAATCTAGTGCACGCTGGTGATGCAACAATGATGCAAAACAGCAATCAACGCGTTTATGCGCTGAAATCTACGGTGGCGCAAGGAACTATATAAAAAAATGAATGATGACATAGTGGAACGCTGCACCCTCCCGGAGAGTTGCTGCAACATTCGGCTATAGATAGTCATATGTTTAACTAAACATATACGCGAGGTAATCGTTAAGTCGGTGCAAAAATAAACACAACTTTAGTGGGAGGATCGACTTTTTGTTAAAATCTATATGCTTATTCTACAAAAGTTTAAATTTGTTTATCATATTCGTAAAATGCGATGTCTGCTCCTTTGCAAAATGCGCTTTTGTTTCAACGACAGCCTTTTCATTTCATGTGAATGTCCTTCCTGCTAGGCATTTCTTCATGTTGAGGATCAGAAAGTAGCCCAAGGAAACAAACATGGAGAGTAGACGGGATGAGGTAGGATTTTTATACCTTAAGTCCATAATTTTGAGGTTAAAATCGCTGGAGTGTATTTTGATGGAATAGGAGTTTTTTCTTCGGCAAATCTGAAGAATTCTTCTTGATCTTGTCGTTTAATTGCTCCAATAGTAGAGCGTACTGCTTTACCCTTTTCCAAAGAGTCAATTAAAATTGCACTTTATCAATACCAAGACACTATCGTCAACACCTTTCCTGTTGAGGGGAATGTTTTTGACTTCTTGGTTGCAACCCACCTTTCGTCCACTGTCAAGCAACTTTCCAAATTCTGCGAGGAAGTGACTACTTGCTCGTCAATTGTTATCAAATGTGGCAACCATCTCGCCGATAGCGTTTTCATCTGTAAATGATTTGATCTTAAGAAATATCTACAGCTTTAGTAATCTCCCGACCTTTATGGCTTAGTACCATGGTCTTGATATTTTCCATAGGTTCGGGGGGTCCTCAGCTTTACAGCATGTGGTCCATATCGCTGGTGCTCGTTCGGCCACATCTGAACTCACCAAACTATTTATACACTATTCTCAGCAAGGGTGCAGATTCGCCGTAATGTTTGTCCTTAGTTTCTGCAAGTGTAGCCCCTTTCATTTGTTTTGTTTGCGAACGCTCTTTAACATCTCAGATCATCAGGATCCCATTCTATTCAGGGCGTGAAACTGCCGACAAATTTTGCTCAGAGGCCTCTTCTTTCAGGCTTGAGGTCCTTTAAGTGCCGTAAATGTACGACACGGGACCCACGGCTTTATTTTACTCCCGAAAAAATCCATCGATCCTGACCCACGAATTTGGGTTTAGGAAGCAAGTGAAGTGGGTTACACTACATCACCAGGACCGACATAGTAGCCCCCTTTAAAAATTAATACATGAAATTCGCTTTTCTCCAACTCGAGTGGTTATTTATAAATTTAAATGGTTCTCAAACCCAAATTAAGCTTCATAATTGTTAATACTATGTACATCATTGAAAACAATCTAGCGCAAGCAGCTTTTGAGTTTGCACTTAAGCTTTCAATAGAATATAAATAAATATATATGCATATTATTTTTATAACTAAAATATGTGTGTATTTACAACAGTGCGTTTGTCGGTCCTGGTGGTGTAGTGGGAAACATACTAGCCTTCCAAACACAAGATCGCGGGTTCGATCCCGGCCAGGGTCGATGGATTTTTTCGAGCATAAAATCCTAAGTATGGATGGCTTCATTCGGAAGGGAAGTAAAGCCGTGGGTCCCGTATCGTGCATTTACGGCACGATAAAGAACCTCAAGCCTGAAAGAAGAGGCCTCTGAGCAAAATTTGTCGGCCATTTCACGCCCTGAATAAAATGGGACGCTGATGACCTGAGACGTTAAAAGAGCGTCCGGAAAAAGAAAATGCATTTAGCTAGAAATAAAGCAACGAACTCAATTTAATTCGAAATTAAAATGTTTCTTTCTTTTATTTTTCCTTTCTTTTCCTTATTTTTAAGTTGCAAATGTGATCAAGGATTATTATTTCCTCAATATTTTATTTGTCTTTACTTTATTAAGCAGATTTTCTTTTCAAATACTCCCAAGGACTTTCTCAACACTAAAGGCCACTTGCAGCCATTATTTCTGCTGCCAGAGGTGAACAAATTCATTACCACGTAAAGGGACCACTTGCTACTGCATGCATACCCAAAGATTTCCGTTTAGTTTAGCAATTCTAGCGGACGTTGATCATTGTGACAAATTTCAATTTCTCCCTGAAATAGTGCGCTTTAATTTTAGGCTTAGTTTAATAATTTCTTTGGGAGTTGTAAAATAATCAGTGGAGGGGGCCATATAAGTATTAGAACTCTTGTAAAACCTTCTGCTTGTAGTTTTTTAAAAACTAAATTATTATTATTTATAATCATCATCACCAATACTACCTATGTTAACTCATTTGCCCGTTATGTTATGCATTCGAGAAGCGCGGGCCGTAATGCACTTGTAGCCGTGCACCAGACCAGGGCGCGCAGTGCGCTAGATGATGAACATGAAGATGTAGATAAGGGTGTCCATAAAACAGCTGGCGGAAATAATGTATGCTATTTTATTACTGTTAATATTTACACGCTTCACCAGCGCACTTTTGCCTTCCGTAATCTCTTTGAAGTTTGACACGCCCAAGAACAGTTTTCTGTCCCGTCTGTATGCGGGAGTGCTGCCCCGAAGTAAATCTGATAATGCCGGTCGGGTCTCCAATGTCGGCTGGTGAAGGGAAAAGGCCGGGAGGAGGAGGGAGGGGGGGGGGCAAGGACGGACACCTGTCTAGCACATGACCTCCTTTCATTTCTCTCCAATCTTGCAACATGAAAGTATTGTAGGTGTATTCACGAGCTCTGTGCGACGGGAATATTGCTTTGTAATTGTTTTGTCCCGATGAAGTCGATTAATATCACGAAAATGACTATATCTTGTTGCCTTTTCGGTGACTGAAACAATTGCGGTATGAAATTGCGTTCATTTTCAATCAGAACAATCTGTCCTGAAGCTTTTATGCCTTGATGAGCAATTTTTCCCCCAATGTCTAGTGTAGTCTTATTATATTTTATTTATTTCGTTTACTTACGGACGCTCTTTAACATCTGAGGTCATCAGGGTCCCATTCAATTCAGAGCTTGAAACGGCCGATAAATTTTGCTCAGAGACCTCTTCTTTTAGGCTTGAGTTACCCACGGCTTAGCATTTTTACGCCCGAAATGTCGGTTCTGGTGGTGTAGTGGTAACCATGCTTCCCTTCTAAAACCAAGATCAGGGATTCAAACTCGGACAGGATTGATGGATTTTTTTCGGGCGTAAAAATCCAAAGCTTTACTTCACTTCGGAAGTGAAGTAAAGCCATGGGTCTCGTATATTTACAAACAATTGCACGAAAAACAACCTCAAGCCTGAAAGAAGAGGCCTCTAAGCAAAATTTGTTGACCATTTCACGCCCTGAATTGAATGTGACGCTGATGACCTGAGATGTTAAAGAGCGTCCATAAATAAACCAAATCAACAACGCCCGAAAACATCCATCGACCTTGGCCGGGATTGAACCCCCACTATCTTGGGTTTACCAGGCAAATATGGTTACCACCATACTACCAGAAACGACCTCACCGAATCTGGCATCCCTGACATCTGAATAATGGTTGGCACTTTAAATCAAACAGTTGGAAAACAAACTGTGCTGAAGAAGGTATCATTTATTTCTACCTGTGTTTCGGTTTTTCAGTTGAACGACCGTTATAAATCATGCACACGAAAAAGAAGAAGCAGAAGAAAAAATAAACATTAGTGTAAGCTTGCGTTAGATACGACAAGCTTGTTCTGCAAGGGAAACTTTTGCAACTTCCCAGCCAACTGCCAAGATTAAAGAAAACAAAAACGCATCGTCTTCTTTTCTCTTGCGCTACACAAAAGACGCAGTGATTTAAATCAACTCGCATAAAACGCGAAAAGGACCCGGGGCATTTTCTAGTTATTATTCTCATTGAAAATTAAGATCGTTCTAATGAAAATTTACTGTATCGCCTTACAGCTGTAAAGAAAAATTAATTTACGGGCATTAACTCGACTCTTGAGACGTAAATAAAACACCACAACGGTACATTTGGAAGGCGTTATACGTTACTCTTCTAAAATTATCTCAGGGGCCGTTACACGGCCATGTTGCTTCCGTTGCAATGAAAACACGTCCTTTTGCTTTCTTTCTGGGCCAGAGGTCGCCAATTAGACCTCGTCAGGAATCGTTTCGAGGGAGCGTTGCTTTCCTAAGCGAACACCCACGCTAGGCACTGGCGGGATTCCATGGCATTGCGGTTTAGAACTTAAAATAGTTTCGTAAAGTAAATCTTATGCCCTTTGTGATTGTATAAAATATGGAAAAAAACTTAGGGACTCAAACCTAGGACCTGCCAAGTTAACTTACGTCATAGAAATGTTTTCAAGTTTTTTGAAAGTTGTGTCCTCATCAATACGATTCTTCGCGTGATATTTCATAAATTAATTGGTAATTTTGAAAAAATCAACAGTTAAACATTTTATTAAAAATAGTCTTGAAAAAGGAATATCTACACAGTAAAATCTAAACTTTGTTATAAACACATATAGTTGTATTAAATATTTTTTTATTACAAAGGCTTAGATATAGATGCCGAGATTTTACTCAGTAGGTACCGCCCGGTCTATGACTCACTGTTTACATTTCTGAATCCAGTCCGTATATGGATGGCGGGACGCCTCTGCCATCATGTCTTTTGTCCTGGTTTCGTTTCCCGGTCATACTCTAGCGATTTTAAGTGAAAGTTGGTATGCCAAAGCGGTTCGGATGCACGTCGCCTCTAATACAGAGAGGTCAAGAGAGTCTCTAACAACCAATGGAAGAGCATTTCACTCTCAAAGCATAGAAAAACTTTTCCGCAATTTGTAATCCAAATTACTACAAACAGTTTTTTTAACGCATAAGTTGTCTTACAGACTGTTGAAAAATTTTAGAAAAAATGCAAAGACACGCCAAATTTTTTCCTGAAAAGGATTTATTTTTTAAAAAAGCAAAATCTTTCATTGTCACTGTCGCAATAGCTATGAAGTAAAAATTTTATATTAGAACCTGTAATATTTTTCACATTTTCTAATACAGAAAATTACAGAGCCTTCATTTGCTTTATATAAAAATGTAATTAATTCCCATACTAAAGGACTAACAAATTTATATAAAAAAAAAAGTTCGCCATGCGTAAACTAAGCGAATTCCTCAGCAAGTTAAATTTGTGAAGTTTATTACAGACGGCTGGAGCAGAGAATGTAGTAAAAAACAAATAACGCTAACTGAAGATATACATATGTATTTAATAAAAAACATAACTTTCAGACTTAAAAGTATATGCTTTATTATTACTTTATTTACGTGTTATATTGTTAGCTTAACGTTTTCAATTGCACTTAAATGTATAACAACTAAAACGGAATGTAATTAACATTTAAGCTACATAGTTAATTTTAGACATACGATTGCTTGTTTTTCTGTGTTCCAAAACTGTTGTGTTCTCTCCGCCTGTATTTATTGTACACTTTACACTACCACGGTTGATTGAATACATACTACCGCTTAATATTTGTACATCGTTCCAACATTCCCTGGAATTCTGCTTTTTCTGCTGCCGTTCGGTATTGAAACCGCAGGACGGCCGCTGTCTGTAAGGGCAGGTCAGATTATTCGTCTACACGCTTTCACACAACACCAACGACTTTATTGCTTGGCGGGAATACCCAATTGTTAATGCTAACAATAACAAACCCCCTGTATGCCACATCTCTCCCCGAGCCATCATATGCGACGTACTAGGCAATTAAAAAAAATCTGTTTTAAGGTAAACCCCTTGTCCTAAAGGCGTGATTTCTCTGATTTTCAGTAATTCTTTTTCTTGTGTAATTTAAATGGTATATACCCCGTTTTTTTTTACAAAAAACCCACATTTTTTAAATTTTGGGTTTCATAATAGTCTGATTTCGCCCATTTTCAGAAATTATTTTTTTTATTTTATTTCAATAGCATATACCGAATTTTGATTAAAAATTCTGCAGCTAGAGCGATTTTTTAAATTTTTCTTTAGTTTAACCCGTATCACCAATGGTCCAATTTTGCTGGTTAACGAACTTGATGAATAGTTTGTTAAATAATGGTTATATACCGAGTTTCGTTCAACTAAAAAAGTTGCGACAGCCAGAGCGTTCACAGACACATTCTGGTGACCAGAAAGTAAGATCGATAGAGATTTGATGATTTTTTTTTCAAAAATCATTTCACGAGTATAGCCATAATAATTACATACCTTCCAGTCGATCCTGGTGGTGTGTGGTAACCATACTTGCCTTCTAAACCCAAGATCGGAGGTTCAAACCCGGCCAGGATCGATGGATTTTTTTCGGGCATAAAAATCCTAAGTACGGCTTCCTTTGAAAGGGAAGTAAAGCCGTGGGTCCCATGTCGTACATTTACAGCACGAAAAAAAACCTCAAGTCTGAAAGAAGAGACCTCTGAGCAAAATTTATCGGCCGTTTCGCGCCCTGAATTGAATGGATGAACTGAGATGTTAAAGAGCGTCCGTAAATAAACCAAATCAACAACATACCTTCTAAATTCGCTAAAAAGCGAGTGTTATTATGACAAACATATTGCTGTTATAGTAAATATGTTTTTGTATCACTCTAATGGCGCAAAGTGATAAAGACAAAAGGCGTTATATCAGAAAATGTGGAAATCATAGGCTCTAACGTCATAGCAAAGTAAATTATGCGTTACTTTTGAAAATTGCAGGGTTCGTATATTCCTTATAATATTATAAAGCACAGGTGGGTAACGTTTTTGGGCTGTCAGCCAAAATGAAAAAATAAATATGTCTGCCGGGCTGCTAAGCAAAATATTATTAGCCTGAACATTAGATATACAGAGTGAATCGTCTAAAATTACCACCGGGAATATATCTGCAACAAAATGTGCTGTTCTGCCGAAATGAATCAATGTTGCAAACACTCCAACAATTATTAAAAAATGTACTTTTAGCACGAACTTTTTTATTTCAAATGGAACAATGACGGTTTCAAGAATTAAAACTAGATTAGATTAGGCTGTCAATGAGGTATTTCGCCCTAAGCAAAGTACTTTATGTATGGCTCGAACTTTCAGATTATTTATAAAGAGTTCGCCTAAACCTCAGGCAAAATCAATACATGTCTCCCGATTATTAGGCAAACACAATGCATGTCTGTTTATATTTTGCCTAAAAATAAGGGGAATTAACAACAATATACTGGATGTCTCTGGATATCTCTCGCCGTACACAGTTCAAGAAAGAACGGCATTCTTCCTACATTCTCCACACATAATCATTTCCGCTTTTTCAGCATTAGTAAGCAATACATCTTTTCCAACACGACCTACTTCTATGATATATCGCGGCCTATTGACAGCTAGTCTCACAAATGAAACAAAATGTAAACATAAACGTCGCAGTAGGCAGGAATATGCGGTAATAAGCAATTAAATTAGACAGACTGCTATTTAAATGTTTCTAATGATTAGGACTAGAACCAGATACTGCTGACAATATCGTTAAATTGTAGAAAACAGAAATATGCTGTTTTTGCCTAACTATCTGGGGGAGATATTGCTTTTTGCCTAGTGATTATGGGAAATATATAAACAGGGCTGAAATTCCAAGCTGATTGCTGATATCTCATAAACTGCTTGGTCTAGAATCATATAAATATCCTACACGACACTCTAATCTCATCTACTTTTATTTTATTTAAGTCAAATGTCCCTAAATGTCGCATTATTATTTTCAGTACAAACAGACAATAAGCTAAATAAAATTAGAAAAATAATGGCATTTTCCATATTATTTTTCTAATGCAAATAGCTTACAAGTAATCGATTATTAATGAAATTTTATCCATTAAAAGCAATTGATAATTAAACAAAGCTTTAAATTATTAGTCTGAAGCTGGGATGGTCTCCCGATTGGACATCTCTTGATTTTTTTATGGGAAGGGGGAACTGGAGGACCAAGTCTGCAAGAATGTGCCAAAGTTGGCTTTGGTGGTCTAGTGGTAACCATAAGTGCTTCGTAGACCCGAGGTCGCAGAGGGGATAGATTTTTAGGGCGTAAACATCCTAACAATGAATTTGTTTTGAATAATAGTTAAGTGCCGTTTAATATTTTGTTTCTAAAGTCAATATATGTTAATTTCTTTTTTCAACTCCAAATTCGTTAGCTTAGAGACATCATTATTTAAAATAGATTGAAACATAAACTGATTTTGAAACAAAAGTTAAACTATGCTTAAATGTAGCAAAATATAAACTCAGATTAAACATCTATACCCCAAAATTAAAGAATTTATTTTTAAAAAGTATAGTTGCTATTACAAATCCAAGATTTCATTGCGTTTAAACTCCTGGTCACTTAAAAACGGTTGAAAATGATGGTATGAGTCCCCTAGAGTGTTTGCCATATCTGTATGAACTTCTTTGCATTTTTACCCTTCTCTACCAAGTACTTAATAACCATAACCATACGATATTTGCCATTTCCCCATATACACACGTCTGTACTGCAACAAACAGATATAGTACAACGATTCCTGACCAATTCGAGTATTATTACATAATTATTTTTTACGGAAGATGTATGTTTTGACAAAGTTGCCTCGGAACTGTTGCTGCAATTTGTGGGTCATTTTTTAAATACTTAAAACGATATATATAAGTAATTAAATTAATGGTACTATTATAGATATTAAAAAAGTTACAAAAGAAACAAAAATAATATAATATTAAAATATTGCTTTCCTACTTGTTTATACGGAGCAGAAACTTGGACCTATACTCCAAACAGTAAAAATAAAACGTGACAGGAATAGTAAGAACTAAACCAGTTAGAAATAAAACAGTTTGAATGGATAATGCAAGATTGCTAAAATAAAATTAAAATGTATACCAATTCGAAAGACAGATTTAGGTCAATCATAAAAAAATTAAATCAGATACTTTCAATTTTTCTTAAGGATAATACTTTAAGGAAAATATTATTGCAAGATAATATCTAACTCCGAGTCAATAGTGATGATAGATTTTGTAGTACATGGGAAGATTTAAAATTGCGGGCAAATCAAATGTTCACCACTTTGTTATTTATTATTTCAGTTTTATTTCTTTCTCTTCCAGAGATAACTTCGACTAACATTGGATTTTGTTATATAAGCCATATAGTTGCTATAAAAACTTATGGGCTTGCATATTTCCATAAAACAGCAATTCTCAACTCAAGGATACGCCACCTTTATTCCTCAACTGGTAACATGTACTTCATTCCATGGCCAGCGTAAGCATTTACATATTTACTGCCACGGCCAGAGCGCTGAAAGCGGAAATTTTTGAACGTTTTACAAGGACTGCATTCTTTTGTTGAAAACTTAGGAATGTAAAATATTTTATGGTACAGATTTTAACGAGAATAGCGTAATAACATGGCCGCTAATTCTCGTGATGTAATTGAGAGTAGCACTGGTGCAGTCAGCTGTTTTTTTATGTTGTATACGATCTGCTATTGCAATTCGCGTACAACATTTAATTCAAATGTCAAAATATTTGAACAAGATTTCTGGTACTATGTTTAACCTTTTACACAGTTTTACAAGTATTAAAAATAAATATGCATAATAATTTAAGATATACACAGAAAATTTATCCATTCACATCAGCTAATCTCTTGTATATTGAAGAGTGAATCTTCAGATATAAATACTGTATTTTGTGTTGTCACAGCAAAGTCTTTCATAGTCATTCTTGCTGTCTTTATACCAGGGGTGGACAACCCACTGTCCTCGGGCCCCATGCGGCCCGTCAAGCACTAATCTAATCCCTTGGACACGAAATTTTAGTGAAGTCGCACATTAAAAAGCATCCTCTAGCTATGAGTAGATTGTGCTCCTAACAATGAAAACATAAGAAGAAAAAAAAAATCAAAATATTATGTGATTTGTAGGCTTCGGACTTTTTGCATTTTCTATAGATATTCTGCCATTACCAGTTAATAAAATTTTACAAGCAATATTTGGGCAGGCAAAAGTACCCGATCTTGTACAAGTGAATTCTCTAGTTCGAAACACTTGTTTCCAAAAGTGCTTACGCGCTGCAACGCCGTTAGTAATATTATCTTTCATATGCTTGTTGTTGCCAATTTCTCTTACCGTGACACTGATATTGACGAACGCTTTTCGCTGGATTTAAGGGAACATAAGAGTCCACAAATCTAGCTATAAAATGCTTAATAACCTTAAATTATCCCAAAGTTCCTATAGATACGGTAAACAGGCTTATATTAGGAGTCCTCTCCCAACCTATTGAAACTAAATAAATTATAAAATCACAACATTAAATTGGTAAGTTAATAATCAATGATATATTTCCCTATCTTTAGTGTCACGGTTTTATATTTCACACATTTTAATATATGTGGAATTGCTTTTTTGATTTATCATAGTGGTGCACGTCTTTGTAACCGCACATCTGTTCCTTCCTTCCGTCGCCTGACACGCATAATCAAGTGCTCTCCTTATAACAGGCTCCCTGTCAGTAAATATCTAATCACGGCCTCATTTCAAAGAAATGTAAACATTACGTCTAATCCAAAGTGTATATTTAACAATAATAATATCATCACAATAAACTCAAAAATCCACCGTTAGAGAAACATTTTGAAAAAAACCCATTTCAAGATTTTGGCATGGAGGTTCGCGAACCATAGTTTGGGAAACTTTGCTATAGAGAATGAATACTGCGGTTACCTATGTTCCATTCAATTCAGAGATTGAAACGACCGATAAATTTTGCTCAGAAGCCTCTCCTTTCAGCCTTGAGGTTCTTCTACGTGCCGTAAATCTACGATCTACGAATTTATTTCCCTTCCGAGGGAAGTCATGCTTACGTCAGGTTAAAGATCTTATCACCCGATAAAATAAATGAATAAAAGTTAAAACTAAGTCTATAGAACTCGATAAGTGCCGTTTCTAGAACACCCCTGAACGTTCACTAGAGAGATACTATGTTCTTCTAGTGCAGAAGTGGCAACAAAGAAAGAGTTATCTCTCTCTCAACTGATTTCCCACCTAAAGTAATTTACTATGCGCTGCTGACATCATTGCAGCACTCCCATAAGCCAGTTGAATCATTTTCTTGTGAAACAAAACCCTTCTGCTACTATTTGATATCAAAGGCTGTTTATATCCAAGTGTCAGCTTCTATCGACCGTGCGTGGCCAACTCTAATACCACCCATTTTCAAGCCGGGTTGGATCATGTCCGCAAGGCTCTTCCAGGCTGTTATGTGTGAGCAGCGAGGCTATGTTTAGGAAGTATCCAGGTGGCACTGCCTTGTCTAGGCTACTGGGTCGCGTGGCAAGAGGCCAGGCCCGGACATTCCAGCTTCAAACGTGTCCCCTTTACTCGCATCGCAGGCTTTTCTAAAACGTTTCAGTGGTACCATTAAAATATTACATAAAGTAACTGCGGCGAGTAAATAGTGGCACAAATGTGGAAGGCAAAAGGAAAAAAATTAACGTTTTTTTTAAAAGTTATCTCAATTTATTCAAATGAAATTAAAAGTGTCAGACGGTGTATAGTAAAAGTTTGTTAAGCCATTAATGAAATTTTATATGCTTTTAAATACAACATTTCATAAAGATATTGCAGTAAATATTGTAAATACTGTTCGTCTTCACTACTGGCCATTAAAACTGCAACATCCTTAAGAAAGACATTAAACATTCTCTCAGTAGGAACGAGTATGATTCGTCAAAAACAGCTGCGCTACGATTGCAATAATCAGCAAAGTCAACAAGTAAGCAAGCAGGCTTGCTACCCTCTCCACGGCGCGGTAAACGAGTGGGAGCTCCCTCATAGTTAAAACCCCGCGCCGCGGTGGAAAGCATCACTGATCGCACGGTATTTTTCTGACATCTCAAATGGGCTTTACTCAACAGATCATGGGCCTTACAAAACGCATTGGGAAAAAAATAACAGAACACAGGACGATATATGTAGACTGTAAAACATAAAGCACGTAATATTTGAATGTTTAGAACAGGTGAGAGGAAAAATAAATTTAAGTGGCCACCAGGTGGCACATATACATAGAGCTAAGGGCCTTGAGCACGCTGCACTCAAAATATGGGAAGAGATGATACCACAAGAACAGATGATAAGAATTAACGAAGAAGCAAAAGTAAGAAGATCAGAACACATACATATACAAAGACAATAATAAGCATATACAAGATAACTTTAACTAACTCAAATGAATGTTAGAGGAGAAGATGAAGGCGAGGAAGAAGGGAGTGATGAAGGAGAGGAAGATATTTAAACTTATAATAGACGGGAATACCTTTGGATTACAACCGGAAGAAGAGAATGGGGAGAAAGGAAAATATTTTTAGCTATGAGAGGTGGAAAGGAAAAATGTGCAAATTGCAACACGAACTTTGGACAAGTATAGAAGAAGGAGATGAAGAAGAAGAGACGGGATAGTAGAAGAAGAGTGCATGAACTGGAAGGTGTAAGTTATGGGGCCTGAAAGAAGGCAGAAGAAGGAAGATCATATAAGAAGATTAGTTAGCTGGAAGTTGTAAGCTAAGAGGACGAAAAGAAGATAGAAGAAGGAAGAATACAGAAGAAGATTAAGGGGTGTTGAAGATGTGAGCTGTTAGGGGAAGTAGGCGCTGGTTACCAGCACCTCAACGTTTCGGTTTCTGACGGAGCATTTTTAGTTTAGGTAGACACCTTGGCTGCCAGCTATTAAATATGTTTATTGGTTTCCAATTCAATTGTAATTTAAATTAATTTGTTTTTTTTTAGTAGTAATATGTTTAAATTTATATTACGTATATTTCGTTTTGTTTATACAATTATAGATTTAATATGTGAAATAATGCTGTATTGTGAGAAAAAGAAAAATGAATAAATGATTAAATGATTAAATTTGGAAATGCACGTTACAAGGTACCAGAACAGAGTATTGCAGACTATATTTTATATTTTTACTTTATTTCATCTCAAACAGATTACTCAGTATATATTAAAAAATGTAATTTTTTGTGTAAAATAACTCTTTGTATGCTGAAAAAGTAAAAAATAAAAAAAAAAGTTTTTAAAAGTAATCCACTTGCGCAGAATTTGGGCTGTATGATGGATGTCATAGGTAGTGAGATTCAATTTTTGACATTTTTTTTTAGAAGAGTGGGGTGGGTCTATATGTCGATAAATCTTGTTGAAACATTAACACAAGAGACTTTCAAGGAGCCATTTACGCAGTTTCAAAGCCGTAAAATTTACTAAACGAACCATATGGGCGTCGAAACGGACATTGCATCTTCTACAAGATTGTGCAAAGAACGCACGATAACGGTGTGGCAAACAGAAACCTGTTTTATAGCTAAGGCTCCCTTTACTTTGCGTGTATTCATGGGGAACTGTTAACGGTGCTAATTAAAGCCAGTTAATCACAAACGTCGCATCGAAAAACCGCCAATGTTTTGCTACAACACGTTATCTTGCGGCTAATTTTGGAACACGTTTTCAGAAACAAAAGAACAGCGCTCGGCGGAACTCTGTGCGACATTAGAAAGTCAACTTAATGTACAATATGCCTCGAGATAAACGTTTGAAATATATAAAAGGAGAAACGAAATGCAGTAAACAGTAGGGAAAGTATGAGATATAGAGACCCATTCTGTGTTGCGGCTACTTGTCTCAAGGCTACACTGTCACTCAGTCCGCAATGCCCTTTTAATTGTATTTACACAAAGCTTTTTAACGCCCTGCAGAAATATATCAAAGTTTTGAAAACATTTCCATTTTAAAAATTGCTGTTTAATTAAAATTAAAATATTAGTATCAGACAATGAGGTTGAAACCGACTGAGACCTTATTTATATCAAATGACCATGGTAGGATCATCCAGTTATCTAATGACCGACTCTATTGGCCGAGCGGGCGGGATTTATTGAACTGCTACGTTGGCCTTTAGTCTCACGCCACTCAATGTAGTTTGAATAGCGAAACAACAAGAAATGATTCACGGTTTATGGTAATCTTTGGTGTGCTAGAATAACAGTGACAACTATGGAGAATTATCAGGTATCCCGTGACATTGTTTTTGTATAGTGGTGTTTACCGAGCTTTTTACTACTGAGGCATCACAGGCGGTGGATACTGATGTTACATGGATGAAATGATCCACGGCTTTACTTCCCTTCCGAAGGAAGCCATTATTAGAATTTTTACAACCGACCCTGGCTGGTACTGAACACGCGATCTTGGGTCTAAAAGGCAAGTATGGTTAACACTAGACCAACAGGATCGACACTTTGTTATAATTATTATTTTTTCAGTTATTAAAGCATTCTTTTCTCTCTCTCTCTCTCTCTCTCTCTCTTATCTGCTTCTAAGCATTACTTTACCTTCGAGCATGTTTACTTTTACCCCCTTCACTTGTCTTGTGCCTTTGAAGATCACAAGAGTTTCATCGCCACGGCAGGCCGAGGTCTTTAAGGCGCGGACTCATGAGTGGGAGGTCTGGGGTTCCAATCCCGCCAGGACCGTCCTCCCTAACTGAGGTTTTTTCCAGATTTCCCTCATCCCCATAAATGGCAAATACCGGGGAGGTACTCTAAACGTAGGCCTGGAACGTTTCCTTAAACAATCTTTTCCTAATATATATTTCATTTCATGTTTCATCAGTGTCCACCGCCTGTGGCGTCTCAGTAGTAAAAACGGGCGTTAAACACTATTAAAAAAAGGGGGGGGGTTCGAAATATTGCGATATTTGTATTATTACTTTTTAGCGTTTTGTCTATTTCTGCTTATACTTTTGGTTTACTAGCAGCTTAGCAACTAAAACTAATTCTCAGAACTCCAATTAAGTAAAGCAAACTTTAGATTGACAACTGCAGTATAGCCTTTGAATTATATACCGTCTCAATGTGCATTATAGCTATACTGTATCGTGCAATCCATTTATTTGGGCCTCGCTTTCGAGGCAGGGATATTTCTGGCAGTTGTTAGCTCAGCGCGTGAAGCCGGTAAAGATTTAAAAAAAAAGTGCAGAATGCCGATTCTTGATTACTCTGATGTATACAACGGCCCAAACAAATGCGTGGCATGAGATTTAGGTGTTTTTTTTTATCTCCAATCCTTTTATGTAACGCAACATATATATTGTGAATGCCAATTTAGCCATTTAGCTGTACTTTTTAAATATTTACCGTAAATATTTATAATCTTTTCTCTCAAAATGTATCGCTAGGTTAACAGATAATATTTAAAGTTTATAAAAGAAGCATTATGCGCTAAATGTTGAGATGTACCACTTGTAATGCACGTTTTAATCGTTTCCTTGGATACTTGCATGTGAGCGTAACTGATATGTAATACTTTCTTTCATGTCACCCGGCCGACAATAGGTGAAAGCGCAACTCAAATACTTCTGACATTATCTGAAACTCTCTCATTATTGCTTCTCTCTCTTTAATTGGCTTCGATCGCAAGGGTTACGGGCGCAGAAACAGTAATCTGCAAGCCGTTACATCACGTATTCCTAAACAGCTTCCACAAAACATGCCGTAAAGCGTAAACGGAGCGTGCGCACTGTCTCACATCGATATCATCCCCCTCGACTGGTTACACATGCTTCCGACAGAGAGCTCTGAGTGTGCGGTTCACGACACACTCCACAAACAGCAAAGTGGAAGCATAATTTTGTTTCCTGCGGAGATGGAACGTTCCGTCAGCAAAGTGCATTATGGTTGGCTTCAAGGTATTCACTTGATTTTTTTTTTTTACTTCCTTGAGTATTTTCAAAACGAAGAGTTGTATTTAAATTGTGTTAAGTTGGCAGTTAAAATTGTTTTAAGCTGGAAGTCTTTTCGTAATTTCTAGAAATAATCAGAACATTTATCATAATTACATATTAGATGTCAATTAAAATATTTTCTCTTACAAGCCAGTCGTTTGGGTTGTGGCATTTTATTTTTTCATAATATCTTTAACCGCCACGGGTGGAAGAGCTCGTTAAGGCGCAGACTTGCGAGCGGGAGGTTTGGGGTTCGATTCCCACCCATGACCGTCCTCCCTGACTGAGGTTTTTCCAGGTTTTCTTCAGTCCTCATAAATGGCAAATGTCGGGGAGGTACCCTAAACTTAGGCCTGGAATGTTTCCTTCCTTAAAAAATCCTTTCCCAATTTATCATTTCATCTCATGTATCATCAGTGTCCACCGCCTGTGATGCCTCAGTAGTAAAAACGGGCGTTAAACACTTTAAAAATCAAAACTATACGCTCAAATAAAATTTATTCTATGATTCTTTCACAGCCGAGCTAATATAAGCGAATAGAAGATAAAGACACGCTCTGCCGTTGTAAACACATGAGGCATAATACATTTTATGTATTCTGTCGAAATAAAAAACAAACAACACAAACGGGAACGCTGCGCTAAGACTGAAACAGTCGGTAAGGTCAACAAGTAAGCAAGCAGGCTTACTTCCCCCTCCAGGCGCAGTAAATGAGAGAAAACATCACTGATCGCACTGTATCTCCATTGTCTAGGGGATGATCGCGGCCCCCTTGCGCCGCCACCCCTTCTTTCTCCCTCAATGTGTATATATTTAATTTATAAATTGTTAGATTATTTATATATAGCCATTAAAATGATGTTAGATGTTATAAATAGCATATTTAAAAATCGTCTCTATCTTTATGTAGAAAGCGTGTGCGTGCAAGTGTGTTTTAGCATTATCCTAATAGGCAGACAATTTTTATTGACACTGAGGCCTAAAATATTGTGTGATTACATGACATACAGCTAGTTGCTTTGCTGGAGTAGAGAGCTCAGTAGACCTAAATTAGAACTAAAAAATTCAAAGTTTCTATTATTAACATTTAATATTTTCGAGAAGGAAATAGCGGAAATCCCTAAGACGACACCCTGAGGAAATCTAAAATTCTACATTTCTTGACCTAGTCACTTTATTTTTTATTATACGTTAATGGAGCGCAGTTTAAGATATATGCAGTTTTCAATATTTTGGAAAATAAAAACTGCTGATTTGTGTTCCAAACATATAATAAAGACAAAATTTAGTTTTTAATTATGGTATTTTGTTGTAATTTAATTGGAATATTATATGAACAAGTATTTTTTTTCTTTACCTACTCCTGTTTTCTTATGAATACTTTTATTTATCCAGGTTTCAAGAGCCTCTGTTGAAAATTACAAGTTAATAGGTGAACTTTAGCAATTTTCATATGGCTTGAAAAAAGCAATTTTCAGAAAAACAACTTTTAATATTTAAGAGATGATATTTATCCTTGCGTTAGGACCATATAAACAGTCCTTTTAAGTGAAAGTATGACAAAACACCTTCACTTACGAATCTAAAAGAAATTAAACAATTAATATGAAAAAAAAATGTTTTGGTCATTTATTATAAGAAAGTCCTTAAGTAAAAGGAGCGTCATAATGGAGGCGATGTGCTGAAAATGTTTTTTCTAGCAATTTTTGAGAAATGTATTTATAACATTACATTTTGAAATTATATCTTACATTTATGGATGTGGGCAACACTCTAAAAACTTCTTGACAAAAGTGCTTCACAAAATCATTCTAGAAATGCCAAGTACGCATAAATATTGTAAGTGGGAATATTTGATCATTCACTTTATTCCAAACATTTAAAAAAAACATTTTTAAAATTTCATAAACAGTTGCCTTCGTTGAGAGAGTCTTCCAAAGTATCTGTCCATTTGTTGCTTATTTAAATGCATGCCAAGCAGGCGAACATTTCATTAACAAAACACGTATTTGCAACCGTAGCGCGGATTCCAAGGCCCTATCAAACTCTAAACAGAGTGGACGGGCTGCGACAAATATGTAACAACTTTACCAGCAAAGTGCTTTTCGGTTACTCGGAACTGATTACGTCAACAAGCTACAATTGGTGATTCTCTTCTGCCGAGGTTGTGACGTTCAAGGTATGGTAGAAAAGTCATTATGTCACGTTTCCTACAAAGTTCGCATAACAGATCAGCAGTAAATATTCCACCTTTACGCCCTATGACGTCAGTCAAATGTTAATACGTGGCAAAAATTGTTCACAAAAGCTATGTAGGCATTCTTATCCGAAATCACCAAGTGCTGGGTCAAAAGTGTATAAACAGCGGTTAAGAATGTAATTTTCCTCCGTGATTCAGTTGTTTTTTTCTCTCAACAAATTCAGCACATAAGATATTTAAACAAACAATTCATCGAATTCGGTAACTAGCAAAACTGGACCATTGGGGAGGTTACCTAAAGCGAAAGTTTTTTAAAATGTTTAAAAATCGCTCTAGTGGCCACAATTTCAAATGTTTTCAAAGAAAATATGATACACGCAATAGAAATAAAACAAGAAAATAATTTCTGAAAATCAAAGGAATCGAACTATTAGGAGGGAGGGTTTACCTGAAAACCAAAACCAAAAAAATCGCTCTAGCGGTATTAATATTTGTTTTTCACAACGAAATTCCGTATATACAATTTAAATAAAATAAAGAATATAGTTCCTGAAAATGGGAGTGGGAGAAATGGGGCTATTAGAATTAGGGGTTTGTCTGAAGCTCATAATTTAAAATCGCTCTAGCTGCATCAATATTTGTTTCCTGGCAACAAAATTCAAAATATGCAATTTAAATAAAATAATATAGTTTTCGAAAATTAGGGAAATTAAACCATTAGGAGTATGGGCATACCTGAAAATCGAAATTTAAAATTAGCTCTAGCGTTTAATTTTCTCCATATTGTTTTAAAATAAAGAGACAAATTAATTGAACATATAAATTATATTTATAATATTGCATGTGTTTTATATTTAACAAAAATATCGTCGTGAAGACAGTAAATGTGAAATATTAATCTAATATGTGTTTGAGAATTATATTTGTATGTAAGAGCGTTCTGTAATAACCTTCAGATAACGTTTACCTTACATGTTAATAACATTTAAATTAAATTTCAAAGCCACTGAAAATCGATTTAACTTTCGATTGTTTTTATTTACTTAGTACATTGCAATTGTTTTTAAATAGTAACATGTTTTTGTTTTATTGAAACATATGAACACAGAATGTAACTCGAAACTTTCTGTTATTTCTCTCTGAATGTAAAGATGATATCAAGGGCTCAGTTTATAAACATGGTTACATTTAATAATATTCAAAAATACTCACCAGTGTAGCTTTGTTTATCTGTGGTCATATATTTCATTTAATTAATAGTTTATCATTACATTTTGTGATTTAATTTAAAAAACAACAACAACAACAATAATAATAATAATAATAATAATTCTAAAAATGAAAATTCTCTTTTGTAATACTTATAGGTTGCAAGAATTTTATACAGTAATGCCGTAACTTATTTCATTTTATTAATTAATAAGGTTTAATTTGGATGTTATATTCATTTTTATTCAAAGTTATTCAACTCGGTGAGGAATTCGTTTAGTTTACGCAGATCCTGCATCTGGTAGGCTATGCGTATGCTACATTTTAGTAACCAGGGTTACAAGAAAGAAAATGAAAATCGATGGTGTTTGTGGGCGAGAAATTCGAAAATCTAGAACCAGACTGTCTGGTTACCATGGAAACTTGATGTTCGTTATTAAAGACAGTCACACTTGCCGCTAGAGAGTGGACTTCCAAATAAACCTTGGCGGGAAGGGGTAAACCCTCTGCTAGCAAACGGCCCCTATTATTTCGACGGTGGGCAAGCGAGAGTTCTTTACTCTCGGGATCTCGGCGACAAAAGCCTGCAATATAACCCTGCTGGCATCTGCTCAAGTATGGGGGAAGTTGCAGCTCTGCTGTGATTGATCGCTTCTTGCCAACACTTCTTGATCCATTCTCCACTCTAATCAAATCAGTTATTGCAGTTTAAGTGCCAAGTAACGAAGAACTATAAACAAGTGACTCAACTGTTTCGATATTTACAAACGGAACATTACAAACTAAAACTTGTTAAGATGTGTGTACCTATATGAAGGCCGCTTTTCTTTAAATCCGCTGTGCACCCAAAATCGAGGATTCAAACCCAGTCAGGGTCGATGGATTTTTTTCAGACGTAAAAATCCTAATTATGGCTTCCTTCAGAAAGGAAATAAAGCCATGGGCCCCATGTAACAGACGTAGGGCATGTAAAAAAACTCAAGTGGAAATAAGAGACTGAGTAAAATTTATAAATGTTCAACAGATACATAATTAAATTAATTCATATTTAAATTTTGTCTTTGGCAAAAAAAAAAAAAAAAAAAAAAAAAAAAGTGTATTAATATCATTTTGATGCTTCATCAAGTAAAGGTTAAAAAAATAATTTCGTTATATATAATATAGCATGTCCCCGTACTTTGACTTGAGGGTGCTGATAGTGTAATAACCAGAGCCCGGAAGTTAGGCAAAAATGTCCTTCCTATCTAGGTGGATATATTTAAGAGTCAGATAGAAATGAACATGTTTCTGAATATTTGGAGTCAGAAGGGCCAGTTTTTATTTCGGATTTTTGTTTGTTTGTTATTTTGAATCGTTATGGATTTTTTCTGCAATTATTTACGTATTTTAAAAAGCACACAAAGAATGTTCAATATATCGAAATAAAAAAAAATTATAAAAATTAAAAGGCATGTTCACCTCACAAAAATATCTATTGAGAATCTTGTTAAATATTTATTTCTTTTCAAATAGTCAAAAAATGTCTCCTCAACCCATTCACTTAAGCTCTTTAATTAGCAGAGCCTTCAACAGTGAAAGGAACGCACGGTTACCTCGGGCATACGAATACCAGAAAATAGAGAGAATGAGGGAAGTACTGTAGTTTTTAATAGTCCTGGCGCGATCTGCGCGAGACAATTGTAGGAAATTTGTTGTGGGGGTAACTTCTCAGCTGCATAAATGTAATAAACAATTGCAAGTAAGAAAGATAAGAGCGGTAAAGCTATGTAATAAACCGTCCCTACAATGTGTTCAGTACAGAAGTAACGGAAATACTAACCTGACTCCCCTATAAACGAATAAACAGAAATTGAACTCCACCAGAAACCACTGCGCATCTTTTGCTCATTCGCCAGGACTATTCAAAACTACTTTACTTTGTCTTGATCGTTTTGTTGTAACTGGTATGAGTTCTTACGAAACAGTTTGTTTTAAATATGCTACAATCACTTCAGTGGAAGTAGAACGTTCTTTTTCCGTGATGGAAAATGTTCTCTCTGACTATGACAGTTGATACCTTGAAAAAATATCTTGTTGTTGCTTTCAATCAAGAAAAGTAAGTTTAAAAACTTTAATTATGTGAAAAAGAAATTATTAAGTATCTAAAATACTTATTTTCAATAATAATGAGTGATATTACTCTCTGTTTCCACTTTTAATAAATGATATTTTAATTATATTACTGCCTGTTTTCAGTTCTTTAAGTGACTTTTTGCCTGCCTGTTTTAATCAAAATAAATGCCTGAGCTTCCGGAGCTCTGCTGATAACTCTATCGGGTGCAAGACAGATAAGAACCTCTTTCTAGATATAAAAATGTTTTTTCTACACTTGCTTACCTTGGAGTACAAATCTGAAAACTCCATTTCTTGTCGTCTCTGTGGGGAAATCGTTTAAAAATATGCTTAGAATAAATAATCGTGTAACATATGTTCGCCAAGACATGAAAAGAACTTTTGTTCAGATGTGTATTTTAAGTGGTTCTAGAGGTGTCTTTATATAAAAAAAGACAAATGTAATGAAATAATATAATACCTTTGGAATATTTTGCATAAAAATGTTATACCTTGACGTTTATTTCACAAAAAATTGCCATGTATGTACATTAGAGTTAAAAAAAATCGTAAATTAAATTATTTCTCTAATTTTACGTCTGATTTCACATGAAATTATATGCTTCAGCCATATGTTTGTCGACAAGGCTATAAACTTAAGAGTACGTTGCTTGGGTTCTAAAACCTCCTTTGTAAATGTAGAACATACCTATAATTGTGAGTATATAATAACTATAGAAAGAAAAAAAAAATACCACGATTTATAATTTAAATTTTTGTCACGTGTTACTGACAGATGTAGATGTTGTAGGTATACAGTAATAATCGTGCCATTTGTTTTACAGTGGAAACTTTTGACGAATAAGCCATACTTTTCCATTTGGGCCAAAGATTATTGCCGAAGAAACAAATTAGCTAATTTGTTTCCTAAATTATTAAGAAAACGATTTATTTTCAGCTGCATTACCTCTCAATACAAGACAGCGGTATAGTTCACTCTGTTCTTGTATTCTATAATCATCTTTTTGACGAATGTAAATTAATATCCTTTTCATATCTTAGGCCAGTATGAGTTTCGAAATGTGAGCGGGTCAACGTTCAGCGGATAGCGATAACCCCTTTATCGTCACGGGAACAATTAAAATACTCCGGAACGGCAAATAACGCACCGAGCAAGAGGTTGGTTGCTCCCGGAGATAGCAAAAGTTAATTAATGTTTATTTATTTCTAAAAAAAAAAAAAAAAAAAAAAGTCGGCAACCAAGTCCTGCGCGTCCTCATGAAACTTTCATCAGGTCTATTAAGGATTCAACTCGACCGTTGTGAACTTTCCATACTCCTCCCTCCCCTCCTTCCCTTCGGTTCCCCTCCCACCGCTCCTCCCGTCACAACTTGGTGCTGAAGTGAGTGAAGAGCTCTGTGGAATTTAAAAAAAATGACTGCCGCACGTGAAGAAAACACAGCGCCAACTCTCAATATGGAAGCTGTACGAATAATTGCGATCACTTGAAATTACAAATACCTAATTAATCTTGTCGTCACATTGGACGACTGATAAAATGTCTCAACTGTGTAACGTACAACTGTTAAGTTGTGGGATAATGGATATCTTCTTTGTGTTTCTAAAGATGTTTATGCAATCCTAGCATTAAAACACGCTTCTTATGTCGCTATAAATAGTACTAATTCTGGTTACCTAGCAACCAGTATTCCGTGAAGTCATCACCGCCTTCACATCACAATTTTAAACAACTGACTGTAAGAAAAAGCTAAAAGCCTACAAGAAAAACAAAACAACATCGTCATAGAAACGAGTACTAAGAAACTATGCAATATAACAAGTCATATATACTAGCATCACGTTTGGCAGCTTTCTAATACTTTTTAAAATCATTTCAATGCTAAAATTGTATTAAACACGTGTTTTATCTTCGTTCTGAATACTCGTGAAAATTAAGCTCCGCTCACGCGCTAAACATTCACTCAAGTCACAATTACCAACTTTATACACTAATTACATAAATAACTAATGTAAGTTTGGCAGATTTGTCCACCTAGCCTAGTGAGGATAACTGGGGAGCTACCTGATAGAGCTCTTCAATCTAAAAAGTGTCGGTCCTAGAGGTGTAGTGGTAACCATACTTGCCTTCTAAACCCAAGATCGCGGGTTAAAACTCGGTGGATTTTTTCAGGTGTAAAAACCCTAAGTATGGCTTCCTTCGGAAGGGAAGCGAAGCCGTGGGTCCCGTGTCGAACGTTTATGGCACGAAAAAGAACCTCAAGCCTGAAAGAAGAGGCCTCTGAGCAAAATTTGTCGGCCGTTTCACGCCCTAAATAATTGTATGCTATCATAATACTTTAACAGCAAATATCAAACTGGCTATGCCTTCAAGAGGGTCTATTAAAATACTGTTAAAAGTATTTATTCTTGTATGTACATGTACAAACAAGAATTGTGATAATATATGTTAATTTACTACGTGTATTTATTGAGATAAAATAAATTAAAAATCAAATTGAAGGGGGGTATTTATTTCGAAGGGAGTTTTCATATAAGCATGCCGTAAACTTGGTTTTTTGTAATAATAATAATAATAATAATAATAATAATAATAATAATAATAATAATAATGTTTTATATGCAGCATTATCCAGATTATTGTGTACAGTAAACAGGCAAATATTGGGAAAATATATACTTAATGTATTTATATCTTTAAATGTTGTAAACAAGTGACTAGGATGGTAACTTAGGATTTTAAATTTTGAGTTAAATCGTAGAATTCGAGACAGCGAAATACTTACATTATACTAAAACATTTTAAAATAAGGATAATATTTTTGGTATTTTTTAAAAAAAATACTATCATTGGCCTTAATAACAGACCTGGAAATTTGAAAAAAAAAAAAAAAAAAAAAGTTAAATTGTACATGTATATGGAACAATGTAAGCATTTAAATTCTCTAAGATGATTGATTTCGAAAAAAAAAAAAGTTACGAAAATATATAAAGTACTCACAGTACCCAGAGCCATTTTATGACTCTGTAGCCCTGGAGAATTATAAACTGCAGTTTTTTTGTTACATTTACACGAATGATGGGACATTTTTGAATGTTCTATTTTCAATATTAATGTATTTGATAGTAAGCTCTACTTTTAAAAATGTACAAAATTTATGGCCATCATTAAAATGTATTATTATAATATATTTAAGATATTTTTTGAAAAAAATGTTATTTTGTTTGGAAAGAATATAAGTATATTTAGAAAATAGTATGTACTGTACTATTAATGGTTCTCTATTAAAAAAAAAAAAAAACTTAAAAATGACAACTTTAACAAAACGAAGTCGGAGTTCGATACTGAATTTTAAAACCTCCATTATTATTTTTTTTGTTTGCTCAATGAAATTCTACCAGTTATTTCTAATAAAAATGTAAGACTGTGCAACTTTCAAATTTTAAATTTTGGAAATTAAAAAAAAAAAGAATATTTTGTAAAAAAAATGTTCGATTAATTAAGAAATCACGTTTTCAATTATTGACGGAACATTTTTAGTTCTTATTTTATCTCAAAATGTTTGGATTACGTCCCATTTGTTTTTCTCATAGCATTTTACTTTTTCTTTTGTGTTGTTGCAAATAAAAATTCTTTTCTACAAATATATTTACGTTATAGCCAAATCAAGAAATCGTTCTAGGCATGACATTATTCTTAACATATGGTAAAAATTTCATGACAATATCTCGCATAGTTTTCTGGAAAAATCATTTCTAATGCCTGAAAAAGCTGAAACACATAAATACGGAAAATCATTATTAAAGTTTAAGATGCATATTTTTTAAAAATGAAGAGTTTCGTGCTTTTAAAATTCTTCTGCAGCAGAAATGAAACCATTTCTAAATTTTAACGGCTTCTTCCCTGATTGCAAGGGTTTATGTGCACTGAAAGACAATACTTATAGAATTAAATAGCAGTCTTGTGCCACGCCCATCTGGCCATTTAAACACCAGCAGCCATTTAAAGGGATCGAACATTAGAACTGAAATAACTATGTAAAACTTCTTTTTCTTCTTCTATGGTGCTATATCACTGAGATCAGGCCATGGCCTGCCGCAGCGACCTCTGCTTCTTCTACCTCCGCCTTATGACTTCACTGATAGAGGACAGTATTGCAGGAGGGCATGTGATTAACATGCCGTCTCCACTTAAGTATCGTCATGGGTGGCCCAGGTCTGGGGTTCGATTTCCATCAGGACCATCCTCCTTGACTGCTTTTTTTTCTCACACATTTTCCTCAATCCTCATAAATGACTAATCCCAGGGCGGTACCCTGAAACTTAGGCCTGGAAGGTTTCCTTCCCTAAAAATCTCTTTCCCAGTTTATCATTTCATCTCATGTATCATCAGTGTCCACCACCTGTGTTGCCTCAATAGTTCAGACGGGCGTTAAACACTATTAAAAAAAAGTAGGTCGCCTATCATGCGGCTCTCTAGAGCGAAGAACGCTACCTTTCTATCAGGCAGCTCCCCAATTATCCTCACAAGGCTGGATGGAACACGTACCAGACCTTTCTAACTTAGAAAATTCCTAAGCATCCATAGTGCCGCAAATATTATAGTGACAAAATTGCAAAATATGCGGCTTCAGCCCAAAATTCAGTACCGCATCACCTTGACTGTGTTGTAATTTTTATAACATAGAATAAAATTGTGGTACAGACAATTACAGGACGCAATGTAAATACTGTTTAAGGATTTTGTTTTTCAGCATGTTTCTTATTATGAGACAATTGCAACTACCTGCCGTTGGATCAGTTTTTCCTAACCAGATATCAAAGTCAAGTTGACAAGCAGACCTTACGAACTCAATCATCAGATTCAAAACTGCCACGATCTTCCGTCAAAGTACTTCGGAATGTGGACGTAAAGTCAGGAACAAAAATTAGGATAATGCACGGCAGACTTCCGCCTGAATCGAATCAGGTTTAATTACAAACCGCAAGGGGAGAAAAACAAGGGAAAGGAGGGGAAGATGATTTCACGTAATTGTTACGCTTCGACGGCCTTCCGAACCCTCTTTTCATCACTCTCTCCCAACTCCGACTTTCATCCGTTCAACAGGCAAATGTCTTTCCTACAGTGGAGGTGCCAAACCTCGAGTTCTTTTTTTTTTTTTATGCCTCCATTACGCCCTTCGAAATTTCCCCAAATGCAACGCAGTTCAACCGTAACGCGACAAGCATGCTCGCAGATTCCGGCATCCTGTCTACTTAGCAATCTTTCAGTATCAAAGTTGCCATTTTTTCTTTCTTTCAGCATTCCTCCAAACATTTACTCGATTAATTTTTGGAAAATCGGTATCCACATGGGGAGTGGAAGAAGTCGGTCGGATGTACTGCTTGAAACTGTAGTCACAATTCCATAACATGTCGAAAACGGACACACACTGTTCATGTTGGGTCTATGCTCTGTCATGTGGAAGCGATACGGCTTATCTTGTCTGGGAATATCCATTATGTCAATTAACTTTTTTGTTGTTGTTGTTTTACTTGACTTTTTAAGCCTTTCCACGTTTTTTTTTTTTACTCAATTTGTGTCCAATTATATAGAATTACACTCATACAAATGCCCGAATCTTGGCGTAGGTGATTGGAACATTTTCTTTAATCATGTGACGCACAGTGTTAATATTTCTGTTATTGGTATCTCTGGCAGGCCGAACTGGGTACCATGCCTTCATTTCGCTACGCACTCGGAGTTTGTATACACCACAAGACCTTGGCGCGATATTCCCGATAATATTCCAGTCAATTGAGCTTACTCAGTCGGCATTTTAGTAGGAAGCGAGTGTTGGACGTTTGACTTTGCATTTGTGTATTGTGAATATACTACGCTAGAACAAAGAATGTTTATTTATGATTGTTGTGTGCAGAAGAAATAACATCTCCATCAAGAAGTACAATTTTCAGATAGTTCGAACCCAAGATGTTTTCATTGACAAAAACTAGGACAGAAAAAAAAACGTTTTAATTAATGAATTAGGCTAAGAATTAGAAAAATCTCTTATAAAGTTTTTAACAAAATTATTAGCCCAGCAAGTTGGTGTATCTGTCTGTAGTGCGTATAAAGCCACTCAGCTGCTGCATACAGTGTTGTCATGGTAACGTTTTTCTTGCACATATTTCCTCTCCAATCCAAATAAATATCTCGCCTTTAATTATTTTTCCGATATCCGAAATTTATTTAATATTATTGTTTTAAACTAACACTGTTTCCGCTGTAGTTGAGTAGAAAAATAAACAGTAATATGTAACACTATGCATAAAAAACAATAATATAGCTAATTACGGAATGTCCCAAGTAATTTTTTCTTGCACAATAGAGGCACTTTGTCCTGATGAATTCTGGAGTTTGTGTCTTCGGCACTGTGATGGCATTTTAACCGATTTAATGTACTCTATAGCTGTGGATTACATCGTTGTAGAAGTTGCATCATTTATGTGTATAAACGTCAATGATAACGGAACAGCATGGGATGGTTTTCGATCTGTGCATTCTGGAAACAAATTCTGCTGTTCACACCGGAAAGTTTCTTAAGCAAGTTTGAAAAACCTTACAGCTCTGAAGCAGACAGGAGTTTCAATGAATTCTTTCATCCCCGATACCGCGTGTTGAAATCCGATATTAAACCTTTCACGCACTATGCGAATTTCATTTTCTCCAAAACGATGGGAAGGATTTTCGGGCCAAGAAGTTGGTAAAATATGTTTCATGTCTGATAGGAGTTGAAGTTTTCACTGCCACTATGCCAACTTTTTAATACGGCACTGCATTGATGAAGTGTTCAGAACTGTTTTCCTTCTACCATTTCCGTCAAAAAAAATGCAACCAGAATGTTGATATTCTATAAAGTTTCTTTTTAAAAAAATGTTTTCTCTTGTCTATACTGTTTTTCACTATAAAAAAGTCAGTCCTGGTGGTCTAGTGGTAAACATTCCCTTGTATACCCAGATTACGGGTTCAATTTGGGTAGGGTCCATGGATTTTTTTCTGGATGTAGAAGAGCCTCAAGCCTGAAAAAAGAGATGTCTGAGCAAAATTTGTCTGTTGTTTCACGTCCTGAATTGAATGGGACGCTGATGACCTGAGATGCTAAAGAAGCGTCCGTAAATAAAACAAATCAACAACTAAAAAAGGAGGCTTTGTACCGCTTGATCTCCATGACAGCTTTGGTTGTGCCTGGAATAAAACCCGTGGAGGGGCTAAAACAAAATATTTGAGTGGCCGTTTACAGTGCTCCTGAAGATGAATTTCTACGAAAGTCTCAAAATCTTCAAAAGGATTCAAGTATGTCCCACAGTACAATTTTAATTACTATTTACTACTAATAAATAACGAAAGATATACAAGATGCACACGCTATGAGTTACAAAAAAAAAAAAAAAAAAAAATCCGGCCTGAAAACCTTTTTGACTAATTTGATGAACTGATACGTTGAACAAAATCAAGATTATTGCTTTCAGTGCTGCCTATGTTAAAAGTTTCCGAATTTCCTAGACGTTTGTTTGTTCTTAACAAGGAGGTAAGTGTGTAGAATAGCCAAGGCTGGGCGACGCGTGTTGAGACATATGGAGACGGGAGTGGTGTGCGATCTCACAAACAGGTTTTACCTGCACACACACACACACACAGCAAGTTCTCAGCTGGCAGGGAACACCTCTTCCAAAGTAAAAAAGAACATTTGCTACCACGTCTCCAACCGGCCGGCAACTGTTGCTACGGGAAGAGAGCGGGCACGGGCCAAGATGTGCCTCGGCAGTAAGGGGGAGTAAAGAGCAGAATCGCCGGAATATTTTACACCCTGTTGGCAGACTTCCTGAGAAGTGTTTGCACTTGCAAGAAAACGACTGTTCAATAGATTCACGGAAAACAAAAGAAATAACACGCTTCTTAGAAGGGAATTATACTTGCTTTTCTACAAAATTCTTAAACAGGCGCTCAGCTTTGCGTTTAAGGTGGTTTCCCTTACGATTATCACGTCTGTGACACACAGGCGTGTCTACTCTGACCGCCAAGGGTGGCCGAGGTCGTTAAGGAACGTACTCGTGTGCGGGAGGTCTGGGGTTCGAATCTCGTCAGGACCGTCCTCCCTGACTGAGGTTTTTTCCAGGTTTTCCTCAGTCCTCATAAATGGCAAATGCCATGGTGGATCACTTGTCACGCCCACAACAAGCATGTCACACAGTACTTTGGTTACTCCTCATTGGAACATGAGTGGTAAATTTTAAAAATGTTTTGAAAGAAAATGTAAATGACATTAGAATGTATAGGCTATGTACGGTCCTGTCTTTGAAGCTTGAAGAAATCACTGGCAGGAAAAACGGAAAGTCAATTTCAGGTCGAGACAAACTCACAGATCCAGCTCTACTATGGACTGGCAATAAGAACTGCAAAGACTACTGTCAGAAAAATGAAGAAGGTTATCTGGGCAGTGTACTTTCATATGTCCACCGACCCTTCCCCATATCATGGTTTGTGTCCCATAAGTTCTGATACATGGTGCCGTGTAGAGGCCCTTGAAGGTGAACCCAATGAGAACACACATTCTCTCCCTCAAGCTGTGCCACTTGCAGTGACGACAGTCTTTGGGGATCTCTGTATAGAGGAACTTTTGGAGAAGTGTCCACATGGGCGACTCAAAGTTTTCATAATGTAATATGGGAAAGCATCCCCACTTTACGACTGGGTGTCCTGGATGCTGTGATCTAGCTGCAAAGTGTTGTAAGATCTAGAGATAAACGCTGGTGGTAATATCAAGACAATTTTTCAAGATATCGACAAAGGACTTGTCATAGAAACTGAAATGCATGTAGACAAGGCAGGGTGGAAACGAACTGTGCAGAGTAAAGAGATAGCCAGGGCTTATGGGACTGGAAAGTTCTGAATAAGCAGTCCCTTGTGTTTATGCATATTAAACTTTAACATCAGTTTCCTGTAGGTTGATTTATTAATACTTCAAGTGCACTTTTTACAGAAACTATTTGAAATACCTTAATGAAACATTTACTGTAAATTTTTAATGCCAAGTACTACTATATACAGCAACAATTGTGAATTGTTGTCTTTTAGGTTTTCATTTTAAAATTATTTTTATTGCAAAATGTCAAAAGCTTCCTGAACACAACATTACAATTTTGTTTTCTTTTACTAATATGCGGCATGTGATAAACTTTGTGCTGTAAACGATCAGAAGTGTTGTTTACGACATATAAAAATTGACAATCAAACAGTGTCTGCGAAACGTGCAGCTGAATGATTGTAAGCTATTTAAAAAATTTATTGCACATTTTAAAAAATCTTTAAAAAATTAGCAATTAAAATCATTATTTTATACTACATGCATTAAAATCCCTTTAGTTAGCTTTATATTTTTTTCAAAATTTCGTAAAATTATCTGTAGTAATTTTAAAAACACAGAGGCTTATATTCTGAGCACTTCAAGCAGCCCTGTAACTACCCAATATAGTTGTAGGTTCACTGTCTAGATTTACGTTGTTAGAAAACTCTTTAGGTCCCTGAACAAAATTAGCTATTTCACGTCCAAGTAATACCTTAGCATGATACTAAATGATGCTTGAAGCAAAGGATTGGCCGCTATTCTCCCGACATCTGTAGAATGTAAGTAATAGCTAAATTTCAATATTTCGTAGTTCGTCAAAACCCCGTACATGCCCCCAAGTCCATGATAGTGATTAAAAAACATTTCCGATTATTTCATGTCCTCATGATGAAAATTAACTAAGTGTTTAAACATAAGAATTTCATAGCTATAGCATTCACTAATACCGAACACTTAGTGAAAACGAAAACTTTTCTCTTAAAGTGCCTATAGGAAGATATTATTTTAAAAAATCCGCCACTGCTTATGACGTCATTAATATAAGGATACCTGGCATGAAAAGGTGGAGTTTCTAATAAATACATCTAAGCCCTGTAACAAAACCCAATCTACTGCTTTCAAGCTAATGTCCTTTATGAACTACAGTTTTCTTACGTCTGCTCTAGAACTTGAAATTGAAAGATTTCTTCTAAGAGCACGAAAGGTCATACTTTTCAACTACAATTATAAAAGAAAAGACAAAAAGTACAAATTAAGCAACTGATGACCTCACACCACCTGCTTGTAATATCACTGCCATAGCACGAAAGGATGGAAGCAATTCATACAGACCGGTCACTTTCTCTACAAGATGGAAAGAAACCAATGGTTTTTCTCTTAGCGTGAGAAATATCGCGATATTTTGAAAAGTTTGGTTCAGCTATTCAATCCTGTGATAATGGATGCTTTATTTTGCACAATCATATGACGCAGGAATTCAACTATTGGCTTCTGCGGTTTCCATAACAACAAATAAAATTAGAATATCATAATGTAAACTCAGGTGTTTGAGATCAGACTATTTAATGGAACTGTTCACTATTACGTGCGTAGACAGCTGACAGATGTTAATAAAGGTCCAAAAATAGAGCGCTCTTTTGTTTGGGAAGCACTGCAAATCTTACAAACTGATGTCGTTTGTTTCACATTCACAGACAAACAAAACCGTGTAAAATAGCTACTAAAACAAATGCAGCCCAACAAACAGTTGAAGAACAGTATTAAAATCATACACAACGCATTTGATTGGCACATTGTGACGCTACAAATGCAAATGGCGTTGCAAAGGTTTATAATCAAAAGACTGAAAAACACATAACTGCAAAATAAGTTTTATCATGTGCAGAAGAAAATGATCTCATTTTCTATTAAAACAAAACTCAAATTTTCAATGAATTATATATACAACGTATTTTAGGAGCCATTTATCAACAACGTTTTCTCCAAAACCGCTTCAAAAAAAGCAAAGGGATACTAAGTATTTTTTGTTCTACTAATCACAAGGAACCAACCTTTACAAGGAAAATTCACCCCTTCCACTCTTATGTTTATATTTTTATAATGTATGAAAACTTGAAGAAATATACAGAATTGAAAACTGTTTTAAAGGATGTTCAGTATAGGCTTGGATCCGAAATAATTAATTTAGATAAAATTAGAACGATGTGATATTTCAACTGTATTTTGTTCCCCTGTTATTTACGAAAATAATAATAATGATAATAATAACAATAACTATTATTGTTTTCCTTCTGAGTTTTATTTACATATTTTAACATACCCATTGTGTTTGTTAACAATTACGTATTTTATCAAGGTATGTATTAAAAGGGAGTCAAAAATATTTTTGTTTTTTGTATCAGTTGTAATATTTGAACTGTTTTGAATATTTTGATTTGGTTTTCATTAATGTTCATTGATTATAAATATTTTAACACATTTTAATTATGTCACTGCATAAACCTTTTTGGGAGGGGAAGGTATTTTGCAGCACTTGTTCAGTTAAAATTCTATATCTCAGGAACTATTTGCTCTAGAAGGCTGTAGTGTGTCTTCAATGATAGAAAAAAATTATATTTTATAGATTGGCAGCGTTTGTTTCCATAACATTATTTATTCTTTTACATTGTTGGAGGGTTTTAGGTGGTATTTCCCTCATAAAGTTAGTTTTTCTGTAAAAACATTTAATTTTTTGCTGCAATTACTAAAAAACTACATTTTTTTGCACAACTTTTCCATTTTTGTGGGATCTATATAAGCTGTCACTTTGAAACTTTTACCACTTGTTCATGATACTATTGTGATGATGTGGATCTATTAGGGTAGAGCTAGGAGAAAATGTGACAGTATAAAAAATAAAATGGCGGAAAAACAGAAAAAAGTAAACAATTGAAAATAATTTATAAGTTATTTCCGAGTCATGGTATGGTAGTTACAATAGATCAGCAACTTTCAATTATGTGCATCTGTATGCCGTAAAAGTTTCATTTCATTAGCTTTAATAGTTCTTGAGAAAATGGGAAGTGAAGTTGGTAAATTTAACGTTACAAGGATAGGCCTTTCATACTCCCTTTAATTTAGCTAATACATTTAACGTTTATGGTAATTTTTTATAATTTATATTAACTGCACACACAGTCACTAATAAGGAAACAAATTTGAAACATGAAATTATTGATTAATTAGCATGGCTTCTATTAACAATGAAAATGTGTGCGAAAACTGCTCTTTAGTAATAATTCGATGTTTCTGGCAGACGAACCTTTAGAGTCATCCCCACTGCAGTGTAGGAAACAACTGGAGCCAAAAGAAGGCGTCATGGAGGCGTGTCCAGGCTACACATTTAATTGTCGCGGTGTAGTATCAGCTTTTTGAGGACGGAAGTTACCACGATATGTGTAAAGCGAGGTTGTTCCCTTCAACAAACACCGGGGCTGACGGTATGTAAATATCTCGCAGAACATTGCTTCCCAGGCTTTTGAAGGGGAATGAAAACTTGTAGGACCCTCGTCCGGTTTTTCGTTGGTGTCAGGTTCCTTTGTGATGTTCGATTTCCATTTTAGAATGAAGCGCTTCTGTATAGTTTCACCAAGAGGTCTGTTTGAGCCTTAACAAATAACTTGGAATAAAAATTTTACGCGAATTTTAACCCACCAATTCAATTATCACAAGGAAAAAAACAAAACAAAACAAAAACAAATGCCGAAAGACGAGAAAGAAAAAAGAAATGTTCGTCTTTTCTTGTGAACTCTGCAGCTATGGCAACCACTAAGAAAGAAACAAAGTGAGCATCAAAATGCACGCCAAGAAACAGCTACGCCTTTACATAAAATAACCTCATGCACACGGACGAAATTAAACGCCACGAAAGGAATGGCACATTAGATTTAAAAATCTTCACGCTTTGCAAAATACGCTTTCTATAAACGCAGTTGTTTACATTTAATAACTTCTTATCTTCAACGCGTATTATCAAGCTCGTTTATTTGAATGTGTACGGCTTAAGGTGGTAACAGTGCAAAATGTGTTAATTATATTGTTAGCTCAAACACTGCGTGAAATGAAGTTTTTTTTTTTTAATTATAATATTTATGAGAACGCCTTGCATTATAACTGAACGGCTAATAGGCTTGTAATTACTAAATCTAGCAAATTATTTGAATAAGTTAAGCCCTGATATAAGAAGACTGAAGCCTGCCAACTTTCGCAACGAAGGTTATCAGACGGGCTAAATTTTTCACAGCTGCTGTTCTCGAGGCTAAAGATACGACATCGTGGAGTGAATCCAATAAAAAACTATGTACACCTAAAACAGCTTCTTATAAACTTTTTATGGTCCTCTGGTGACATTGTGGTAAAATTTTACAAGCTTAATGTGAAACTAACATCAACGTAATTTGCGAAATGGTCACATAAGCGATTAAGTTTTCAATGAGCCTCATAATGTCAAAATTTCTCATTATTTCTGAGAGGCTAGTTCTCTTTCCGACAAAATGAGATACTTGCTAGTAATGATGGTGTTAAAACCCAGAGAGAAAGAGAGAGAGAGAGGCAATATGCGCTGAATTTTGTCTGTCTCTTTCTGTGTGCTGGAAAAAAAAAAACCGTAGCTAGCAGGTTTACTGCTAAAGGAATATCGCAATAGTAGTGAAAGTTACGGTTTTGTTTAGAGAGAGAGAGAGAGAGCTCATTCCTGACTTTCCGCCTGATTAGGCTTCTGTATAATTTCCATTTGTGTGTATTCTAAATTAGGCAAGAAAGCATTGAAAGTTATATTTCTGTCTAGGAATGATTGCGCAAAATTGTAAACGAACTCACCTAAATTAAGTTATGGTGACACATTTAATAGTGATTTTTTTTGTGTCTCAGGTGAAATAATACTTTATTTATGCATACATGCGCAGGAAAGTTGAGTGCATTGTTTTGAATCTACGAAACGTTTCGTAAGCATTTCTAATGACAAGTCAAGTTTCCATAGCAACACTACCAACATTACGTGCTAAGACAAAAGCGAATCAAATCTCACATTCACTTTCTTGATAAAAGTAGATATTTTGTTAACGCTCTATATCTTCTTATAAATCCCCGAAACGGCATAGGGAACCCAACACAGGACACGTAAGCAAGACAAAGCTTCTACAGATGTGTGCTTTTATGCTTCCTAATTGATAACGTAGGTTGTGTAGGGGAATATTTGATTAGCTGACTTGTTATCATGCCGTGATACACACGCAGAAAAGGAGGTCAATTCACAAAGGCAGCAGCAGCGAAGTTAAAACCCACCATCCAAGCCGATCCGCTATTGCTAACACACACTAATCACGAATAATTATCAGGGTTCTGGTGACGTATTTTCCGTATAGTTCATGACCTTCCCTATTTCTTTGTATGTTTCCAAGGCCTCCTGTTAGTTTCCTTGTTTCGTGAAACTATGCAAATGTACAAGTAGATCGTGTTTTGTTTTTTTCCGCTCTACACTTTTACTATCAGCACGGAAAAGAAACGTAATTCTCGGTTAAAAAAACAAATATATGTATATAATAATAATAATAATAATAATAATAATAATAATAATAATAATAGACAATTATTTTAATTATATTGCTGTTAGAAATTTATTTTATAAAATAGCTGATGTAAAGTATATCGCTTTCATAAATGATGACAATTAAGAACTAAGGGGCCAGTACTAGATAAGATCATTGTTGATTATGCTTATCAGTTTTACGTTAACAAGATAAGGCCTCCAAAGCTAAGCTGCACAACAGAAGCCAGGAAATTTACAGAAGTGGCAATAAAACCTGAGTTAATTTTTTTTATATCAAAGCAGCTAAATAAAACGTAAAATTTACAAAAGAATAAATAATATTTTTTTCCATCTTTGATAAAAATAAAAATTTATTAATTACCTGATTGCTGTATCCTTTGTTGGTTAAAATATCCACAATTTAGTCCACATTTATTTATTTTTGCACATGCACTTTTATCACCACTGTCTCTACACTTTCACACTCCCACACGCACACACACTAATAATAATAAAAAAAAAAGGGCCGCACTTGGGCGAGGAGGCTGACAAAATGATGTCTGCCCTCCCTCGCAACTAATTCACGACCGACTGGCAGTCGCGCTGCTCTCTAGCAGTGAACAGTTTCCCCTCCCCTCCCGCTACATCCCTTCCACACTTCATCTCCATGGTGGGGGGAGCAGAGGAGAGGAGGGAGGACACCGTTATGTTGCTCTGACGTTTCGCTCACCCCTCCTTTACGCACGTACTTCTCAATGCCTCGCGCTCCAACCAGTAAAAACAATTGCATATCGAAAAAGCCCTTGCGCGGGTCGTAATGAAGTTGTGATATATATTTGTTACACCCCTATTGTGAAATCGTCTATTTCGCGGGTTTTTTACGACGCTCATTTGTTCATTTCATGAAGTTGGGATTAAAATATTATTCTCTACACATGCTTTTATTTTGTTTCTAAGTGTTTTGTGGTTAAGTGCACCTTTATTTAAAAAAATGAGTTTATGTTTACAAAAATGCGTTAGCTTGCAATTATTATAAACATATTATTACAGTCGTAATATAATATATAAACTTCTATTGAATGTTTGCACAAATATCAGGTCATCCAATTATTTGATGACCGACGCGGCGGCGGCCTTGCATCGGCTGACAAGCCTTCGCTCACGGCCAGCAGTACTACACTAGAGCTGGCGGTCGGGCGAGGCAGCGCAAAATTCAGCGATAAAAACATTTGAGCAGTTTTCTCAAACTATGGTTCGAGGTTTAGCCTTATGAACATAAATTTAGTAAAATCGAGAAATCGCCAAGACACAAGCATCGTATTGCATAGTATAGAATTACGGGATTTTCGAGCAAAAGTTTTCTTTTGTGAAAACATGTATTGAACACTTAGTGGAACTTAAAATTCATTACAGCTTAGGGCAAACACAAAAGGTGGTAAGCTAAACCGTTTTCAACATGAATGTCCAGGGTTGGTGAACACGGTTATAAACATTTACACAGCTTAGCCTGTGTTTGAACAAGATCAACTCCAAAACTTAGGACGCAATGTCAGTATCGATATCATACAAGATGGCGGGTATCGAGGTTCAAGCACGTTGCTGCTACTAGCACATGAGTTTGTTTATTTGGTTCATTGCAGTTACGTTGGAGGTAAATGAACAGTAGCGTGTTAGTTCTTTGTTATTTATTAATTCACTAACTAATGAAATTACACTAGGAACTTGTGTAATAGAGAGTGTTTAGTACAACATGGGTTACTCTTGCTGTGGAACCGACTTCCATGGCTGTGCACCGAATGCTACCGTTTTTAATTTTCCTAAAGAGCAGTCATTAAAGCAGAAGTGAATGAAGTGCAAAATTTAAGATTGATGATAAACTGCAGCGTGTATTAAACATTTCGTATCAAAATTTGTGATTAGGAAATTCGGTGCGAAACATAAACAAATTCATTTTCCTAGAAAAGCTTCAAAATTAATTAATGATATTTTTCCACAATTTTCCCTAATCTACCATCTTATGTGACCAGTGGCCGCTCGTGCAGGTTTTTGTTGTGAATTTGTTGATTTGTTTTATTTATGGACTCTCTTTAACAACTCAGGTCATCAGCGTCCCATTCAATTGAGGGCGTGAAACGGCCGACAAATTTTGCTCAGAGGCCTCTTCTTTCAGGCATGAGGTTCTTTATCGTGCTGTAAATCTACGACACGGGACCCATGGCTTTACTTCCCATCCGAAGGAAGCCATACCATTTTTATACCCGAGAAAAATCCCTCGGTCCCGGCCGGGATTGAGCCCACGATGTTGGTGGGGCATCAACTTATAACTTGAATTTATCACATTAATTTGCAAATATATACTGCCAGGCAAAAATAATTATAATTTTATGTACCAGATTATATTTAAATATCTGTTTGCGATGTCACTTTTTTTTTATTTTGTTTTGTTTTTGTTTGTTCGACAGTGTAGTAAGATGCGGCAACATTGTCGATTTAATCTAAACCCCTGTCACTAATCAACCACGATTGTTCTTATTTATGACAATACAAGTACTTTTTAAAACGTAATGTTATTTAAGGGTACGTTAGTTAAGTTGCCTTTACAGCGGAACAGTTTCTCATAGTTCAGATTCGCCATTAGCGCGAAAGAGCGAACAGCTGATAGGAAGTAATACAATTAACCTCAAAACAAATCACTTAGGGTATCTCCTCTTGCAGGCGCTACGTTAGGTAGGACAGGCTCAATGCGCGCATGCGTGGGAGTCCATGGATTTTACGTGCCATTCGTGCATATTCGCTGTGACACCCCTCATTCCCTTGCCAACCAGCTTCATAACAACTCGTTTTTAACCAAAGCATTCTGTCCTGCTAAGCCTGGACACAAGGAGAACGTGCCCTAGCCCGTTCTCTTCACTCATACACATACCAAGTCATCTGCGTTCGCAGAAGGCGTTTAAACCGCGCGCCTGTCTTGTATACCTCAATGCAGGTGCTGAAACATTCAGGGTATTTTTTTTTTGAGTTGGCAATTTATACAGTAATTATTTAACGGCATTTATGGTTCAAAATTAAAGGGAATGTCATGTCATAAATAAACCTGTTTCGACTCCTTTGCAAGTGAGGTTAAGAAAAGACGGAATACAGCAATACTAAGCGAGTACCACGGTGTAACATCGCCTCGCACATTTAGCACCTACCTACTACAGCTGTGGGAAATTTAAACACTTGTTATTATCGTTCGCATACTCCAACACGATAAAATAATTTCGCGCCTCTTTTGAATATCTCCTTACCCGAACATAAACTGTGATTTGATTCCAGCAGTTTCACTCCTACAAACCCTCGTGCAATCCTCATGCCCCCTGAGTGTATTAACCAAAAATGATAAAGTAAAAAACTACTGTATTTCAACACTCAATAAAACACCTGAATGCTTCCATAGAAAACCGAAGCTACATACAGTCGTACCACACTTATCGCTACAATACAGCCGAGCTAAATGCAATAACAATTACATTACTATGTTAACAATAAAAAATTATACTTTTGTAGCTACAGACAAGTAGCACTATACAGGTAAATGTAACATTTAAAAATTGTTGTAGCTAAACAAAGTCTCAAAAATTATATTTACAATGCTTGCCGGTTTGCGCATCCTTTCGAGTTTTTAAGGAAGCGGAACAGCCAATCAATGAAACACGTTTCTCCTTGCCCTTAAGTGCTGTTCACTATCTGATTCTCAGTTTTGCTGTACCTGCTATCCCGGAGCATAAAGCAAGCGTCTACCGTTGCCACGGCAGCCGCTATAACACAAGTAACAAGTGAAATCAAATCGTTCTGACGAGATAGGCTGTACTAGAGGATACAGGTGAAAGTATCGTGCTGTTGTAATTAAAACCGAAAAACTATGAAATTAATCATTACTTATATAAAACATTAGTGCGTCTGGATTCTACTTGCTGCACGTGAAAAGCAAGCCTTGGGTTAGGAACGTGGACATTGACAATGCTGTATAAAGGTTTAGGCTGCAGAGTGGGATTATTGAAACAATTAGCACGGTATTCATTATTAGACACTCGAGGAAACGAAGAAATTAAAAACTCAGGTAAACCTGCCATGTCATAAATAAGTAAGCAAATAAATGGAAAGAGCATGTATTACAAATGCGTGCATATCGTATGCCCTTAAAAGTATAATAATATAGGCTGAAAGAATGTAGGAACAGGCCAGAAGTAAATATGAAGACATCAGTTGCTCACTCATCCACCTTATGCACCTGACTCGGCCCCACTAGACTTTAATTTCTCGTTAAATTGACATAATAATAACCTTTTAAATTACAATGACCTACAAAAAAGAATTTCCTTGCTTTTTTATTTAATTTTTTCACCTTGATATGTATAATATGAATGCCCTAAATTCAAATATATTTTCAGTTTTACTCTATCGGGCTAGGTTTTAAACAAAATCCCAGGAATGTAATAATGTACTTATACTTTTTTTTTATGAAATATTAAGTTTTAAGACGTATGTTTTTGTGGGGTTCATTTTAACTTAAATTTAATGTATATACTGAAAATAGAGAGCTAATGTTTTTTCGAAGTGCTGATATATCCTTCACTAGTCTCTTTTCAAATACCAACAGCAATCAGCCATCATTGACACATCCCAATGACCTTGATAGAGGTTTCCATTGTTTTAATGTCTTTATGAAACCTCTCACCTTGTTCTTCACTCATTGCACAAGATTCACATAGAAGTAATCAGTGCAGCTGTTGAGAAAATGCACTTTAACACTCATTCTGCACCCTAGATTTCTAAAATGTTGTAACATTTCCTACACAATTTCTTTATAGTTCTCAGATTTCTTGTTGTCAAGAAAGTTTTCTGTCAGTTTTTTGTATGCTGACTTCTCTAACTCGGACATCGACTGAGGAAAGATCTCATCCTGCACAAGCTCACGAAAACACCTGCTGCTATCTTAGCTTCAATTTTCTGTGGTAATTTTGTAACAAGAAAGTTGAAACAAACATCCTTATTCAGAGTAGTAACAAATTGCTTCGTCAGGTCTAACTTAATACGGAGAGGTGGAAAAAGGACATTAGAAGGAGAAACTAATGGTTCATGCTTCACATTTTGTTTTCTCCAGAAATTAAATTGATCCTACGTGGCCAATTTTTCCTGGTCAAATGCTCCGATTTAACTCTATTGTTTCATTCACAAAGTGAACCATTTATTATCTTGTTTAAACCTTTCAGAATATTTATTTTATGTATCTGCTCAATGAACAATAATAAAAACGGTTATTTTCTATAATACCTATTTCTGAAACAAAACTACAGCTGGCTTGAGAGATTCCAACGTGGCAAGGAATCAGAAAATTGTGTAGACCAGCGATACCATCTTAAGTTATACGCATTCCCCTTTATACGTCAAAGGACTCTGTTGATCTGATCTGTTCCAGTAGGTTCAACAGTTCCTGTGTGTTTGGTAAATTGAACAATAGGATTTCGAATGCTCCTACTAAAAGAACGGAAAAGCGTGCGCCGGACATGCAGGTACCAGCACCCTAGAGCGAGTGTTTAGAGCACGCCAAGGATCCGGTTTGATGATAACAGAGGTCGACGGAGAACGGCATAATCGTTCCACGCTAACTGCCCCTCGTAACCATTCTGCAGTTGTCCTTGCACTCAACTCGCGAATCCGGCTTTACCCTGGAAACTTGCAGGCGGCGTGCGCAGTCATTCACTCCCAACACAGTCGTGAAATAAATTATCATCACTGGAAACTGATGTTGAAGCAAAAAGTAACTAAGTCCATAGTCACTTGTTGCAGCATTAATATTCATTATATTGAAAGCATCATAACTCTTCTATATTGAATAAACTGATAATATATAATATTAATTTACTTCGGAGAAACTATACATACAAGCTGTTTAGCATAACTAGAACGAGAGGATATTGTGAAACAGGATTTATTCTTCCTCAAACCATATTATATGGACAAAATTAGGTATTATTAATCCCTACCCCCCAAAATTACCCCCCCCCAAAAAAAGGATCAGAATAAAAAAATCACGATCTTTATGTAACTATAAGAGCTTGAGTGTTAAAAACATATATATAAACTTAGGTCTATTTCAGTTCTGTATTGCCCATGAAATGCAATGAAGTTACTTTTATAAAAAAACTAAATCTACCACCTTGAACATTTCTGAAAAGAAAGATAACACTGTTGCAATGTTTTCATTGAATCGAAGTTCAGACAAGGACCAGCGGTTCTCAAACATTCCTGGTGTCCCTTGAAAAAAACTGGGAGAATAAAGAAATGAACAACTTTTAAAATTATGAATTTTGTGCTGCCATGAGTCGTGTATCAGTAGAAATCACTGAGGTGCATACTGACCATCCGCAGAACAATGGAAGTCTTCATATGGGATAATTGTGTTGATGTGTGCACAGACGGCATGATGGCCATCTGGTCGACGTCTGGTGTTATCTGAAAAATTACATAAAATACGAAGGACTTGACTTCAAGGAGTAAATTGGGAGTACTATGCTGGGCTACTGCACAGACTACGTGCTTCCATCAAAGAGAAAAGGCGAGGAAAGTTGAGTGGTGTTTGCGCCTTCTTCACAACAACGCGCCTGTACACACAGTTCTTGTTGCAAAGGATACTGTGAAGAAATGTAATTTCAAGGAGATCGACCATCAATCCTACAGCCCAGATCTAGCTCCCAGTAACTATTTCCTCATTTCAAAACCCAAGAAGGACCTTCGAGGAAGGAAATTTAAGTGTAATGGATGCTGTTTATGACCATTTTGCAAACAAGGTGTTTGATTATTGGGGGGGGGGGGGTTGAAATGTTAATTCAAAGATGTGAGAAATAAAGCATAATTATATTGAAAAGTGAAATGCAGTTTTTGTCTTTATCATGCCTATAAAATGATTAGGCCGGGAACTTATGGACCTACCCTCGTAAGAATCGTACACAAAGACACACTGTACGGTTGTAAACACACGAGTCTTAATGCATTTTATGCACACTGTCGAATTAAAATACGAACAATACAACACACACCCGGGAACAATTGCAACAGTCAGCAAGGTCAACAGGTTTCCTATTCCCTCCAATGGGGGAAAGCACAACGGTACATGTTGATTTGTTTTATTTACGGACGCCCTTTAACATCTCAGGTCATCAGTGTTCCATTCTATTCAGGGCGTGAAACGGCCTACAAATTTTGCTCAGAGGCCTCTTCTTTCAGGCTTGAGGTTCTTTTATGTGCCGTAAATTTACGACACGGGACCCACGGCTTTACTTCCCTTCCGAAGGAATTCATATTTAGGATTTTTACGCCCGAAAAAAACATCGAACCTGACAGTGTTTGAACCCGGGATCTTGGGTTTAGGAGGCAAGTATGGTTACCACTACACTACCAGGACGGACTTCGCACGGTACAAACTGATAGTTGTTGCATTACAAAATCAAATAAAATATTTAAAAGAGTGTCTATTAATGATAACACAGTCAGTGTTCTCCAGTAGCGATAATCAGCTGTTTCGTTAGTCAGCTGTTACTAAATAACATGGTGAATGCATGAATTAATTGCTAAATTTCATTTTGTGTTAACTGAATGCAAAGAAAATTAACACTATACAAAGCCTTTTTCTTTTGTGATAATTGGAAGAGAAAATTAAAATTAAAAAAAACTGGATAGTCCATTCCCAATATTAATTTGAGTCAAACTGTGCTTTCAAAACATAGAACGTATACAATGCTTTCTGTAGAGATAGACTCCATCTTGCACATTTCTGACTTAAGCAAGGGATCTTCCACACGTTTGCTACCAGAAAACCATGGGAATGGGTTTTGAATGTTAATTCTAGTTATTAAAACTCTAGAAGCCGACGTTGTACATTTTGCAATAGCAGTAGCAGTATTATAGTTGTGTACCTCGGCTTAAAGCTGCCGAGAGCCACCGCTGGATAAATTGCCACAGATAAAATTAGTAGAGTGTTTTGACTACTTGAACTTTATAATCGCGCCTATCGATATGAACTTACTTTAGGGAATAAACTGCAGAAGAAGCGAAAGAAGGAGAACAGAACTAAGCAGCAAAGCAGAGGCTTTTAAAGAAATAGTTCAGAATACACATATCAAGTATGTGGGGTAAGGTAGCCCGTCCCCTCTCCCGGTCGAGGGAAAAAACACCTGTGAGGCAGTGGGTTATCTGTCTGCCCACCTCTCTTCTCGACCTGTCCTCCACCTTCCCTTTCTCCTGTGACATTCTCTCAACAAGACTTCTTATCTTATCTCCTTTACTTGCATTTTTAGCGTTTTACCACAGAACATGTCAGTTTCCCCTTGACTCTGTAAGGACACAAAAAACCCGGTCTTAGTCCATGAAAAGCTTAAATACTTGACATCAGGAAGTCAGGTTGTCTCTATAGAACTCTTTTTTCCGGTTAAATCTACTCTTTGATTCAAAACCATAGCTAGTGCTAGCCATTATTCATAAATTTATGCTTTCTATTTCGAAATTAAAAAAATAAAAATAAAAAAAACCCTTGCGATACCATAATGCTAAGAGGTACAGTTTTAAATACTGAAGTTACCAAAATTGTGTACACACTTTCACATTAGATATCTATTTAATATATTTCAAAGTTGGACCGAAAAACAACAGTAATGTATAGTATGATGTTTTGTAAACAGATGTGACTCACATACATTATGCTAGCGTTGCTACAACAAAATGGAGCCAAGATTATCGTTCGAACAGCAATTTTGTAGTGGTATTGGAAAACCGAGAATGTTGTTGAAGTTCAAAGACAATGGAGACGCGTGTACAGAACAGAACCGTCAACGCGAGTAACAATTGCACGCATTCGAGACAAATTTGAGACTCGTGGTACCGTATGCGATGTTCATAAGGGCAGATCTGGGAGACCTCGCACAGCAACAAGCCCCACGCACTGGATCCAAGGCACTATCCAAGGCACTGGATAGGACGAAGGGGTCCGATTAAGTTTCCACCGCGTTCTCCGGATCTAACTCCGTTGGACTTCTACCTATGGAGAAATCTTAAGGATGCTGTCTGTATACCGTAGAAAACCAGCTACACTCTTGTCTGCAAAATGGGCATAAACAGCATCCATCACTTCTTCGTCACACAAATTTCCTTCCTCGAAGGTTCTTCTTGAGTTTTAAGAAGAGAAAATAGTCACTGGGAGCTGGATCTGAGCTGTAGAGTGGATGGTCGATCTTCTTGAAGTCACATTTCTTCACAGCTTCCTTTGCAACAAGAGCTGCGTGCACAGGCGCGTTGTCGTAAAGAAGACGCACATCACCGCTCAGTTTTCCTCGCCTTTTCTCTTTGATGGAAGCACGTAGTCTGTGCAGTAGGCCAGCATAGTGCTCCCCATTTACTGTGGTGTTCTACTCCTTGAAGTCAATGAAGAGTATTCCTTCACAATCCCAAAAGATTGTGGTCATGATCTTGGTTGACTGAGTGACCTTGGCCTTTAGAGGCGGTGCTTCGCCAGGTTTACGTACTCCATTGATTCTCTTTTAGATAAGGATCTTAGTAGAGGACCATTGTTTCATCTCCTGTAACAATGGTTTGCAGAACTTCTCTTTCGTTGTCACGGCAGAGCTCCAAAAATGCCTGACAACAGATGACTCGTTACTGCTTTTAGACTGAGTAAGGAAGTCTAGGCACCCATCTTGCACTCACCTTATTCATGTTTAAATATTCATGAATAATTCGAAGGACTGTTTGCTGCTATTTTTGTAACTTTGAGCTGCCGGTCGTCCATAATTTCTCTTTCCACAAGAGCGATGTTTTCGTACGCTCTTCGTCTTCAATGCTTTCTCGACCCATATGAACAAGTTTGGGCCATTCTTTTATGGTAGAAGATGAGGGGATGCTTCCCCATATACACCGTCTAATCGCTATTTAATTTCATTTGGAGTAAGTTCTTGTTTTGTGAAGAATTAATAACAGCTCGAAACTCCATTTTGAACATGTCACAATCTTCTACACATAGCCATCTTTATGCAACTATATGTACTACCATGGGGAAATATCTTTTTGAGGAGCAACAGTAATTAGTAATCTATTATCAGCATTTCCATACAATACCAAAGTAAATTCCACTTTATATATTAATTACACTTAAACTAATTATATTCACTCAAATCTACTGATAACCGCAGATGCTGGTTACACAGTAGAACAAATGAACACAGCGAAGCGGAAGTTACAGCTGCAATTGTTTACTCAACAAATAAGGCATGACACCCGATAAAGGTTTTTTGAAGGCGGTAATCCTTATCACCGAGGCCGGAAACTTACGGACATATTCTCGCATAATACATTATCATGATTTTGTATGCATTTATAAATTTTGGACGCAAGCGTTACCGTTTACAACAACATATTTCTTTAATATAGTGAATATAAAGCGCATGCTATTGGCACTTAGACATTTTTACACCTTGATAAAATTCGCTCCACTTCACATGTATTCGGCACAAGTAGAAAACATCAAATCTCGGCGTTGTTTTGTTTCTTCTTGAGTGAGCAATGTATTTTCTCTAGAACACTTTTCAGGTTATTTCTGGTTCTTTCTGTAACCGGAGTCTCTTTAGCTGGATTTAGTGAGTGACACGTGATATTGACTGAATTTTAAATTTGATAACTGTAAGTACCTAACTATACAACTGATCTTTCAATTGTATCTTTTACTGATAGAGGAATTGTTAAACGCGGCGATTACTTGAAAAACTATGTCATAATTTTTAGCATGATTTGAATGTGAAGGCAAAGGAATTCCAGGTGCCATTTTCTTAAAATCTCTTGGTTCTGGAACACGCTTCTTTACATTGGCAATAAAATTATCGACGTCAATAAAGCAGGCTGTAAGTTCTTCCGCAACTCGGTAGAGGCCGTGCATAGACAGATACGATATAGAGGTTAAACTATTAAATAAGATACAAATTGGTGTGGGTGATGCATGTTTGATATGGGGCCTGAAACTATTGCAGCAATTGGTGATATTCGACACGAGGCAATAATATTACATAGCGAAACAGCAGTTGCAATATGGCGGCGCTTCTGAGTAAGTGTACAACTGTGATTTTTGTAGATATAAAGGTGTTAAATCAAAAAATATTCACAAAGAGCTGGTTCTCATCTACGGTAAGAAGTGCCTGCCACGCCAAGCTGTTTACAATTGAGCACAGAAGCGCCCTGACACGTGTAAAAAACTACGACGTCAATACCTCGACCGACTGGGAACCTAAAAGACAAACCGACAAATAAAAATATAAACTGAAGAACATAACCCCCACAAAAATTTGCAACCCCATCCCAAAATATTCCAGATAACAAACAAAAACCAACAAAATAGCTCCCTAACCTACAAACTCTAGCACAAAAAAAAAAATAAATCCTTAAAACTCCAAACCCAAAATACTTCCCAAACCTGCCGCCAAAACAACAGACTGACAACTGGGCAATCGGTTCTCTGCGAAAGGCTTTCATACCCAAAAATTTCATAAGTTCAGCTGAAGAGAAGAAAATCCTAGAACAGCCTTGGGACTAAAATAACTCCAAAATCGCATTGTTTATTATTATTCGACCGGCCAACGCAGATTGCCACAGAGACGAATTTGTAACAAGATGAACACTTAATTCGAACATAAGCCGCTGCTGTTGGTTGTTCACACTGCAAGATTTACCTCGTGATGCTTGATAGGTTAGGTTTTCACAAAGTCTGTGTGCGATGGGTGCACCCCACAACACAAATATAAAGTTTTTTTAATAGTGTTTAACGCTAGTGAGGCACCACAGGCGGTGGACACTGATGATACATGAGATGAAATGATAAATTGGTAAAGGATTTAATTTTTTAAGGAAGGAAGCGTTCCAGGCCTAAATTTAGTGTAATTCCTCGACGTTTGCTATTTATGACTGAGGAAACCCTGGAAAAACTTCAGTCAGGGAGGATGGTCCTAGTGGGAAACGAACCCCAGACTTCCCGATCACGAGTCCGCGCCTTAACGATCTCGGCCACCTCGGCCACCCCTAGCTATCACGATATGCTAAACCATTTGTCGTTCATAGATGATGGGTCTTGGGTTCTTCATTGTCAGTCCAAAACAGAGCATGCGTCAATGCAGTGCATCGTCTGCGAAAAAAAAGTTGAAGGTTATGCAGGGGAAGTGATGTTCAAATTTTTCTGTTATCACGAAGGCATACTGCTCAATGCCTTGTAACCTCAAGGACAAACTGTAATTGCCGACTTCTACTGTAACATCCTCAGAAAACTTCGTAAGACCATTCACCAGGACTGCTCACCAAGTTTTGCATGACAACGCACATTCTCACACTGCCAATAAGACAAATGAGGCGATGCGATGTCCTCGAACATTCTCTGTATAGTCTCGATTTGGCTCCAGACGCCTTCGGTTCCTTTAAACCTCATCTATACGATGAACATTTTCCCGATAAGTCACCGCCTGTTACGATAGCAGTCCAAAGATTTCAGGGGCTTGTGAAACGATGGGACAAGCGCTTCAATGTACACTGAGATTATGTTGAGAAATGAAAATTTTACCAAATCAGAACTCGTTCTATATTCATTTGTATATTTTTTATTTCTTCCGCAACTTTCTTCAGAGGTGGTAACCAATAACAAAAGGTTTTCTTTCTCAACACTTGTGGGACAAAATAGAGACAAAGACTTATCAAGTGATGTTTGTAATTACAGAACAATTAACCTCCTAGATTTAGCCTGATATACAGCGAACGTTTGTAAGGGTTTGTTGGGAGGGATTCACGACACACCCTTCTTCAACATGATAACTTTCGTTACGTTCTAAACGTCCTCTCCCAGATTATCAGTTTAAAAAACACTAACTTTACGCGCGGCGACTCTAACTCCTTTTGGTTACGGCGGCTGTGCTTCCGCAAGCAGCCATGCCCAAGCGGCCCATAACTCAAATAATCTCACTGTACATCCTCAGACAATCTGCGTTAACAAACCCGGTACACTTTATATCACTATGCCACTTTGTCACATGTGCAATGTGTCGATCCTGGTGGTGTAGTGGTAACCATACTTGCCTTCTAAACTCAAGATCGCGGGTTCGATCCCGGCCAAGACTGGTGGATTTTTTCGGGCGTAAAAATCCTAAGTATGGCTTCCTTCGGAAGGGAAGTAAAGTCATAGATTTACGGCACGATAAAGAACCTCAAACCTGAGAGAAGAGACCTCTGAGCAAAATTTCTCGACCGTTTCACGCCCTGAATTTGATGATCTGAGATGTTAAAGAGCGTCCGTAAATAAACCAAATAAAAAAATTGTGCATTGTGACCCTTTGAGCTAGTTGCTTGAACAGAACTAAGCCCATTATTTCTCCATGTTACTCTTCTGAACTTATAACAATGGCACTGCTCATAGCTAGTGGGGACGCCATCTTTTAGGTTGAAAAGAAACTATTATTTTAAAAATATATCCGAGATTTATGCCCTAGACTGCTGCGCAATGAGGGTGTAGACCTTCGTGTCAGAGGAAACCGGGTATGTAAACAATATACGAGTTTGCCTTCTCCTGTCAAGGTCCGCGGCGCGGCGGGTACATAATTAGCTTAAGGATGTTAGTTGAACGGCTGGAAAACGTGACTAAAATCAATTTAATTATTAATTGCATATATTAACAAAGAAATTAATGTATCCACAATTTGGGGAAGAAAAATAAATTTGTCAGTGACGGGCACCATTGCAGCCTAGCAAACAAAAGAACATCGAGCTCAAGGCTGAGATATGGAGCACGCTTCCTACAAGAGAAAGTGAAATCTCTTGCATCGGTGAGTCGGCTCTGGTTGGAAACACTTCGCTTTTACACTCAACAACTGACTTCTCACCCAGAGGCCCCCTATCTGGATAAGTGAACAACGTTTTCACGATATATCGTATCGTATGTTCGCTTCTTGCTGACTTTAGGCTCGGTTGCACAAATCTCCAGATAACTATTCTGTTCCATACATGTTATCGGGCAGATAACATCCATTTTCCGAGCTAGAAATACTCTTTCGATAATATCTGTTGAATAATGAAGTTTGAGCGATTTTGCGTTGTTAGCGACTTCCGATGCATTGCCGTTGTACCCATGAAAAGGTTCTTGAAAAATTTCTTCAAATATCAGTCGATTGTAATGTATTAGAAAGGCAAAAACAGCTGTTTTGCCACCTTGAATTAGGTTATGTCCACTCCTTAAATTTGTGTTTTAATGTGTAGCATTTATTATTATTACTAGATTGCTCTGAATATTTCACTTATGTGACGTCATGGACCAATAGACCAATGAAAGGAAATTTTGAAATTCGACCAATATCGCAGCAAAATTATCGTAAAGTTTTGCCAAACCTTTTACCTCGCATTTTGTCTTGTGGTCCGTGTGGCCAACTCTACGCCCCCACTATAATTCCTGAGCACGCATCACTGACCGCCTTTCTGTGTTTTCACTAATTTTACATTTAACTAACTTAATGTGTATTCACCTAAACAATTGTTTTTGCGTATTCAGCCAAACAGTCTGAAACAGTTTTGCAAATTATATAATAATATCTGCCCTAAGCAACCATATATTTTATTAAACATGTTGTTCACAATGGTAAAATGTTATATCTGTTTTGTTTTATTCAGTTGGTATTAGTAAATCGAGCGGTAGCGATTGTAACGGTCTATTTCAGTCTCGCGATTTCTAAATAGGTAGCTATTTATAAGCATAAAACATTTAATACAATTATTAGTATTCTGTGCGACTGTTTCAAACGTATATTATTATTCTATCCAAGAAATAGACCTAAACGGCATGTTGTTCTTCTCTATTGAATTACTGACTATTGACATTCTTTTGTCGCAAGATTGCTTGAAACATTTCAGCACAAATATAGTTATTACAATTTTGCAAGCCAAATTTAAACGAATTAAATTTAAAATTATGTTTTATTCGTGAAATAGTTCAAACAAATATCACAGAGGGCCTGAGCTTACGTTCATAAATTTATCGGTAATCTCAGACCCTCATGTGATATTACTTGTGACTATTTCACTCAAGTGACGTCATCTTAAAATCGACCAATGAAACGAGACAAAATTTTGATTTTGATCAATCACAGCCGGAGTCCGGGGTGTAATTAGCAAAGAAAAAAAAAGGTTATCAAATCCGTTTTATCACCCGACGTTTATCATTTGTCTTGTGGTCAGTGTAGTCAATTCTATACCTCCACTATATAATTTCTGAACACGCATCACTACAGGCGGTGGGGAGCTATTGATAGCAACAAAAGTATGAACAATTGACAGTCATAAAGCAAAATGGAGAGTTCTTCAAAGCGTTTTCGTGATGCGTCAAATGTTAAAATTGATCTTATTAGGAATTCAAAATCACTGAATACAAAGAAAAATACAGACAATGTATGTTATTTTTTTTTCCTCAGTTGGTATTAGAAAATCGAACGGTAGCAATTGTAATTGTCAACTTTAGTCCATTTCAGTCTCGCGATTTCCTTTTCTTTTTTATTTTCTTGATTTTGTTTTATTTAAGAACGCTCTTTAACATCTCAGGTCATCAGCGCCCAATTCAAATCAGAGAGTGAAACGGCCGACAAATTTTGCTCAGAGATCTCTTCTTTCAGGCTTGAGGTTCTTTTTCGTGCCGTAAATGTACGACACGGGACCCACGGCTTTACTTCCCGTCCGAAGGAAGTCATACTTAGGATTTTTACGCCCGAAAAAATCCATCGATCCTGGCCGGGATCCAGCCCGCGATCTTGGGTTTAGGAGGCAAGTATGGTTACCACTACACCACCAGGACCGACTCTCATAGTTTCTGAATAGAAAAGATATTCATAAGTTTAATAAGTGTTAATATTCTGTGATATATGTCAATATAAATGCCACATTTATTCCAATTCTTTTCATGAAATAGTCCTAAACCCGTATTTTGCTTTCGTTTATTTGCAATCGACATTCTTCTGTGGAAAAATTGCTTGAAAAAGTTAAGTACAAATATACAGTTATTACAATTGTGTAAGCCAAGTTTGGAGGAATTATATTTAAATTCTTATTTTATTCGTGAAAAAGTTCTAATAAATACCACTAGAGGGTCTGAACCCACTACGTTCATGAATTTATCGGTAATCTCAGACCCTCTAGTGATATTACTTGTGATAATTTTCTTCAGAAATGATGATAATTTAAATACTTTATTATGTATGCGTCAATATCCAGGCCTTATATATAACTTTTGAGAATACTTTTGATATACGGCTATGTCACAGAATCAATTTTGGTCGAGAGTTGGCAGAGAGTTCCTTATGCACTTGAGCACTCATTTTATTAGTCAGTTTGAGTATTTTTATATAAATATATATTGTTAGGAAATTACATTCCCATTACAAGAAAATATTGTGAAAATGGTGTCAAAAGAGATTATTTCATAAGAGAACGAGGCAAGGAAAGAAATTCTTTTACGGAATTTACCGAGAACCTTAAACGAAGATGTTGAACTGAAATATATATGTATTTGGATCAAAAGGTAAGTGTCAGTCATAGGTCATGCTTTAATTGCACTAGCCATTAACTCGTTGGCAAAATGACTTTGATGAATTTGAAAATAATCTATTAACTGAGTTAATATTGAAATAAAAGACATATATTGATGCCTCCGTGGTCTAGTTGTAGCATCTGCAACTACTAATCCGGAATATCTTGGTTCGAATCCCGGTCAGATGACGTTGTCTGGCTAAGGTTTTTTTTTTTTTTTTCCGGAGTTTTTCCTTCCTTAAGAAGATGAAAGTCAGATGGCTTTAAGATGAAAACAAGGTCTCCGTATTACTATTGCGAAGTTATTCATATTGATGTACCTTTTTCTTATAAAGTATTACAGGTACCTTTTTATTTTTCATTACAAGTACTGAGCTCTAATATAGAGAATGTACTTTATAAAAATAATAAACCTTTATTTTTTGTAACAGACTCCTTTTTTATAAAAATAAAATTATATTAATAAAATTACAAAAATTTCTTAAACAAATAGCCTGAAACTAGAGCTCAGCAATGAATGTAATGATGTAGAACAGCTGTAAAAATTTCATGCTTCTATCTTTATTAGTTTGTGAGAAAAAAAATATCGTATATGTAGTAAATTTTTCACTTCCGCCTAAAATAGCGCTAAAGTTAATACAACTAATTGTAAATTTACATACTAATTCATTTTTTACACCTGCGTCTTCACACAAAGTAATATTACCACCACAGGAGGCAGTTTCAATTAACACTGTAATTAAAGTATTCAAGTAAATGACTATATTAATATTTCCTTTGTTTCTTCCATATGATTACCAGATATCTCTTTTTTTTATTAACCACTAGGGGGAGTGTAAGTAAATAGGTTTATTATCTTAAGAAATATGCCTAGTTTTTTTTTTCTTTTCATTATTACTACTTTGTTTTTAAATTTTTTTATAAACCCTGGTAGATCTACGCATTTTAGGAAATAAAACGGGATGTATGGCTTGTAAAATTCAAAATAAACATAAAATCTTTCCAATTGCTTCAAAACTTAAACACACAAGCAGCCATTACTGTTATTAACATTTGAAACAATAATTTACCTATAAAATACATCAAACCACAGCCTTCTATAACAAATAGTTTCAGAGATATTTTCATCTATTTTGCAATGGTGCGGGGCATTAAAAAAAAAAGAATTTGACATATAATACACGTTACCTCATTAAAAGCACTTAAAGTTGGAAAATTTCAGTAAATGATATACAGAATTAGGCATAAAAATCCAAATAATTATTTGGAACAAAATACCTATTACCTTACGGCGCCATGGATGCCGAGTTCATTTGCGCCATCATTAATTCATTTCATTCATCCCTACAGATTTACACCTATAGAATTCAGTCCACAATCTACAGACGTAACGAGGAAGCCAATGCAGTCAAAGCGATAAAAAAAGGATATATATATATATATATATATATAAGAAAAATAAAAATAAAGTAACAGCATTAACAATGTAACAAATTAACAGTAATTATGACAGTAGAAAAAGATAAAACACTAAGAAAAATTCTCACTTGAGATCGCTATATTTCGAACTCGTGGAGTCCTTCTATGGCAAGAAGACAAGTGACGGTGATAAAATGGCAGTTATATTTTTACATAAAGCGCGTATACCACCTGGTTTAAATCTTACGTATTAATCCCCCCCCCCCACACTCGCTCATTTCTACTTTCATCTGTTTCCATGCATAACGTTACCTTCGATACTCAATATTTACTTTTATTACCGTCACTTGTCTTCTTGCCATAGAAGGACTCCACGAGTTCGAAATATAGCGATCTCAAGTGTAAATTTTTCTTAGTGTTTTATCTTTTTCTACTGTCATAATTACTGTTAATATATATATATATATATATATATATATAAAGAACATATACTGAAAAAAAACTTCGCCCTAATATAGGTACTAAGATGAAGAATCAAAATTGTAAATTTAACATTTTTCTGGTTTTTCCTTCAGAGTTAAGTGCGCGGAGATATACCGTCAATATTAGCTCTCCAAATAGATTCTTTGTTAAAAATTTACAAACTAGAACTATATACAACGACAATACTATCCACAATCTTGCTATTAGACATATAGATATCTGACAATTTTTCGTCAGATAAGTTATCGAAATTATATCTGTTTGATATAGTCTATCCATAAACACTTATCAAAAGATAAAGTTATCTTATGTTTAGGAAATATTTATGTATCCGATAGTCTATCTAATAGATATTTGACATTTCAGAAAACTATATTAGACGCATTTACCATCATTTGTATCCATGATTTCAACCATCTTTTGTTTCTGTCACCCAGAAAACCCCATTCTTGGAATATCACTTTTAAGCATTCGATTTCTATATCAAGGCGAAGATATTTTGGTTTACACCTGTATCTAAAAGGTGTCCCATAATGAACCAATTTTTTAATAATAAAACATATCATTTATTTGAAAATTGCTAATATTATTAAACATCAAGCAAATGTCCTCTACGGCTTCGTTGGCACACCTTCACTCTGTTGACAAACTTTTCAACGAATTTAGAGCAAAATTCCGGCTGAATTTCACCCATGACACGTCTAATTTCTGCCTTGAGTTGAGGGATGGTTCGTGGATTGTCCACATAAACACATACCCTCACAAAAATCAGTCACAAGGTATCAAATCACAGATCTCGGTGACCGTTACAAATGTTCGACGCTGCAAATGGTTCGTCTGCTTCAGCTCTTGTGTTAGTTCAATCTTAAAAGGATGCACATGCAGATGTTTTGTTAAAATTCGCTGTAAATGCTTCTGTTAATTGTTGAGAACGGCGGCGGGCTCGTAGCAACGCTCTGTCTGACGAGGCAACATTCTCTACCGACAGAAGAGAACGTCCAGGTGATTTGATGTTCTCTGTCGATCCTGTATCTTCTTCAATCTCCTTACCATTCTCTGCCTTGTCGACATGTTAGGCGCATTTCGTCTACCAAAAATTACAAGAAACTTTCGAATGGTCTCCATTTTAGCTGATAGCAATAAACACAAATGACAATCGTTAATCGCAATACAAACAAATGACAGTCTGTTACATTTCAGATGCGGCACCCTAACAAACCGAGAGATACACTCAGTTTTAAGCTTGCTTTCACTATGGAACACACTATACACGTTGAATCACTCCCCTCTAGGTATACAACCTGTAGATTATATGGAAATATCGTCTCTATTTTTGTTGTAATATATTTATTCATTTCTGTACATACTCAACACTAATGATTTAATGTTGCACGAATACAAACAAACTGTAAGGTACTTAATACCACAGTATTGATAGATTTGAAAGCGGGAAGGCGTAGAAATGTTTTGTTGTAGAAAACCACAGAAAGGGTTTCATGTGGTCGCGTGGACTTTGCAGCTTGAACTAAATCAGTGGATTCAGAATTCGGTGGTTTAAAGCTGGTGTTCTCAGATTTTTTTTTTAAATTAATTCATATTTAATTTCATCTCACGTAAGAACGTTTCTCAAAGTCTTTTCTGATATACGCTTCTTGCTTCTTCTAATGTTTTATGCGTTATCTCTCCATAGAATTAACAACATATCCACATACTTGTTATTTGATTGCATTGTTAACGTTTTTGACAGTATTTTGTTTTAAGTTCAGTCTGGACAGTCCCCTCAAAGTGCAACAAACTTGTTTGAACGTTTTTCCAGTGGGTTTCTTCGATGTTCTCAAAATGCTCGTTTATCTTCTGTATGCTCTTTCATTTGACGTAAATATGTGACCTAAAAGGAAAGTCTCAATTTTCGAGAAGAGATGGTAATTCGTAGGATGGATACAGAAGCATTTCGAATCGTTATTCGGTCGATTTGTGCTGAGCGCAGCTGGTTAAATGCACCGGCGCGTTGTCATGGTGAAACAACAGATTCTCTTTAGCTATTCTCAGATGTTTCTCTGCGATCGTTGTCTTTATTCTGTACAAAAGTGACGTGTAGTATTCTCCAGTAATGGTTCTTCCCTTTTCAAGCAGTCAATCAAAAGAATTCCTTCCGCGTTCCAAAAAAACTGAAGCCATCACCTTTGCAGCGGATGGAACCCATTTCGTCTTTTTTTTTTTCGGAGCCGGTTTTGCCCCGTGCGGTCCACCGTTTAGCTTGCTGTTTCGTTTCCGGTCTACAGTAATGAATCCACGTTTCGTTCATATTCACAAAACGCCGTAATAAATGGGTGGATTCTTTTTAAACATTTACAAGCAGTCGGCCGATTTTCGCACGCCATTTCGCTATTGCTCGAGAGTAAGCAGACCCGGCACTCACCTTGCGTAAATTATTTTCATGTGTAACTCATGAAAAATAAACTGAACTCACTCAGGTGAGATACCCGCGGCCTCTGCTGCGAGGGACATTCAGAAAGTTTTACAATTGTCACCTTAAAGTCCAATCTAAGGACTGAATTCGAAAACTTATTCTCAAAATTCTCCAAAGTACTCTTCATCTCTCTCCACATACAGTTGCAGACGGTGCAAACACCTGTCAAAAGCACTGACTGAGATATTGTCAACAGAGCTGAATTTATAGCTTGAGCAAGTCCTGCACTCGTTTAAAAGTTTTCCAGCAATGCAAGATTTCACTTGAGGAAACATCCAGAAGTCGCACGGTCAGGGCTGTACGGTGGATGGTCAGCAACTAGACTTTGGCGACTTCCACTTTCCTCAAATTTGCAGCTGTTCTGTGAGGAGACGCATTGTCGTGCAAAAGCAACAGCCTTGAAGTTCCTGTCTTTGGACGCCGCCGTCCTGCTCTTCAAATAAAGGACCCTAAATATAAGTGTCATAGTATTCTCCATTCTTTTTGGCATACAGTCAACTACTAATGATCCTTCATAGTTGAAGAAAACAGCGAACATTCGCTTCCGAGAACGAAAATCTTGTGAAGAACAACCTGGTCTTGGTCATTCTCATTTACCCACACGCAGTTCTGAGCTTTATTTGGGGAGGTATAGAAATAAAACCAACTTTCATCACCAGTGCATATATCTGTCAAACGTTTAGAACTATTTGATAGAAACATGCTCAGCAGTTTCCTTGCACATCCTTTTCTTCTCTTCATTGGTCGGCCGTTTCACGCCCTTAATAATGATGATGATGATGATGATGATGATGATAATAATAATAATAATAACAATAAACGTTTATCTATAGATTACGTAAAACTCTATATTTGAATATGCCTAAACTATCCGCTTGTTGATTTGGTTTCTTTACGGACGTTCTTTAACATTTCAGGTCATCAGGGCGTGAAACGATCGACAAATTTTGCTCAGAGGTCTCTTCTTTCAGGCTTGAGGTTCTTTTTCGTGCCGTAAATGTACGACACGGAACTCACGACTTTGCTTCCTTTCCGAAGGAAGCCATGCTTAGGATTTTTACACCCGAAAAAATCCATCGATCCTGGCCGGGTTTGAACCCGCGATCTTGGGTTTAGGAGGCAAGAATGGATAACCACTAGCCCACCAGGACCAATAAAATTATCCGCTTAGCACAGTGTATAAAAAAGTAGAAATATGTAGGGGAGGTGATTCAGCATGTATAATAAAGCCTTTACAAAAATATTAATGTCGGTCCTGGCGGTGTAGTGGTTACCATACTTGCCTCCTAAACCCAAGATCGCGGGTTAAACCCGGCCAGAACCGATGGATTTTTTCGGGCGTAAAAATCCTAAGTATGACTTCCTTCGGAAGGGAAGTAAAGCCGTGGGTCCCGTGTCGTACATTTACGGCACGAAAAAGAACCTCAAGCCTGAAAGAGAGGCCTCTGAGCAAAATTTGTCGGCCGTTTCACGCCCTGAGTTGAATGGGACGCTGATGACCTGAGCTGTTAAAGAGTGTCCATAAATAAATCATTCAAAAAAAAAAAAATTCAAACGTATTAATAAAATTTTAGGAGGAAATTTGAAATTTTGTTTGAAGAGTCCATTCTCTACTTTAGGAATGAAGATTTGCACTAACATTAAATTTCTTCTTTTCTAGCTTACAGCTGTATCCAAACTGAGTTTGAAACCGTTTACCACATGCATATTTTACTACACTGTAATGTCTTTCAATATAATACAATACTTAGTATATTTTCTTTAACTGATTTTTGTTAACCTGTTTTTGTTTCAGATCGACAGTCAACTGTTTGATGTTAAGTCACGATCAGAGAAATCACCATAGCAACAAGCTGAGAGCGTTTGTTTTCAGGAATAAATTTGGTGCCCTCTCTAAATTTTCATGTTTACTTTCCCGTTTCAGAAACAGCGTTGCTTATCATCGACAAGTTAAACGGCTATCTGCGAAACTGTCAGACCGGCGTTTCTTGTGATGCTTTTGAGGTTTAGGCGTCTAGACTGGCCACGTTTCCTGGCGCGTGTTTGGTATAGAAACATTTCACTCGCTTGTTGCTTATCTCTTCCGAACACATGGCACTGCCTTTTGTGATAAAACGGCTAGATATATTTTCTCTCTTAGTGGGCACACATCTTAGGCACCGAAGGTTTACAAATGTGTGTGTGGTTTTCCACAATGACAGTAATGCCAGAGATTCCATATAATAAGGAATGCACCGTATTTGTGGAGGAAACATTGTGTCCCTTTTGGAACTCGTCCGAGACATAAAAACATCCAATATTTTGTTTGTTGATCGATTTTTGGATTTTAAAATCATGCAAAACTCGTGAAGCGTTTTCGTTAATTTTTTATATTTACAAAAATCGGAATCAAGCGCTATGGCTAGTATTTTATAAATCAGGATGAGAATTTTGTGGTGGAGATATCGTGGCGTGGGTGAATCTATAAGCTGTGACCAACGTATTTATCTTCGTGCTACGCTGTTATTTGCCTGTTTGATACTGCCAGTTAGCTGTTAATGAGGAATGTTGTGTATTTCGTGGCAGTTTAAGGTCATTGGGTGGACGAACATTTCAATCATTAGAGGAATAATGGTTAAAATGTTCAGTGTTTACCTTCTTATAGATGTACCCAATGTGAGCATGTTGATTTTATATTTTTTAAGGAGTTCTGGGCTTAATGCACTTGCTGAGAGTGTATTTTCAATATTAAATAAGAAATAGACCATGAAAGGTGAAAAATTTCTTTAAATCTAATTAAGAATGAAATTCACATAAATTAAAATTTAAATGCTAGTTTTCAATTTTCATATGAACGATGAAACATTACTAAATGATGCCAAGAAGAGCTGCAAGTGTGATTGGCCACCATGTTTATTTATTGTATAAACAGAGAGTGCCAAAATGTGTAAACACTTCAAGGAAAGAAAAAACTGTGTTAACACAACAAAACTGAATTCATACAAACAGAAAATGATGAGCACTAATCATCTTAGACTTTTACAGTTACAACAGTTGCTCAAAATGCCCACCATCGGCGTCGATATACTTCTGAGTACGTTGAACTGCTGATTGAGCAACGTTTGCAAAAGTGTCCTCAGCGATTGCAGCACATGCCGTTTCAATTTCTTCCCGAAGTGCTGTCAGTGTAGCTGGTTTTCTACGGTATACAACATCCTTAAGAGTTTCCCATAGGTAGAAGTCTAACGGAGTTAGATCCGCAGAACGCGGTGGAAAAACTCAATCGGACCTCTTCGTCCTATCCAGTGCCTTGGATCCAGTGCGCGGGGCTTGTTGCTGTGCGAGGTCTCCCAGATCTGCGCTTATGAACATCGCATACGGTACCACGAGTCTCAAATTTGTCTCGAATGCGGGCAATTGTTACTCGCGTTGGCGGTTCTGTTTTGTACACACGTCTCCAATGTCTTTGACCTTCAACAACATTCTCGGTTTTCCAATACCACTTCAAAATTACTTTCCGCTGTTCAAACGATAATCTTGGCTCCATTTTGTTGTAGCAACGTTAGCATAAGGTAACGTGAGTCACATCTGGATTTACGGCACGTAAACAAATCTCAGGTCTGAGCAAAGTTTATCGGCTTTTTCACGCCCTGAGTTGAATGGGACGCTGATTACCAGAGATATTAAAGAGCGTAATTAAGTAAAACCAATAAATAATTTCCATTAATCTTCACACATTAAATAATGAAGTATTGCAAGATTTGGAAGGCATTCAATATCTCCGCAGGAAGATGTTTGAAGGCCTTCACTGATGATGGAGAAACTGTAAAGTTCTTAGCGCTTTCCTTATTTACATGATACACTTTTGCTGACACGAGGCAGACGATCAGAAATGACCCGCCGCTTCTTCATTCCTCCCATTGTTCGACTTTACGCTCCTCTGGTCACATAAACAGCACAACGCATGACAATAAACGTTCAGAATTATGAAATAGCCACTGCAGTTCCTAACTGAACACCCAAGTAGATAAGAACACCTAACACTTTACCCAACTTTCCATGTATGTTTCATATGACCTTGAACAGTCTCCAGTTCAATACTCTATGCATATCTGGTTCCTCACTTAATAAGGTCGTTGAGGAAATGCGACTGGTATTTTGGGACAAAGAAGTAACAGGTTTTTAGTATCAGGCGCATTAACTGTTAAGCTAATTAAAACTCAAAATAAATATAAATTGATTTACATTTTTATACAATTTTTAATGATAGAATATGCGCGAAAGGATGTAACAAAGGAAGATTTATTACAGCGTTAAATGGGGTATTATGGAATACACTCATTAACTTAATTTTGTGTAAAGCATCCGTAATGGCATAAAGTAAACGATGATTGCAAAATTTACATAAAATGCTAGCAAAAGTCATCAGGAGGAAATATGAACCCATTCACTCCACCTCCCTCTTGCGTCCTAGCAAAAAGATTTAATTTATAGAAGATTTCTGTAGCAGGAAAGCAAGATGAGTGTTGAGGATGGCGGTGACGTCACTGTAGCTGCCAAGAAATGCACCAGATTGCAGCGTAGTGCGAAAAGATTGGCTGTGTCGGATATATCTCAAGTATAGCTTTAGGGCAGTTTGTTATAGCAACATAACTAGACTTAATCTAACGCATAAACAAATACTCATCATAATAGAGATCGTAAAACTTAAGTTAAGACTTAAGTTAATTCCAAGGGTTTCATTCCCAAGCCTGACTTGAATAGCTTGGCGCGAAGAAAGGCCCTTGTTTCTATCTGTAGCAATACAGTTGCCCATTCTGTAAAATAGTGGATGAACGTAAGAAAGTGATGCACAGAGCCGCCCTGGTGGGGAATAATGGAATACATAGACATGATGGTGCATTTTGCACAAAATGAAAAACTTTTAAATTAACGGAGGAGAAATAAACATTTGCAAGATATGTAGAAGGTGTAGAGTAAAATTTGATTGCAGTTATATTAACTCGAATAGAGAGAGAAGACTTAAAATTTATTTATTTAAAATTTAATATTGTGGGGTATAATTATAAAGCTGGATTTTCCCGTTTGAAACCACATTTTCTAAACTGCTACGGACATATACAAAGCTACTCAAAATTCGATAAAATGTGAAATTAAGATAAAACAGAAAAATATGTGTATTAAATGATCTTTTATTAGATAAACTTAAAAACTTGGAGTAACAGAACGAAAAGTGTTTAACGCCCGTTTTTACTACTGTGGCACCACAGGCGATAGACACTGATAATACATGAAATGAAATGATATATTGGGAAAGTTTTTTTTAAGGAAGGAATTGTTCCAGGCCCAAATTTAGGGCACCTCCCCGGCATTTGCCATTTATGAGGACTGAGGAAAACCTGGAAAAAGTCTCAGTCATGGAGGACGGTCCTGGTGGGATTCGAACCCCAGACTTCCCGCTCACGAGTCCGCGCCTTAACGACCTCGGTTACCAGTGGCGGTTGGGGTAACAGAAAGATATACTAAGGAATTGGTAATAGTTGCATATGAAGATGATTTGAGCATTGTAAAATAAGGTACAAAAGAATAATAAAATATCAAATTAGTCAAATAAACATTTCTCCTGTATCGATAGTTCTTCAGATAGCGGGGCAAGATTCCAGCAGGAAAAACGGGACACGAATATTGGATCTTGAGGAGCGTGTCTACGTGGGATATATCGATAGCGTGAGGATGAGCGACTGTGGCGCCAGGGCTGTTAGTGTGGCTACTGTAGGCTGCTAATTGGCAGGCGGCTCTTCAGGGTCAGCCTTCCAGCCAGGCAGCCAAGGCGGTAGAACGCCGAAACTCAGCGTTTGCATAACATTAGACCTGGTTCAGTGATTCCAACGCACTTCCGGATAGCCGGTGGACTCTTTTGGGGCTTTAATGCAACAGCCACATAAACACGTGCTATATATCCATCCATCAAATTGAGTACAGTTCTTACACAGTGTGTCCAGTGGCGACTTCTGAAGCCTGCACCTAACAATTAATTCATTTCCCACGTGTGTAAAGACGTTGCTATGGCTACGGCGTAATTTAGGCGGACAAATGAGCGAGAGGTCGTAGGAATGCTCATTAATGTGCTCTTCACGTACTCTAACTTAGCGCTGAAGAAACAATGCCAAGCTCAGGCAAATAAATCCAAAGCTTGGGAAATCACTCTTAAGCATTGCAAGAAGTATAATTAAGAGTAAATACTAAACAGTTGCCATTATATTTTTCATTAATTCTGTTTTAAAATGGAAACTTGTTGATATTTACACATTCCCCCCTTGTTTTCTTCTTCTAGCATATCATGGGAACATTTAAAATATTGCAGTTTCACATTAAGCGTACAATTTCAAAGCCACTGAAACTCAATGCATCTTTCAATTGTTTATTGTTGATTGTGTTTTTTTTTCAAACAGTGGCATGTTTTTGTTTTATTGAAACATATGAATATCATTTTAAATACACAACGTAACTCGAAACTTTCTGTTATTTCTCTCTATTTTAGTGAATGTAAAGATGATATTAAGGGCTCAGTTCATAAACATGGTTACATTTAAAAACGTTTAAAAATACTCACATAGCGTAACTTTGTCTATCAGCGGTCATATATTTAATTTAATTAATACTATATCATTAAGTTTTGTGATTTAATGTTAATAATAATAATAATAATAATAATAAAAATATGGTTTTTCTTTTGTAATACTTATAGAATGTAAAAATTCTAATTTTGTTCCGCTTACTTTTGAAAAATGTCACTGATTTTGAAGGGAAAATACAACCAATCTATTTATAAAATATTTTATTATAGTTCTGCTTTAGTTTTATTAGTTTGTAATGCTAATGCTACTAGGAATGTCATAGCTTATTTCATTAATTAAAAACGCTATAATTTGGAGTTTATATTAATTTTTAAAGTTACTCTACTTTGTGAGGATTTCGCTTAGTTAAGGCAGCCCATGCGCATGACCTTTTTTATGTTGAGAAATATTGCCTACTTAGAGAGCAATAGAGAGAGAGGAAATAGTAAAAAAAGAATCTGAAAGAAGAATGAAAGAAATAAAGAAAAAATGGGGGGAATTTAGAGCAGATAACCCTCTTCTTCTTTCTATTCCTTTTCCTCTTTTTACATTTCCTATTCCTTATCTCTTCCTTTATGTGACTTCTAATCTACCATTCCTATATTTCTTCGTTTTAAGATCTCCTAATGCCAAAACATATAAAAATATTACTTTAATATCTAGAAGCAAATAACAAGTAAGTTAGCAAAGCATAAGGTGTAAGGTCTAAAAACCATATTCAAATGCTCGGGTTCGTTCTTAGGTACAGACAAACCCTACAGACAAAATTAAGTCTAAATTGCAAACAAATTTTACTACGGTTTGTATGTTTTATTATATATATATTTTTTAATCGCGAAAACAGGTGTCTAACTGTAGATTTCCTTTTCCCAGTTAAACCTTACCATTAACAAAGAAGAGAAAATATCTCACACTTTTACTTTCCTTAACCGTTAACAACGAATAAAATTTTCTCTTTCGTCAGAATTTTGCTATATTTTTAATTTGATGCAACTAATTGCTAAAATTTTACATTGAAATCGACGTGGAAAAAGTAATAGATTTTGAAGCCAAGTACAGTTTGTTAACGAAATTTCAATTATTTTAAGATTTATACAAACAAAAAGGAATAATAATACATTATCATCAGTAAGGCCAAGAGTGTTGATAATTTTTCGGTTATTAAATTGAGATTGAGCCATGATAATTATTTTGAGGACGAATGTCTGTATCAGTTATTAGATTTTGAGCTAAAACTACAGAGTTCGATTCTGATTGGTGTATAAGGCATCAAGAGACCGTACATTGGCTAAAAGGTGCAATTATCTCGAAAAGATATAATATACTGTACATATTTAGAGATTTGAGCCAAGCGTTTATAAATGCAGTTTAATATGAATATGTACTTACAGTTACCAGCCCCTGGCGCTATGCAAACTTCTAAGTTACTCACCTGGAACAAAAAAATACCTCATGGAAAAAAAAAATCACATATGGAAAAAGGCCTCCAGTGTTAATATACCAAGAAACAAATAAAATGTAACAAGATCGTTTTTAAAAAAAGCGATGTTGAGGTTAGTTTCTAATTAAATATATACAGAGGGTGCCCACACACTTCAAGCAAAGTAAAACACTCTGTTAACATAACAAAACTGAATTCACACAAACAGAAAATGATGAGCAATAATCATCTTAGACTTTTACAGTTACAACAGTTGCTCAAAATGTCCACCATCGACGTCGATACACTTCTGAGTACGTGGAACTACTGATTGAGCAACGTTTGCGAAAGTGTTCTCAGCGATTGCACCACATGCCGTTTCAATTTCTTCCCGAAGTGCTGTCAGTGTAGCTGGTTTTCTACGGTATACAACATTCTTAAGAGTTCCCCATAGGTAGAAGTTCAACGGAGTTAGATCCGGAGAACGTGGTGGAAACTCAATCGGACCTCTTCGTCCTATTGTCATCAAGGTACGCACACACATCCCGGTGAGAATGTGATGGTGCATCATCCTGTTGGAAGTAAAATTCCTCATTTCCTCGGTGTATGAATGGCGGGTAAAACGGATGTGCGTATCATGTTCAGGTACACTGGGCCAGTTACTGTTCCCTCAAAAAAGAATAGTCCAATTAGACCCCTAGATGACAACCCACACCAAACATTAATTCCAGGTAAATTAACAGCCTTTTCCAAAATGACATGTGGATTGTTTGCACACCAGTAGGCATAGTTAACAGTTCCGTTCAACTTAAATTGTGTCTCATCGGAACAAACAACTTTCCCTATGAAGGCCTCATCCTCTTGCACCATGTTCCGAAACCACTCACAGTGCTGCATTCTCCGATCAGGGTCATCTTCATGTAATGCATGCAAAAATCTTGGGATCAAAACTTTTAATTTTGCTATTTTGATAATACGACGTACGCGGTTCTGCTAATCCCAGTCTCACGTGCACGTTGCTTTGTAGATTTCTGCGGTGAGTGCTCAAAACCTTCCAAAACCATAACCGAGTACGCGGGGCTTGTTGCTGTGCGAGGTCTGTCCAGATCTGCCCTTGTGAACATCGCATACAGTACCGTGAGTCTCAAATGTGTGCAATTGTTACTCGCGTTGGCGGTTCTGTTCAGTACACACGTCTTCATTGTCTTTGAACTTCAACAACATTCTCGGTTTTTCAATACCACTTCATAATTTCTTTCCGCTGTTCAAATGATAATCTTGGCTCCATTATGTTGTAGCAATGCTAGCATAACGTAAAGTGAATCACATCTGTTTACGGAACATCATACGATAATCTTGGTTTCATTTGTTCATTGTTGATTTACTTGTCACGTAGCAACGCTATCATAATGTATGTGAGTCACATCTGTTTACAGAACATCATACTACACACTACTGTTGTTTTTCGGTCCAACTTTGAAATATATTAAATAGATGTCTAATGCCAAAATGTGTATACATTTTTTTTGCACCCTCGGTAGTTATACGAAAGTAAGGCAATAAAAATTATTTTGGATGTTTGAAAAGGCTTTAAAAAGCAGTTATTTACACTTTTAAAAGTATTGAACCAAATTAAAGCGTTGTTCTTACATCCATGTTAATATTTACACAAAATATATTACTATTATAGAGAATTGTGGTACAGTTTTAACTTACGTGTTTTTAAAAACTTTATAGCTAAACCGCACTTTTACATTCCAAAGCCAAAACAACATATCTTTCGACAGGTTATGTATCAAACGTTTTACGTCCATTTACATAGGAACATATTCACTCTCACTTATCGAAGTTCGCGATACACTGATCATTACCGTGAACCCTTGAAATAATTAATTTTATCTGCAAATAGCATAACCTAAGGCCTATTTCACAATTTATAAACAAACACTTAAAGCCTGAAGCTATTAACATGCCGATATCAAATCGAATTGATTGGAAACCGTGCGCAATAACCACCAGACAGTATTGTTGCGTTTAATTTGATTTGCATCGTAAAATCGCTGTGTGTGATTGGATATTTCAACAGTGTCAAAACTAAAGCAGGAATTTTCTTGCCTAGAGGGAAATATGCTCACTGCCGCAACGTTAAGAAGCATTTGTGTTTATGCAACAACATTTCGACAAGAATTGTAGCCACGTATTTCATAAAACCCACTATTACAAACGTTATAAAAACCACAAACGTATATTTTGTTTATCGTATGTGCGCTTTAAGGAAGATAGCATTTTTATATACACTAAAGGGTAAAGACACATAAACCAATACATTTACGTTAAAAAGGGCAAAAAATAGGCGCTAACTTGAGTTTTAGAGCTTTTTAAGATGCTATAAGCCATTTCAGAAGGCATAGTTTCAAAATAGAAGAGATTTAATGCCTTTAAGGCATATGCTTGCCTTGAAAGGTAAATTTTATAATAGAAAGAGAGGGGGAAACGACAATAGTTTTGTCTAAATATATTATCAATTCTTCTAAAATGTCAGTCCTGGTGGTTGGTGTATTGGTAACCATACTTGTCTCCTAAACCGAAAATCGCGGGTTCAAACCCGGCAAGAGTCGATGGATTTTTTCAGTCGTAAAAATGCTAAATATGGCTTCCTTCGGGAGGGAATTAAAACCGTGTCCCGTGTCGTAGATTTACGGCATGTAAAAAAGCTCAAAAGTGAAAGAACAGGCTTCTGAGAAAAATTTATCGGCCGTTTCACGCCTGAATGGGACGCTGATGACCTGAGATGTTAAAGAGCGTCCGTAAATTAAAAAAAGAACAGCAGAATCCTCCAAAATTATAAAAAACATTAATTTTTATTTGAATAACTATGAACGTTTCAAAACGACAATAAAAAATGTAACGTTTAACAGTAACCTTCATGATACTTATGCCAAGTTTATTTTTATTATGGTTGATGCGGCGTTTTCTCGCTGTGGCATACCTGTTATTGATTATTTGAGATGAATAGAACAAAGAATCTAATCAATAATATATTCTCTTGCATTATCTATTCCACAAGAAATCTATTAGTTTGAGGTTAACCTTCTGGATACCTGTAATTGTTGCAGTTTTAATATGGTATTGTCAGTTCTTTACATTGTTAATGTATCCCTTACAAACCATAAGATATAACAATGAAAGTAATTATTTAATCATAGCTCTTGAAATACTCATTGGGGTATAATTGCTATTTTGTGCTACATGAATTATGGCGCTGATAAGCTGAAAGTTACAAATTTATTATTTATTTTAGAAGTTTCATTGTTGAAGGAGTTTTTAAATATAAGGCATTGTTGCACTGTAGCCCGCCATTTATTCCTAAACTGGTTTACATTTGCAAGCGTCAGAAGGGAGGCAGAAAAACTTATAACTTAGAAAGACAGAATTTTCTTGTATATTTGCCCTCAAAGAAAATCTGACATTAGTTTATGTGCCTAAGAAGAATAGGGCAGTAACTCTTTTGAGTTCGGGACATCATGATGACAATTGGAGTAGAGAAGAGGAAAAGTTCAAACCTTACATAATACTGCACTATAATAAAACAAAGGGTTCCGTTGACACAATGAATAAAATATAATTGAGTATTCTTCTAGTAGGAAACTAAGCGATAAGCTTTTAATGCACGTAATTGATATAGCAGGAATAAATGCATACGTAATTTGGAAAACAAAGCATCCTGAATGGAAATATTTCGTTCATGACCGAAGTAGGACATTTTTGTTACAATTGGGTCAAGAACTAATTATGCCACATGTGGTAGAGAGAATGAAGACATCTCTAAACAACTAAAGTTGCTTGGAGAAGGTGTAACAATTGCATCAGACAAATTCCCGAAGTGCTGCCAGTGTAGCTGGTTTTCTACGGTATACAACATCCTTAAGAGTTCCCCATAGGTAGAATCCTGCGGCCGTTCTGTTCTGTACACACGTCTCCATTGTCTTTGAACTTCAACAACATTCTCGGTTTTCCAATATCACTTCAAAAGTGCTTTCCGCTGTTCAAACGATAATCTTGGCTTCATTTTGTTGTAGCAACGCTAGCATAACGCAATGTGAGTCACATCTGTTTACAGAACATCATACTACACATTACTGTTGTTTTTCGGTTCAACTTTGAAATATATTAAATAGATATCTACTGTGAAAGTGTGGATACATTTTTTTGGGATCCCTTGGTATTCTTCATGGAAAAATTAGTAACCGACTGATCATTAAATGTTTATTGTAATTCTATTTTTTATTTTATAGAAAATTGCATGCAAGGTGTACAGATTATTTCAAAAAGTTTCGGTAGATACATAAAGTATAGTGGTTGAAGATTTTGTGTGGCCAACCAAACTTGCTAAGGTTTTAATGCAAGAAAAAGGTGTTCGAAGTTTTGGATGCCTAAGAGCTAAAGTAAAAGAGGGTTGTTAAAACAAAAATGTAAAAGGGCGCAGACTTCCCAGGGAGATTTTTCTGTCGTCCAAAAACATTTTCAGAGCAAAAACAAAAAAATATACTTTTTTTGAAACAAAAATAATAATTTTTCACTGTGGTTTCCTCTTGATTAAATAAGAATTTCAAAATTGTTTTTTGTAATAATGGGGGCTGTGTGATAAGATACGTAAGTCGGTTTGAGGGATGCATAGATAATAATAGTGATAATTTTAATAATTTTTGTAGGACAATATCTTCTATACGTACATAATTAATTTTCACATTGACCTATGCAGCAACTTGCATTTAAAGTATGGCATTAAAATAAATAATAAATTAATAAAATTGGAAAATTATTAAAAAAAAAAAAATATGGTGCAAAACGTATTTTTTTTTTTTTAGAAAACTGTATTCATATTAAAACCAAAAATTAGATAATGTAGTTTATGACGTTTCTATCCGCCGCTGTAAAAATGTTCTACTTTAATCTTTCGTTAAACATGAAAACAGCTCTGACGACTAACTTGAACTTGACGTGTTTTTACACACATTCGCTTCTCCGCCAGTTGCACCACACGCAGTGCATATTAAGATTTATTCTTGTACACAGCTGCAGCATACCTCTGTGGTGTTAGTGGTGAACATTTGCAACACATAAACACCAGGGAAATATCTACCGGCTTAGCCTCATGGCGCCATCTAAAATTGAAATGCGTGTCTTCTCTAACAACATATTAGTCTAGACGGCAGTATCGCAGTTAACGAGACATAGAGATAAATATAATGGCATTTAGCATACTTCTGAAATACTTTAGGAGGCCTTGCTAAGCCGCGTAATGCGTATAGTATGAACGGAAGTAGATCTGGCTAAAGTTTCTTCAAAACGTGCTAAGTACGAAGAGACTGTCTCCTAAGACAGGAAATCACCACTTGTGATGGGGGGGGGGGAACGAGTTTTTCTACTAGGAACGGACAGACATTTTGAACACGTTTCTTTACAGTCATGGCCAACTCTAACATAAGCTAAATAATTCACATGTTACTGTCATTTGTTTTGTTAATATCAAAATCTTATACATCTTAAAGCATTAAAAACTAAGAAACCGCTTCCGTGTATAGTGTTAATCCCCCCCCCCTTCTCCAGAATTTGTCCTTGCCCTGAGAAGGCGATTGCCATATAGCTTTAAGGCGTCAAGGACTCCCAACTCATTTAACTTTTTTATTTCATTCATCCCTACAGACTTACGAGGATCGGTCCATAAGTTCCCGGCCTAACCATTTTCTAGGTATGATAAAGACAAAAACTATACTTCACTTTTCAATATAGTTATCCTTTATTGCAATACACCTCTCACATCTTTGCATTAACATTTCAATTGTACATCTATAGTATTCAGTCCACGATCTATAGACGTCGTTAGAAGGCCAACGCAGTCAAAGCGACAGTAAATAATATATTAAATATAGAAGAAGAAGAAGAAGAAGAAGAAGAAGAAGAAGAAGAAGAAGAAGCATGGAATCATTGTATAAGAATATACAGAGGGACAGCTTGCGTCGTCCCTTTTATGTTATTGCTCTTAAATATGCCCCGAGTCGGGTTACCTCTTAATGAATTCCTCTGATGTCACTGTATACGTCGCATGTAATACGTGTTTAACGAACAACTGTTAAATATAAAGTTACAAATTTACTAATTAAATTTTTATGAAAATATAAATTTTCTTTAGAAATTGATCACGTAATTGTAGTATTTTTCATTGAAATAAAAAGTAATTATACAGAGCATCATATTAATTAAGGAGGTATATTTTCTGTCGTATTTGTTTTGTTTCTTTATTGGTGGTTTCTGAATGACTGTCAAGCACATTTATGTATTTATTATTGTTATTATTAATTTATTTTTTTTCGAAAATTTATGTAAAGCTGAGAAAGTTTACTGGGATACAAAAAAGCTAGGTTAAGGAGCTGGCAAGCATAGCTTATTTTATATTTTCCAAAAAAAAAAAAAAAAGTATATTGTGTTTTCCGTACTTTACAGCAGTTTTTCTCTACAGTCCTTCGTTAGCTTTGACCTGCCGCAGCGACCTCTGCATCCGTTATCTCCGTCTTGTGAGTTCATTGATAGACGGCAGTACTGTAGGGAGCACGTGATCTATATGCCGAAACCTCGGCGGTTGCCTTATGCGGCTCCCTAGATTGAAGAACGCCATCAACTAAGCAGCTTTTCAATTATTCTCACAAGGCTGGGTGTGCCCCGTTCTAGACTTCTGTAACTTCGAAAAATTCCTAACCATGTACCGGGAATCTAACTCGCGCCTCCCAGCAAGCAGTGATAACCACTATACCAAAAAACAGGGTCATTACAGCTTTAGTATCAGCAGTAATTATTATTGTGTGGAACACTTTTTTCAGTGTTTTTAGGATTTTCCAGTTGTGAAAAACCATGAAGTTGAAACTTCTCACATCGTTTGGTCAGAAATGTTCAGGTGAATTAGATTCAACGTTAAATTTTGTATTATCGCCGTAACCTGTGCAACCAGAAAGTAATAAGCAGGCTTTAATTCACAAGAGCGGGTAATGCCAACATAATCGCCAATCACTACTAACCCCGTAATAAACTTAATGTACATACAAAAAATTATTTTTTAGCGATTCCGTGCTTGCTAACAGTAAAAATTAAGCTTAAACGCAACGCATTGCAGTACAAATATGTAGCGCTAACCCATTCTCTTGTTACCCATCAAAAAACGTGTCAATGCAAAAATAAGAAATTGAGATCAGATTATTTAATGAAGATGTTCACCTTTACTTACTTATAAAGATGATGCGGCTTATTCTGTTTTGGAATCTTTCTGGAAATATTAGTGCCCCTGCAGCAACCCTATCATGCGTTTCGTCTTAAAACAGTAGCAACATTCTAATATAAGTTGCATTTCTATACTGATGTCGCTTGTTTCACATTCAACAATGAACAACTGAAGATCGGCATTTAACATATGCAGCGCAACAAACAGCTGAAGATTGCTAATAAAACATGCACACAACTTATTTGATTGTAGGATCTGCAGTGTTGTCACATTGAGACGTTGCAATTGACGTTAATAGACCATGCAAGATTTACAATTAGAAAATTGCGAAACTTATGAACCGAGCCCGGAAGTTTAGGCGTTTATTTTGGTTAAAATACACTTAAATAGACAGTAATATAATTAAAATAGGCATTTATTAATAGTGGAAACAGAGAATAATATCGAAAAGAGATATTTAAGAAAATTAATAATTTCATTATACCATAATTAAAATACTTAAGTTTACTTTTCTTGGTTACAAGCAACAAAACATGTTTTTTTTAAGGTATCAACTGTCATAGTCAGTCGCTTGTCAGAGAGAGGACATTTTTCATCAAGGAATGAGAACGTTCTACTTCTACTACTGAAATGATTGGAGCATATTTAAAACAAGCTATTTCGGAAGAACTCATACCAGTAACAGCAGAACATTCACCTTGTTCATTACATTTATGCAACTGAGAATTTATCCCCGCCACTAATTTCCTAGAATTGCCTCGCAGATCGACACACGGTCATTCGCCAGGACTGTTCAAAACTACAGTACTTCCCTCATTCTCTGCATTTCCTGGTATTCGTATGCCCGAGTAACCGTGCGTTCCTTTCACTAATGAAGGTTCTGCTATTTATTGGCTATTTAAAAAGAAATAAACATATAGCAAGATTTTCAATAGATATTTTTTGTGATGTGAACATGCTATTTAATTTTTATAAACTTTTCACGTATATTAAAATTCTTTATGTGCTCTTTAAAACCGTAAATAATTGCATTAAATCCATAACAATCCAAAATTGGTCCTACCGCCCAAAAATGTACGGTAACATGTTCATTTCTATCTGACTTAAATATATTCACCCAGAGAGAAAAGGCATTTTGCTTAAGTTGAGCACGCTATCTTGCCAGTTTCTCAAAAGCCTTTTCTTAAATTGTAAAAGAATTTTTGTACATTTCATTTCGTATGTAAGAGTCTTAGAAAAGGCGTGAGCAGTTTAGAAATTTAAATTAGGACTAGATAGATGAAAAATGATCATTATATTGTGGATCAAGATTGGAAAAAAGCCCCAAATAATGTACATGAAACATTTTATGAAATAAGATAAGGAAGGCGTCCAATATCATCACCAAAATGACATCCAAAACCAGAACAAATTGGAGAGGTTTAACTACGTATTAAATTTCTGAAGAGTTTCGTCAATGCTTGTCATGTCCCCAAACGACTGGCGAAAAGAGTGGGATATCTACTCTCGACACACATTTTATGGTCTGTTACGCCGTGCCCCGCACACACAAACACACTAATAAAAAAATGTACCGGGCCTTTAAAACCTTTCAGGTCACTGCACGCGAGGGAAATGAGACGAAAACACTGCTCTCCGTTAAAACTTGGGAAGACACTCGGAAGTCCTGAGTTCTCATCTCATTATTTAATATTACATTTCACCTTTAGAGTTGTTCAAAAATGCTCTACCGATTTTTTTTTCACGATATTACAATTTCAAGATCAGTTGTTTGGTTGGTAGGTAGGTTCAAATTTTCCCAGTTTCGAGAGACTCTGTCAAACATGAGATGATTATACGATTATGAATTTAAACTGGTGAACAGGCCTTCGGTGCAGATGTTAGAGATGGTTCGAGAAGTTCTAGGAAGATAACGAAATCCTCGAGGATGAATCACAACCAGAAGGGCCAACAACAATGGACAACAAGGCTCTTTTAGCGACTATTGAGGCGAACGGTCAGACATGTGAGGACGTAGCACAACAATTCAACATCATCTGCATCAGCTTGGGCAAAATAAACGCGGTTGCTGAGTTCCATACAATGACTCAAAACGCGACACATGTTGACGCCTGATTTACATTGTTGTCACGTTCAGCAGAAGGCAAATTCTTAATAGGTTACTGACATGCGATGAGAATTGAATCTTCTACCATATCCAAAGAAGCCACCACCAGTGATTGACAGTCCACGAACCTATACCTAAACAATCGAAACCACTACTGCTCCAAATGAATGCTTGGTATATTGTACATCCGGACAAACAATCAATGCCATTGTGTATTCTAAACAGTTGGAACATGTGCTTGAAATACTGAAAACTAAGGAGCTTGCACTATGAATGTCAGTGATGATGCAAAAGCATCCAACCCTAAGATGAATCGTGAAATCTGTCTTGGTTGGGTGAATTCATCATATTCTCCGGACTATTGCACGATCAGATTATTGTATCACGTCGATCCTGGAGGTTTTATTAGTAACCATACTTGCCTTCTAAATCCAAGATCGCCGGCTCAATCCCGACCAGGATAGATTAATTTTTTTCGGGCATAAAATCCTTCGGAAGGGAAGTAAAGCCGTGGGTCCCGTGTCATACATTTACGGCACGATAAAGAACCTCAAGTCTGAAAGAAGATACCTCTGAGCAAAATTAATCAATCGTTTCACGTTCTGAGTTGAATGGGAAGCTGATGACATGAGATGTTAAAGAGCGTCCGTAAATAAAACAAATCAATATCAGACTATCATCTTTTACTTTCTTTGGATGATCACTCCTGAGGTCACCAATTGCAAAACTTTGCTAACAGGGAAACTCCAAAACTGCACTGGATGGGTTTTTACTTCCATTCTTAAGAAGAACAATCTCACGTCTTTCAACACTTTGACAGAATATCCTCGACATTCTAGCCCAGGATTGGTGCTGTATTTTGATTACACCACAACAGGCTAAAACTCTTGAGCGGGAGGTCTGGGTTCGATTACCGCCATAACCGTCTCCCTGACTGAGATTTTTTCCAGGTTTCCCTCAGTCCTCATAAATGGAAAATGCTGGGGAGGTACACTAAACTTAACCGCCACGAATGGACGAGATCTTTAAGGCGAGGACTCATGAGAGGGAGGTCTGGGGTTCGATTTCCGCTAGTACCGTCCTCCCTGACTGAAGTTTTTTCTTCCATATTTTTCTCAGTCCTCATAAATGGCAAATGCCGGAGAGTTACACTAACTTAGGCCTGGAACGCTTCCTTCCTTAACATTTTTTTTTCTAATTAATCATTTCATCTGATATCATCAGCGTCCACAGCCTTTGGTGCCTCAGCAGTAAAAAGGGGCGTTAAAACGATTAAAAATATCTAAAAAGATACTTATGTTGTTTATATGTCGCAACAACTACTGACACGCTCGCCGAGAGCGCTACTGATATATGCTCTTGGCTTACCGATCAGTTTACTCAGTTATTAGTTTTATGAATAATAGTAACTGTATTTGTTAAAAAGGAAGTAAATATAAATAAATAAAAGTTGTTAAAGGCTAATAGCATACTATGCTATTAGTTTATAATGTTATACTTTACTGCATGAGTGTAAGAAACGAGTGAAGCAAGTTTTGTAGTTTTTACAAACTCATTTATGTATAACATTATGAACGGGATCCATACGCCATTTTTGTATACCAGAATTATATGACGATAATCATTAAATACTTTTATTTTTCAACACAATATCCATGCAGTTGTTTCACAAGTCCCTGAAATCCAGCAGCTGTGTCGGAACCATGCGGTGACATTTTCACTGTCGGGAAAGTGATCACCCAAAAGATGTTTAAGAGGCGGAACAAATGAGAGTAGTTTTGAGCAAGATCAGGGCTATATGGAGGATGCTCAAGGACTTGCCCATTTGAAATTTCGCAAGCTGGCAGTATGTCATACAGGAGCAACACGCCTTTAGTGAGGAGTCCTAGTCGTTTCCGTTGAATGGTCTTACGAAGTTTCCTGAGGATGTTACAGTAGAAGTCCGCAGTTATAGTTTATCCTTGAGGCTGGAATGCTACAACAAGTAGCGGCTATAGTGTCTATTGTTACCCTTCTGTCTGCCCGGATTAAAATTCGTCTCTATGACTAACTTCTTTGGCCGGCCGGCGCAGTGTTCATCTTGGATACGTGTCCGCCCTTCAGAGTACTTTCTACATGCTTGACGTGATAGGCACTTCTCACTGTAGTTGGGAAGTATTTATTTACCAATGTTCTTTGATAGCATCTCTTTTGCTAACAAAAATCGCACAATGGAGTACTGCCCAAGGGCTGTATATGCAATCAGAGGTGCCGCCATCCTGCAAATACTGTTTCATTATTGTAAACATGAATTTATTGTAAACAGGACTAATGCTGGCATCTAGTAGCAATTATATCAGGTGAGTCATTCAAACATGTAGTGCCTCCATATCAATTTGCAACTTACTTATTGACTTACCCTCGTACCTAATAGAAGGAATGCAATATATACATTAATTGGATGAATAGTAAAAATATTTAAAATTGGTATATATTTCAGAACAGGCTAGTATTACCAAATTCTGCTAATTTATTTGTTACTTAATATTAACTTATTAATTTTTATTAATTCTCTAATTTTGTATCCTTCAACAAGATGAATAATTTATTTATTGCTATCTTAACATTATCATAACAAGACATTCAGTTGTTGATGATGGCATTTTAGCAATGAAAATAACAATGACGTAATGTATCATTTTACTAACGATTTTGACCAACAACAAAGACAGTATAAATCTGACATACTATGTCATAAAGAAATAATTTTGAATACTTCGAAACAAAAGAACAGCAACTCACGTTCTCGTTGCTAAGTGACGATCCTATAAACAACAGAACGTCGATATGTTACAACAGGCAATATCTTGAGCTAGTGACTTACGGCAAAGGCCTGCTAATCTATTCCCCAAGTCCCTGCCATTGTATCGCCCCTCTTCGCCGTTATGGATCCAGAGGGGTTGAGATATCCGCCCTAGTCGAAAGGGAGGACGAGAGAACCTGTCTTTGCTTTGAAACAGGACTGGTGCAGACAACTTCCAAAACTACCTCTCAAAGCAAAGCGAAACCAAACAGGAAAACGTAATAAACAACTGCTGGCCTGTTAATGTGCAAGCGGAGTGATGCTATAAAGACTTAAGCGCGAGGTTTGTCGGAAGTTCGTCTCTGCTTTGTTTAAATATCCCAGACTTTGGTACAGCCACCTGGAGGAGGAACAAAAAAAAAAAAAAAATACCCAAGGAAATGCTTTCCTGCATTTCATGCCAAACAGAAAAACTTATACACAGGTGACTTTGCTAATTTGTAAAGAAGTAAAACATGGAAAATATTTCAGCTGTATTTAATTGGGTTGAGAAATTAAAGGAAGAGTTAACGTTTACTAGAAAATCTCCATTTTGAATTTTTAAAATACAGAATGAAATTTTTCGATCCATTTGTACGAAATAATAGTTGGTGTCTTAAATTTGTAAATTCCTGAAAATGTTATTGCGTGGTACAACCGGAAATGTTGGATGACATTATTGTCTTTAAAAAAAAAAAAGTTGCAGCGCCCGCTCATTTTGCGTTGGATGCGAGAGAATACCTCAACTGACAAGATGTTCACGCCCTTGGCTTTTGTCTAGTCACGAGTGTACTAAATTAAAGCAAAGTCAGGGGACATGATTAAATTTCTTTCGTGTTGCATTCTAACGTTGGACACAGTGCTTTAAAACCGATGGTGGCCATGTTGAATTAAGATAAAATAAATAATTAAATCTATATCCAAGATTTTAAGGTCAAATCCGGTCGAGGTCAGTAGATTCAATACATTTTCTGGGTGTAACAATTTCGACCTTGAATGTCAAAACCTACCGACTTTCTTATACATAAAATTATTTAAAACAACTGAGTGTTCATACATCAAGTTGCCCATTTTCTCTGTTCTTGTTTCTCATTTTTATCTGAGTTTCTTTCTTTTTATTTTTCTTGTGCACTTTGTCACTTACGCTTTCTCTTTCTTTGTTTCGCATATTTCTTTTCTATGCATATCATTGTCCTGTCCTTCCGCCACTAACTCTTACTCTATACGCTCTTTGGCACATTATTTCATTATATAACCCAATTGCCATGCAATTTTTCTATGCTTCTTTCTAAGTTCTTTATTTATATCTTTTTTTTCTCTTCAATTTTATTAATTTTTTCTTATATTTTTTGCGTCTGTGATTATTTTTTTTCTTTTGTAGCTTTGAAATGCTTCTTTTTTATGCTTAGCATCGCTTTTTCTTTTCTCTTCATATTTTTATTTACTCTCCTCCCTCTTCTATTCTTCCTCCTTTCGTAAACTTCTCTTATATGATTTTACACCCGCGTTACTTTCTAAATTTTTAGTTATAATTCTTTTACACCCCATTTTCTATATTTTTCTTTTGTAGTTTTCATTCTCTGCTTCTTTTTTTTTCTATATTCGTGTCTTCTTCTTTTGTTACTTTACATACTCTTTTTTCCAACGTTTATCACTATTCTTTTTTCTCTTCAGTAATTTGCTTACTACCGTTCTTTACCCTCCGTTTTTTCTTCCTTGTTTGACTTTACACTCTCATACCTCACAATTTTTACCTTTAATTATTTTCTTATTCCTTTAATTTTTCCTCTTTATTTTCTCCCCTAGTTTCTTTATTTTTTCTGGTGTAATTTGCTTTCCCCTCTTCTTTTATTTCTATATTCGTTACTCTTTTTTTTTTTTTGCTTCGTATGCTTCTTTTTTATGCTTACCACCGCTCCAAATTTTCTCTTTATATATAAAAAGTATAAAATAAACAAGAGAAACTTAGAAAATGGCAAAAAAGAGATAAAGAAGCAGGATAAGGAAAGAAATTAAACTGAAAAAATAGAACAGTTATAACCTGAAAAAAGTATGCAAAGGAACAAAAGAAGCACAAACAAAACATAGTTAAAAAGAATATAAAAAAGAAAGAATCAGACAAATTATAGTCCTGTGCCCTCAAGTGTTACTTAAAGAACCCCAAAACGTATTGTGTTTATAAAACTACTCGATCTGTTCAATAAAAAATGGTCATATTTTTTTTGACAGCATATCTTTGCTCAACCTGATAATTTTGACGAAGTATCGCCGTTGGAGGGAATGCACCTTCTCTAGCGTATCTGCCTGTCTTCAAAGACATGCTGAAAATCATTTTTGAGAAGTGCTTCAGAATCGCCTTCACAGCCTTCAATTGCTTCTGATGAAGATGCCTCCCATGAAGGTCTTTCTTCAATTTGGGAAGGGGGAAATGTCACATGAACATATTAAGGGGTGAGGGACAAACTTCACGTTCGTTTTTTGTGAGATATTCAGCAACAATACTTGCAAAGTCATAAGATTCGCTGGGAAGAAAGAAATCTAACAGGGTGAATGCATCTCTTCTCACAAAGCTATCAGAACAATCTATTAATATCTTTTGAACGATAAAAAGGTTTACTCAATGCTGATCGCTGACAAGGTTAAATTTGCTTATCGCTCCCAACAACGGAGAGATATGAAACTTCTAGGCCGCCAAACACATTTTCATATAACAGCAGAAGATGCATTGAGAAACACGAGGGCTCATCATAATTTTTACAGCCACAATTTCTTGTGCTAAAATGTAACTTTACAATAATCTGATGTTCAGCTCCGCTTACAATAAAACGTAAGTGAGTGACATTTGATACTGCTCTGAAATTCTGCTTTCGTCTCCACAATTCTTCCGCTGAAGCGTATGCAAGGTCACAGGAAGTCGATGTAGAGTTTGTTCTACCGTAGCTACAGCTTGAAGATGTTTAAAGTGGGGAGACAATGAGTTTCAAAGAAAGGTGTACCCGGAGCAAGTTTGTGCTCTAATGGAAGAAAGTATTAACCCTACTGGTGTCATTGTGAGGGAGGATTGTCGAATAACAAGAACATTTTCAGCAATGCCAGTCACCGAAACGTTGCATGTGAGACGTGTTTGTGCACAGTGGTTTCCAGGACTTCTACGTGAAGATATGCATACAGTTGATGATGTTGTTACAGGAAGATGCGAAGTTTCTTCCAAATAGTTTCCCTGCTGATGAAACTTGACTACATTATTGAGAGCGCTCTGTGTGGAAATTCACTCCCCAACACAAAAGTGGCTGCTTCTTTTGGGAAAGTTATGGTCATCTGTCTCATTTTTGATATTCAAGGAATGATTTACCAGCATGTCATACCTACACACACAACTGTAACTGGGCAATATTACTGAGATGTCCTAAAACTCACATTTCAGTGCTAGAAGTTGAATGCTGCACCATGATAATGTACGGCTGCACATCGTTGTTGCTGAAATGTGAAATGTTTTACTTGCCCTCTCTGACGTTTTCCTTTTCCCCAAATTTGGAAAAAAAAAAAAAAAAAAAAAAAAAAAAACCTTCGTGGGAGGATTCTTCATCGGAAGCAAGGTTGTGGACGACCAGTCAGAAATGGTTTCCAGCTGTCTTTAGAAACGCTAGGACAGGTGCATTGCAACTAACGGGGACTACTTTCAGGAAAATCATCAAAATTGTCAGGATGAGAAATGTTATGATTTAAAAAAAATATATGACAATTTTTATTGATTTTTTTTTTTTCGCAGTAGGTTGGCAGATAAAATAATTTAAACGAGAAAAATATTATAAACTAAGATAAAAGTGCCCCAACTACTCCGACAAAAGGTGGTAAAAACTTGTCAATATCCGGTAGGTATTTGATGGCAGCTGTGAAACGGTCTCAAGAACGTGGTTTCGAGCTCTGAGCAGTAATTTGAATACTTTCCCAGTAACGCAGGCAGCACTTTGCATCTGCAAATTTCCTGCCTCTGTCGTCGGCGGTTAGAGGAACAAAGCTGTATAACCAACGCAAAAAAGTAAAAGTTAAAACAAAAAAAAAAAAAAAAAAAAAAAAAAAAAAAAAAAAAAAGGATGAACAGTTTTAGTCTGTGGCAAGCAGCCATTTTAATTAGCTTCAAGGGACACTGACGACCTAGCACGGTGTGTATTTTTAAATGTACTGGCGACAAAGAGAACTATCAGTTAGGAAAACGCCTTTAACGTGGCAGAGAGCTGCATATAAAATATTCAATACATCCATTTTACCTTTTAATACGCCATGATGATACACGCTCTGTTTTTTAAACTTAGCAACGGGACAATGCGAATCAAATGGTGCACTGATGCTTTACTCCAGTTTCTTCTCTACTTCTTTTCTCTTTAGTTTCCTTCCGTATATTTCCCTTGAACTAATACCCTTACGGTTTTTGGTATGCTTCTTTCCTTATTCTTTATTTCCCTTTCTTTTCTTTTTTTTTTTCTTTTCAATATTCTTTCATGTTTCTTTTCTTCTCTTGTATACTTTTCATAGGTATAACTGCTCTTTTTTTTTTTAATTATTTCCTCACTGTGCAATTTTACTCTGTTTCGTTCTTCCTTTGGTATTTTTACCTTATTTAATTTATACCCTACTTATTTCCCATTTTACCTACTTTCGTTCTTTATTCTTTACTTATACCTTTTTCTTTTTCCTGTGTGCTTTGTCACTTTCGTTTCTTTTCTTTCTACACTTGTTTCTCATATTTATTTTCTATGCTTATCTCTCCTTTTCTCTTTACTTCTTCACTTCTCTCATTCTTTTCTCTCTGTACCACTTTCTTTCACATACTATTTGATTCTATAACTTAGTTTTCCTATGCTTCTTTTCTTCTTTATTTATTATATTTATTATTGTGTATTTTGCTGTCTCTGCTTATCTTCTTTCTATATTAATTCCTCTTTCTTTCGTTGTTTCGCTAGTTTCTTTTTCATGCTTACTACTGCTCTCTCTTTAGATCTTTACTTCCTCTTGTTCTTTATCTTCTCTTCTTCGTTTCGTTGTTTCTCTTATTTCATTTTATGCTTTCACTACATTTTAAACTTTTAGCTATTTATTTCCCTTTCTTTTCTATCGCATTTTCTTCTTCTTTTGTATCTTCACATACTCCCCCCCCCAATGCTTGTCGCTTAAGTTATTTGCTTACTGTCCGTTCTTCTCCCTTATTTGATTTTAAATCCTCAGTGCTTCACAATTTTTACATTTAATTCTTTTATTATTCCCCATTTCATTCTCTTTATTTTCTCCCCTACTTTATTTATTTTGTTTTCTCTGCTTCTTTCTATATTAATTATTCTTTTTTGCTTCAAATGCGTTTTTTTTTCCTTCTTTCTTTTTTCCTCCCTTAGCAGTTTCCTTATAACAAATACTTGGCAGAAGCGTCGATATACAAAATTATAAACACAGTGACTTAGAAGTGCTTGTGCATCATGTGAATGCAGAAACGGTATTAACACTAAACTCATTTGTAATAAACAAAAAGTAATAACGACACAGGAAAAAGAGAATGAAACTGAGAGAAAATCACTAAGAATTGGAATGTTTAAAAAATGTAAAAAAGAGAAGAGTAGAGAAGACAAAAATAAGAACAATTAATAAAAGAAAGAATGATAGAAACAGGAGAAAGATTATAAACTTACATAAAGCAAGAAATTAATTAGAAAAAATATTTGTAAATAAACAAAAATGAATCACAAAAGGAAAATGCTGACATAAATAGAGAAAAACAGTCGTAAAATAAAATACAGAAGAAATACATAAACTAAATAATTAAAGCAAATAAAGTTATGTGGAGAGGACGAAAGAACTAGAAAGAAATAAGAAAGTAGGAAATGGCAAAAAAGAAGTAGAGAAAAACAATAAAATAAACTTTTATAATGTTTAATAAAGAATAAAATCACAAATAAGTGAATTGCAGCCAAAAAAAAAAATAATTTAAGTTTTTAGTTTTAAATTTAAAGTATGGAAGAAAAAGCTACGTCAACTTCAAGAAGATGACAGAAGAAAACTTTTCATGCGTATAGGACAATATTGATTGGAGCAGTAGAAGTTTGAACAATAGAATGATTATAAAACTCTCTTTTGAAATTGTTTTAATGTTTGTAACTATAAAATATATATATGTAATCATCTTTTCATAAGTTAGTTCCTCTGCCCTACTTGTTTTCTTATAGCAACTATATCTGCCCAGACTGCTATACAAAGGTAAATACAGTGAGATTATTTGAGCACGGATGCATAGAGGGGAAAAATAAAAATAGAGTCGCCGCGCGCATTTTCATTTTGTTATGTATGATACTATATTTAAAATTTAAAATAATAAGCATTAACTGTGGCATAAGAGATATTGAAAATGATGCCCCTCGGTGGCAATTCATTGTCGGCATTTGCATAGGAAATTTTCGTAATTCATCAAGCTTTTCTTACTTAGAAAAGGAACAAGTTTCTTGTCACTGAGACACCTGCCTGCCGCAATTTTTTTTTTAAGCTGGCGAATAGTTTCTCAGCACGGATCACAATTACTGCTTACGTGCATGAGTCTATTTCCATGAAACACTGTTCAAAAAAACGAACAAAAATTAGTAGAAATACATTTAAAATTAATATTGAAATTTATCGACAGCAACAGGCATTGTTTTACTGATATTTCTTCCGTATTTTATTTTCTTAACTTTCGCATTTTCTTTTTATCGTCCATTCTCATTACATACATTTTTCTTCTATTGACTTTCTTGCTTTGTTTTCCTTATCTTTTAATTTCATGATTTTATAGTTCTCTCCTTTGCTGACTAATTTTTTTTAATGGAATTTTCTCTGACAATTTTTAAATACATTTCTACACCTTTTTCTTTCATTGTTTCTTTCCTTATTCTATACTTACATATCTTTCTTTATCTACCTTTATTTTTCTTTTTTCTTGTGCGCTTTGCTTTCAATTTTTTTATTCTTTTACATCATTTCTCAAGCATGCTTTCCTTTAAATGCATTTCCACAGGATTTTCTCCTTCATTTGTTTCATGCTTACAGTTTTGCTCGACATTTGTTTCCTAACACTATTAACCCTCTTTGTTTACCTCTCTCCTTTCTGGTTTAGACGTTCAGATGGCAGAACACTTTGCAGCGCTGTTAAAGAGGTTAGCGACCGCGGATAATAGCAGGCTAACTACCTATGTGTTGTCTTACCAACAGACTTTCCTTGATGGAAGCAAATATCGTGTGGACAAAGCTTTTAAGTTGAAAATCTTGTTGGGAAGTTTTCTACTCTATACCAGCTACAGATAAGATCGCCCAGGCTTCGTGTGAGAGGCGGAGATGACGGCAGTAATACATTCTCAAAGTGTTTTCTTTCTTCCTTCCTTCCTTCCTTCCTTCCTTCCTTCCTTCCTTCCTTCCTTCCTTCCTTCCTTCCTTCCTTCCTCCCTCCCTCCCTCCTTCCCTCCTTCCTTCCTTCCTTCCTTCCTTCCTTTCTTTCTTTCTTTCTTTCTTTCTTTCTTCCTCCCTCCCTCCCTCCCTCCCTTTCTTCCTTTCTTCCTCCCTCCCTCCCTTCCTCCTCCCTTCCTTCCTTCCTTCCTTTCTTCCTTTCTTTCTTTCTTTCTTTCTTTCTTCCTCCCTCCCTCCCTCCCTTCCTCGCTCCCTTCCTCCTTCCTTCCTTCCTTTCTTTCTTTCTTTCTTTCTTTCTTCATTTACTGCTCTAAGTCCCATTTGTGCGCTAAACTTTTAAAGCAACACGCACCAGAGTATTTGGAAAGCTCGTTGTTTTTACAATAATTAGCTTGAAGACTACAACGAAAATCTCTTAACAACTAGGACATTGTTCTATTTTGGAAACAGGTAGGTCTTCGTTATGCAAGGTCGCTGTTGCTGTTTTACTTTGGCAAGCGAAGTTTCACTAAACTTTAAAAAGAATTACTTGCGAATTAGAGGTGTAACGCTTTCAAAGTTTATAAGAAATATTTACCTACTCGATGAGTAAAAAGAGTGAGTGGTTGTATTTAATTATATTCTTAAAACTATTATTGTTTACCTATGGACAAAGTTCTGCATTCACAGATTTTTACTGCTGGCGTCCAAACAAAACGGTTGGCTATGCAAGCAAATTAGTGCCGTACCATGGGAGGGGTAGCAAGTCTGCTTGCTTACTTGTGTGCAAGCAAGCAGTGTGTGTATTGTGTCGTGCGTTTCTAATTCGACAGATACGAGGGTAGGTCTATAAGTTTCGGCCAACCGTTTTCTGGGTATGATAATGACAAAAACTATATTTTACTTTTCAATATAGTTACCCTTTATTGCAATTAACTTCTCACATCTTTGAATTAAATTTCAACCCCCCTCCCGAAACATAGTCGAAGTTTTGTTTGCTAAATGGCATAAACAGCATCCATCACTTTTTCATCACGCTTAAATTTCCTTCCTCGAAGTAACTTCTTGAGTTTTGAGATGAAGAAATAGTCTACTGGGAGCTAGATCTGGGCTGTAGGGTGGATGGTCGATCTGCTTGAAGTCACATTTCTTCACAGCTTTCTTTCCAAAAAGAGCTGTGAGCACATGCGCGTTATCGTGAAGAAGGCGCACACCACCACTCAGCTTTCCTCGCCTTTTCTCTTTAATGGAAGCACATAGTCTGTGCAGTAGGCCAGCATAGTACTCCCCATTTACTGTGGTGTTCCTCTCCTTGAAGTCAATTAAGAATATTCCTTCATAGTCCCAAAAGATTGTGGCCATGATCTTCTTGGTTACTGAGTGACCTTTGCCTTTAGAGGAGGTGCTTCGCCAGGTTTACGCCACTCCATTGATTCTCTTTTGGACAAGGGATCATAGTAGAGGACCACAGTTTCATCTCCTGTAACAATAGTTTACAGAACTTCTCTCTCGTTGCCACGGCAGAGCTCTAAAAATGACTGACAACGGATGACTCGTTGCTGTTTTTGGACTGAGGAAAGAAGTCTAGGCACTAACCTTATTCATCTTTATTCATGACTGTTGTTTTAGAAAGCCCACAACTTACTGCTATTTCTGTAACTTTAAGCTGTCGGTCTTCCACAATTTCTTCTTCCACAAGAGCGATGATGTTTTCAGGAGTGAGCACCTCCAAGGGCCGACCTGCACGCTCTTCTTCTTCAATGCTTTCTTGATCATTCGAAAAAGTTTGGCCCATTCTTTTACGGTAGAATATGAGGGGGTACTTCCCCATATACACCGTCCAATCGCTGTTTAATTTCATTTGGAGTAAGTCCTTCTTTTGTGAAGAGCTTAATAACAGCTCGAAATTCCATTTTGAACGTTTATTCATGGCTGTTCATCAGTAGCTGAGGTTATTAAGAACGTTAAAATGATAACAATAAAAACAGGAAACTATTATCTTCAGATTTTTCTTTCTTATTAATTCTAAATCAGATCCATAATTTACCTTTCTGCTCATTTGTAGTAAATCAGTGACTGATGTTTTGATTGTGTACTAAACGGCAGAAGTTTCAAAGCCCCTTAAAATAAATGTATTTTTTTTTCGAAAACAAAACGTTACGCCTGTTTTAAGCTACAATAAAGCCTGAAAATCCGGCACAATTCTTAATATTTGTTAATTTATTATAAATTTTGTCCATAATCTTTCGATATGTAATACATTTTAAAAGAAAAAATAACCCAAACATATGTTTCAAAACAGCATGCTCATCTGCGTGTTTCTAAATTGTTAATTAATTTTTATTTCTTAAAGCAGTGTTGCTAAATATTCAAACTTTTATTCTAAAATAATTTAACAGCTACTACGTGTTTTCGGTGATTTCATTCTTTCGAGATGTGCCAAAATTTCTAACGATAATTTCCAGTAATGAAATCATTGCTAAACGGTATGCAAATTGAGATAAATTTATGAAATAAGATAACGAAGTTTACAAAAATTTTAAATCAATATTCGCATTAAACCTAATTAAGCTAATTTAGGCAAATAGTTTTCAACTTAAAACACAAAGTGAACACGGCTGCCGCTTTCTACGATAATATATCGTCTTTCTCTTGTTTTTGTACTTAAACCTTACAAAACACCTGAAAACATTCCGTATAACCTGTATGAAAAACACACGACCTTCAATTGTTTTAAGCAGGAGTTAAATCATGGCGTACTATAATCCGCTAAAGAAAGAGACTACAGTAGGCCATGGGCGTATTCCCAGCATGCCCCGGGCCCCGTTATACGTGTATGTTCATTGTCTGCAGTACGCAAGCACGGAACGATATAGGAAGTGACGTAATAGACGGAAACAGCTGGATCACTTCAAACCACTATGCAATTTGTCTCGCTCGACGGAATTTCACACTGCAACCCTTTTTAAGCTTGACCCTGGATTTCTGCATGTAATACGACTTTAGATATATCGACTTTGTTTAAAATAATTGCTGTTAAAAATTTACCATATATATTTACTTCTACTTTTTCCCCTTCTTTTACTGGTAAAGTTTTCTAACATTAACAAGCGAATTATTTCATATTTATAATTGGAAAAATATTACAAATGTTTTTAGTAATCTCAAATCCTTTTTTAAATTTATTATATTGCCGTTAATTTTAAATTATTTTCCAGTTCTTGGTTATTAAAATTTGGTAAAAATAAACAAGAACGCTAAGAGTTCATACGGCTATATATTAAAAGTGTATAACAATATGCTTTCTTCTCGAAAAAGTGTTTAGAAAATCAAAATCACTTTACCTTGCACAAGGCATTTCAAAACACATTTACATTTTAATGAGCACAGTTTTAGTGCTTATCAAAATTCTAGCTTGCTTATAAAATTACTTAAGTTTTCAAAAAGCAAAATAGATTTTTTTTGTTTTTAGTTTTAAAAATTTCATGATTATAACAGAAACTTTGTTGGACGTTTAATTCCATTATCTCCTATAACGCCGTTTGTAATTTTTGAATGACAGCACTCTTTAAATTTGTTATTTAAATACCAATTATCACTGAAATGCAATTTTCTCTTTGTATATTTTTCCTTCTTTTATTGATTAAATTTTCTAGCATTTACAAGTAAATCTTACAAAGTGAAAAAAATATTACAAGAATTTCTTAGTAATATCAAAAGTATTTTAATTTATTATATTTCCGCTGCTTTTAATTACTTTTCCGATTTGTTATTTATTAAAGTCTGGTAAGAATAAATTATGAACCCAAACAAATAACTTTAAACTTTAATAATATACTCAAATCTGTATTCAAAGATAATATGTGGTTAGTATAAAAGGACTTATTTATTAACAGTAATTATTAATTATTTTTTTCGTGTTTAGATTTATAATATCCTGATATTAATAGAAAATTTTATGCCCGTTGAAGTCCATTAGGCTCTTATAACGCCTTTTGTCATTTTTAAAACACAAATAAGAAGACATGTTTCTAAAAGCACTATTCACATCTGTTTATCTTGAATCAAATGACATACGGGAATAGTTGGAAATGAAATCACTGATTGATTCCATTTCAAAACTTTCCTCTCCAATGTCCTACATAGATTGAACGCCAGAGTTTTTCAAACCCGCAAATATTTTGACTCAGTTTCTTCAAGACTTCATAGAAAATTTAAAAAATCCGTCACGCAGGAGCTGCTTAAATTAAGTGAATTCCTCACCTTGTAGAGTAGCTTTAAAAAAAATATAAAATCCAAATTATTTCCTTATTAATTCATGTAGTGAAATAAATTATTACGTTACTGTGTAGTATTAGGGGAATAAAATATGGATTTTTTCAATTTATACATATTACTAAAGAGAAACCACATATTATTATTATTATTATTATTATTATTATTATTATTATTATTATTATTATTGAGATTAAACCACCAAAAAGTGATATCATATTAATAAAACAATTATGTTTTATTTTAAAAAAATTCAATGTACTAAGCAAATATATACAATGAACAATAAACAGTAGAAAGTATCATAGATTTTCATTTATTTTAAATATTATTGTAGTGAAAACATTTAAATTAAATTTCAAAGCCACTGATAATCGATGTAACTTTCGGTTGTTTTTATTTGTTTAGTGCGTTGCAATTGTTTTTAAATAGTGACATGCTTTTGTTTTATTGAAACATATGAACATCATCTTAAATACCGAGTGTAACTCGAAACTTTCTGTTATTTCTCTCTATTTTAATGAATGTAAAGATGATATCAAGGGATCAGATCATAAACATGGTTATATTTAAAAATGTTTAAAAATACCCATACAGCATAGTTTTGTCTATCAATGGTCATATATTTCATTTAATTAATGGTGTACTATTAATTTTTGTCGTTTAATCTCAATAATAATATTAATAATAATAATAATGATAATAATAGTAATAATAATAATAATAATAATAATAATTTAATATAGTACATTTTTCTATGTATTTTATATACCACTTAGAATGTTTATGATAATGGCGTTGACAAAGAAAAAGGACTCCTACAACCGCTCGGCTATTAACGCAGGAAGGTTTTTCAGAGTTCCCGTTGTGTTGGTAGATCCGCCCGACCTCAACAGGAAACAAAACAAAAACGAGTGCGCACACTGTCGCTCTCTTTCTAGCAGGCACGCATATATAGATAAACCGCCACAGTGCTGCCGGCATGAAGGCGGACAGATTTGTCAACGCCCTCGACGGCCCTCCAACTTGGAGGACCATTTACAAAATATATTCGTATTTATGTTCTGACGAGTCGTGAAACATTATTTTAACGCCGAAAAATAAGCAGGATCGCGTTTAAATACTTTACAATGAGGCCAGTCTTTCGAAACCACTATGGACGTAGTTATTTATCGCACTAAACCAACCGTGGCAGTGTCCACTGACTACGAGGCTCGGTAAATAAACTGCCTCTATTTCTTTTAAGAGCTCGGTCGATAATACTAACTTCTGTCAGCTGTTTGCTTGTCTTTCACCAAGGTCCATATGGCTGTTAGTTCCAAGATTTATTTAACTGTTATAAAAGACACGTCACGAGATGAATTTCCAGGGAGTAATATAATTAAAATAGGTATTTATTAAAAGTGAAAACAGAGAACAATATCACTCATTATTAATGAAAATAGGTGTTTAAAATATTTAAATAATTTCATCATAACACAATTAAAGTACTTAAGTTTCCTTTTCTTGGTTACAAGCAAAAAAAAAAAAAAAAAAAAAAAAAAAAAAAATTCAAGATATTAACTGCCATAGTTAGCCGCTTGTCAGAGAGAACATTTTTCATCATGGAAAAAGAACGTTCTACTTCCACTGAAATTATTGGAGCATATTTAAAACAAACTATTTCGGAAGGATTTATACCAGTTACAACAGAATATTCACCTTTCAGGATGTCATGGAAATGTTGATCAAGACAAAGTAAAGTAGTTTTGAATAGTCCTGGTGAATGAGTAAAAGATGCGCAGTGGTTTCTGATCGAATTCATTTTCTGTTAATGTGTTAATGGGGTAATCAGGTTAGTATCTCTCTTACTTCCGTAATGAACACATTGTAGAGACGGTTTATTGCACAGCTGTACCACTCTCGTCGTTCTCGCTTGCAATTGTTTGTTACATTTATGCAGTTGATAAGTTACCTTCACTACAAATTTCCTACAATTGTCTCCCACAGATCGATACAAGATCATTCGCTAGGTCTTTTCAGAACTACAGTACTTCCCTCATCCTCTCTATTTCTTGGTATTCGTTTGTCCGAGGTTATCGTGTGTTACTTGCACTAATGAAGGTTTTGTTATTTAAATAACTTAAGTGAGTGGGTTGAGGAGAAAGTTTTTGACTGCTTGAAAAGAAATAAATGTATAACAAAATTCTAAATAAATATTTTTATGGGTGAACATGCAGTTTTATTTTTTTGTAACTTTTTTCAGTTCAATATTTTGAATTTTTGTATGATTTTTAAAATGGGCAAATAATCTTAGGAAAAAATCCATAACGATTCAAAATGGGCCAAAAATATTTTAGGCAACAGAAGCCAAAATAGGGGGAAGGCAAAATAAAAACTAACCATATCAACCCCAAATGTACGGAAACATGTTCATTTCTATCTGACTCTTAAATATATCCACCCAGATAGAAAAGGCTCTGGTCATAAATCATTGCAAATGTTTTTTTTTTTCCCCTCGGGTACATGGGAAAATACGAAAAATCTAAGATATACGATTGAAAGTAAATGATATTTACTGCCACCAACGGAAGGTTACATATAGACGGCCGTCTTAGGGAAGAAGCAAAACACCATCACCGGACAACATTGATTGATTATGGTATCAGCAAAAGTTACACAGTACTTAAATAGGGCAAATCCGTCACAGGACGGGTCTCCAGGTAATCCATGGCGTTTTGCAGCCTTTGAAGTAGTCTCCGAGTACAACGACGGTTCGTTGCCAGCGACGGGAACGCCTCTGTCCACCTTGCCACTGTTCACCAGGGCTTTCCTAGCTCTGTGTGACACTCTCTTGCACTCCTGCCGCGGCGAATGGCTATTTTCATATTCTCACTTGAACTTCAGAGAGTGCTGAGACACACAGCTCCGCTCACATACACCATCTGGTGACTTCATTCGAAAGAACATTCCATACACTCTTTCTACTGAAAACTTGGAGTTTTACTTCTTGTTTTAAATAATTGTGCACAGTATTTTAACACTTTTTCATTAAATAGTTACTTTGTTAAAAATGTTTGATAAATATTCAAGCTTTTAGGCTTACATGTTTTGATACATTGTTAAAAAAACATGTTTTACCAGAAATTGGAATTAAACACAAATAATTAAAATCATAACCCCCCCCCCGGCTGATGGTTCTTATTTCTTTCTCTTGATCCCGATATTTTTATTTATTTATATTTACATTTATTGAAAGGGTTAAGAAAAATACAAACTACAAGGGGTTTCCACCTATCTGGCCCAGGCCATTTTAGGTGTACCTCCTCGCTATTTCAGAAATTTTAATTACAATGATTTTATACTAACCCTTTATCTAAATTCTAAATAAATAAAGTAAAAATTTTCCTCCTTGAATGCAACACACTCCGGTCTCCGGTTAATTACCAGTAGCCTACTGGCATTCATGCATATATTTACCAAATAATAAGAAAACATATCTCTCTAGAGCAAATATTACCAACTTTATTAATGATTAATTGAGTGAATGTTACAATAGAATTAAAAAAAGTGACATAAATAAAAATGAAGTTTTAAATATTTTACAATATCGCATCGCGTTAAAAAATGTCAAAGTGAATAGGAAAATAAAAAATAAAATAATATAAACTTCTGAAAATTTATAAAAAAATGTTGAAAAAAATAAATTTTATTCCTGTTGAAACTTCCTGCATGCCTCTCGAAAGCCAAAATAATCATCCATAGTGTTTTCATTTCTCTTCAAGACAGCCTTGAACTTGGGTAAAACGAATGTCTTACTTAAATCGTTTCCAACAGCGGTGTTGCCTACGGCATGTAAAAGGCCTCAATTTACTGTGGCAACCGCTGAAAATTAGCCAGAGTACAGTCAAGGGCAGTTGAAATTTCGTAGTCTCCTACCAGTTCTCGGGGCTTCTAATTGTTCTTGGAAAATTTGTTTTTCTCTTCATGTAATGAATGTTACAGGAAGGGTACTCAAAATTTACGATGGTTGTTCGGTAAGGCCCGAGGTTCAACCAGAAGTAAAAGCTCTGGAACCAAATGTGTGATTTATTTTTTCAGGTCTACACACTTTTGCCATCACTTCTGCAGTTCTTTGATTCCAGTTGGCAGAAGAAAAACACTCCCCTTTAGAGCGCCTTCCGTAGCATTTGACTTTCAAAAACTTGTTAACTTCCTCAACAGATGGTTTTGCTATTTGGTAAACAACACTAGTCAACTGCCATTTAGTCTGTCCTGGTCGTCATCCTCCTAAATCCAAGATCACGGGCTCAATCTCAACCAGGATCGATGGATTTTTTCGGGCGTAAAAATCCTAAGTATGGCTTCCTTCGGAAGGGAAGTAAAGCCGTGGGTCCCGTGTCGTACATTTACGGCACGATAAAGAACCTCAAGCCTGAAAGAAGAGACCTCTGAGCAAAATTTGTCTGTCGTTTCACGCCCTGAATTGAATGGGACGCTGATGACCTGAGATGTTGAAGAGCGTCCGTAAATAAACCAAATCAAATCAACAGCCATTTAGCATCTAACTCGTTTTGTACTTACACACTCTTTTTATAATTTAAAGAAGAATTATAGTGGTAGAAATACTTAAAATAATTTCTGGATAACAAGGCATATTTGTTAGATCACAAATCAGAAGTTAATTGAAAGATGCAACCTTTGATACTAAGCTCACAACTCTCGAATTAGCTGCGTGGACCTCTTTCATAACAACTGTTAATGCCTTTCTGGGCAACGGAAAAGATGATAACAGTGTTTCCTATTGAACGATCTGTTGTAGTATAAACACAAGAACATGGTCGCCACGAGCAGGGTGAGAGTTTTCATCAATACACCCTTACTATGGAATTTTTTTTGAATGATTTATTTATGGACGCTCTTTAACATCTCAGGTCATCAGTGTCCCATTCAATTCAGGGCGTGAAACGGCCGACAAATTTTGCTCAGAGGCCTCTCTTTGAGGCTTGAGGTTCTTTATCGTGCCGTAAATGTACGACACGGGACCCACGGCTTTACTTCCTTTCCGAAGGAGGCCATACTTAGGATTTTTACGCCCCGAAAAAATCCATCGGTCCTGGCCGGGTTCGAATTCTTTAGTATGGAAGCTCCTTATCAAGAGCATTGGAAATGTTCGATGATTGGCAACTGCTGTTGGTGTCTTCTTAGGGAATGTGATGAAATACCGTACAAAAAAAGAGCATCATGGACACACTTTTCAAACCGCCAAGGGTGGCCCAGGTAGTTAAGGCGCGGACTCGTGAGCGGGAGGTCTGGGGTGCGAATCCCTCCTTGACTGAGGTTTTTTCCAGATTTTCCTCAGTCCTCATAAATGGCAAATGCCGGGAAGGTACTCAAACTTAGCCTTCCTTAAAAAAAAATCCTTTACCAATATATCATTTCATCTCATGTATCATCAGTGTCCACCTGCTGTGATGCATCAATAGTTAAAACAGACGTTAAACACCATTCATTTTTACTCTATGAAGGCGTCAATTTTATTTCAACCTACACTTATAGCATCAGTCCATTATCTACAGACCTCGCGAGAGGCTCAAAAGTCAAAACGACAATAAATAAAATAATAATGAAAAGGTTTGTTAAAATATATTAATAGAAGTAACTTATAAATTATAATTTCTATAGGAGAAAATCTAATATTTATATAGTGTATTTGATTTATTTTTATATATGTTATGTGCTAAGTTGTATTTTATATGTATTAGAAAATTGTAAATAAAATATAACTTTTTCTCCTTAAATAAATGCAGTTAAAAATTTAAAACATTCTTTATGTATGCACATGTTGCATATTTTTTTCATTGCATTTCAGAACAATGCTTAAAGCCTGGGGAATATTTTAATTCTATTTCTCATTTAAGGATTTTAACTAGGTAAGCTGTTAGTCAGTCTATTTCAACCACGAATGGAATATAATGGCTTTGAGGATGAAATTTTGGCCAAACATAAAACACTATTAAACATGTCATTTTATTCCAAAATGTAAAATTATTACGTTTTTCAATATTACATTTTTCTACGACTATTTTAAAAATTGGAACTCTGTTAATTTCTTTCCTTTATTGAAGTATAATCCGCACTTTTCACTTACAGTACTCCAAGAATTCTAAGAGAGGCCCGGAACCCGAGAGGCTAAAAAGTAGGCTCCAGATTCCTGAGCCAGGGCGTGAGTGGAACGCGCAGTTGAAGGCGGGCGTATCGGGGACAGAACGGCGACCGATTTCGCTGGCTTAGTGGAATACTCACAGTGTAACGGAACGCGCACGCACAAAAAGTAAAAACAACGCAGACTTCAACAAACTAGGTAACAGAGAGCCTTCCATGCTCAAACATATAGTGCACAAAATTCGTCATTGTATATTATGTTTATTTAATGACATTTTTAAAAAATATTTGGTCATAAGCAGCCCATAAACCATTGACAAATTTTGCTCGCAGGCCTCTTCTTTTAGCTTTAAGGTTCTTTTACGAGTCGAACAAGAATAGGTCCATAAGTTTCCGGCCTCGCCGATAAGGATTATTGCCTTCACAAAAATTTTATCTTGTGTCATGCATTATCTGTTAAGTAAATAATTGCAGCTGTAACTTCCACTCCTCCGTGTTCAGTTGTTCAGACGTAGAAGCAAAAGAAGAGTATGTGTAGAAGATTGTGGCATATTCAAAATGGAATTTCGAGCTGTTATTAAATTCTTCACAAAATAAGAACTTACTCCAAATGAAATTAAACAGCGATTGGACGGTGTATGTGGGGAAGCATCCCCCTTACATTCTACCGTTAAAGAATGGGCCAAACCTTTTCAAATGGGTCGAGAAAGCATTGAAGATGAAGAGCTTGCAGGTCGGCCCTTGGAGGTGCTCACTCCTGAAAACATCGCTAGCTCTTGTGGAAGAAGAAATTATGGAAGACACGAGAAGTTACAGCAATAGCAGCAAGGCTGGGTCTTTCCAAAACAACAGTCCTTCGAATTATTCCTCAACATTTAAACATGAATAAGGTTAGTGCCTAGGCTTCTTTCCTCAGTCCAAAAGCAGCAATGAGTCATCTGTTGGCAGGCATTTTTGGAGCTCTGCCGTCGCAACGAGAGAGAAGTTCTGCAAACCATTGTTACAGGAGATGAAACTATGATCCTTGTCCAAAAGAGAATCAATGGAGAGGCGTAAACCTGGCGAAGCATCGCCTCTAAAGACCAAGGTCACTCCATTAACCAAGAAGATCATGGCCACAATTTTTGAGACTGTGAAGGAATACTCTTCATTGACTTCAAGGAGAGGAACATCACAGTAAATGGGGAGTACTATGCTGGCCTACTGCACAGACTAAGTGCTTCCATCAAAGAGAAAAGGCGAGGAAAGCTGAGTGTTGGTGCGCGCCTTCTTCACGACAACGCCCCTGTGTACACAGCTCTTGTTGCAAAGGGAGCTGTGAAGAAATGTGACTTCAAGCAGATCGACCATCCACCTTACAACCCAGACCTAGCTCCTAGTGACTATTTCCTCTTCTCAAAACTCAAGAAGGACCTTCGAGGAAGGAAATTTAAGTGTGACAAAGAAGTGATGACTGCTGTTCATGCCATTTTGCAGGCAGGACTTCTGACTATTTGGGAGGGGGCAGATTGAAATGTTAATTCAAAGATGTGAGAAGTGTATTACAATAACGGGTAACTATATTGAAAAGTGAAACATGGTTTTTGTGTTTATCGTACTTGAAAATAGCTAGGCCGGAAGGATATGGACCTACACTTTTAAATCTACGACATGGGACTAACCGACTTTACTTCGCCACCACGATGAAGGACACGATATGCACGAATTGTCACAGGCGACAAGTTTATGCAGCGTTAATGCGTCCATTGCGAAAAAAGGTTTAGAGTGACACCATTCCCAGAGAAAGTGGTGTCTACAGCTTCTGGGACCACGAAGGCATACTGCTTACCGCATTCCAGCCTCAAGGACAAGCGAAATGCCGACTTCTACTGTAACATCATTAGGAAACGACCGGGACTGTGCACCAAAGGCGCGTGTTCCTGCATGACGTACTGCCTACATGACAAATGAGATGCTGTGGGAAATCCTCCACATAGCCCCGGTTGCTCTGCACATTTGTTCGGCCCTCTTAAACATCATCTTTTGGGTCAACATTTTGTGGATGATGAAACTGAGAAAGCGAGGTCATCGCCTGGATCCGACAACAGCTAAAATAATTTAATGACCCTGCTGAATTTCAGGGGTTTATTAAACGAATGGACAAGTGTAAAGGGAGATTATGTTGAGAAATAAAACTATTTTACAAATCAGCACTCTTATCTGTTTAAATTCTACATCCATTTGTTACTAGACCTCGAGTTTTTTGGCACCTTCTGTTTACACTGTCATCAAGACAGCCAATAACTTTCAAGTACTCAGGGCAGTAGCTGCAGCACTCCCCCCACCTCATTGTGAGAACAGGAGCAGGTGGCAAGGGAACGTTAGGGGTCATGGACTTAAACTTTGCTATACAAAGCGAGGGTTTCAGCAACACCTTAACATTTTCAATCACCTGGTCCACTTCGGGGAAAATCTTTTCGCATTTCTTCGTGGTCTTGGTGGTCTGCCTGTTCAAAGCATATACACTCGTAAATGCCTGAAACTTTTCATCATCCATTATGAAGAACAGTACAATATCATGCACAGAATTGTCAAAAGGTTCACCTATTTTCCAGTAGTTAACTTTCTCAAGTTTGCTACAAGGCCGTTGGTTTTATTTCTATCGTCTGTCCTGGGCCCCGTTCCAAGTGTATGGACTTGTAGCTTGTAGGTATTAGTAAAAGTCTATTCCACGAAGGTTTCTGCTACACTTGTACTTTACAACTCCATCATACTCACAAGTAGTTTTTCGTTGTTCCCCAGAAGTGTTAGTCGGGCATTTGCAATTTATAAAATTTTCTCTACAAGCGTATGGCAATTGGTAAGTAAGAACACTAGCACAAATTTTATTATACTTTTAATGATTTTAGGAGTCAGTTGACCCAAATGTGCTAAGTATTAGTGAAAGTGATGATAATGATGAGTAGCAGTATATAAATATAAATAAAGAAATATTTTATTAGTGTTTAACACCCGTTTTTACTACTGAGGCACCACAGGCGGTGACACTGATGACACATGAGATGAAATTATAAATGGAGAAAGGATTTTTTTTTAAGGAAGGAAAAGTTCCAGGCCTAAGTTTAGGGCACCTCCCCGGCATTTGCCATTTATGAGGACTGAGGAAAACCTTAGTCAGGGAGGTGACGGTCCTGACGGGATTCAAACCATAGACCTCCCGCTCACGAGTCCGCGCCTTAACGATCTCGACCACCCGTGGCGGTTTAAAGAAAAAATAAACAAATATTTGTGTACAAAGCTAGGTTAAGTACGGCTTATGAGTGATATTAACGTTTCCAGTTTCAAATGCATAATTCATACCAGCATCTTAGTTAATGTATTTTTAATGTTCTTGCTACATGTCACGAAAACAATTTCTTTTCATTCTTTACTGTCTTTTAAAATATTCTCTTTTGAAATAATTTCCCACTTTTTTGCTTATGAGAGTGTGATTGTGAAGCAATGTAAACATGTAAATAAATATTCTTCTGCCATCTCTCGACGACTAAAATTGGTGTTCCTAAATGTAGTCTTATCGGACCGTCGTTTCAAAGTGAATTATTACGCTTGAATATACATAAATGCATAATAAAGTATTTTAATTATCATTATATCTGAGAAAAACACAACATCCATTTAGCAGGAATGAAAACAACCCGCTCTGTAGTGGACATAACCTAATTCAAGGTATGATGACGTATGGCAAACAGCTGTTCTTCCACCTTGCTCTTATATGACGTCACTTGTAACTTTTTACTAATATTTTACAAGTGTTGTACTTCTTACGCGAAACAGAAAGTTACAAGACCACACTTTACAAGGATTTGCACTAATACTTTTGTAGAAATAGGGCCTTATTGTGGACTTTTTCTTACCTACACTATAATGCTTGTACTAGTTGACACCACGGTAAATTCGGATATAAATTTCACCACTTCAGTGATAACAGGTGCTGGATACTTCTTACAGAACTTGTTAAACATGTTCAGTATTATAAGCTTTTCGCCACTTCGTAGCTGTTTATGCGTCTGTGTTTCAATACACTTACTTGTTCTATCATACTGAGCCATCCGCTCTCTTAGCTGCGGGGGAAACACCCTTCACACACCAAGAATGATCAGTCTGCAGTCCCGAGCGAAAGCGGAAAGAGCCGAACTCCTCATTCGAGAACGGGAGATGACACTCCCAGCAAATTCAGATTTGTATTAAAAAACTGAGTTTTTCAATTTTTGCCACGCGTTATCTTATTGGAATTCGTAATTAATTCATGTATACACACTACTAATCTTAACGCAAACCTCGGATAAATCCTAGGAATTTGTAGACCCTGTAGTTTGCTGTAACTCGCTACGGCCTGACGGCCTAAGCTCGCCTCCTATTCATAAATATATATTGATAGAGGTGGTAAATACTGTAATGGTGGCAAATTTCCTTTGATCCCAGCAGAAAAAAAAATCTAAATATGAATTTATAGCGCAATGCGTGAAACTACGTTAGCGAGTAAATCATTGTAATGGTGAAAAAACTCCTTTAACTGCGGCAAAAAAAAAAAAAAAAAAAAAACACAGGACGTGAGAATTCAAAACCACTATATTAACAATAGCATGATGCTCTAACCGCCTGAGTCATCATGCCGTTAGCCATTTGTGCAAAAGTCTCATTCCTTCGCCTCTCTCCGTAGTCGCTCGAGTCTGCAGCTCTAACCACTCTATCGTACCAGCAGACTCCGATCTTTCTTGGTGTAAGGCAACGTGTTGGGGAATCCCAGTTGCGCGCGCCGTATGAATTATTCTAGCTAGAAATTCCATAAATTGTACTTTTTTATAGATGAACTGTGCTTTGTATTCAATATTTTGTGCTTTAGCAAAAATAAAGTAAGCTTTCGGACCTCAGCTGTGGTATTTTTCAATAGTGCGGAAGAGTCTCAAAACCGTGAAGAAAGCGCGTTGAGGTCAAAACTCACACGGTTTTGTTTATGTGTACTTGACCACTTAATGTACAGACTTTAGATACACAGATTTTATCCTCCACATTTTATTTCCTTATTACTTCAATTTTCTTCGCATAACAACGTGCTAGAAAATTTGTTTTTTCGAAAAGTGGAAGAATCGGACATTAGACTCTCATTTGTATATTTATCAAAAATATTTCGCACCTTTCCTTTAGTCGTCCCTGGTGGTGTAGTGGTAACCATACTTGTCCCCTTTAGGAAGGGAAGTTAAACCGTGGGTCCCATGTCGTACATTCACGGCACGAAAAAGAACCTCAAGCCTGAAAGAAGAGGCTTTTTCGGCCGTTTCACACCCTGCATTGAATGGGACGCTAATGACTTGAGATGTTAAAGAGCGTCCGTAAATAAAACAAATAAAAAAAAAGCTGAGCTTACTTAAATGATGGATATCAGCACAGATGAATCCCTCATAAAAGTTAAAGTGTGTAGAAGATTGTTCAGGTATTACTTGTTGGGCTTACTTTCCATCCTGCAGGCGCTGTATTCCGGGTTTAAAAAGGAATATGGAGGGTTTTCAGTTAAAAATGCGGCAAGTTACCATAATGTTCCGGTTATTATTGTCTCGTTGAGCGATAATTGAAGGGCTTTGGTATCAGAGCAAAGAAAGCCCTATGCCATAAAATTATGGTCTAATAATATTAAGAGTAAATTATATATTACATTTTATTACACAAAGGTGTTAACAATTTAAAATGTGTGTGATAAATTAATAGGAAAATATTTTATATTTCGATAAACAATATGCGCGAAATGTCATTGTTTTAATTTTGTGTTCCATTAAACGCAGTCAAATGGGGCAATACTGTCTCATTAAAGCAATACGCTCAGAAAAGTTAATTGAGTTCGCAACACCAAAATAAGAGAGTTTTAAAGAAAAAAATCGTAAGAATAAAGTAAAAAGACAACAAAGGCACTATCAACCTGTCTAGTGATTATAAAAACAGCGAAAATTAAATACGAGCGTCTGTCGAGTTTCTTGCACTTGAGAAATAATTACGAGCCCTGTGGGTTGATGATCATCAATTAACACTATCGTTTGTTTACTGCTGCAAGCAGGAAAGGAAAACAAAAGAACGATATTAGAACGTGCTGTTTATCACGTGACCCCAGTGTCACATGTTTTCTGACAAGGTCAAGTGAGAATCACAAGAAATGCCTGCCACCGAGTTTCTAGGCGTTAACAACCCAAGGCCAGAGTCACAGTTTGGAACCGCCAGACTTAAATGTCCCATTTTACGCATTCGCTCACCATTTTCGTCAGACTACCGTATAATTAAGTATTTAAGGAATTTATATAATGTACAAAACGTTACATTTTCATTTCATTTCATGCTCCGAGAACATCTCTCATCTACTTAAGCAAAATGCCTATCTGTCATTGTTGGGGTGTATAACAGCTTTGGAAATTGCGTAAAAGCATGAAGATTTATATTTTATCTAGGTTGACGAGCCCTACAGTGTTTCTGTTACTGAAACATAAAATATATCCTTCAAGTTGCAGAAATACAGGATGATTTATATAAAATTAGCACATTTCTTTCTTTATTTATTTCCAAATCAATGCTAGCCACAAATTATTATATCTCAAATGTAGAGTATTAACCTCTACAGAAAATGTTGAAAATGTCCTCCCTTCTGCATAAGACAATAACACCACACAGTGTTCATTGTGCAAAATCCTGGCATATTGTTCATCACATGGTTCACAGATGAAGCATGGTTCCATTTATGCAGCTATGTGAACTGAAGAACTGACGCTATTGGGCCTTCCAAAATCCAAATGTCATTCATGGAGCATCTATGAATCCAGTTAAAGTTGGGGCTTGGTGCGCAATATCCACACAGAAAATAGTGAAACCAATTGTTTTATTTTTTGATCACACTGCGAACACTGCAGAGTCCCGCCGGATTTGCTAGGAGTTTGTTGAGCAACTGGACGGTCAGGATGTTTCCAACAAGATGGTACATCAAATCAATCCATTGCGCTAGTTGCAAGTTTCTTTGAAGACCGGATAATTTCCAAGAACCTGTTGCCACCGAGTTCTCCTGATTTGACAACACCGACCGGACTTCTTCCTATTGGGTTACTTAAAATACACGCCCCCTTACTTTGGACGATCTGAAGCACAACATTACACAGAAGATTAACAGTGCTAACAACACGGTCCTCCAGTAACATGGAACGACGTGTTGACTTATGTCTTATGCAGGAGAGAGAACATTTTCAACATTTTCTATAGAGGTTAATAAACTTCCAAAGATATTCTACATTTGAGGTGTAATAAATTGTGGCTAGAATAATTCGTTTTGAAGTAAATAAAGAAAAAAATATGTTAGCTCTATATAAATCACTAATTTTTTAAAAAAATACTATTACAAGTTATCCCCTCATGTTTTCCTAAAATTTAGCACCAATAAGTTCTCAAAAATGACACCCTTTTGTCTTACACATGACCGAAATCTCTCTGGTCATTCCACTACAACAAGTAATTGAAAAATCAGTCACTGACTGTTATCGTTGAGATTCCCAATATTGGATGTCTTTTCTTGCAAAGCATACCCTCAAGTACTGACCAATCCAGGGGTTCAGGTTGAACAGCTAGAAGATCTGTCTTGAACACTACCAAAACTCTGGAACAACCTGATTGGACATTGCTGATTCTTGCTGGAAGCTGCAGTGCCTATTCTTGAATAAAGTTATGTCATCGCTCCAAAAAAGTGGCTTTGTACACTTGGCTGGTTGTCTTCAATTCCTTTTGACAGATTTGGAGTTTCCTGAAGACGAAAGTAGAAGAACAACTAGGCACACGTTTTTAAAGAAATAATGATAATAGAAATTATATCCCTTGATGTATCTATTCAATCTGCAACTGTGTTTAGACCCAGTGTTAATTAAAATAAATTACAAAATTTCAAGGTGTACTTACAATTATACAGTCAGTCTAGTTAAATACATTTCAATCTAATTAAAACACGAGCCAATGTCGTTAATTCTTTTTGTTTATGGACGATCTTTGACATCTCAGGTCATCAGCGTCCCATTCTATTCAGGGCGTGAAACTGCCGACAGATTTTGCTCAGAGGCCTCTCTTTCAGGCTTGAGGTTCTTTTACGTGCCGTAAATGTACGACACGGGACCTACGGCTTTACTTCCCTTCCGAAGGAAGTCATACTTAGGAGTTTTACGCCCCAAAAATCCATCAGTTGTGGCCAGGGTTGAACCCGTGAATCTGGGGGATATAAGACAAGTATGTGTACCAATGGACTAACACACTACAAGTGCAGGTACTTGTAACGGACTGAACTCTGCTTCACAAAGATTTCTTACATTTGTACTTTAAAACTCCTTATTTAAAGTAACAAGTGATTTTTTAAATGTTTTTTATTATCGCATTGACTGCATTGTGGATCGAATACTATAGGCGCAAATCTATAAATCTGTAGAGACGAATTAATGAAATGGTGCAAATGAGCTTGAAGTCCTTGGCGCCTTCTCATGATAAGAAACGACTACTTAATCAAACACCTGACCGGGACCTCCGGAACAGCAGTCGAAACGTTACCACTAGACACGGAGGCGGTTATTTTCATTGTTTTGTTCCGCGAAGTGTTAGTTGCATTCTTGTAACTTGTATAGCATTCTCTACAAGTGTAGGAATATTGTAACTACAAATATTCGTGTAATATGTAGAGGGAGTATTGATAAGTCTGGTAAAAAACTAGTAAATATATATATTGCTAAAACAAAAATTTAATTCTCAAAGCTCAATACTTTCGGTCCATCAAGAATCCACTTTTTTATTCCCTCAGAAACAGATAACCTCTTCATTCGACAAACATTTCTTCCTTCAAGCTAATTTATGAGGTTAGGAAAGAGAAAAAGCTCACACGGAGCCAAATCTGGGGAATGTGTTGGGTGGGAACGGCGAAGGTGTGAGCAAGCGCACCGTCCTGTTGGAGGAGCACATTTTTGAGCTACAATCTTGGTCGCTCAACCTCAATTTGCATAACAGCAGTCAGTCATGTTTTATCCTTTTCCAAATAGTCATTCATGATGATACTCTGAGAGCTCCCCAAAAAGTTTGCCATCACTTTTACCAGCGACAAAATGGTTTTAGCTGTTTTTGGTGCACCGTCACCCTTGCCAACCCCCTGTTTTGACTGCTGTTTTGTTTCTGAGGTGCAGCGTTTCTGGTATGGAGTCAACAAACGTGGCACTCAGCTTCTTCACATAAAAACTCAGCAATGTCACTGATCTTATAGCGACCAACTTCTATAACGGTATCATGAATTTTATCGACACTTTCTTCAGAAGAAACCTCACTCTGTCGTCCGGAACGTGGAGCATCTGCACGGTTACGTTTAAATTCAGTCTTGAGTGCAGAGTTCCCATGAAGTTTCTTCAGCTCAGTTCATATCTGGGCTGCAATCCACTTTTTTACATAAAAAAATGTGTCACTGTATGACATTGGACTTTATCCATTGCTACAAATGTTAGCCATGACGCTGGCCACAAGAGGCCACAGAACACCAAATCTTCCGCCGCCAATCGGGGCCTAACCATCTCCACCTGCACCAACGAACTCCAAGAGCTCCACTGACTCTCTGAAAGCATTGAGGAACTCATCAGCAATCCAAAGCAGCAAGAGCACTTCTCCATCTCTGTTCGACCGCCTGGAAGAAGCATTCACCCAACACCACTCCTCATTGATCTTTATCCGTTTCTGCTAAACGTGTCACACAGCTGCCAACAAAGAACTGCGCATTGCATCTGTTTGAAAATTTGAACTATTCCGTTAAAAGAATCACGACTACCGGTATTTCGACGAAGTTTATCATACATATCAATCCACCCTCGTATATTAAAAAGTAAAACGTAAAAAAATATGAGTTCATTTATTCTAATTTTGACCGGATCCACATGGATTCGCCCGGAGGACATTGGAGCAGCCTCCTAAATGAAAGTTCCTTACGAGTGGCCATTAAATTAAAACATTATAAAATTACTGTATTTTGGAACTTAAACTTGCGTGACAGAATCCTTTGCCACCTAACATTACACAACACTCCCTTACATAGGCAAGGAAAAACTGCAGAAAATGCCTTTTTTTAGACACTTTTAACAGATTGTTACTGTCCACATGTCGTAAACGCGATACGTGCATTGGTATCGACGCATACTTAAGCGCAATACAGGCTTTCTCTTTTAGAAAAACCTGTTTTTACGCGTGTGGTAGAAATCCATTATCCTTCTTATATCAACTACGCAAAAACTACTATTGTAATAATAAATTCAGAGCTTAGTTTTCACTATCTTTTTTTGATAAACATGACAACAGTATTATATATATTAACTAAAAGCGAAAGTAGTTAGCATGTTTTTTTGATAAAGGGATATTTCGGTTTTATGATAAAAATTGTGTAGCTTCTATATTACGTATTAAAATTCGTGTCAAAAACAAACCTACAGTTGTGATAAACCAAAGATAGAGAAAGGTTCATTCTATGGCCACCGCAGATGATATCGATGTTCTTTATGACATTATTTTCAAGAATCTATGGGAGAAAATCTAAGATTTGACTTCGAACATAGATGGCCAGTCTGTGGGCACTTTGGTACAACCACAACATATAAAGATACAACAAGAGATTTGTTTTTTAAGAAATAAATTAATAAATGTTTATTACACCTATTACCAGATCTGCACTTCCTTTACAAATTGCATCATATTCTCAACCTTTTTGGACCTGCCTCCCTCTTTTCGTCAACAAACTAGTCTATGCCCCCTCAGGTCGGTGGATTTTTTCCGGGCTTAAAAATGCCAAGTATAGCTGCCTTTGGAAGGGAAGTAAAGCTGTGGGTGCCCATGTCGTGCATTTACGGCATGAAAAAGAGCCTCAAACCTGAAAGAAGAGGCCTCTGAGCAAAATTTGTCGGCCGTTTGACGTCCTGAATCGAATGAGACGATGATGACCTGAGGTGTTAAAAAGCATTAAAACAAACTTCTTTCCTGTTTTGTTCAAATTTCTCACTGTTACTGTCGAATTATTTCCTATATCTTACTCTTCCCGCTGACAGTATTACCAACCTAGAAACATACCTACAGTACAGTTAAAACAAACGAATAATGAAAACATTTCGAACTTAACATACAAAGAAGAAAAATCAGAATATACAGAATACTACACATGATGCAAGATTACTGGACGGAGCTACTCAACAAGTATATGAATACAGGAAAAATACCGGGACAATGGTGAAAGGAGAAACCTGCAATCCAGCCTCATTCTGTGGCATAGCCCTTGAAAACACGTCTTTCAACATTTTCATGAAAACATTAACCAGCAGGCTTAACGCAAAAGCAGATGCCCAAATTCCAGTAAAGCAATTTAGGTTTAGAAAGAGTAGAAGAGCCCTACATGCTGTGAACTGCTTAACAGAGGAGGTTCAACATGCACTAAGACACCCAGGAGGAAAATATTTTGTAGTCTTCATAAACTACAGCAAAACTTTCGACACTATCAATACAGCAACTCTCCTCCGAAAACTCAGCCAGTTAATTGGTGGCGCCCACGTAAAAACAAAAATTCCTGTAAGACATCCTGCAAATACCTGATGATAACACCCTATCCAAACAAACGGAGCACTACAAGGACATTCGATAAGTCCGACTCTGTTCAACAGCAGATAGCTCAGCAACACTACACAGACGACATGGCAATAGGTTCAGAAAGCAAAGAAGAGCTACAAAACGTGCTGATTGATTGATTTATTTATGGACGCTCTTTAACATCTGAGGTCATCAGCGTCCCATCAACTCAGGGCGTGAAACGGCCGACAAATTTTGCCCAGAGGCCTCTCTTTCAGGCTTGAGGTTCTTTATCGTGTCGTAAAGGCACGACATGGGACCCATAGCTTTACTTGGCATTTTTACGCCCGGAAAAAATTCACCGACCAGAGGGGCATAGACTAGTTTGTTGACGAAAAGAGTGAAGGAAGCCATACTTAGGATTTTTACGCCCGAAAAAATCCATCGGTTCTGACCGGGTTCGAACCCGCGTTCTTGGGTGTAGGAGGCAAGTATGATAACCACTACACCACCAGGACCGACAAAATGTCCTGAACAGATTTACCTCGTGAGCTCTGGAAAACGACCTAAAAATAAATCACGGAAAAACCAAACAAAGTATTTTCAGAAAAAATGGCAAACTCACACCAAAGGACTGACACACTGGCCCTCCAAAATAAACCACTAGAAGTAGTACCAAAATTCAAATATCTTAGAGCTACTCTCCAAACAACACTCATGTGAAACAAAGCAACAGCGGCAATAAAAGCGATTTACAACATCCAAAAACTCTCAATTAAAACGGTAATGATACTATTAAAAGCAACCATAGCACCTCTCCACATAATCTGGGACAGACTCAACCTTAATACTAGAGAAAGTCAAGCCCTTATATGAAACGAACCCTGGAAGACAGCGCATCAAGACTGATTTATGTCTTAACGAAAGAAACTTTCTTCATAGAGGACCTTTATAACTGTGTGTCGTGGCGTGTAGAACTTAAGCTATGTCTATGTGAACCCAAAGGAGCAACCGCCTCCTTATTTATTAAATTCAAACCAAAAATCGTTGACTAAAAGGCATGGACAAGCCTCGCGCTTTTCTTCAAACATTTGAAACATACATTTATAATTGGCTGGTTAAAGTTAGCGTGCCATATGTACCATTCGCTTTTATTTGCAAGTTTACAACTTTTTGTCAGCATTGGTCTGTTTAAAAGGCTATCTGTACAAACACCGGTCGGGATCAAAGCCCCAAACAGATCTCTAAATCCTTTAGATTATTAACCATACAACGGCAGTCCTATTAAAGAGAAGAAGGGGCTTCACTTTTGTCCGTCCGGTTCATTGTATAAACCTTTATGACCCTTTTGTTGGTTTTCCAAGGTACCTAACAAAACACCAAGGAGCTTTCTCTTTTGTTGATATTCAAGTCAAGTGTTAACAATATGCTATCTACATTATTATTACAATACATGAAATAATATGATTGGGCTTACACAAATGTACATTATAATTATATTTAAGTGGGGGCGGATTCGAGGAACTGTATCATCCGAAATTTCTCAATCCCGTCAGAACGAATTTGGCTGCGTCTGCGGTCTGTTTCATAGCGGTTGCCATGGCAAAGGTAGACTCTTACTGTGTCGTTGATTGACTGTCCTGCATCCATACCACCTCAGAAGGATGCGCGAGCCGGCGAGCATTGCTCGCTTGTTAAATGTAATATGTTGTTACTTCTATTGGATGTAACAACTTTTAAATTTTCCATATACTGGTATAGCGCTTTAACTACTTGTTTTATAGCCTGGATGCACAAAAATATTTTTAATGTTAAAATATTACTTCAATTGCTGTTGCATTTACCACCGGCTATATGACGTACAGACAATGAATCTTGTGTAAGTACATCGATATACATTTTTAAACAGTTCATTTTCCTATTATATGCGAGGGTATGTTCATAAGTTTCCGGCCTCGCCGATAAGTATTATCGCCTTGGCAAAACCCTTATCTGTTTAGTAAATAAAGGCAGATGTAAATTCCGCTCCGCTTTGTAGTTGTTCAGATATAATTGCATAAAGAAGGGTATGTGTAGAAGATTGTGACATGTTCAAAATGGAGTTATTAAGTTCTTCACAAAAGAAGCACTTACACCAAATGAAATTAAACAGCGATTGGACGGTGTAAATGCGGAAACACCCCCCCCCCCCTCATATTCCGCCATAAAAGAATGGAGCAAACTTTCGCCTCGAGGTGACTTATTTTACGAAACATCCTACTATGTAACTTTCTGTCGCCTGGACCAACCCTGTCATGTCATCGTTTCCATGATTTCTGACGCTGTGATATGCTGCGTATTCGGAGACGGAATGTGTAATTCTTTTGTTTATTGCTCTGTTTATATCTTCTTTGCTTTATTTATTTTTAATAATTCCGGAACTGTTAATGGAATACAGCATCGTATAAAATAAATATTCTAGGAGTGCTCTTCCGGCAGAGGGTACCGGAACATGTGACCTTTTGTCCTCTTGAGCTGCTTCTACTGGCCCATTGTTTAGCATATCAGTCAGCTCTTTGCAAGTTGACCTGCTATCTTGGGTTCTAAAGTGGTGGCTTGTGACATAAAACACACCTGCAGTCACACTTCCTAATTTGAATAAAAAAAAGTGTTTAGTATCTCCAACATAGTTTGAGTATAAACAAAGCCCGTCACACAGGAGCTGTGTAAACTGAGCAATTTCCTCACCGAGTTGAATAACTATGAAAAATGAATATAAAATCCAAATTAGATCTTAATAATTAATGAAATGAAATAAGTTATGACATTGCTGTATGGTATTAGGGAAACTAAATTAGAATTCTTGCAATCTATAAGTATAACGAAAGAGAAAACATTTTTAACACTAAATTAGAGAGAAACAATAGAAAGTTTCGAGTTACATCATGTATTTAAGATGATGTTCATATGTTTCAATAAAACAAAAACATGTTACTATTTAAAAACAATTGCAATGTACTAAGTAAATAAAAACAGTCGAAATTACATCGATTTTCAGTGGCTTTGAAATTTAATTTAAATATTATTAACATGCAACGTAAACGTTTTCTGAAGGTTATTACAGAACGCTCTTACATACAAATATAATTCTCATAAACATATTAGATTAATATTTCATATTTACTATCTTCACGACGATACTTTTGTTAAATATAAAACATGTGCATCGTTATAAATACAGTTTATATGTTCAATTAATTTGTCTATTTATTTTAAAACAATAGAGAGAAAATTAAAAATTAAGAGCGTTTTTTAAATATCGGTTTTGCAAGTATAGTGCTCCAATTTTCCTAATTTTTGTGTACCATAGATTAAGAACTCCTGGTCGCGGTCCACAGTTTGATAAACACTGGACTTGTGTAACGTCTATATAGCTTTACGCAAGACTCACGAACATAATACAATCTTAGCACTTGAGGTTATCTTTGAAGAGAATGAAAATATTCAGATAAAAAGAGATTCAAGTATCGAACTGAAAACGCAAATGCGCGCGTAGGTGAGAAGGTGTGACGCAGAATGATGTTTACGTCATGAAAACTCGCGTGTATAGGCCCCACCATGTTCCGAGAAACAATACTTCAAACTCTGGTCGAAAGTGTGGTGTTTAAAATATTTCAAAACATTCTCACTTTTCCGTTTGCTTTGAGGTTGTTTCTACATTCGCTAAGCAACGCTGACCTTAGTTACTTAGCTAAGTCAAAAAGTAACAGTGATATTTTTATTTATTTATAAAATACACATATTGGGATTGAAAACATTTCTTCATTTTTCAACTTTGTCTCCACTAAGATCAATGCAGGTGTTACAGCGTTTCATACTTTCATCTGGTCGTCAGTACGCCTAGTGCCTTTTTGTGTGATCCAAATACACGATAATCGGAAAGTGTCAGGTCAGGTGAATAGGCAGAATTCGCTTTACACTCAAAACGAAAATCTGCAAGTTTTAGTGTCTGCGTGAACCGTGTGAGGTCTTCCATTATCGAGCTGTAATAGTACATCAATTGTGAGCAAACCTCAACGTTTCAACCTGATTGCTGGTTTCAAATGGTTCTCAAGCAGATCACAACATGACTTGCTGTAAATGCTGCGTCCCATAGGCTTGTAAGGTTTCGTAATTGGACATTTTCCGTTTTGGCGATGAAGAATGCACAAGTGTCTATACACTTTAGGCAGCCATCATCTCCTGCTCCTTGATGTCGTAGCAGTGTTACAAACATCCACATGACGTTCTCTCAGTTCAGGGAAACTTTGCAGTGCTGCAAAATGTCGTGGATAATACGTACAGAATCATGGCTTGATCTTCAATTCTGTAGCCACCTCACCGATTGTCTCTACCATTCGTTCTACTGCAGCGATAGTGTCTGACGTCATCGTGGTCGACCAAAAACAGCTGCATCACTCACAGTTGACACTCAAAGTCCTGCTGAAGCCTTGCCTCTTCATTCTCCGATGAAATTCTTCTGGTTTCTCGCCCTCACTATCCAAAAACGGATAACTTCTCACTTGTATTTCCAAAAAGATTCGCCTGTCACATTTCTCAAGATGCCGCGCTCGCTTGTTCCTCAGCATAAAGGTACCGTTATTTTTGTGTATAGTAAAACAGCCTACTACATTAATATGACTTTTGATTGGTAAATTAAAGTTACTTTTCTATACAGTCACATATTTGCAAGAGTGGCTCTTTTTCAAATTCCGGTGATTTAGAAATCTGAAGAAAAAAAAACGTACCATATACTTAATAAATTTGTTGTACATAATTTAATGCTATAACAAAAATATCTATTGTGAAACTATTCAGCAAAATGACGTGAACATTTTTATACCATTCGTTATGTTTTTTTTTAATACTAATCAAATAGATTTCAGTACACAATAATCAAAGAAAATTTAGTACCGGGACACTATTACTACTTGGGTTATTTAATTTGCAAAACGAGCCGTAATGAATGATTTTATTAATGCAGTATAGGTTAAATATATATTATTTGTTAAAATATTAATGTTAATTATCAAACTATCGATCAAGTACACAATTTTATTTCATCGCGCCGGAAAAACACGTTTTGTTAATTTCCGGATGAAGAAGAAGAAGAAGAAGAAGAAGAAGCGCATTCATATTTCAATAGTGTTGGTTTTTTCTACCTATTTCTTTTTCTTTCTGTTTGTACTTCCTTCTACTTTACTCAACGTTCATGTTTATATTTTGTATATAGAGACGAAGTGTACATTAAAGTTGCAAGCTTGAGCCTACCCAAAACTAAATGTATTATTGCACCTGCATAGGCCCATAAGTTTCCAGCCTAACCATTTTCTAGGTATGATAAGGAAAAAACTAGCTTTTCAATACAGTTATTCCTTATTGCAACACACTTCTCACCTCTTTGAATTTACAGTTCAATTCCCCCCCCTTCCCCAAGATAGTCAGAAATCTTGTCTGCAAAATGGGCATAAACAGCATTCATCACTTCTTCGTCACACTTAATTTCCTTCCTCGAAGATGCTTCTTGAGTTTTGAGAAGTGGAAATGGTCACTGAGAGCTAGGTCTGGGCTGTAGGGTGGATGGTCGATCTCCTCGAAGCCTCTTTCTTCACAGCTTCCTTTGCAACAAGAGCTGTGTGCACAGGCGCGTTGTCGTGAAGAAGGCGCACACCACCATTCAGCTTTCCTTGCCTTTTCTCTTTGATGGAAGCACGTAGTCTGTGCAGTAGGCCAACATAGTACTCCCCATTTACTGTGGTGTTCCTCTCCTTGAAGTCAACGAAGAGTATTCCTTCACAGTCTCAAAAGATTGTGACCATGATTTCTTGGTTGACTGAGTGACCTTGGCCTTTAGAGGGTGCTTCGCCAGGTTTACGCCATTGATTGTCTTTTGGACAAGGGATCATAGTACAGGACAATAGTTTCATCTCCTGTAACAATGATTTACAGAACTTCTCTCTCTCTCTCTCTCGTTGCCACGGCAGAGCTCCAAAAATGCCTGACAACAGATGACTCGTTGCTGCTTTTGGGCTGAGGAAAGAAGTCTAGGTACTAACCTTATTCATGTTTAAATGTTCAAGAATAATCCGAAGGGCTGTTGTTTAAGATAGACACAACCTTGCTGCTATTTCTGTAACTTTGAGTCGCCGTTCTTCCATAATTTCTCCTTCCTCAAGAGCGATGTTTTCAGGAGTGCCACCTCCAAGGGCCGACCTGCACGCTCTTCGTTTTCAATGCTTTCTCGACCTATTCGAAAAAGTTTCCATTCTTTTACGGTAGATGTGAGGGGAATGCTTCCCCATATACACCGTCCAATCGCTGTTTAATTTCATTTTGAGTAAGTTTTTCTTTTGTGAAGAACCAAATAACAGCTCGATACTCCATTTTGAACCTGTCACAATCTTCTACACATAGCCTTCTTTATGCAACTGTATCTGAACAGCTTAACATAGCGGATCGGAAGTTACAGCTGCAAGTATTTACTTAAGAGATAAGGTATAACACCAGATAAGGGTTTTGTAAAGGCGATAATTCTTATCGGCGAGGCCGAAAACTTATGGACTTACCCTCGTAGATAGCAGATCACCAATAATGCGATCAAAGTCTTAGCCTGTCTAATTCTGTCAAATTTCGGGAACTTCCAGAAAGAATGTTGTTCAATAAAGAATTATCATATTTTTTATAGGTATAGTTTTTTTAACTTTCCAAGTTAGCTTAATGTGTAATGAACACTTTGTACTAGTTATATTGTTGTCACGAGCGTGAGAGGTATGCAAGCTGGAACAGGTTCTGCTATCTGCTGTTCCGAAGTATCAACAAATCATCAGCTGAGGTCTATGCAATGTCACTGGATATCTATGGAGAGTTGGTGCTTTCCCTTAGCACAGCTCGATGATGATTTAAACTTTTAAAGAGAAGAGGCAATCAGTTTCAAAAGAATGTTGTCCCGGAAACACACTACCGTCATTGTGACGTCGAATAATAATAAGAACATAACTGAAATTCTGACAATTTTACAGGGTGTCACTCACACGTTGATAACTAAAACGTTGCATGTGAGAGGTGTTTGTGCACGGTGGGTTCCAAGACTGCTGCATACAGTTGAAGGTGTTGTTACAGGAAGATGCGGAGTTTCTTTCAAAGATAATCACTGCTGATGAAACTTGGCTACATCATTTTTATCCTGAGAGATACCGGGAAATCTCTGGTAGAAATCTCCAGCATTACCAAATCAAAAAAAAAAAAAAAAATAAATAAATAAATAAATAAATAAATAAAAACAGTTACCTCTGCTGGGAAAGTTTTTGGAATGGTTTACTAGCATATCATAAATGATTTTGGTGGTTATTTCACATAATCATTGTGAAATATGTCCTTCACTAAACAGATTTAGATGTGTGTGCCATTTTTCCTTTTCCACAAATGGAAGAAACCTCTTAGTGGGGTATATTTTTATCATCAGAAGCAGCAATGAAGACCGAGGGATCAATTCTGAAGTACCTGGCAAAAATATCTTTGAAGGCTGGCGGAAACACCGAGACAAGAGCATTGTATCTAAAGAGATCAACTTAAGATAGATCATTAAAATTATGACAATGAGTTGACAACATAATTATTCCTCTGTTATTGTATTAACAAATAAATATACATATAATAATGTTTTCGATTTTTGATCAGTTTTTAACGCCCGTTTTAAACTGAGGCATCAAGGGCGGTGAACACTGATGATACTTGCAATGAATAATGAACAGGGAAAGGATTTTTTAAGCAATAAAATGTTTCAGATATAACTTAAGGGTACTTCCCGGCATTTGCCAGTTATAAGGAATGAGAAAATTTGGAAAAATCTGCAATTAGGAGGACGGATCTGGTGGGATTCGAACCCTGTACCTCCCGCTCGCGAGTCCGCGCCTTAACGACCTCGGCCACCCATGGCGGTATGGTGGGAACTGAACCCCAAAACTCCCTCTCACAAGTCCGCGCCTTAATGACCTCAGCGGTAAAGTTTTTGACATAAAGTTTTAAAAATCTGGGCCTTGTTCCACTTCTATAGTGTTGAATACCAAAATTTATGACTTAGTTATTTTTCAGAATTTTAATTATTATACCATTAGAGAATGAATTAGTTATTAACCTCAACCGTTATAAGTTTTGTTTCTTTTGAGTTAATTAGAGGAAATTTCTCACATACAAACGAAAAAGAATGTCATTTACTGCCGTTAAAAGAGGCGCGATTCACAGTAGTGACGTCATTAACTTTATAATAAGAAGACAACCGTAGTACTCAAGAGGCATCTTGTTTTGTGGTAATGCCTCTGGATGCAGCCCATGTCCCCAATTTGCCGTAACAAGCGCTCCACGGTTGAATGATTCAGTTTTTCACTTCAATGAGCACTTGTTTTCCACACATTTGTCTGTAATAATAGTGGGGATGAGGTATTTCAGCAACAGATATAATTGTATCGCATCTGAGAAAAATGAAAAGGCAAACTGCACAGTTACACACCAACTTCTAGACCGCAGGCTGACGAGGTGGGAAGGAATTACACATGCTGCAAGTGTAGAACTCTCTTCCACCTTGTTCAGCCGTACGAAATGAGTAACATAGAAAGGGAATGTAACTGCGACATCTGTAAGAGTTCGAAGAAAGGTGTTCTTAGGCATTTTCTGGAATATCCATAAGTTTCCGGACTCGCCGATAAGGATTATAGCCTTCACAAAATCCTTCTCTGGTGTCATATCTTATCAGTTCAGTAAATAATTGCAGCTGCAATGTGTTCAGTTGTTCAGATACAGTAGCATAAAGAAATCTATGTGTACAAGATTGTGGCAAGTTCAAAATGGAGTATCCAGCTGCTATTAAGTTCTTCATAAAAGAACGACTTACTCCAAATGAAATTAAACTACGATTGGACGGTGTATCTGGGAAAGCGTCCCCCTCATATTCCGCCATAAAAGAATGGGCCAAACCTTTTCGAATGGGTCGAGAAAGCATTGAAGACGAAGAGCCTATAGGTCAGACCTTGGCCACTCCTGAAAACATCGCTTGCTCTTGTGGAAGGAGAAATTATGGAAAACCGGCGGTTCAAAGTTACAGAAATAGCAAAAAGCTTGAGTCTTTCTAAAACAACAGAGCTTCCAATTATTCATGAACATTTAAACATATATAAGGTTAGTGCCTAGACTTCTTTCAGAAGTTCTGCAAGCCATTGTTAAAAGAGATAAAACTACGCTCCTCTAGTATGATCCCTTGTCCAAAAGAGAATCAATAGAGTGGCGTAAACCTGACGAAACACCGCCTCTAAAGGCCAAGGTCACTCAGTCAACCAAGAAGATCATGGTCACAATCTTTTGGGATTGTGAAGGAATACTCTTCATTGACTTCAAGGAGAGGAACACCACAGTAAATGGGGAGTACTATGCTGGCCTACTGCACAGACTACGTACTTCCATCAAAGAGAAAAGGCGAGGAAAGCTGAGTGCTGGTGTGCGACTTTTTCACGACAACGCGCCTGTACACACAGCTCTGGTTGCAAAGGAAGCTGTGAAGAAATGTGACTTCAAGCAGATCGACCACCCACCCTACAGCCCTTATTTAGCTCCCAGTGACTATTTCCTCTTTTCAAAACTCAAGAAGGACCTTTGAGGAAGGAAATTTAATTGTGACGAAGAAGTGATGGTTGTTGTTCCTGCCCATTTTGTAGACAAGACTTCTGACTATTTTTTGGGGAGGGAGGTTGAAAAGTTAACTCAAAGATGTGAGAAGTGCATTGCTAAAAAGGGTAACTATATTGAAAAGTGAAATACAGTTTTTGTCTTTAACATACCTAGCAAATGGTTAGGCGGAAACTTATGGACCTACCCTTTACGTTGCTACGAAGAAAACGCTCTAGAGATACCAGAAAAGATTCGTTTACCTAATGAACTGATTTAAAGGGCCAAAAGGCAGGCATTCACAGCTGATTTGCAGTGTGAGGGTGTGCATTGTCAAGGACAATATTCACAGTCAGGAAGCGTTCAAATGTCACTCAGAGCTTCAGTAGCCGACAGCCACTGAGGTGGTAGATGATTGGTGTGGCTTAGGCATTAAGCTTGGGCATGCGCATTTGTGAGGTGCTGGGTTCAAATCCCTTGGGGCTAGCTATTCTGACCTTGCGCTTTTCTGTATTTCCCTGAACGGTAAAAAGATCTTTACTTCACATGAGTCGGTCCTGGTGGTGTAGTGGTAACCATACTTCTTGCCTCCCATACCCAAGATCGCGGGGTAAAATCCCGGTCAGGGTTGATGGATTTTTCGAGCGTAAAAATCCTAAGTATGGCTTTATGTGTCGTAGATTTGAGGCATGTAAAAGAACCTCAAGCCTGAAAGAACAGGCTTCTGAGCAAAATTTGTCGACCGTTTCACACCCTGAATTGATTGGGGCGCTCATGACCTGAGATGTTAAAGAGCGTCCGTAAATAAAACAAATAAACAACAACCGAGACGCGAATTTTTCGCATTTCTTATTATCATGTTACTAGTTATCTGCCATCGCCTAAAAGCCAAGTACATATTTAATTTAAAGAGAGTATTCGCGCATGAACTAAACTGATTAGCGGCCATGACAATGGGGATGTTGTCAGGGTTTAACCGCTTTAAATTTAGTACGTCATTGTTCTAAATAATTAACTAATAGGAAATTATATATATATATATATATATATATATATATATAGAGAGAGAGAGAGAGAGAGAGAGGGAGGGCGAGAGGGGGAGAGACTATTTTTAATATTTTTTTTTTTGTCTTTTTCGGTGCCTGGTAGGTATGATCGATGCAGATTTAGATAGGTTAGTAAATTTTTTCCCATTGATACAACAGCAATAGTTTACATTCCTTCTGAATTCGCTAATAAATAAAATAATAATAACGAGGCAATGGAAATAATAATAAAATGTATGGAAGAAGGTTACAACAAGGATAGAAGTTGTCAGCAGGCAGGAAATCGCGGCAGAATGTAATATGAAAGTTTCCTTGAGCATTCGGAATGAAATGAAATTAACCTGTGGTAAGGAAGTATATAACGCTCATTCTAGGGAGAAAGGCAAGACCAGGAATGGCTTGGTTTAGACTGGGAAATTGGAAGGCTAAAAAAATAACGGATAGTTCTAGTTGGAGAATCTGCCTATTTTGTGTAGGGGATGAGAAATGGGTACATCTTTTGGCTGTATGTACCCACTGGAAACACCTAAGAAAAATGCTGTGCCAGAAAACTTTTTAAAGGCAGTTAGAAGTCGATTGGCATGTTGGACCTGTTTGCTAACCACACTAATTGGTTGAATATGGGTGGGCATTTTCCTAGCCAAAGTGCGTGAAGCTGGAATCAATTTATTTTCTGGTTAGAGTGTATTAAATAAAGTAATTATATTTCAATTGTATATCTGTAAATAGTGTTCTTCTTATTTTTAAAAACAATTTATTTATTTATTATTGTTAATATTGTGTTATTTAAACATATACGGTCTACGACCCAAGGATAAAGTAATGTGTATATAGTATTTTATAACAATAACACCTACTACCACTAGCCCATACTTTACAAGGACTTGTGCTAATACACTTTTAATGTATTAGACCATACTTTGTGGAACAGGGTCCTGCATGTCCGCAGTAGCTTTCTGTACAAGAAACCCTTGGTATCGAACACAGTTTGATGAGGTCATATTATGGTTTAATGTTAACAAATACGTTACCCTTCTTCCGGCCCACCACTTGAACATTAACCCCGGCCGTTGCAAATAATTTCAAAGTATATCGCAACGCCTCAAGTAAACAAAGGTTATTCAAGTGTACAAATCGGCAGCATGTGGAAAGCTTGTAAGTGTATGTGCGCTCCGAGAGAAAGAGATGGATGACAAGGATAGAGAAAGCGTTACGCATGCGCCTACTGTGCTAACAATACGGACGAAATTCTATCCCCTTCCCCATCGGGTTTTTACTACCCTTCGCCGGGAACTGCTTTGACTGGAAAGCTAAGTACACTTGGGCTGAGAAGCTCTTTTACAGAGGAACGTCGGGGGTTGTTGGTAAGATGACCATAGGCATTGATCTGGATGTTCCGTCCTTGACCCATTTCTAGCTGGTCTAAATGTTGCATTCCATCACACACGCATATCTAATTGCCAGCTTCAAGTCTACATGTTATCGTCATATAGGCTCCTTGACGGGTACAGTGAAAGCGGAGTAATTAAATACTCCAAAAGGAGGGGAAAAACTTCTCCCATTCACCAAAATACGAGGTAGATTTCAGTTTACGGGATACCTTATTCATATTTCACAGAGAAAGCGCTTAATGTTTAACGCCCGTTTTTACTACAGAGGCACCACATGCGGTGCGCATTGAGATGAAATATTCGGAAAGGATTTTTAAAGGAAGGAAACGTTCGAGGCCTATGTTTAAGGTACCTCTCCGACTTTTCCAATTTATGAGGATTGAGGAAAACCTGGAAAAAAACCCAGTCTGTGAGGACGGTCCTAGTGGGATTCGAACCGCAGATCTCCCGCTCACGAGTCCACGCCTTAACGACCTCGGCCACCCGTGGCGGTCAAACTCAACAATGTATCATAAAACAAAATATTGTGACGGTCCGGGGGTCGATTCGACCACAAACAAAACTGAAAGATTTTGCTAAAACTTATGGCAATGTTAATTAATAAAGTACTTCCTTACCTTGGTCCGCTTCAGGGTTAGAATAGGTAAACTCAGTTTGATGCATCTGGTGAGATGCACGAATAAAATGCCACTAACCTGTAAATAAGAAGAAGAATAAGTTGTTAGAATGTCACGTGATTCTATCACAAACATACACTTTCTAGACATTAACTTTATGCACAACGTCGATATCCCACAACCGCAAACAGGCCATATCAATTTTACTGCGATTTCAAGGTCATATTTGTATGCATCAGCAAGCCAGTGAAATCTGAGCACAGGAACAGATTGAAGATGCTTGACGTTGGTCCGTCAACCTTAAGGGCGGAGTCAAGCCACACAGAAGGGCCGCTTCCGTACCACGCTGCAGCGAAGCGCAAGCCATCGTTACACTGCAACAAGCACCAGCCCACCTCTCTTAGCACTTGCTACCGCAACACAACCAATGGAGTAGCTAAAGGTGAGAGCGGAAAATTCGTGGAAAAGAAAGATTTAAATCAGCATTTGTCTAAGAGATCACGGGACCGTCATGTACTTGTCTTGTAGACCCAAGATCGCGGGTTCAGTCCCAATTGATGGATTTTCTTGCGTTAAAATCCTAAATGTGGCTTTCTTCGGAAGGAAAGTAAAGCCTGGTGTACGTAAAAGAACCTCAAGCTTGAAAGAAGAGGCCTCTGAGCAAAAGTTATCGGTCATTTTACGCCCTGAATTGAATGGGACGCTGGTGTTAAAGAGCGTCCGTAAATAAATCAAATCAACAACCGTCACGGGGGCTCGAGGACGTTAAGGCGCTGTGTGGGGTTCGAGTTCTATGACTCTGTGATTGAGGTTTCTTTCCTCAGTCCTCATAAATGACAAATGCCGGGAAGTATAGTTTCTTTATACTATAAATATCTTTCCCAATTAATCCTTTAATCTTATCTGTAATCAGTGCCAATTGTCTGTGATGTCTCAGCAGAAACGGCGCTAAGTACCATTAAAAAATCAAGCTATGATAAACTGGAGGTTTTATGGTCAACGCCAAGGGATTTGAACCCGGATCTTCCCGTTACACCGAAGTCAACCTGCTTGGTTATCAGAATTGTAAGTGCATAAACGCTAATAAATAAATAATAATTTTTTTTTCATATCTGGCAATAAAACAATAAAACAATCTCAGTCGTTTATGAGAAAAAAAAAGACGAGAAAGGACGGAAAGATAAGATACTAAAGAGAAGAGAAGCAAAAGAGGGAAGAAATAATAAAATACAAAATAGAAAGAGAAGAAAGAGTAGAAAAGTCATTAAATAGAAGGGGGAAAAATAAAAAAAAAAGTATAAATCGAAAATAATTAAAATTGAAACATGAATCAATTGATTTTTTGTTTATTTATGGACGATATCTCTGGTTATCAGCGTCCCATTCAAGTCAGGGCGTGATATGGTCGATAAATTTTGCTCAGAGGCCTCTTCTTTCAGGATTCAGGTTCTTTAGTCGGTCCTGCTGGTGTAGTGGTAACCATACTTGCCTTCTAAACCCAAGGTGGCGGGTTCGAACCCGGCCAGGATCGATGGATTTTTTCGGGCGTAAATATCCTAAGTATGGCTTCCTTCGGAAGGGAAATAAAGCCGTGGGTCCCGTGACGTACATTTACGGCACGAAAAAGAACCTCAAGCCTGAAAGAAGAGGCCTCTGAGCAAAATTTGTCTGCCGTTTCAAGCCCGGAATTGAATGGGACGCTGATGACCTGAGATGTTAAAGCGCGTTCTTAAATAAAAACGGGGGAAAAAAATAATAATTTGAGGTTTTTTATCGTGCCGTAAATGTACATGGGACCCGCGGCTTTACTTTCATTCCGAAGGAAGCCATACTTAGGATTTTTACAACATGAATGAAGAAAGGAGCAGATTAAAGAAGATGAGAAGAAAGGGGAGAGAAAGAGAAGAAAGGGGAAGAGAAAAACGAAGAAAGGACAGGATAATAGTTGAAAAACAAAAGATAAGAATAAGTGGAGACAAAAAGAGACGAAGTAAAACGTAAGAGAAAATGAAAGAATGACATAAATAAAAGGAGAGAAAGAATAGAAATATGAGAACGAGAGGGAAGAGAAGAGAAGGATGAGAAAAGAAAAGGAATGGCAGAGATACAGAGGATGATAAAAACATAGGAGTATATGGAAATACATGAAAGGATAAAAAAACAAAACAATGAAGGGTGTGAGAATAAAAGCAGAGAAGAGAAGCAGGAAATTAGAATAAAGTGGAGAATGCGAAGAGAAAGAAATGGAATGAGAACAAAGAAGAGAAAAGCAACAGATACAGAACAAACGGGAATAAAATTATCTATGAACAACGAGAAGGTAAAAGTAAAGGAAAAGGGGAAAAGAATAACAAAGTAAAGCAGCAGAAAAGAGGAAGAGAGGGAAAGCCTTGACAGTCTTTTGCATAACAGCAAGGAAAGTGAACTGCAAGGTCCGCAGGTCGTGACCCAGAAGTGTGGACAGGAGGATGTTGGGTGAAAGTGGAGCGAGTGAAAACAAACCGATCAATGTCAGAGATAACGGATGTGCTTCCTGCCACTTGCTGGGGGTTTAAGAAACAGGCGGTAGGGCTGTAATAATTAAATAGCATACCTTTATGTCCGTAATTGGGGAGCAGAGATTTCTTCTTTCTTTCTGTCACCCTTTTTATAATTGTATTCTGTTTTTCACTGTTACACTTTCCTCTAATGAATATATTTATGGACAGCGTAATCGTTTCTTAATTTATTCCTTTCTTGTTCATTTTTATGATACTTTGCACCCGCTCTATATTCTGTTTTTAATTTCTCATTTCTTATGTCGTTTTCTCCCTTTTCTCTCTAACTTTCTTGCTTTATATTTTTATTTTAGTTGTTTGTCTGGGTGGTTTTTCTCTTTTTTATTATTCTCTCTTCTACCATAAATTCCTGCATTCTTATTTTCCGCAATTTTTTTTTTACCTTATTTTTCTTTGCTTCTTAACTTACATAAACATGCCATAACAAAGTAAATGACAAACTCCCACTCTTATTGTGTAGAGTATGGGACTAAAACAGGAAACACTTTCCTCTGTGCTTCTTCTTCTTACTTCTCATTTCTTGCTAGTATTTTTTGCTCTATTCCTCTCCTCTGCTCTTTTAGTTTACGCATATTTTCTGCTGCATTTCGCTATTTTTTTTTCGATATTCTTTTCCTTTACTTTTTCTTTCTCTTTGTTCATACTTCATTCTCTTTGCTTTTGTTCGTTTTCCCCATTTTATTTCTCCTCCCTTCCCTACTTTATTCTACTTTCCTTTTATTCTCATATTCTTTGCTTTTTATAGTCCTCTCATATATGTTTTGGTTTTCATTTTCTTCTGTTTAGTTCTAGTTCTTTCCATATGTCCTACTCTATATTTTTATCATCCTTTTTATCTCTACTATTTCTTTTCCTTTTCTCATCCTTCTCGCCTCTAGCCTTTCGGTCTCATCTTTCTATTTCTCTGTTACATTTTCTTTATTGTTACTTTCATCATCTTTCTTTTTTATTCGTCTCGCTTTGTTTAAATTTGTTCTCATCTTTTTCTTTTTGTTCAGCTATTATCCTGTCCTTTTCCATTTTTCTCTTTCACCTTTTTCTCTTCCTCTTGCTTTCCTTCTCATCTACTTTCCTGTTCCCTTTCCTCCATTTAAGTTTCTACTTTTATTGTTTAATTTTATTCTTTTACCGTTTTTTTTTTACCTATTTAATGCCTTTTCTTCTTTTTTCCCTCTTTCTATTCTGTACTTTATTCTTTCTTCACCTATTTTGCTTCTCTTCTCTTTAGTGTATTTTTTATCTTTTCTCCGTCTCACCTCTTCCTTTACTCTTTTAAACCATTTTCTCTCCTCTCTTTCTCTTTTATTTTATTCTCCTGTTTTTCGTTTTTTGTACAGTTCTCCCTAACTCTTTGTGTTTTTTTTTCTCTTTCCTTCTATTCTTCTTTTCTCTCCTTCTCCGTTTCTATTTTACATTTCTCTTCTTTTTGTTCCCGTTTCCTTCCTTTCCATTTATTTTCTTATTCCTTTATGCGTTTTCCTCTCTTTTTGTACTTTTTTCATTTACTACTTCCCTCCTTCCTTTCTCCCAATATATCTTCTCGAGATGTTGGGAAAAACAACACGAAAGAAACAAAAGAAAGAGGAGAGAAAATAAATGGCCAGAAGGCGAAAGAAAAACCGAACAGAGAAAAGGAAGAAAACAAGTAGAAAAAGCTGATGGTCTACTAAAGATAGGAACGTCATTATAGACGTTGTTCATGCTGCATATGAAGCAGTTCACTGTATGCAAGGTAGACCCATTTCGAAACAGACACGGAACGACAACAAACTCCCGTGAAAATGAAACGGAGAAGTCACCCCTGGGGAAGGAAGTAAAATATAATAATGATGATGAGAGGTGTAAATGCCAGAGACCCCTGGCGACAATACGACAAATTACTTGCGCTAGGTACCGCTGTGTGCGCTTCCGAGCGTGTAACGACGACGTGAAGGGCGGACTTTTGTGGTCAGACTTTCGCTTTCTTGTATGGCTTCCTGGTTTGCACCAAGCAGACCTTGCCGGCAGCATCTCCTAACCTTAAAACATTCCACATAACACCCCCATTTGGGAGAGAAATTTGCAGCGTGGCAACATCAGCAACGCCGCGTTTAGACTGTCTCATATCCTTCCTTACATGTACATGCAGGAATATTCTTACTTTGAACATTGTATTGCTTTGTATTGATACTTTCACTGCTGGGAAGAACAGGTTTTTAGTGTAAAACAACATTTTATCATTATTCCTGGACTTTTTATTTGTAAATTCCAGATTTTTTACAGATGTAATAGCAGAGATTTAGACAAAAATGGTACAAAAACCGAAATTGAGATTTTTGCACTATAAAATAACCTATAAAGATATATACTTGTAAGGGGTTACGCCATTATGTCCTGTGAAGTCATTTTAATGCCATACACATTCCCATTAATACCAAGTGTCGCCATAAACATGTTACAGACCAGTTTTGAATTCAGGTGCAGCAGAAAATGAGGTAGGTTTTATGAAAACACGTTGACGTGTTAAGCCTTTATACTAGGGCGAGATGGATAGTTCCCAGCCTGACAGAGAAAGACTGTGTTTACTAGGTCAAAAATGCACTTATTTTTCTACACTTTCAGTCAATGCACTTTGTCTAATTTTTTTTCCGGTGAATAGCTTCCATCCCTGAAGCTGGAAGCTCTACGGCTGGAGTAGCCTCTTCATTGAATCCAAAATGTTTTCCATTCAAACATTTCTTTAGGTGTGGGAATAGGTGGAAGTAGGGGGTGCCAAATCTAGTGAATAGGGTGGATGTTCCAACAATTCGTACTTCATATCTCTCAGTTTTCCCATCATCTCTATTGGCAGGTTCAATGCATCTGCCAACAGAGGTGACAGATTATTATTATTATTATTATTATTATTATTATTATTATTATTTTGCAATCCAGGCATTTTTCCCACATTTTTGTTCACCCAGTTGATCCAGAAGACGTGCGTAGTATTTGTCAGTTGTTGTTTTACCCTTTGCAAGATACTTAATAATAAGAATCTCCTTTGCACCCCAGAAAACACTTGCCATAACCTTTCCGGCAGATGACATCGACATCGCCTTTTTGGTGCAGGGCCATCGGCTTCCACCCACTGCTTTGATTGCTTTTTAATTCTGGAGTGTAACGGTGCACCCACATCTTATCCACAGTAACAAATCTTTATAAAACGGTCTAAAAATTCAGTATTCAAAAGTGTGACACAAAGGTTAGTTCTTCATGTAAAATGTACCGTGCAGTTCTTCTGATGTGATGTAAGTTATTTCATGCACTTTTAATCACCGATTGTCCAATACTATAATGAGTACTTTCTCGATATTTTCCTCTGTGGTTGCAGTTTTGCGATGTTCTGCACGTGGATCCTCTTCAAGAGAAGTAAGACCGCGTTTAAATTCTACCGCTCATATCTTAACAGCTGAAAATAAACCGTCAATGAAAATTGATCCAAAGTAGGTGAAGGTAAACGATAAACGTTCCTTCATTTGAACGAAACACACGGAACAGATCTATTTTAAACTGTCGTATTCGTTTGATTACGTTTACAATTAACTAATATTATTGCAAGGTTAAGAACTCTTCACCTTGCCTCGTATCATTTGGTTGTGTGTGTACCGCATCGTTCAACATTTCAATGAGACAGGAACTGGTGATGATAGAAATCCTGACACCCACACTCTATGAGCGTCGCAGCTGTGGAATCCAGTTTAGATTTGGACAATGACGACCCTTGAGATGAGCATATCCAGAGTACTTGACTGCACTACATAAGCAACAGAGGCGTTGAAATGCAAATAGCAAACAACAGTCAGAGAAATTTTGTTTTTAGTAAATGGAAAAGTAATCCTTCAGCCATCAGAGTGACAGAGCGCTTTCCTTGACTTCACGAGAAGCCCCCAAGTTCGGAGAAATCACCATTTTGCCTCAGTAATGAGGAACTCCATTTCTGTCAAAAGATATTGAAGATAACCGTCAAACTGTACGGAACCTGTGTTGAAGAATTTGAACACGTCTTTTTTCAAGAACAGGCATTGATATACCAGACTTGCCTTGCAAGAAATGTTCCAAATTTTATTAGTGCTCAAGATAGGCTTTCTAGATCTGACCGGAACCTTCTGGATTATAAACCGTGGTAGGAAGGTGAGGACAGACACCTAAGAGTCTGAAGTGGCTCTTTGAATTAGCAGTGATGGATTTTTCAATGCAGCTTCTATAATTGAAGGGCCAGATTTTGATTTGATTTGTTTTATTTACGGACGCTCTTTAACATCTCAGGTCATCAGCGTCCCATTCAACTCAGGGCGTGAAACGGCCGACAAATTTTGCTCAGAGGCCTCTCTTTCAGGCTTGAGGTTCTTTTTCGTGCCGTAAATGTACGACATGGGACCCACGGCTTTACTTCCCTTCCGAAGGAAGTCATACTTAGGTTTTTTAAGCCCGAAAAAATTCATCGGTCCTGGCCGGTTTTTAACCCGCGATCTTGGGTTTAGAATGCAAGTATGGTTACCACTTCACCACCAGGACCTACTGAAGGGCCAGAGACACTTCGATCATGTGTGAAGATAAAAAGCGATCATTTTGGGAACTAGTTGGTGGTAAACTTTTAGAATATATGAGAGAACAATATAAAAGGAGAGGAGAAAAATATTAACATGTGTAATAGTTAGTTTTAGTGTAACTAAAAATTTGTAACAGCATTCGAGGAGAAAAATCTTCCAAATCTCTCAGTTTTTGACTTTTCTAAGTTTGAATTTCATAGAACTCCTAGTACTACTGGTTTGTTCTGTCATTTTGTGGTATATGTGCGCACAGGGGGCCTAGAATATTTATGTTTCAGATCATATCTTCTATTTGATAAGCAATTGGTTAAATTTAAGAATAGAAGTGGGAGCTCTATATAATTTAGTAGTGTCCAGTTGGATTGCATAACAGGAACTGTTTATTTGCTGTTTTAGATGAATAGTTTTAACGTCCGTTTTACTACTGAGGCACCATAGGCGGTGGACACTGGTGATACATGAAACGATATATTGGGAATGGATTTTTTTTAAGGAAGGAAACGTCCCAGACCTAAGTTTAGGATACCTCCCAAACGTTTGCCATTTATGAGGACTGAGAAAAACCTGGAAGAAACCTCATTCAGGGAGGACAATCCTGGCGGGAATCGAACCCCAGATTCCCGCACCTTAACGACCTTGGCCACTCATGGTAGTGTAACCTTTGTCACGGTCTGGCGTCGCTATAGTGTTGTATGATCACAGTAAAGTGACATAATTCTCTCATTGTCCGATTCACTAACCCTTTCTGACCCACCCGAAGATGAATCAGGGTAAACCCTGCCTAATCCTGAACTGGAAGCTAAAGAAAGTAAGTATGTCATTAATACGTTAGTAGATTAAAGTACATTTTGAACTGCGGCAGGTACCTTTGATACCTGTTTCTCTGAAGTTCCTCGCTAAATTAATATTTAGCGAAGCTTGATTTCCGTAAACTAGCTGCAGCACGAGCAACAGCAACGCCCCCCCCCCCCCCCTTCCCTTGGAGGCAGCGAGCTGGTTTATTCAGTAGATAGCACAGTGCGGAATTGTAGCCACTGCCTTGCGGTTGAAACAGTAACTAGCTGACATGGTGCGGGGCTAGACGAGAAAGCAACTAATATGCACTTATCTTGTACACAACAGCAAAGTGTCTGAACGCACAGATTAGGTAACGAGAAATTATGCCATGTCGTAAAATTGATAAAGTTTATCTGCCTAACCTCTGACACATTGCAAAAACAGATGGATGAATATTGTTGTTTTTTTTTTTGTTTTTTTTAAGCGAATTCCGAAGCAATTGCGGTTGTACCATTGAAAAGATTTTTGAAAAATTTTTCCATCGTACCGAAAATGGGGGGGGGGAAATCATATATACAGAGGGTGTCAAAAAACATACACACACTTCAAGCAAAGAAATAACTGTGTTAACCTGACAAAACTGAATTCACACAAATAGAAAATGATGAGCACTAATCATCTTAAACTTTTACAGTTAAAACAGTTGCTCATCGGCGTCGATACACTTCTGAGTACGTTGAACTACTGATTGAGCAACGTTTGCGAAAGTGTCCTCAGCGATTGCAGCACACGCCGTTTCAATTTCTTCCCGAAGTGCTGTCAGTGTAGCTGGTTTTCTACGGTATACAACATCCTTAAGAGTTCCCCATAGGTAGAAGTCCAACGGAGTTAGATCCGGGGAACGCGGTGGAAACTCAATCGAGCCTCTTAGTCTTATCCAGTGCCTTGGATCCAGTGCGCGGGGCTTGTTGCTATGCGAGGTCTCCCAGATCTGCCCTTGTGAACATCGCATACGGTACCATGAGTCTCAAATTTGTCTCGAATGCGTGCAATTGTTACTCGCGTTGACGGTTCTGTTCTGTACACACGTCTCCATTGCCTTTGAACTTCAACAACATTCTCGGTTTTCCGATACCACTTCAAAATTGCTTTCCGCTGTTCAAACGATAATCTTGGCTCCATTTTGTTGTAGCAAGGCTATCATAACGTAATGTGAGTCACATCTGTTTACAGAACACCATACGATAATCTTGGTTTCATTTGTTCATTGTTGATTTACCTGTCACGTAGCAACGCTGTCATAATGTGAGTCACATCTGTTTACAGAACATCATACTACACATTACTGTTGTTTTTCGGTCCAACTTTGAAATATACGAGTATTACCCTCGCTATTGTGTGTGTGTGTGTGTGTGTGTTTCTGTTAAAGCTCTAGCGGCAGCAATTTTTATTTTTTCAGAACGAAACTCGGCATATAACGATCAATTAACAAACGATTCGTCGAGTTCATTAACCAGCAAAATTGGATCATTGAGGTTGGGAGTTAATCTAAAGCAAACATTTACAAATCGCTCTATCGTCGCTTTTTTCCCCTTAAGTAAATTCTATATACGACATTAAAATAAAATAATAAAAATAGTTTCTGAAAATCAGGAAATTGTAACTATTAGGAGTGGGGGCTTACCTGAAATCCAAAATTTAAAAATCGCTCTAGTTGTACCAATATTTTTTTCGTAACGAAACTCGATATATACCATTTAAATAAAACAAGAAAAATATTTTTTGAAAATCAAGGAAATCGGGTCATAAGAGGGGGGTAAAACTGAAAACCGACATTTAAAGAGTGAGGGTTAAAGCGAAATTTAAAAATCACTAGCGGTAGCAATTTTTGCTTTCTCTCAACTATACTCGGTATATGCCATTGAAATAAAAGACGAAAAAAATGAAATAAGATTAATAGGAGTGCGGGTTTACCCGAAACCCAAAATTAAAATAATGCTCCAGCGGCACCAATATTTTTTTCGAAAGGAAACTCGGTATATACTATTCATATAAAATAAAAAATCATAAATTTAAAAATCGCTCCAACGACACCAATATTTGTTTTTTCACAACAGAACTCAAGCATATACAATTTAAATAAAACAAGAAAAATGGTATTTGAAAATTAGGAGAATTCGACCATTTTGAGTAGGGAAATCTGAAAACCCAATAAACTGTATTTATAACAATACATATGTTTTTATATTTAACAAAAATATCGCCGTGAAGATAGCATATAAAATATTAATCTAATATGTATGTGAATTATATTTGTATGTAAGAGTGCTCTGTAATAACCTTCCGAAAACGTTTACATGTTAATAATATTTATATTAAATTTCAAAGCCACTGAAAATCGATGTAACTTTCGATTGTTTTTATTTACTTAGTACATTGCAATTGTTTTTAAATAGTGACATGTTTTTGTTTTATTGAAACATATGAACATCATCTTAAATTTAAATTAAATTTCAAAGCCCCTGAAAATCGATGTAACTTTCAATTGTTTTCGCGATCATTGAGTAGCACAAAAACTTCGCTAGTAGAGGACATTGGTTGAAAGTTACTTACAGGCTTCGTGAACTTCAAATAAGTTTCGGCATATGGTGACGTCGTTCTCTATACATTGTTTGAAGGTCAGTAAAATGCACAAATCTCGGAGAAGTTAAAATGATTGGTTTTCCACTTAGGTCTCTAGTCGCTATTCTTTTACATGATGAACTTTTTGACGTACAAGATTTCTTTCATTGTTGTGGTGTTTATGACCGACTACAATTTTCGTATCTATGTTTAAGTCATTATTTTGGCAGGACAATTCCTAACTATATATATATGAACACTTTGCGAAACTTGATATCATCTACCTCTTTGAACCGCCTCCATAACAACCTTCACTGGACTGCCTCACAATATTGTTGGTCCTGGTGGTGTAGTGGTAACCATACCTGCCTTCTAAACCCAAGATAATGGGTTCAATCCCGGCCAGGATCGATAGATTTTTCCCGGCGTAAAAATCATAAGTATGGATGGCTTCCTTCGGAAGGGAAGTAAAGCCATGTCATATATCTGCGGCACTAAAAAGAACCTCAAGACTGAAAGAAGAGACCTCTGAGCAAAATTTGTCGGCCGTTTCACGCCCTGAATTGAATGGGGCGCTGATGACCTGAGATGTTAACGAGCATCCTAAATAAAACAAATCAACAACCTCAGAATGTTTATGTCCCCCAATTCAATGTGCCTACTACTCAATACAAACACGCCCCCTGGGTATCGTACACTAGTAGATAGATACGCCTGTCACCAATTTCCATGCGCTACCAACTTCACAAAACAAAAAATACTTAGCCGAGGCACAAATTCATTACTCTCCAACATAACTGTACTTCTCAATAGCACCGTCAGCAATGGGAAGGCGCTGAATACCATTTGAAAGTATTGCAGTGTAGCTAGGCATATTTAAAGAGTTATTGGGTGGGCTCAATTTGGAGCAGTACTAATGCCTTTATTAGATGACTCAGATTTCATTAATTCGCATAATATTTGCCTTTTATCTTATCAAATACTTTTTAATTCTGTGAATGTCATATTAATGTGTGGATATATTATTTTCCCTTCCTCTAATTTGGAAAAATAAGGACTATTCTTGGCAAACATCAGGCTAAATGTTCAAAAAAGTTTTTTTTACGATTTAATTCCCACATTACAGGCAAGTGTTTTGCATCCTGAGTTTTCATTTTCCCAATAACACTCAGTGGACAACAGAAATAGTCTGACAGGCACAGTAGCTTTAAGAGTGCGTTACGAAATGGCTGAGAGATATTTCTCAATGGCAATAGGATGCAGAAGTAGAGAAAGGAAAACCACCTCTAGCCAACTTTCTCCATGGCGGATGAACGACTATGAACCACATTCCTATTTCCCACACTACACCGCTGTTGTTGATCAAACATCGCTACTGGCTATAGAGGAACTTGGTGATTGAAAGGACTTACCCGAGACAACCAAAAACATCTTCCTGGGAACATAGTGAAAGCTTTTGGGAGTGTGTGCTTGAAGACAGAGACAAATTTATACTCTCAAGTACTTTTAACAAAAAGATGAAAAAGAAAATTTAAAACACAAAAAGAATCAATACAAATACACAATTTATTGTTCAATAATTATAAAAAATGTTATGAAATTGGTGAGGACCTTATTTTTACAGTAGGATTTGTTATTTTATTTTATTATTGACATGTTTTGGTTAGGGGAAATATATCAAATTAAGTAAATATGTGTAAAATTAAGTTGAAATGCATTTAATGGCGTATTTAACGAAGCCGAAGTGTTTCTACCTAGATTGACATGTTTTAGTTGGGTTAAAAGCCTTTAATTAAATTAATAAGTAAGTTGATATGTATTTAATTAAGTTAATATATGTAAAATTCAGTTGACATGCATTTAATGGTATATTTAACTAGGTTGACGTGTATCTATCTAGATTGACACGTTTTTAGTTAGGTTAAACTCAAGTTAATATGTGTAAAATTAAGTTGACTTGTATTTAAATGATATTGTTTTATTTATTTCTAGGTTACCAGCATTTAATTAAGTTTACTCATTTATTTTTAAGTATTTTGTAATAAATAATCATTGTATTTACATTAATCTTCACTGTGACCAGGTGTAAGCCAATTGCATGAATACAACAGAAGAAAATATTAACATATATGAAAAATATAAAATAATAACAAAGAAATGCCTGAAAAAATGTCTTCAAAACACACAGTTCATTCAATATTACAAGGGAGGCAGTCAAAATATGCAGATAAATGTTAATCATATTCATATGAAAGCGAACCACAAGAGGGTCAACCGCGGTGCTGTTTTCCAATCTGTCCTATCAATAGTAATGGGATTTAAAAAAACCTATGCGGATTTTTACATTTTGAGCTTTACACTTTATGCGAAGTTTAAGAGGCGGTCCTGGTGGTGTAGTGGTAACCACATTTGCCTTCTAAGCCCAAGATCGCGGGTTCAATCCCGGCCAGAATCGATGGATGGGCGTAAAAATCCTAAGTATGGCTTCCTTCAGAAGGAAAGTAAAGCCGTGGATCCCGTGTCGTACATTTACGGCACGAAAAAAAACCTCAAGCCTGAAAGAAGAGGCCTCTGAGCAAAATTTATCGGCCGTTTCACGCGCTGATTTGAATGGGACGCTGATGACCTGAAATGTTAAAGAGCGTCCATAAAGAAAACAAATGAAAGAGACTGTGATTATCTACGCTAATATAATAACACTCATACGTGAGTGACTGCATATGCTCTACACAAGGACCGCTACGGATAGCCGAGGTCGTTAAGGCACGGACTCGTGAATGGGAGGTCTGGGGTTCGATTCCCACCAGGACCGTCCTCCCTAACTGAGGTTTTTACCAGGTTTTCCTCAGTCTCATAAATGGAAAATGCCGGGGAGGTACCCTAAACTTAGGTCGGCAATGCTTCCTTCCTTTCAAACAATTACTTTTCCATCAGTGTCCATCAAAACGGGCATTAACACTATTCAAACACAGACAGAGAACTGTCACGGGTGGCCGAGGTCGTTAAGGCGCGGACTCGTAGGCAGGAGATATGGGGATCGATTCCCACCATAACCTCCTCCCTGACTGAGGTCTTTTTCAGTTTATCCCAGTCCTCATAAATGTCAAATGCAGAGTAGGTGCGCTAAACTTAGACCTGGAACGTTTCCTACCTTAAAAAAAAAAACCTTTCCCAATATATCATTTCATCTCATGTATCGTCAGTGTTCACCGCCTGTGGTGCCTCAGTAGTAAAAACGGGCGTTAAACACTATTAAAAATGCTCTTGCTGTAGGCAGGACTGAACATGTCTCAATTTGCACACCTCTCACAGGCAAAAACCAATAGCGTGACACATTGAAACTATTATCACGTGCACATTACGCATTGTGCTAAATCTTTGCAACTTGTCGATGCTTAAATAGTAGTGGAATTAGAAAGTGCGCTAGAAGGAAAAATCGGTCTGGAGAAAGGATTTTCAGATGATTTAGAATATGGGGATATATTTAACAATAAGCATGATTTGATTAACATGCGAAAACAAGCTTAACACTGACTCATACAAAAGCAAGAAATATGAAATTTGGAAAAAAAAAATCAGTGTCCCACAATTTTCAAGAATTCTAAAAGTGGGGCCTAGGGTTCCACTAACTTTGAAAAAACGCCTAACACGTGCGTTGCCGCAAGTTCTGATAGCGGACACAAGGAGGAAAATCATAGAAAAGATTACGTCACATTATTCTCGAAAACCATGGGAATAAGCTATAGGTCGGACAGGATGATGAAAATGGGAAATAGAGTGGGTATTAAGTGAGAACTAGACAGAAACATGTGCACATAATATATAATTGTTTTTTAAAATATTATATTCTAGTTTGTATCAGTAAGAATCAGAAATTTGAGTCAAACGTTCTCGGGAACACATGTGATGAAAGTTGACGTTTCAGGTAGAGCATGCACATAATGGCTCTAATGGGCAAGAGGCTCATCTTATTGCTTTCTCTTACGGTCAAAATACTCCACAAGCAACAGATTCTCCATAGGTAATAACGCAATTAGAAACACCAGGCCCAAAATAGAAGTCCCCTAACGCATTAAGCAATATTTACAGGAAATTAAAACGTTGAAATGATTGAAGATAGCGCAAAGCTTCTAGAGGAGACGCCCTGATCAACTCGTGATGAAGTTACCACATCTTCAAGAGGAACCCTGCAAAAACGATGCATGTAGAGATATCAGTATGCTGAGAAATGTCCATTATGTGATGTCAAAAGATGAAAGAGAAAATTCCGATGTGGTAATTCAAGTCTCCCGGATGACCCAAAGAGAAAGTCGTCCATCATCAGCTACATAATCTAGCGTGGTGGCAAAAGTTGAACGGCCAGTGCTTGAAGATAGACGTGTGATGTTTTTGTTAGCAAAGTAGGTTTCCAGATTGTTAACACCTTTCCAAGGACACGAACGTTTGGAAAATGTACCTGTATAACAAGACTAAGAGACATTTTAAAATAGACCAGTGGCAATGAATACAAGCAGGGTTTATACTGAAACCAACAAGCAAAACATCGAAATATATCTCACCACCAACATCTAAAAAAGGCCAAGTTAGAAATCATCCAGCAAGGGTATGTTTTGGAATCACAAAGATGTGACTTTGGCAGACTGCTATAAGGTGATCAAAAACGTACTGTTTGTTTCAGAATAAACTCTTCAAAGCATATAAACAAAATATATCTTTAGTTTTACATATAGTCACCATCACTATCCACCGCCACGGATGGCCGTGGTCGTTGAGGCGCGGACTCGTGAATGGGAGGTCTGGGGTTCGAATCCCACCAGGACCGTCCTCCCTTATGAGGTTTTTTCCAGGTTTTCCTCAGTCTTCATAACTGGCAAATGCCGGGGAGGCTCCCTGGAACGCTTCCTTCCTTTGAAAAATCCTTTCCCAAAATATAATTTCATTAGTCACCGCCTGTGGTGCCTCAGTAATAAAAACGGGTGTTAAACACTAATTAAAAAAAATACATCACTATCTAGCACTTCTGTAAAAGTGATGGCAGAATGGATTCAATTTCTTATGGTGGGAAAAAAAAAATACAGTCACAAGGCAAAGATTCCAAGAAAGCCATTGTCTAAAGAAAGGGAAGAATAAATTTTAATCTGAAGGTGTAATGTCTGGAAAATATGGAAGGAGGTTTAATTAATACGTTCATTTTTACTGACGAAAGAGGGGCGTTCTTAAAGTTCTCGGCCTGACTAGAAAACACAATATTTAAGAGAGAAATGTTTTTTTTTCAACATAACCACTTGTAAAACAATACATCTAGTCCAAGGACTTTGCACCTTTTTAACAATTGTCCAACTCGGCTTCAATCTCATCATTTGACGTGCATCTTCGTCTACCCAGCTATATTTTTAGGTTTAGGAACAAAAAATAATCGCTGGGAGCCAATTTTGGCGAGTATGGCGGATGTGGAAGCTCTTGGAAGAGAAAATCATGCAACAATCCCAGACGTGTGTGAAGGGACATTATCATGATGACAGAAAACTTTAGCCTGAGTTGCATCCTTACACGTTTCCAAATCTCGTCACTACAGAAGCATTGCAGCTGTTAGAACGATTTTTAAATTTTGGGATACTGGTAACCCCCATCTTAATATTCCAATTTCACTGATTTTCGAAAAGCATTTTTCCTACTTCATTTCAATGGCATGTACCGAATTTCATTTAAAAACATTTAAAATTGCAGCCGTTAGAGCGATTTTTAAATTTCGCTTTAACCCCCAATCGTTTTTTAAGGTATTCCTAAAGGCCCGATTACGTAGATTTTAGGAAACTACCTTTATCAATTTATTTTAAAGAAATTTACTGAATTTCGTTGAGATAAAGAATTGCGGCCGCTAGAGCAAAATTTTAAAAATTGTTGTCTTTAGGTTAAACACCCCCCCCCCCATGATTCAATTTTGGTAGTTAACGAAATCGACGAATCGTTTGTTAATTGATAGCCATGTGCCAAATTTGTTGCGAAAAAACAAAAATACAACCGTTGGAGCGTTGACAGACAGACACACACACATATTTTGAATGAGATTTAACGTCCGTTTTTACTACTGAGGCATCACGGGCGGTAACTATATATGTGTGTGTGTGTGTGTGTGTGTGTTTACATAGAGAAAGAGATACATTATATATATATATATATATATATATATATATATATATATATATATATATATCACCTTCACTTGTCTAGCTTCTTGCCATTGAAGAACTCGCAGTAGTTCGAAATATAGCAATTTCAAGTGTGACTTTTTCTCTGTGTTTTATCTTTATCTACTTTTATTATTAGTGTTAATTTATATATATATTCGGTGCCTATTAAGCACGATCGATACATTTGTACAGATTATTAAACAATCTTTACATGGGGTACAACCGCAATAACTTACATTACTTCGGGATTCGCTTAAAAAAAAAGTAATTAGCTAACAAATAAGTAAGTTTTCACATACAAATTATAAAAATCTCTCTCTCTCTCTGTAATTATATATATGGTGTGTGTGTGGACACGCGCGCGCGCGTGTGTGCTCCTCAATTTTTGTTTTTTCTAAAAAAAAAAAAAAAAAAAAAAAAACTCGGCATGTAACCATCAATTAAAAACGATTCTTGAGTTCATTAACCAGAAAAATTGGGCAATTGGGGATGGCGGTTAACATAAGCGAAATTTTTACAAAAAAATCGCTATAGCGGCCGCAATTTTTGTTTTATCTGAACAAAACTCAGCAAATTTCTTTAAAACAAATTGATAAAAGGAATTTCCGAAAATTAGGGCAATCTAGACATTAGGAGCGAGGGTATACCTGAAAATAATTAGAGTATCTATTCATAAAACAAATACCATAATTTGTACACCTTTAGATCATAAGATAAATGCTTAATTTCGCTTTAACCACAACAGAGGACAAGCGAGACCTCTAGTGTCTAATGTACAGCTAAAAGAAACCATTACATTAAGTGATTCTTTTCTATAACACTCTTCATTGTTGCTTAACATATGCGACAATACAACCAAAGATGGCACTGCACATTTTACATGTGGCAGTTTCGTTTGTTTTAATACAAGCCACACCCTCTCGACAGTGGATGGTAGTAACAGCATATTAAATTCATTATGCATGTGGTCACAGACTCAGGTGAGTTGGTTTATTTACGGACGCTCTTTAACATCTCAGGTCATCAGCGTCCCATTCAATTCAGGGCGTGAAACGGCCGACAAATTTTGCTCAGAGGCCTCTTCTTTCAGGCTTGGGGTTCATTTACATGCCGTAAATCTACGAAACGGAACCCACGGCTTTACTTCCCTTCCATACTTAGAATTTTTACTACCGAATCTATCGATCCTGGCCGGGTTTGAACCCGCGATCTTGGGTTTACGAGGCAAATGTGGTAACCATACATCCAGGACCGACGATGGGAAAGATGAAAGATATGATATGAAGTATGAATTGTTTGATCATACACGTTACTCCCCAAAATAATGCTCAAACTATACGTTTTCATAAATGAAGAGGCGATTGCAAGGGAAGTATTTTGCAAACCTTTCGGAAAAAACATTTCTGAGGCAGAATGTATTGACCTTAAGGGAGATAATGTTGATAAACAAAAGAATGTTTAAATTTAAAACTCATTGATAAACCGAAAATTTTACACAACACTCTCGTACAGAAAGTTACGCCGTGTTAAAAAAAACCCTCTAGTTATACCTGAGGGTTAAAGTTTTGATGTTCGATATCTCGATAACTAAATACAAACGACACAGTTTTTTTTTGGTCCCTGCTACTTTCCCATGCTCAAAATACATCCAACTCTGTAGGGGATGAAATCGTCTCCTGTTATTTGATGGAATTTAACACGTATGACATTTAGCAGCGAACAAAACCTTTGATGGAAGTGTTTTAGTCACTGTATATGCCCCAGGTTGTGTTAAAACGCGCGGAACGTTTTAAACACATTATTTGTCTTTTTTTTTTTTCAAACAAATGTTCTGGAAGCTTTGTGCAGCATACACGTAATGCCCCCAGTGACATGCGTGCTGTGTGTTGGGGAAGCTATTTAGTTTGTAAATATATTCCGTTGCAGCGCAAGCGGGTTTGTTTATTCACAGACGGTTAACGAGATTGGAAGCATTCTCAACACGAATGCCACATCGCCAAGCCAGACGTCAAATGTTCCATCGCTAAATAACGACCCCTCTATTCGTGGACCTTTGCTCTGAGACGAAATAATGAGACAAATCTGCTGGGGACTGGGGCAGAGGGGAGAGGTCGGATGATGGGATAACTGGCGCAGTGGTGGCTCGTTTCTGCTGGTTAACATCCTATGCCAAGTATTAAAACTTCCAAGGTGATGAACGGTGTGTTTGGGAAGTCCGTATATCCATAACGGGTTATGTTAATTTAATGACTTTAGTAATGTAGTAATACATTTATGGGTAGTTGAACAAGGGATTCGTATGTGTTCCGCCATGTTGGACACGTAATCATATTCTTTGTAAGATTTGCATTCCAACACAGCAGGTGTAATCATAGTGAAGGCATCTCGTACTGCTTGTTCAAGTTTAGCGTTGTCCGAGCGAGGCGCACCAGCAGTTATCAGGTGACGTTAGGTCAGGTCATGATAGTAATGTTGGAGGGGTCTCAGCGAATGTATTGTTTAGATAATCATGAATGGTAAGAGTGAAGTATACTGAGGCTCCGTCTTCCATTAGTCCTCTGTCTTCCTGAGTCAAGTTGTTGGCATTCACAGGTCCATAAAAATACGGTCCAAAGGGATGCTGCGATATCATTCCTGCCTACATTATAACACGTGGAGGATTGTATTCAAGTTCGGAAGTGAAATGAGGTGTTTCCTTCACTTTCGCGTGCTGCGGTACTTGACACACTAATCTGTGACCTTGATATGTCGGTTTAGAATGTTGCTAGAAGAGACCGTCATGCTCATATCTGTGTTAGACAGTTCATTGATGAAGGTCGGACAATTCTGCCTAATCTTTAAGTTCTTCTTCGTGTAATCAAAAAGAATTGATCGTGGAATGCCACGCTCAGCAGCACGTTTGCGAATGTTACTTTACGGGGGAACGTTCAACTCCAGGCGCGCCTTCCACTTCTCGATCGGTCTTTCATACCTCCTGTCATAAACGTCTTTCATTCCCAGAAATTCAATGTCCTTTTGGTCGGTAGAGGCTTAAATTGCTCTCGTATGATGCTAATTGTCTCTCCTGTGTGAAGACGTTCATTTATCCATGTACTTGCGACTTTAACAGAGGACGATCTTGTGACTACGATCTCAACTTACCGAATAACGATTGAATGACGCTAAGGTCACAATACTAGTTATAATTACAGTTTAATAATATGATATGTTAATAAAAGCAGTAAAGTACAAATAAATAAATAAAATAAAATCTGTATACGGCATCCTGGTACCTGGTTTCATAAACCAGGGAGTGTATCTCAAAATTTCTATTTATTATTATAAACTATACAGTACAATAATACTTCATTAATTTATAGATTTTCCTAATAACTAGATTAAAATAATATAACAAAATAGTAAAAATAACCCAAGATTAATTAAAATATACAAAATATAAATCTACTAAACTATTTCCCAATTTAATATTCCAAAATCTACCAAATTAACCAAATTATCCGAAGTCAGTAAGAATTAAAGTTATTCTATCCTAATTTATTACATTACTGGCCACTGGTATGCAGTACTTTTACAGTAATTTCTCTTAAACTTACACTCATTTTTAAACATTACTCTTATTAATCTTTCAAACTCTCTAACTCATTCTAATCACGTTCTTTTTAACAACTTACTGCATTTAAAAGTTCATTTTTCACTATTAGTCTTCCATACTCAATTCACTAATTTATCCTAACACTTTTAACTCATTAAACATATCACTCTCCATCTTTTCTTCCCAACCGTCCCTTCTTCCATCTCTCTTGACCCTCCGGGCTCCTGGTTACACCATTTCTCGCGCTCTGCTCCTCCTCTCCCGACACCACTTCTCCATCCTCCATCTCCACCCGCCACTCATTCTCATGGATCTTCAACGCCCTTTAATCTTCTTCTGTAGTCTTCCTTCTTCCATTCTTATTCCCGGTCCCACAACCAGGTAAAAGTCTTCATTTTCCTCCCCATTCTCTACTTCTGGCTGTAATTCAAAATGATTTCCGTCTATTTTAAAGTTAGGTATCTTCCTCTCCCTCATCTCTCCCTCCTTCCTTGCCATCATCTTGTCCGCTAACATTCACTTACTGTTGGTTTAATTAAAGTTATATTGTATATTTTCTATTCTTGTTCAGTTATTTGTGTTTTGGGGTTGTCTTAGTATATTTCTGACCTTCTTACTTCTTTGTTAATTCTTATTATCTTCTCTTATGGTACCACCTCTTCCCGTGCTAGATTACATGTTTTGAATGCAGCCTGCTCAAGGTATTTATGTAAGCCCTTGTTTGTAAGTACAAGTGCTATACTAGTAATGGATGTCAGATACATAAGATATTCAGTAAGTAATTCAACACATCCCCCCCTCTCGGGCAATTTATTTCACTGTCACTTGTCATCGAAAAATGAGCGAGACAGTTTCACCGATCATTTGGGTCATGAATTTCATGGATTTGCATTTTTTTTTTTTTTTTTTTTTTGGTAATTTAAGTTCATCATGTCCTGTTCTCCATATTCTTTGTAGGTGATTCCCCGACTCTCATCTTGCACCGTGCTTGAAGGCAAGGCAAGATTTCCGTCGTTATGTGTTCAGTTGAAAAGTTATTCCATGATAGTGATAATGAAGTGTTAAGCGCAATCATTTTTTCTTTGTAGTACTTTATACGAGAGTTGTTCATTAATAAATATTTTGATACTATACCTTTTCTTATCCTCATAATTTTGATTATTTTTCTCAAAGTAGCCCCGTTGCATGGAACGCTCCTGTTGTAGCTTTTCTGCCAGTCTTCAAAGACGTGCTGGAAACAATTCGGAATCACCTCCTGAGCATTGACTACTGCTCCTGATGAAGAAAAATGAAGATGCTTCTCCAATTTGGAGAAAAGGAAAAAGTCCCCATAAGACTAAATTGGGACTGTATGGAGGATGAGGTACACGCTTCACATTGATGTTTGTGAGATATTCAGCGACAACATTTGGGATGTGCGGCCATGCTTTATCGAAGTGCAGCATCCGGATTATTGCATGAAAATGTAGTCTTTTATTTGTGGCATGGCCTTGCAGAGTTTTCAGGACACCTCTTTATTGCCCAGTTACAGTTGTGTATGCAAGTGCAAAATGTTGTTGATTTTGTTTATTTACGGACGCTCTTTAACAGCTCAGATCATCAACGTCCCATTCAATTCAGGGCGTGAAACGGTCGGCGCATTTTGCTCAGAGACTACTTCTTTCAGGCTGGAGGTTATTTTACGTGCCGTAAATCTGCGTCACGGACCCACGGCTTTCCATCCCTTCTGCAGGAAACCATATGTAGAGCTTTCACGCCTGAAAAATCCATCAACCCTAGTCGGGATTGAACCCGCGATCTTGGGCCTAGGAGTACGAAATGCTGGTAAACATGTCCTTGCATATCAAAAAATGAGATGATAATTTTCTCAGCAGTTACAACCACTTTTGATTTCATTGGTGTTGCTGATGATGGTGATTTCCATATGGAGCGTTGCTGTTTGCTCTCAGTATCGGAATGATGTACCCAAGTGTCATCAGGAAACTCCACGTCTTCCTGTAACATCTGCAGGCAAACTTCAGTTTCTTCAGGAATGAGCAATCGTGGGACCCACCGTACACATGTACGTTTCATGTGCAGCTGTTCACTTACCAATGTGTGTGTGTGACATCCAGTGAATTTCTCAGTCTACAACTTTCTCTCACACTGGCTACAGCTAATGATTTCTTCCTGGGTCCTCATTCCTTTGAAACTGATAGCCTCACTTTTTAAACATTTTAAACCACCTGTGCTATTGTGAAGAACAAATTCTCCATGGGCCTTCTGTAACGTCACATAGACAACAGCTGAAGAGATGAAAGCAGAATTTCAGAGCGTCATATTGTTCGTCGCGTGTCATCTCCATTGAATACAATGAATCTACATCTATGTACATACGAATTATATCAACAGAAAAGTCATGGCAAGGTTTACTGGGATTCTAGTGGCGTGGTTCTCGAAGGCTACCTCCAGAAGGGCAGAACTATCCCCGGGGAAGGATTGCACATCACTACTGGACCTACTAAAAATTCTATTCAGGCTAAGCTTCCATACCTTCCGAAAAAGAAAGTTATATTTCAATATGATAATTCGCCTTCACACACGGCTGGGAATGTTGCCTCAAAACTACATGATCTTTGCTTCCAAGTGCTGCCACATGCGCCATATTCGCCGGATTTGGCTCCCAGAGATTACTTTTTGTCCTCAAACCTGAAGAAATAGCTGGCTGGGTGAGGATTAACATCAAATGCTGAAGTTGAAGCCGAGAGAGACGCTTATTTTTCACAGCTGGACAAATCTTATTTTACTAAACATATTAAATAAAAAGTCTTGGACCAAATGTATTGATTTACAATGTGACTATGTTAAAAAAAAAACGCTTAAATCTTGTGTTTTATTTGCCAGGACGAGAGCTTTTAGAAAGTGCCTCGTACTTTCAACAAACTGAGATATGACAAGTAGATGAAAGTGTTGCAACCAGGTCTAGGACTCCACGTGGAGTTGTGTAACTGCAAAAAAAAAAAAAAAAAAAAAAATCCTAGAAAATGGTTGGACAAGAAACGATATTTATTGGAGGGAACTCCATAGTCCTATTGTGTTCTCTGACATGACCTTCTCTTGCTTGTTATTTGCTTATCAAATACTGCCGTGTGTTAACCTATTCACCGTTTCTGTAATACTAATTCCACGCGACGCTGCCTTATCCTTTCCGTGTAGGCGATGTGTGCAAGCATACACTGATAATGGTCGTCTATACTTTCCCTAAGTTGGACGCATGATAATATACCACGGGGAGGCTAGAGGAAATTGTCACTTCACTTAACGCCCGTGGATTTTTTCTTTGGAGGCATTTGCAGAGTGTCGTGTACATAACCCCATTGACATAAGACATGATCTATTTTTTTTTATCAAATACGACACAGGCATGAAATGTTGGCCAGTGTAGGGCGGACACTACTACGACAATATAATGAATGTAATTAGCAGAAACCGGAAGTAACTGCATTAATTTTGATTAAAATAGGCAGTAATATAATTAAAATACGCATTTATTAAAAGTTTAAACAGAGAGCAATATCATTCATTATTAATGAAAATAGATATTTAAGATAATTAATAATTTCTTTATCACACAATTAAAATACTTAAACTTACTTTTCTTGGTTACAACCAACAACAAGATGTTTTTTCAAGGTATCAAATGTCATAGTCAGAGCGAACATTTTCATCATGGAAAAAGAACGTTCTACTTCCACTGAAGTGATTGGAGCATATTTAAAACAAGCCATTTCGGAAGAACTCATACCAGTTACAACAGAGCATTCATCTTTCAAGACATCATGGAAATGTTGATCAGCACAAAGTAAAGTAGTTTTGAATAGTCCTGGCGAATAAGCAAAAGATGGGCAGTGGTTTCTGTCGAGTTCATTTTCTGTTTATGTGTTTATAGGGGAGTCAGGTTAGTATCTCTCTTACTTCCGTACTGAACACATTGTAGGGACGGTTTATTGCACAGCTGTACCGCTCTCATCTTTCTCGCTTGCAATTGTTTGTTACATTTATGCAGCTGAGAAGTTACCCCCATCACAAATTTCCTAGAATTGTCTCCACAGATTGATAAAAGGTCATTCACGAGGACGATTCAAAACTACAGTACTTCCCTCATCCTCTCTATTTCCTGGTATACTTATGCCCGAGGTAACCGCGTGTTTCTTTCAGCAATGAAGCTTCTGCTGTTTAAAGAGCTTAAGCGAATGGGTTGAGGAGAAAGTTTTTGACTGGTTAAAAAGAAAACATATGTATAACAAGATTCTCAATAGATATTTTTGTGAGATGAACGTACCATTTAAATTTTTATAACCCTTTTCACTTGGATATATTGAAATTATTTACGTGCTTTTTAAAATTCGTAAATAATCCCATAAAAAGTCCACAATGATCCAAAATAGGGGGGAAAAACCCTTAAAATAGGCAACAAAACCCAAAAAGGGGAAAAAAAAAAAAATGGCAAAACAAAAACTGGCCCTACTGACCCCAAATGTACGGAAATCTGTTTATTTCTATCTGACTATTAAATAATTCACTTAGAAAAGGTATTTGGCCTAACTTCTAGGCTCTGGAATGAGGTTTCGGGCATACAGTTTCAATATCTGTAATTTGTCTCAAAGGTACTTGCAGAATAAGCTATTAATATCAAGTCGTGCTTTTTAAAATGTCCCTAACACGTGTGTTTTCTTTGATAATGTATGCCTCTTAAACGACGCGCCAGAGAATATAGGTTGTTTCCTCATTATAAATACCTATCCCTTCCAAATTTTTCGTAGAGGTCTTAATTTATCTGTTTTACAGACCGTATACAAACTCAAATTCGATAATTATGAAATATGAAAGAGAGTTTCAAAATTGAAGTCCTTATTTAGCTGAATTAGGCTGGGCATTATCATTCTGCAAACAAAAGACTTGAAACAGCAAAGCGTCTTACAAAAAACCGCGATGGCCCTATTTCAAGACTTAGAAATTGAAGATCTTTCTCTTAGGTGACTTAAAAACTTTCTAGAAACGTCTCTCTACTGTGGACATTACATTAAACATGTCTCAAAAGTAAGGGTTTTATTTATTAAATAATAATTTTATTGGTCTTTCACGGTGAAGATCTCAAGATCCTCTTACAACGATCGAACCAATTGAGAAAGAGAGGTGTTATCAGAAAATGGTATTAACACGCCCGACGACGTTCTTCATTTCACAATAATGAAAGATTGGCTCTCTCCGCTTCTCTACGGGACCACGGTGTTGGAAAAAGTGATTTGTTTCCTTTGTGGTCTCGGAGAGAATGATAATAATTAAGAAAATGAGGCTTGAAAAGGGGGACTTGAGCAGAGGTGAAGCCATTCGAGAATGAAGGGGAAGGAATAATGTAACAAGTTAAAGAAAGGCACGCCGCTTACCGTCATTTTAAGATAATTTGCTTTGTTTTCTCTCTCTCTTCTACTTCATGCATTCTTCTTCTGTTTTCGATCTGATCGTAAACGTAAAAACAATAACACTTTCGTTTTTGTTGATCCTTTTTCACTTGTATTTCTCCTCTATTTTTCTTAATTTTATAATCTCAACTTTTGGTATATTTTCTTTTTTCTTCTAGATCTTGTTTTAGTTTCTCTCTTTCTGTTGCCATTTCAGTAACAGGTGTTCTGTTTTCTGCTTTACATTCTTCTTCCTTTGCCGTTTCATTCTCCGTTATTCTATTTCTTCTTCTCCGTTTATTTTTTCTCTGCTTTTTTCCTTATTTTTCTTTTTCTTCATGTTTTTTATTTTTCTATTCCTGTTGCTATTTATTCACAGGTGTTCTCTTTTGTTCTGTTATTATGTTCTTCCCCTTTCTTCTCAATATTCGTAGCTAGTTTCCCACTTTATTTTGTCTAATTATCGCTCCTTATTCACTCTTTTGTGCAGGCAAGAAGAGGAGAGAATAGGTAAACTTCTAATGAAAGTGAAACAGCTCAGATCTGAAAAGTTATAACAGGAGGGGAGTGTGTGGGAAACAAATGAATCACGGCTATGTATGACATATCTACTGTCAGTTGTTTATATTTTAGTACTAAATATCTATAATGGTGTATTTAATTCAGCATACCTAGGGTAAGTGCATGTCTCTGTTGTTATAGTGCTTGTAAACTGCTGTCAATACTTTTACCATTGTTCTAATGTTCTTGTTTTCTCGCATTACTTTTTGCCTTCTCTTTTGCCTTATTATTTTCAAACTCCTTGTAATTTTTTCTTTGTTTTTCTTCTCATTTAACCTCAGGTTTTTATTCCTTATCTATTCTTTCTCTGCACCCTAATTTCTACTTTCCAAAATTTTTTTAATTTAATTTTTTCCCACCATATTATCTCTTCGTATTTATCAAAAATTTAAAATTACTTATATCTATTTTAGTTTGTTTTCTCGTCTTTTCTATCATTCCTTCATCATTTTTACATCTATTTTCCTATTTTATATCATTAATTATTTATTTCTTTAGCATTCACTTTATACTCTATGTCCATTTTGTTTTCAATTCATAATAAATACTTCTTGCTTATATTTTCTTAGTCTTAACTTTTATTTGCACTTTCTTCTTCCTTCTAAGTGTTGCTTTGGATTTCTTTCTCTTGGTTGTCATGTTACTTACGCTTTTACTTTTCTGAAAATAAATTCTTCTTTAGCAATTTCATTCTCAGTTATTCTATTTCCTCTTCTCCGTTTCCCTCTTCTATTATTCTTTTAATCTTATCTTCTGTTTTGCCTTTTCTCGGCTCTTGTTTTTTAGTTCTCTTTTCCTGCCGTGTTACTCACAGCTATTCTCTTTTCTGTTGTTGTCATATTCATCTCTCACTTCATTTTATGTTATTCTGTTTCTTCCCCCCCCTTCCGTTTAAACTATTTAATCTTATCTCCTAATTTTACTTTTCCGCTTTCTTCTGGATCATGTTTTCGATTTTTCTCTTCCATGGTGCTCTATTTTTTCTGTTATTGTATTCTTCTTTTTCGTTTACTTCATTCTCTGCTATTTTATTTCTTCTACTCCGTTTACTTTTTCTCCTTTCCTTCCTATTCTTGTAAATAGGACTTCCACTTTTATTTTGTTTAATTCTTGTTCGCTGTTCACATTTTTGTGTAGGGAAAGGAATTTCAGATGAAAGTGAAACAGCTGACTTCTGAAAAAGGAGAGGGAAACCAACTGAGTAAATTCGGATATTTTAATTTTATTTTTTAGCCTTTATTTTATTTGTAATTCTAATTCTTGTATTAAATTTAGCACATCTACTGTATGTATTGGTGCAAGTTCCCTGTACTGCTACCAACACTTTCTTTAATGATCTAATTTCTTTTTCCTCGTATTATTCATTTACTTTCACTTTTTACTTATTAATTTCATTCTCCTCGTAAATTTCTGTCCTCTCTTTTGTTCTTTGCTTTTCATCTTTTTTATCCTTATGGTTTTATTCTTTATCGTTTGTTTCTCCGTATCTTTATCTATATTTTCCAAAATTTCCCCGTATCTTTAATTATTCCTTTAGCATTAACCTAATACTCTATAACGAACATGTTTATTTTCTTTTCATTTTTAATTCTCATAATAAATTCTTATTGTTTTATTTTTCTCTCTCTCTTTATTCTAACCTTCCTGTTCGCTTCACACATTCTGTTTCATTTATACAACATTTGTATAATCTTTATTTAGCGGCGATTTAAAACATTTCTTCCACAAGAAAACAAGACTTCTAAAAGCTGTAACAAGAAAACTACTTGTTAGCAAATTCCGTTGTACCAATGAAAAGATTTTTGAAAAAATTTCCTCCAATATTCATCGACCCTACCTACTAGGCACCAAAAATAACAATGAGAAATATATATATATATATATATATATATATATACAATGGTAGGTCCATAAATTTCCGGCCTTGCCGATAAGGATTATCGCCTTCACAAAACCCTTATCTGATGTCATACCGTATCTGTTAAGTAAATACTTGCAGCTGTAACTTCCGATCCGCTGTGTTCTATTGTTCAGATATAGTTACATAAAGAAGGCTATGTGTAGAAAAGTGTGACATGTTCAAATTGGAGGAAGTTTCGAGCTGTTGTTAAGTTCTTCACAAAAGAACTTACTCCAAATGAAAGTAACCAGCGAATGGACGGTGTATATGGGGAAGCATCCCTTTCATATTTTACCGTAAAAGAATGGGCCAAACTTGTTCAAATGGGTCGAGAAAGCATTGAAGACGAAGAGCGTGCAGGTCGGCCCTTGGAGGTGCTCACTTCTGAAAACTTCGCTCTTGTGGAAGGAGAAATTTTGAAAGACCGGCGGCTCAAAGTTACAGAAATAGCAGCAAGGTTGGGTCTTTCTAAAACAACAGATCTTCGAATTATTCATGAACATTTGAACGTGAATAAGGTTAGTGCCTAGACTTCTTTCCTCAGTCCAAAACCAGCAACGAGTCATCTGTTGTCAGGCATTTTTGGAGCTCTGCCGTGGTAACGACAGAGAAGTTCTGCAAACCATTTTTGCAGAAGATGAAACAATGGTCCTCTACTATGATCCCATATCCAAAAGAGAATCAATGGAGAGTCGTAACCTAGCGAAGCACCGCCTGTAAAGGCCAAGGTCACTCAGTCAACCAAGAAGAACATGACCACAATCTTTTGGGACTGTGAAGGAATACTCTTCATTGACTTCAAGGAGAGGAACACCACAGTAAATGGGGGGTAATATGATGGCCTACTACACAGACTACGTGCTTCCATCAAAGAGAAAAGGCGAGGAAAGCTGAGTGATGGTGTGCGCCTTCTTCACGACAACGCGCCTGTGCACACAGCTCTTGTTGCAAAGAAAGCTGTGAAGAAATGTGGCTTCAAGGAGATGGACCATCCACCCTACAGCCCAGATCTAGCTCCCAGTGACTATTTCCTCTTCTCAGAACTGAAGAAGGACCTTCGAGGAAGGAAATTTAAATGTAGCGAAGAATCTAAGGATACTGTTTATGCCCATTTTGCAGACAAGACTTCTGACTATTTGGGGGGGGGGGGCGTTGAAATGTTAATACTAAGATGTGAAAAGTGTAATGCAATAAAGGGTAACTATATTGAAAAGTGAAATATAATTTTTGTCTTTACCATATTTAGAAAAAGGTTAGGCCGGAAACTTATGGGCCTATCCCTATATACTTCTTCTCCTTTTCAGTTGCCGCTACAGCCATGGTCTACCTTGACTACATCTCCATCTCTCGCTCGGTCTTATGCTTTCATTGACAGAGGGCAGTATTGCGGGAGGGTATATGATCAGCATGTCGCCTATCATGCGGTTTTAGTGATTGAAGAACGCCACCTCTCCAACATGCAGCTTCCCACTCACTGGCTGGGTGGTCCCATTCCTAAGTAAGTACCGGGACTCCCTGCCATCAGACAACAACGCTAACCACTAGACCAAAGAGATGATCACTTGGTATATACTATTTAAATAAAACAATAACAATAGTTTCTGAAAATCAGGTAAATTGGATCATTAGGAGTAGGGGTGTACCTGTTAACCAACATTTAAAAAGCGCTTTAGAGATAAATTTTCTCTCAGTTGTTTAAAAAAAAAAAGACATATAAACTGTATTTATAAAGATGTACATGTTTTATATTTAACAAATATCGTCGTGAAGATAGCAAATGTGAAATATTAATCTAATATGTGTTTGATAATTATATTTGTATGTAAGAGCGCTCTGTAATAACCTTCAGAAAACGTTTACGTTACATGTTAATAATATTTTAATGAAATTTCAAAGCCACTGAAAATCGATGTAACTTTCGACTGTTTTTATTTACTTACTACATTGCAATTGTTTTTAAATAGTAACATGTTTTTGTTTTATTGAAACATATGAACATCATCTTTAATACACAATGTAACTTTCTGTTATTTCTCTCTATTTTAGTGATTGTAAAGATGATATCAAGGGCTCAGTTAATAAACATTGTTACATTTAAAAATATTTTAAAATACCCACCCATATCTTTCTCTTATATATATTTCTCTTAATTAATAGTATACCATTAAACATTGTGGTTTGTTCTCAATAATAGTAGTAGTAGTAGTAGTAGTAGTAGTAGTAGTAGTAGTAGTAGTAGTAGTAGGAATAATAATAATAATAATAATAATAATAATAATAATAATAATAATAATAATAATAATAATAATAATAATAATAATAATAATAATAATAATAATACTTTTTAAAAATGTTTTCAAGTAATTTTGAAGGGAAAAAAACTAGATTTTTATTACCTTTAGAGTATGTCATGCTAATTACCACACAGTAATGTCATAAATTATTCCGTTAATTAACAAGTCCATAATTTGTATTTAAAATTCTTTTTTAAAGTTATTCTACTTGCTAAGGAATTCGCTTAGTTTACGCAGCTAGTGCGTGACGGACTTTTTAACAGTTATTTACATATTCGTCATATGTCACTTTACGTATTTATATTCTATTTGAAAACAAAAACCACATAAATAATATCAAAGCGCACCCGACATCACCGCAACCACTTTCATAATTTGTTGCGAAGAACGTATCGGTAAATATGAATATTGGGAGCACAAACCGACGCGAGCTTTTAATCAGATAATGAAGTTACACGACGCACATTGTTCCATAGTGCTTTTAGAATCGATGGCATATTAATTTAGATTACAATTTGAGCGCTATAAACCTGCATCGGCCAACGATCCCCCTTTATCTGCACGCGATACAACATGTAGTAATATTCGAAAGGTCGGAATTGATTACAGGAACAATTAAATTAATATGCAGAAAAACGATCTTGTATTAATTTATATTCTTTCATTTGGGCAATTCAATGATATGTTTTATTAGTTTCCAGGTGACATTTCAGTTCAGCAACAGCTAAGGAATCAAAATTCAAAGCTCAGATCTTGCAGTTGTGACAGTCCATTTATAAGACTGCGCATTAGCACGAACAAATAGCACCCAGTAGTTCCTTTCCTAGCCTACAAAACGGCTTTCCGCTTCTTTGGGGCAGTTACACCGTTCCCTGCGTTAACTACCATTTTATATCAGATGTCCAAGTTTGTCTACAACCGCCGAACACGTACAAGGGAGGTCCATAAGTTTCCGGTCTAAACATTTTCTAAGTATGATAAAGACAAAAACTATATTTCACTTTTCAATATATTTACCATTTATTGCAATATACTTCTCACATTTCTTAATTAACATGTCAATCCCCCCCCCCCAAATAGTCAGAAGTCTTATATGCAAAATGGCATAAACAGCATCCATCACTTCTTCGTTACACTTAAACTTGAGTTTTGAGAAGAGGAAATATCACTGGGAGCTAGATCTGGGTTGTACGTTGGATGGTCGATCTCCTTGAAGCCACATTTCTTCACAGTTTCCTTGGCAACAACAGCTGTGTGCACAGGCGCGTTGACGGGAAGAAGGCGCACAACACCACTCAGCTTTCCTCGCCTTTTCTCTTTGATGCAAGCACGTAGTCTGTGCAGTAGACCAGCATAGTACTCCCCATTTACTGTGGTGTTCATCTCCTTGAAGTCAATGAAGAGTATTCCTTCACAGTCCTAAATGATTGTAACCATGACCTTTTTGGTTGACTGTGAGTGACCTTGGCCTTTAGAGGCGGTGCTTCGCCAGGTTTACGCCACTCCATTGATTCTCTTTTCGACAAGGGATCATAATAGAGGACCATAGTTTCATATCCTGTAACAATGGTTTGCAGAACTTCTCTCTCGTTCCCACGGCAGAACTCCAAAAATGCCTGACAACAGATGACTCCTTGCTGCTTTTGAACTGAGGAAAGAAGTGTAGGCACCCACCTTATTCATGTTTAAATGTTCATGAATATTCGAAGGACTGTTGTTTTAGAAAAGCCCAACCTTGCTGCTATTTCTGTAACTTTGAGCCGCCGGTCTTCCATAATTTCTCCTTCCACAAGAGCGAGCGATGTTTTCAGGAGTGAGCACCTCCAAGGGCCGACCTGCACGCTCTTCGTCTTCAATGCTTTCTCGACCTATTTGAAAAGTTTGGCCCATTCTTTAACGGTAGAATATGAGGGGAATGCTTCCCCATATACACCGTCCAATCGCTGTTTAATTTCATTTGGTGAAAGTCCTTCTTTAGTGAAAAACTTAATAACAGCTCGATATACCACTTTGAACATGTCACAATCTTCTATACGTAGTCTTCTTTATGCATCTATATCTGAACAACTGAACACAGCGGAGCGGAAGTTACAGCTGCAATTGTTTATTTAACAGATAAGGTATGACATCAGATAAAGGTTTTGTGAAGGCGGCCTGAAACTTATGGACCTACTCTCATACCTTTTGGTCCATAATCAACAATCGCAGCATTCTGGCACAGTGGCAACTGGAGACATAACATTTTGTGCAGCCCCACCTCTACATACGGAGTATCAATTGAAAATAATTTTGAGATCTACTACACAGGTTGAGTGTAAAAATACACATAATTATATCTACTTCCTGTTTTATTGTTGGATAGTATTTAGCGGCCGTTTTTACTGCCAAGGCACCACAGGTGGTGGACACTGATGATACATGAGATGAAATGATAAACGGGGAAGTATTCTATTTTTAAAGGAAAGAAACGATTCAGACCTAAGTTTAGGGTACCTCCCCGGCATTCGCCATTTATGGGTACTGAGGTAAACCTTGGAAAAAACCTCATTTATGGAGAATGGTCCTGGTGGGATTCGAACACCAGACCTCCTGCTTACGAGTCCGCTCCTTAACGACCTCGGGCATCCGTCGCGATCACAAAAGAAGGATGATAAAGTAAAAACTATCATTTTCATTAGAGTGCAGGTTTTTAATAGGAAAGGGAAAATTTAAAAAAGTGTATTGACATACTTTATTGATTCACTGTTTGCACCTCATTTTATGTAAATGCAAAAACGTGGTATTATACAAAGTGTAAGCTACACATCTATCGCGTCGATATAGTCGGAGTTATATGCAATAGCAATTAAAGTAATAGGGTAACAACCCCAAACATTTTATTTTTTATAGCTACAGACTATAAAACAAGTATTTAAATCTCACGTAAAATTTAAAATTTGTAGCTAAAACCAGTCTGAAAAAATTATATTTAAACATTTGCTTACCTGTGCAAAAGTTTGTAATACATGTTATTTTTTATTACGTTTACATATGAAATATTGTTTGTAAACAATTTTAGAAACTTAAAAGCATATTTTCTGATAACTTTTTCATTCATATGACGTCATCTTAAAAATCGACCATTGAAACAAACAAAATTTTGAATTGTAACTAATCACAGCCTGATTGCGGAATGAAATTATCGAAAAAAAAAAAAATCAAACGCGTTTTATCACATGACGTGCATTTGTCTTGTGGTCAGGGTAGCCAGCTCTATACCTCCACTATATAATTCCTGAACATACACCAATGACCACTGTTGCTACAGGCGGTGGGGAGCTATTGCTAGCAACATAAGCATGGATAATCAACAATCATAACGCAAAATGGACGGTTCTTCAAAAGGCTTTGGTGGTGCGTCAAATGTATAAATTGATCTTATGATTAGGAATTCCAAACCACAGAATACAAAGAAAAATAAAGACACTATATGTTATTTTTTTTTTCCTTAATTGGTATTACAAAATCGAACGGTAGCGATTTTCAGTTTCACGGTTTCTGAATACAATAGATATTCATAAGCATAACAAGTGTTAATATTTTGTGCGCGAATTTCTAATATACATTTTATTGTTATTCTGTTCATGAAATAGTCCTAAACCTGCATTTTGCTTTTCTCCATTGGTATCACTGACAACCGCCATTACTCTGTCACAAGATTGCTTGAAAAAGTTAAATACAAATATACAATTATTACAATTGTGTAAGCCAAAACTAGAGGAACTATATTTAAATTCTTATTTTATTCGTGAAATAGTTCTAATAAATACCACTAGAGGGTCTGAACTCACTATGTGAATTTATCGGTAATCTCAGACCCTCTCGTGATATTACATATAAATAATGTCATCTTGTAAATGCAATGCAGCATAAAGTATACAATTTTCTACTGACTGTAGTAGGGCTACTTTGGCTGCCATTTTTCCCCCCATATTGGGGTGTGGTAAACGTAGTCGATCGAAATAATAATAACAAAATGTTGAGTTTAATGTTAATTAGTATATGAAAAAGGTGATTTAATAATAATAAATGCCATTATTATTATTATTATTATTATTATTATTACTATTACTATTTATCACCTGGAGGCCCTAAACTGGGAAAAATCCAATCTGGCGGGTGCTAAAAAGATTTGGGAATTATGTATGGAAAATTGTTACATTATATTTCTCTAAGTAGGGCGATGTCACACTATGGGGGTAGTGTAAAGGAAGAAATAACTGGTTCACAAATTGAAAGTGAGTAAAAATCTAGCACACAGTGTTTGTGAACCAAGGCATTTGTTTCTAGACCAGGTTAGCCTGTATATTGTAGTTATCCAATACACTTTTTGCAATGCAAATGCACTCGCTTACCGATATTCCAATGTGTTTATTGGCGCTTGCGCTGATAGTGCATTATGTAACGTTGAAAATTTTGCTTTAGGACCATTTTGCAAGGATTTTGAAGCGACTCTATGCAAATTCACTGGAACCAGAATCGTTTCGAATATTTATGCCGACTTTTATTTAAATCCGATAACTTTTGTTTATGCACGCCAAACATTGACCCCGTACTGTTGCAAAGTGTACAGATTCTAATGAGAGAAAGTGCAGCGTTTCTACTTCTATATATATCTAATGCTATTCTAAGAAATAAATACATTAATAACATTGTAAAGAAGCGGTCATAAAAGACATATGCATAGTCATATTTTTCTGACCAACAGCAAGTATGTTTTGGGAGTGCTGCATAGGCTGTGGCTCGCCCACCCCACGTTATGAAAGGTCATATATAGGTAAGAGTACTATTTAAATTTCAAAGTAGCATGACTGGATACACAGAGATGAAACCTAAATTTTGTTTACTTTGAGAAAAATCATAAACATTATGAGGGGAGTAAAGACAAAATTTTTTGTGAGACCGCCCTCGTATACTCAAAAATAAATGTTAACATACTTTAATACTTCGTGCCCCCCACCACGCGAACACCGTTTGAAAACCCCCGGATATTACACAATTTTGTTGCATCTGCCTACTCACTTTAACAAATAGCAAAGAAAATTGTGTGAGAACTGTACACTGTAAATATGTTGTTTACAGTATGTGTAAAAATGTGTGGCAAATTCATTCTTTAAACACTAGCGGGTGAGTCTTGGATTTGAAAATTCTTTACTTAGAGTACATGAAATAATTGTGAATTAAATCATCTATTCCCTAGCTGTGATCCGCGAAACATCTGCTAGTGCTCCTTGAAGAAATTAGAAGAATAATAAATGATCAGGACTTAAAATTGTGAATTTTGTACAGCCATGAGTCATGCGTCGGTAAAAATGGAGTAGAAATGATTGAGGTGCTTACTTGACCTTCCACAGGTAACAATGAAAGTCATCCCATGGGATAATTGTGTCCATGTGAGTACGGACGGTGGGATGGCCATCTGGTCGACGGCTGGTGTTATCTAAAAAATTAAACAAAAAGCGAAGCAGTAGCCACTGCGTGCTTCACCTCCAAGCCCTTGCTTGAAGAAGATGCCACGTTTCCTAAAACGAGTCCTGCACGAAAGCGTGAAGTTAATTAATTTTTTTAAATCACAGTCTAAGAATTCAAAGTGTGTGTGATGACATGGGGAGTTTACATACAGATTTACATCTTCACAGAGAAATAACCGCCACGGGTGGCCGAGGTCGTTAAGGCATGGACTCGTGAGCGGGAGGTCTGCGGTTCGAATCCCGCCAGGACCGTCCTCCCTGACTGGGGGTTTTTCCAGGTTTTCCTCAGTCTTCATAACTGGTAAATGCCGGGGAGGTACCTAAACTTAGGCCTGGAACGCTTCCTTCCTTAAATAAAAAAAAAAATCCTTTCCCAATATATCATTTCATTTCATGTATCATCAGTGTCCACCGCCTGTGGTGCCTCAGTAGTAAAAACGGGCGTTAAACACTACTCAAAAAAAAAAAAAAAAACAGAGAAATAAGGTGGCAAAAGTTTGACTTGGCTCTTTGAAATGAGGGCTGAACCCAGACACCTGACTGACAATGATTTCGCTTTAGGAGACAACCATGTGACGAACGATGACTATAAAATTGACATATTTAGGTGATATTTTCCCGAAAGTTAATAATTTAAGCCTCTTACTTCAAGGAAAAGCAACAATAGTGTTTGACGCCAGCGATAAAGTTCAAGGGTTCAAAAAGAAACTAAAAAGTTTTGGACAGAATCGGTGAACAGTGGCAATCTTGATGGTAAAACAATTTATATAAGAACTAGAGTCAGACATACCTGGGAATACCTTAAATAAGTTTCAAGTTTACCTGCTAACTTTGCTTGATAGTTTCAACAGTTATTTTAAAAAAATTAAAGAAAATCTTTTGGATTGTAAACCCATTCTCTGCTGTGTCAGAAAAGCCAATCTCTCTGACAACGCTGCAATATGAATGCTTGATTGCTATGACATCAGACTATATGATAAAAGACGTATTTAAAGTTTTGTCTGATAAAGCTAAAACCTTATGTGAATCAGGATTCTCTGCTTATGCAGGTACAAAACAGATCTCGTCTCAATGCGGAGTCAAATATTCAGCTCCAGCTGTCAACCAGATATAGCTCAGTTATGGAAATCAATTCAGTCTGATTAGAACAGTTCTTTTACTGTCTCAAGTATCATTTTTGGTTTTGCAATGTTAAAATCGGTTTTATGTCAGGAAATTTACAATACTTGCTTTTAGTTCGTTTTAAAATGTGTTGCTTTAATATGTTTTTTTTTTATTTGTTTTGTAATGTGTTTAGTAAAATTAAAGTTGAAATATTTTTTGTAATGAAATAAACAAATGGGACATGTTTCACATGTTAATACTTCTAAATTCTGAATGTTTACCTTCTATCCTCAAATAGTGTGATCATAAAAATGCAAGGTGAAAATTAGGACTTCTTGATGAACTTTTGGTCTGAAATGTGCTCCATGACCTAACTATTTTGGGAACCACAAGTACAGCGGATAAAAATTAAAGTTTGAAACCTTGACGAATCCTTCCTTGCTCTTTTAAAATTGAAATAACAATGGTTTACCATACTAGTGATCGATTCCTTATTGGCGCCATGATACAACAGAACTATTATTACTAATATCCAGCAACTTTACTCTTTTCTGACAACACAGAAATACCAGAGACTACAGAGAGCTAAGCCAGGGCTCTGTGGGGATTAACGCACGCACATACCTGCACCGGTCATGAAGAACAGACACGCGGATATGTAACAGGTCATCGGCAAGTTCTTCCGCACTCGGTTGCTGTGCACCACATAGGAGAAAGTTGGTAATCCTACATTTCTGAGATTCCTTCCTGCGAAACCGTTTAAGCAGATAATCTGCCCCACCACTGAAGGTTTGGAGTGTGATCTTGCCTTGGTGGCTAAGTAAACGTAACTATACGCTCGGTGCGCGGTCAACGCTGCCACCCGTATTCGCTTCCCTAGTGAAATATGGACTATATAACGACTGCGGAGAGACTTCTCGATGACCCTTTATAATAATTTCGCAATCGCAGTGCAATTAAAATTATATCAAAAGCAAATGACGGAGTTTGGAGATAGTGATAAATTTCAAACTAAGCATATTAATTAAGGTTAGTAAGCATTCTTGTATTACTGAGTTTCACAGTGCCAGTTAATAAAACAAAAGAGTGTCAAACTTCTCTCCAAACACTTGGTGCTACATAAATTATATATTTCATCTTGTTAGCCGTAAATCCAGAAAATAAAGAAAAATACTCGCTAAGGTCGAGGACAGAGAAAAAGCTCTCTGTAGACGTGGGAGCTGGCTGACTTGTTGCCTCAGCTTTTTAAAGCGAACGAACACACTGGGTTGGGAAGAAGGTAAGATGAAAATAATCCTCTTTGGCTATCAACATCGCATAGAAATCCGGGAGCAGTTTGTATAAAAATATCCTGTTTGTGTCTAAGTGGAATGAAGTCCTCGATCAATAAGCGTGCACATGGAACAAACTTCACTTTCATCTCTCGTGACGTAAGCTGTAAGCTTCTTGTGCAAATCGCTTAATATGTAGCTACTTGAGAAAGAATTAATTTCTTCCTTGTTCTCTCCCTCCATTCCTTCAGCTTCCTTTATCGTCTTCCTTTGTTTCTGCCTTTCATTATTTTCACTTCTTTATTATCTCTCTTCCCATATCTTCCTTCCTTGTTTTATCCCATTTGCTTTACCGTCTTTCTTTCTTTTTTTCTTTCTTTTTTTCTTTTATCTTCTTTCCCTCTCTCATTCCTTTCTCTCTCCCCACCCTATTTTAGATCATTTTCCTACCTACCCACCTACTTTTCTTGCTTCCTTCTTATATCACTTCTTTAGCTTCTTTCCCATTTACATTTTTTTCCTTTACTTCATTTTCCTGATTTTTACTTTCTTTCTATTCAATTTTCGTTCTTTTGCTTCCTTTCATTCATTTATATAAGCCCTTTATCCATTTATCTTTCTTCTTCTTTTGTATTCTTTTCTTAGCTCTCTTCCTTTACCATCATTCTTCTTTCAGCTTCCTTCCATTATCTCTTCTTTCCTCCCAATCTCTCTTCCTTTGTCTTCTCCCTCCCTCCCTCCCTCCCTCCCTCCCTCCCTCCCTTCCTTCCTTCCTTCCTTCCTTCCTGTTTTTACCTTGTTTCATTCCATCCTTCATCTGCCTCCCTAGCTCCATAATTCTTTCTTTTGTCCCTGTTTCTCTTTTTCTTTATCTTTCTCCCTTGTTTAATTCCTTCCATTCTTCCCACACATTTTTCTTAACCTTCTTTTCTTCTATTTTGTTTTACGCTCTTTTACTTTCTCCCTTCTTTCCCCCTTCTTTTACCTTCTTTTCTTGCATTTATTCCATTCTTTACCATCATTTCTTTGGCTTCTTTATACTATTTCTTGTTTCTTCCCCATATCTCTTCTTTTGCCTCCTTCTTTCTTAATTATCCACTCTTTCTTTCACTCTCTTCCTCTCTTTTCTTTGCTTCTTATCCTTTTATTTTACTTATTTCGTTTCTTCTATCATTTTATTTACCTTCCTTGTTTTCTCCATTTCTTACTTTATTTATCTTCCACTAATTCTCCCCTCGTTCTTTATTTTCACGTCCTTCCTTTGTTTCTTTCGTCTCTATCTCTCTTTCTTTCCTTTACTCTCTTTTATAATCCCTACTATCCTTCCTACAAGTTTCCTTTATCTTTCTTCCTTTATATTTTATCCTCTTTTCTTCATCTTTCTCTCTCTTGATTCCGTTACTTTTTTGTTTTACTTCACCCTCTTCATTCCTTTTTGCTTTTACATTCCTTTACATTCATTCGTTTACTTACCTTCCTATAATTATCGTTCTCTCTCTTTCTTTTTTCTTTAAATTCGTTCCTTCTTTCTATTTCTCCTTTCTTCTTTCCGTTCCATTCTATATTTCTCATACTTTTCTTGCTCCTTTTCTTTATTTTCTTTATTTTTCATTTCCTCTCCCTTCCTTCCTTCAGCTAGAAGTCTTTTGGGTAACTATAAAGATGTGAAATATGTTCTTTCAAACAAGATCAATATTTTCTCCCATACCAATAACTTAACAATATCAACGCTCTATGGCATTGGTGGCGAACGCCAAGTCAAACTCGAGGTTTGCAACGCGTACCTTCCGTCGGTCCCGGTGGTATAGTGGTAACCATACTTGCATTCTAAACCCAAGGACGCGGGTTCGAACCCAGCCAGGATCGATGGATATTTTCGGGTGTAAAAATCCTAATCCTTCGGAAGGGAAGTAAAACCGTGGGTCCCGTGTCGTACATTTACGGCACGATAAAGAACCTCAAGCCTGAAAGAAGAGACCTCTGAGCAAAATTTGTCGCTTGTTTCACGCCCTGAATGGGACGCTGATCACCTGAGATGCTGAAGAGCGTCCATAAACAAACAAACAAAAAAAAAAAAAAAAGCGTACCACTAAATGGCGGACAGATCAATTTACCGCCATCGATCTTTGACAATGCACTGCAGCTTTTACTGCTGTGCTTTGCGGGCATGGTATAACATGGATCTGAATCGGTGCTGACGCCCAATGGCATTATCGAGGGTTTGTTTTACTTACGGACGCTCTTTAACATCTCAGGTGATCAGCGTCCCTTTAAAATCAGGGCGTGAAACAACCGACAAATTTTGCTCAGAGGTCTCTTCTCTCAGGCTTCAGGTTCTTTTTCGTGCCGTAAATGTACGACACGGGACCCACGGCTTTACTTTCTTTCCGAAGGCAGCCATACTTAGGATTTTTACGCCCGAAAAACTCCATCGATCCTGGCCGGGCTTGAACCCGCGATCTTGGGTTTAGAAGGCAAGTATGGTTACCACTGCACCACCAGGGCATTATCGAGGTCTGCATTATTTTGGCAGCCTATGCGTTCAAGAATAACAAGTGCGGTCCTTTAACTTAAAACTCCGTTCTTGAAATTGACGCCCTAAGCCTGCTATGACGTTATACAAATCTGAAAACTAAATGCAACATTACGACGGTTCGCTATATTAACTTTTTATATTGCTGGAAAGTCAGTATCAACACTTAATATTTTTATAATTCCTATGCTGAAACTTTTGCTATTTCTCTTGAGCTATCCTTGTGCCAATACACTTGATGTATATTCCTATATGTTCTTAATATCATGGTGAAAACGCGCTCAAGATTTTTTTTTTTCAGAAAGCAGTTCAAACAAGTGCATAAGTGCATGTTTCAGCAAATTCTGGGCTTTCTTAGCCGTATGTGGACGGGCATTGTCATAGCTCCGGTGATGTTGCTGTATTTCACGTACTAAAGCTTAATATAATACGGTGCTTGTGTTCGAACGTAAACCTGGTCCTCGTCGATATTAAAAAGCATGGCCTTCAGTGGCTGTCTGATGCAGGGACAAAACTGTATGCAGCTGTTCACCTTGTGCATGTTCAACTCGAAGGACACACACGCTGTCCAGTATGCAAGTTATGTAATATCGCTTTACAATCTGTTTACTTAGCTTTCAAACCCCTTAAGACATCCAACCTGTGATCTTTACAATATTGCGTTCATTTTAAAATGTGAAACAAAATTCTGTAATATATTGAAACTTCAATAATTATATAAACATTTTCTTCTATATTTTCTTTCAGTTTTTTAATGTTTTTCTTCTTCTTCCTCTTCTGATAACTAATTCATTTCTTTTTGCTTTTCATAAAGCATTTTCTTCCTTCTCTTCTTCTTGTAGTTGAATAACACCTTCTTCTTCTTCTTCTTCTTCTTCTTCTTCTTCTTCTTCTTCTATCGCTCCCGTTTTAATTCATTTGTAATTCTTTTCTTCTCGCAGTTCCTCTTTCGCTTTTTGTTTATCATCATTTACTTATTATGTATAGATAGTTTACTGTCTTTATCTTGTATATTTTTCCTATTTATACTTATATAGTTTGTATCTCCCTTTTTTCCTTTACTTCTATTTATTTATCTTCTTGTTCTTGTAGTTTCTTTCTTCTGAGATTCTACTTTCTGTATTACATTTATTTTTGTAATTCTTTTCTTTATTCCTTCGCATTGTTCTTGTATTTTTTTCTTCTTTTGCTTTTTGTTTATCATCATTTACTTATTATAGGTAGTTCATTTTCTTTATCTCGTATATTTTTCCTATTTATATTTGTATCTTTGCAGCTTACTTTTTTTACCCTTTACTTCTATTCATTTATTTTCTTGTTCTTGTAATGCCATTCATCTGACGGGTGTCCTTCTCCTTTTATTTGAATTTTTTTGTCGGTCCTGGTGGTGTAGTGGTTACTATACTTGCCTCCTAAACCCAAGATCGCGGGTTCAAACCCGGCCAGGATCGATGGATTTTTTCGGGAGTAAAACTCCTAAGTATGGCTTCCTTCGGAAGGGAAGTAAAGCCGTGGGTACCGTGTCGTACATTTACGGCATGTAAAAAAACCTCATGCTTTAAGAAGAGGTCTCTGAGCAAAATTTATCGGACGCCCTGAATTCAATGGGACACTGATGACCTGAGATGTTAAAGAGAATTCGTAAATAAAACAAATGAAAACATTTCCGTTTCTTGGGTATTTCACATATCTTTCTTGTTTTTTCTTATTTTAGCATCTTCTTGTTCCTGTGGTTGATAAAATCATCACTAGTTTCTTCTTTTCCTCCATTTCTCTTTTCTTTCCTTTATAGTTTTTTTCTTCAACACTTTTTCCAATTAGTCTTTTTGTTCCTTATCATTTTATTACTGTTGGTTTTTTTTTTTCTGTAATTACTTGTTATTTATTTTCCCATTTCTTATAATTTATTCGTTCCCCTTTTTCCTTTTTATATTTCTTTTATTCCTCTCTTTTTCTGCTTCTGCCTATTGCACGAGCGTCAGTCGAGTTGATACTACTGTGTGAGGGCTCTATTGTCCAAGGTTGGCAAATGTCCATGCGCAGAAGTAGGGCAAAGATGGCGTTCACAGTAGCGGGGACGTCCAAGTTTGCTGCGTAGTGTGGTGCAGTTTCTAGCCGCCAAAGGAGTATCAGATTCGTAGCCGTACGGAGATGCACGAGGGCAGCCGCATGTCAGGCACACGAGTGTATGAGAGAACAAGGGCGAACATCAATGGAGAATGACCGGCATCAACAGAGACAGAGTTTCCAATATCTGAGAAGGAGACATATACTGAAACACAGTATCAACTTGCACCTTCTGATTTTCTGCAAGCTCAAAAGTGACTTGGGAGGGCGCCGGTTTGCGCGGATGGTGACCTGATATAGACAGTGTAGCAGTGATGCCACAAGCAGAAAAAAAAGAGGACTTTTACAAACATTATATTAAAAATTTGGTAAATAGGAGAGATGTGTGTGAGAGTAGTGTTTAACGCCCGTTTTTACTACTGAGGCACCACAGGCGGTGGACACTGATGATACATGAGATGAAATGATTAATTGGGAAAGGATTTATTTTTTTTAAGGAAGGAAGCGTTCCAGGCCTAAATTTAGGTACCTCCCCGGCATTTGCCAGTTATGAAGACTGAGGAAAACCTGGAAAAAACCCCAGTCAGGGAGGACGGTCCTGGCGGGATTCGAACCGCAGACCTCCCGCTCACGAGTCCGTGCCTTAACGACCTCGGCCACCCGTGGCGGTCAGAGATGTGTGTCTAAACACTGGTGGAGATTATTTTGAGAAATAAAATTCCTCTACAGAGAGTGAAATTATTTCTCGTATTCATTTGGCCCAGCCTCCTAGTATCATTTTCTTTAGCTCTTTCTTCTTCCCAGATTCAGGTGTTTTCCTCAGCTATTTATTTGCAACTAATACGACAGGTATTCAAAAAGATTTGTAACCATCTCACCCATTGTTGTGCCATTATGTAACTAACGTAGTTGAAAACACCAAAATATAAACAAGGCAAGTTTAAACTTGCGTAGTTACCGTCATACAGTCTGTTGAGTTCAGCCCTGTGTCAAAAATCACGAATATTTCTAAAGCAAGCTTTAAATTCTACATTTTCACACGCTATAAGCAAGAGAAAGAGCGAGGACTTGGTGGTTGTTCGTGGTGATCAAGTGTGTTCATTTGATATCATTACAAGATGAATTCGATCATTTAAAGAAGGACGACAGACTTTGAAAGACAACCCTCGCTCTGGCCAGCCTCGGGACGTTGTGAACGAGAGAACAATTCAAAGAGTGAGGAACTTGGTGGAGGAAAATCGACATATTACTGTTGAAATGCTAAGTATGGAAGTGGAAACCAGTTTTGGCAGCATTGACAGTAAGAGCAGAACGGACTTTCCATCAAATAGTTCTAAACATTTGACAGATGGTGATGAAAGTTGGTTTTATTTCTATACCATCCCAAATAAAGCTCAGAACTGCGTGTGGATAAATGAGAATGACCCAAGACCAGTTGTCCCTCAACAAGATTTTCGTTCTCGGAAGCGAATGTTCAAATGGAAAAAGATAATTTTACTTCCATTGAAATGATTGGAAGGTCTCATATCAGTTGCAACAGAATATTCACCTATCAGGACACCATAGAAATGTTGATGAAGACAAAGACAAGGTAAAGTAGTTTTGAATAGTCCTGGTGAATGAGCAAAAATGTGCAGTGGTTTCTGGTCGAGTTAATTTTCTGTTTATACGTTTATAGGGAATCAGATTAGTATCTCTCTTACTTCCGTACTGAACACATTGTAGGGACGGTTTATTGCACAGCTGTATCGCTCTCATCTTTCTCGCTTGCAATTGTTTGTTACATTTATGCAGCACAATTTTTCTAGAATTAGCTCGGGTATATCGATACAAGGTCATTCGCCAGAACTGCTCAAAACTACAGTACTTCCCTCATTCTCTCTATTTCCTGGTATTCGTATGCCCGAGGTAACTGTGTATTCCTCTTACTAATGAAGTTTCTGGTATTTAAAGAGCTTAAGTGAATGGGTTGAGGAGACATTTTTTGTCTGCTTGAAATTAAATAAATGTATAACAAGATTCTTAATAGATATTTTTGTGAGATGAACATGCCATTTAATTTATATAAACTTTTTTCATTTCAATACATTTAAATAGGGGGAAAAAAAGTAGGCAAAATAAAAACTGGCCCTTTTGACTCCAAATGTACGGGTGTTCATTTCTATCCGACTCTTAAATATATCCGCCTAGATAGAAAAGTAATTTTGCCTATCTTTCGGGCTCTGTTAATTAGTTTATATAGTACATTAGGTTTAAATTAAGATAGAAGGCAGAGTCCTGTAGCAGTTAAGAACATTAGCTTGTTGTGTATGCTTTCAATAAATTCGATTCAATTCAATATGTAGACAGAACTATGTCGGTCTCTTTGAATTTATTGATCATACTCCATATCCACCAGATTTGGCTTCTTTAGAGTCTCATAAAACTTGCCTAAGTTTAGAATTATTCGCAGCAACAGCATTAAATGTAATATTTAAATTTTACAATCCATAATATTGCCTCAAATGAAAGAACTAGGCAGATGTCGACACAATTTGTCTATGTACAAACACTTATGTTACCGCCTTGGCAGCTACAGAAGGCGAAGCAATGTTGGTGAAAGTGGCCCAGTGCTTGGAATACATAATACACTAAAAAAAGGAAAGAAATGGTAAGGTATCCATGAACCGCTCGTGAAGCTGCACGTAGGCTCTCCCCTCCCTGTGCAGCGCCACGCCGGCGCGAGGCAATCTCTCCCCCTCTGCTCCAACCCGCTTGCTGATACCCATGTCGATAGATCATTGTGCGTAACCAGCTCTTGTGTGTTATCTGCAAGCTATTAGTTCATAATTTATTGGCTGATTGTTTACGCCGGCCGCTGAAAATAAGGTGTCACAATACCATCATCAGGGAGAGGGGTCGACGTCCGCGCAATTACACCGGGATTCACCGCTACCTTAACGGAAACAAAAGAATGCTACTATAGAGAGCGCTCGAAAATAGGTTAATTTATACTTATATTAAACCGAGACAACACCCCACAATAACACTAAAACTATTAACTTTTACTAAATACAAACAACAAACAATAAAAAGTTCGTCGGACAGGAGCTGCGTAAACTAAACGAATTCCTCAGCAACTTGAATAACTTTAAAATGAACATAAAATCCAAATTATGGTTTTATTAATTAATAAAATGAAATAAGTTATAGCATTACTGTGTGGTATTAGAAGTGAATCCTTGATATCATCTTTACATTCACTAAAATAGAGAAATAACAGAAAGTTTCGAGTTACGTTGTGTATTTAAGATGATGTTCATATGTTTCAATAAAACAAAAAAATGTTACTATTTAAAAACAATTACAATGTACTAAGTAAATAAAAACAGTCGAAAGTTACATCGATTTTCAGTGACTTTGAAATTTAATTTAAATGTTATTAACATGTAACGTAAACGTTTTCTGAAAGTTATTACAGAGCGCTCTTACACACAAATATAATTCTTAATCACATATTTGATTAATATTTCACATTTGCTATCTTCACGACGATGTTTTTGTAAATATAAAACATATGCATAGTTATAAATACAGTTTACATGCTCAGTTAATTTGTCCTTTTATTCTGAAACAATTGAGAGAACATTAAACACTACGGCGTTTTTTAAAATTCTAGTTTTCAGGTATAGCCCTAAAACTGATGGTTCGATTTTCCTAATTTTTAGGAACTATTTTTATTATTTTATTTAAATAGTACAGATATAGTTTCGTTTCAAAAAATATATTGGTGCTCTCGAGTAAATTGTAAATGTTTGGTTTCAGTTAACCCTCGCCACACACACCTGATTTCATTGATTTTCAGAAACTATTTTTTTTTAATTTTATTTCAATAGCATATACCCAATTTCGTTGAGAAAAAATAAAAATTGCGACCGTTGGGCGATTTTGTATATTTTCGCTTTAGGTTACCCCCACTCCCAGTGGTTAGATTTTGCTAATTAATGAACTCGATAAATTATTTATTAATTGATGGCCATGTGCCAAGTTTTGTTGAGAAAAAACAAAAATTGTTCCCGCCAGAGATGTAAATAAATTATTTTCTTTGTAATTTTTGGTGCCTAGTAAGTAGGATTTATTGAGATTTGAAGAAAAATTTCAAAAATATTTTCATAGATACAGCCGTAATAGCTACTTACACTCCTTTGGAATTCGCTAAAAGCAAAAAATACCTTATTTATCTACGGTTTTAAAATTAATTAGAATATTTTAACTTTACCATAGCTTATGATAGACTTTAAGCTATTTTAAGAACAAAATTGGTTAAAAGAGCACATATGAACACTGTTTCCATTTATTATTTTGTAGAAATGCAATTACTAGCCATACGTCGAACCCCGCGGGCCCACAAAACGTTAAGGCAATATTAATTGCTTGTATTCTTAAGTAAGGAGGTAGCTTTCAAATAGGTAAGTCGAAAACAGGCAGAACACCCATATGCACAGCTGTAGTTTCCCTGGCAACAGCATGCATGAAGGTAGGTTAAAGCTGGCCCGTTTCAGACTATCAAAGAAGGCTATGTAAGCACTGAAAATGTACTAACGGCCCACACTCACTAAAAATATAAACATAATACAGCATATCTATTATAAACAGAATCATAATATTTTATGTATTGTAGTTAATTATGTAGATACTTTGTACGTATACATTTATAATTTTGAATTTAATATATAAAGGAGCTTGCTCGGCTGGAGCAGGCAGTTCAAGTCAGTTTTCAGTTCTAAGTACTACACGCCGCGAGATTCATTCCTCAGTTGGAATTTTTAAGGTGCCCGCAGTTCGTAGTAATTCGACTTTCAGTTTTACGCGTCACGACACTGGTCTGTAAGTTTTACACGCGGCAAATGAGTTTGTATCGGCTTAGTTAAGTCTATCGTACGCAAAACACCAGAGGGCGCGAAAGATTTCGGACATTATAAAGTACCAATATATATTATGTCGCATCGCGTGCTTATTCACACTATTAAACTCCTCTCCCAGTCCAGTTGAGTCCCAATCAACAAAAATAGCAGATTTCACCCCGAGAAACTGTTGTCATAAGCGTGGGCAACAACACCGAAGCGAGCAATAATCAGTCTACTAAACATTAGTAGACCACTCGATGTCAACAGTATATTGCTTCAAGATTGGTGCCCAACCTGGGGCACATAGCCGGAGCCTAAACCCGCTTCAAAATTTGGCACCCAACGTGGCTGCCATACCAAACCGCTTCAAAATGGATGCATTTCGTAACCTGTGTGAAAAATCGTTCTCTGTACTAATTATTCTAAAAAGCAGGTACAAAAAGAGTAGAAACAGAACTCAAAGCACAAATTTCTTCTATTAAAACCGATATATAACGACTTGTAAGTAAAATAAAGCATTATCCCTTTAATTCAAGAATTAAAATTAACGAATAGTACTGTGGTAGCATATATTGTTGGTTATTATTAACATTTTATTCGCTTATGTATTTTTGGAATTTAATAATATTATTATATTATTACTATTATGTAAGAATGCACTACAGTAAAAAGGCATATGTTTCTATATAATGTTGCAGTTTTCACAAACAGTACAATAAACTACAGGACTCTTGTTTGGACGCATGGCCGGCTTAACGGGGATTTCTTGGCGCAGGGAACCATGCTGTTGCCGGCAGAGTCGGATATTCATGGCCCCTTAAATTCAAGAGCATGGATTTCTCACGCAAATTATAACTAAAATAACTACATACCTTCGTCATAGAAGACGGTGGAAATGATATCTCTCACACCTTTTAATTTATTTATTTATTTTTATTCTTCTTCTGCAGTTGCAGCCGATTTTCTTCTTATATTGTTCTTCAGTTCTTCCAACGCTTGAGAGTTATTCCGATATTTTATTTTTAAATCGCACATGGCAAGATCTGGAGACCGCGCTGGCTACAATCCCTTACTGATGATTCTATCTTAAATTTTTTCCTCAATTAGTTTTAACGAGATATAAGCTGTGTGTACTGTAGAGGAATTTGGTTGAAAAATGTGAATATGTACATTCAATATCACACAGTTGTTATGTTATCACATTATCGCGTGGTTACAATTCCTGAATTACAGTTATCTTATAAGGTTTTAATTTTTAAAAGTTACTTGCATTCCAAGCCGAGGTGTGTAATATCTAATTTCTAATGCAAGCTTTCTTTTGACCCCAAATGTACGGATACATGTTCCAACTTTTTCTCCATTGCCAGCAAGTTTTTCTTGTGTAAGAACACGGTGTTTTACTTTCAGTTTCTTATTAAAAACAGATTCCGTTTCCCTAAATCTATTCACAGGATTATGAACAATTTCTCTGTGAAGCGCACCAACATCAGAGAATTTCATCTATAAATCGTCGTCTCACTTCACGACAAGAGTTTGTTGTCACATAGGAATTGTAGTATAACACGTAGTCTCACAAGCACAAAGACTTCGCGTCAACTGATTAGCTGGTACACGGAGATGAGAGAAAGTGAAAAGGGAACTAGAACGGTTAGAAACAGCGCAGGGCAGAGCAGGTAAATCCCCGTTGAGCTGGCCACGCGTCCAAAAGAAGGTGCTGTATATATGTAGGAAAAATTGTTTCACATACTGTTACAAGGGTAAGTCATTAATTAAGCTACAAATGAATATAAAGCAAGGGAATTTTAAATTTTCCAAACTTTTGCATCTTTTTCTCAGAAATTATGAAAACTATACAAACGAAATAAGTATTATTCCTTATAATTATATACTTTTTAGTAATGATTGGATAAAAATCATGTTGACAGGAATGGTTTTTATCACGACCAATTTTTTTTTTTTTTACATTTTAGGTTACGAAATTAGCCTTTACTTTTATGTTTGTGATTAAAATTTTTGTAAAATAATCAGTAGCATTGCTTGTAAAATGTACATATTTAGAAGAAAATATAATTTTGAAAAAAATTAACTTTTGCATTAACCTCAGCATATTCCTGGACCATACTTCGATCGTTATCAGCCTTGAGCCCTTCTTTATCTCTCTTAGCTTCCTCTTAGTTTCCTTTGGTCTTTTGGGAAGTCTCTCCATTTCTAAGTCTGTTTTTTTTTAGGATTTTTTTTTTTGTGAATATCGTTTAACGCCCGTTTTTACTACTGAGGCACCACAAGCGGTAAACACTGGTGATACATGAGATGAAATTATATATTGAGCAAGGGTTTTTTATAAGGAAGGAAACGTTCCAACCTAAGTTTAGGGTACCTCCCCGGCATTTGCCATTTGTGTGGACTGAGGAAAACCTGAAAAAAAAGTAAGGGAAGACCTCCCACTCACGAGTCCGCGCATTAACGACCTGGGCAACGCGTGGCGGTTTTTTAGGTGAATCTTGTCCAATGCGACACAACTTTTCTGCATATTTTGCCCTGGTTGAATGCCCAATCTTACATTTGCCTATATTACCTTCACCAAATGAAATCCTGAGCCATACACCTCATTTTCACGCTTCTGGCCCTGCTATTTTAGTCCATGTATGTTATGACTTTGAGTTTGTCCATGTAAACACTTTGCCAGGCGGTTAACACCTGTTAGACTTTTGCAGATTATTTTTATTATTTCACATGCTGCATAATAATTGTGATGATATTCCTCACCTGTTACTAATGAGCAGTTATTATTTCACCTATTGCACATTTATGGCAGTGTTTACTTAAGATTTCCACATCCAAGTGCCATCAATTGCCACAGAAAGACCTTCACTGCCTCACTGATAAGTTTAGTGTAATTTTGGAACCCAGTTGGTCCTTGGAACGGTCCTTCCGGCCCATTCGCACTGAAGTATAAATGTAATATGTATGTTGCAAACTTATTTATCATAATATTTTATGTATTGTACTTAGTAATGTAGATAGATATCATATATGTAACATGTGAGTTGAATGTCAACAAAATAGAAAGATCCTTGGTGTTTTGTTGCGGAAACTTGTAAAGTCAACAAAAGGATCATAAAACTTCTATTTAGACGAAGTAACCCGAGGGTTGAGTGCGAAGCTTCTTTCTTTTAAAGGCCTGCCGTTATAATGTTAATAAACCTGGAGGACTTTTAAACTCGTTAACGTCTCGAAAGAAGAGATCTCCGAGGAAAATTTACCGGCAGTTTCACGCCCTGAATTGAATGGGACGCTGATGACTTGAGATGTTAAAGAGTATTTTCAAGAACAATTTAAGTGTTATACAATGTTTCTGTGTGTGTGCTTCCGGCAGTGCATATTAAAACTAATGACATTTTATTTCAACACACGTAAAGTGAGTTTATTCTTTAAGTCTGCGATAAAATTGCGACTATTTTTTTGTCACAAGGTGACACTATTAAATGTAATTAAGCACTACAGTCATAATTCTATAGTATACCTTTGAAAAAGGTAACAACCTTTACAAAAATTTAAAGCCAAGTTTAAAAATACTGCACGCCACTGTAGAAAGGATCCCAATACGTGAAATATATTCCAGCTGCCTGCCTCCATCGAGCCGCCGCCGGCTTTATCCCGGAATGCTCCGCTTTTCCGAGTAACCTGGCATCATCGTGTTATTCCAACGTCTTTTCTTCTTATTTTACTCTTCTCCTTCACTTCTTCTTCTTTGTGGCATAATACATTTGCCTTATTAAAGCCCTCACGCAGTGCACCTCGCCGCTTTCCGCTCTGAGTGAATTAGCTATTATGCCAGTATATAACATCATCTACTGTTCATAGCAGGAGTACAATGTAGTCAGATGTTCCAACAGAAGCATAAACGCTAGCAACCGAAAGGATGTTAGTGACAGATTTCTGAGATCATAAGGCAGATGAAAATGCTCGATCTCAGTCGGCAAATAAAGAACCTTAAGTATGCAATTCTGCAGTGAGGTTACTTGAGTTACCGGCCGATATGAGATCATGTTTTGAAATTGGGAACATAGAATCATTGATTCGATTTATTTTCCCGGTCAACGTCAGCACATTTCATTCAGAATGTTACTGGCACTAAACACAGGAAGATCGCTGAGTACGAAACAAAAATGAATATATAAAATTTAACATAAGAAAATTTAGACAAAATAGAGGGTTTCCAAAGAACTATATGGACGACTGCGTTTATTATAAAAGTCCATCACGCTGGAGCGCCGTAAACTAAGCGAATCCCTCAGCAAGTCAAATTTGTGAGGGGTATTTACAGAGCCATAGAGCACAGAGAAATTAGTACCGCTAATTTTCAGAAACTATTTTAGTCGGTCCTGGTGGTATAGTAGTAACTATACTTGCCTTCTAAACCCAAGATCGCGGGTTCGAACCCGGCCAAGATCGATGGATTTTTTCGGGCGTAAAAATCCCAAGCATGGCTTCCTTCGGAAGGGAAGTAAAGCCGTGGGTCCCGTGTCGTACATTTACAGCACGAAAAAGAACCTCAAGCCTGAAAGAAGAGGCCTCTCAGCAAAATTTGTCGGCCGTTTCATGTGGGACGCTGATGACCTGAGCTGTTAAAGAGCGTCCGTAAATAAACCAATAAAAAAAAAAACACACACACACAAATTATTTTTATTTATGTGGTTTATGCCAAGTTTTTGTGTTAAAAAAAACAAATATTTGTGCCACTAGAGAGAATTTTAAACTTTGTTTTTCAGGTAAATATCCACTCCTAACGCCTGATTTCGCTGCTTTTCGGAATATATATTTTTTTTATTTTATATCAATAACATGTTACGAGTTTCATTGAGAAAAACAAAAATTGTGGTTATTACGGCGATTTTTAAATTTTTGCTTTAGGTTAACCCCCACCCTCAATGGTCCAATTTAGCTGGTTAATGAACTGGACAAATCGTTTGTTAATTGATGGTTATATACAAAGTTTCGTTGAGAAAAAACAAAAATTGCGGCCGCTAGAGCGTTTATAAACTCATATATATAAAAAAAATTTCGTAATTTTTGGTGCATCTTGTGTCAACTTAAATTAAATTGTCAGCTATCTGAAGAAATATCTGGAAAGTAGTGTATAATTTCGGTTTTCAAGAATGCCAAACGGTCTGAAACTTTTGTGTGTCATCAAGAAGTACGTTAAGATGTGGGAAGAACGAAAGTTAGATTCTGAACTGTGAAGGCGAAGCTATCAGAAAAGTTTTGTCAAAACTTTTTTTTTTACTAATAAACATTTATAAATATTTTTCATTGCTCACCACGCCTCCCCTGAAATTCTCCAACGCCACCCCAGGAGGGCGCGCCTCCCAGATTGTCAATAAGTACCTGCATACAGAACTGTGTATGATAAAATACAGAGATATCCTGAAAATTCGGCAAGATTTTCGCAAAAGGCTACTTTCTGGACAACAAGCTGCGTTTAGTGCATGGCCACACGTCGCAAATGTGGTTGAATATCTCACAAAAGTCAATGTGAAGTGTATACCTCATTCTCCCTATAGTCCAGATTTAGCCCAGTTACTTTTCCCTTTCCCCCAAATGGAAGAAGCGTTTTCTATCATCATAATATTTTCCAGTATGGCTTTGAAGACAGGCAGAAGCGCTGGGACAGGTACATTGCAACCAAAGGGGAAGAAACATTCATTCTTTATTGAACGGCCCACGCACGCCACTGTCACTTGCTCTTGTACTGTTAAAATCCTCACTGTGGCAGGCAAAAATGTGCTGTTAGCTTGGTACTACTGCTTGCAAAACTTTGTTATAATTACTCCTACAGAAGGGTGTGTTTGTCCGCTATTAACCAATTTAAAAGCCAAGCTCCCTTTGCCTTAGAGAGGGTTCTGTGTTAAACTGCCTTATTTATTTGCTGCCTTTATGGGCAAAACATTCCAAGCGTTGTAACGGAGGGAAAGGGGACGGAAGTAGCCAGCGGGAGAGAGGGGGTGGTGCAGTCCTAGCATGTGCGGGCAAGTGTTAATATCGGGTCAATTGACACTCATTACTAACATCCTAGAGGTATATTGTGTACCTCAGTGATATGCTTTTCCTTTCATGTTGACCGCCTGCACCTATGTCCGCGCTGAGAAAACACAACAGATATCCTGAGGTAACGTAAAATTTGTTGTTCATTTGTTTTATTTACTGCCGCTCTTTAACAGCTCAGGTCATCAGCGTCCCATTCAATTCAGGGAGTGAAACGGCCGACAAATTTTGCTCAGAAGCCTCTTCTTTCAGGCTTGAGGTTCTTTTACGTGCTGTAAATGTACGACACGGGACTTACGGCTTTACTTCTCTTCCGAAGGAAGCCATGCTTAGGTTTTTTTATGCCCGAAAAAAGCCATCGATTCTGCCCGGGTTTGAACCCGCGATCTTGGGCTTAGAAGGCAAGTATGGCTACCACTACACCAGGACCGACACGTAAAATTGGGATTTCCAGTATAGTACTATATGAAAAAATACGTTTTAGTTCATATATCTGTCGGTCCGGGTGGTGTAGTACTAACCATACTTGCCTCCTAAACCCAAGATCGTGGGTTCTAACCCCTGCCAGGATTGATGGATTTTTTTCAAATGCAACATTGCCTATTGACACCAAGATAATGAAATTAGAGGAAATTAGAATATCAGTGACGTTTTTAACACTGTCCTAGTGCAAGTAGTTTACAAGCTATCATAATATGAAAATTTTAAATACCTATAGTTTTCTGCCCCATTTAACCGCTTAGTTGCTAGGCTACGATATTTTTTACATTTTGTTTCCCCTTACATAAATTGCATTGGGTCTTCCTTGACAGTACTTTATGATAGTTCTTGAAATAGGATGTGATGGAAGGTGGTATTTACTAATGATGAAAAAATTGACATGGAGAATGTGGAAAGAATGAAGTTCTGTCTTGTAATGTGTACACTGAAAGATATCCCAATAGACTACTACAGTTTGTCTTCACCGATTATTTCAAAATTGTTGGATTGGTTGAAGGAGATCTGTAGGTTGGGCTGCCCGCGCACCCGATTTGACCACTTTAGACATTTCTCTGTGGGGAAAGCTAAAAGACACTGTGTACAAGGACATACAGACTACGCAGAAGATATAAAACGACGTATTACACCTGACTGTTCTGAAACTTCTGCTGAAATACTGCAACATGTGCAGCAGTCTTTACATGTCCGTCCTGGTGGTGTAGTGGTTACCATACTTGCCTCCTTAAGCCAAGATCGCGGATTCGAACCCGGCCAGGACCGATGGATTTTTTCGGGCGTAAAAATCCTAAGTATGTCTTCCTTCGGAAGGGAAGTAAAGCCGTGGGTCTCGTGTCGTACATTTACGGCACGAAAAAGAACCTCAAGCCTGAAAGAAGAGACCTCTGAGCAAAATTTGTCGGCCGTTTCACGTCCTGAATTGAATGGGACTCTGATGACCTGTGCTGTTAAAGCGCGTCCGTAAATAAATCAATTCTCCCCCCCCCCCCAAAAAAAAATCTTTACATGACAGACTTGAAGTTTTTACTGTGGCTGGTGGCTATCATTTTGAACACAAACGGTGAAGAACAGTTTTCGTATTTCATAAGAGAGTGCTGACACATGAGACAGTAAAAACACTTAAGTAGAAAATTTAAAATGTGTTTCCTTGGAAATTCAGAAAAAAAAGACTAAATAAGAAAAGTAAACATATGAACATCGTAGCTAAGAAGTTAAGTGGAGCAGACAACTGTAGATATTTAAAATGTTAATATTACTATAGCTCGTACAAAAAAAACATCACTGGCATTCTAATTCCCTCTTTGTTTGTTTTCTAGATATACACTGGATTGTTCCATTTGAAAAAATGTAACTTTATTCAAGAAATAAACATTCTAATAATTATTAATATCGGTGTATTGTCTCCAATTATGAGTCCTTGTCTAAACTTCAATTCCGTGAAAGTAGCACGTCAATAGCGCCTCCTATTTCAGAAATATTTGCGGTGCAAGTTTTAGGTGAATGATCCTGTATACTAAATAATAATAATAATAATAATAATAATAATAATAATAATAATAATAATAAAAATAATAATAATAGGTTTATTTAAGGAGGCTCTGTAACCTCTGGTCATTAAGGTTCCATTCAACTCAGGGTGTGAAAAGGCCGACAAATTTTGCTCAAACGTCTCTTCTTTCAGGCTTGAGGTTCTTTTACATGCCGTAAATTCGTCCGTTGACCCTGGACGATTTTGAACCCGAGACCTTGAGTCTATAGTTACCACTAGATCACTAGGACTGACATACTAAATATGGGAAAACTTGCAGGTATTTCAATATCAAACAACATTACACGTGAAGTAATAAGGCTGTTTAGCAGCGATAGTCAGCTGTTTCATTAGTAGTCAGCTGTTACTGAATGACAGGCTAGTGAAGATTCGTGTTATTTCGTGAAGTAGTTGCTTTATTTACATTTTGTGTTTATGTTCTAAATGTCATTTTCTTTACGAACACTGAAAAAGAAAATTGAAATTAAAGAAATGAGTGGATCGACTCCAAGTATTAATTTGAGTCAAACTATGATTTCAAAACATAGAAAGCAAAAAATGTGTTCTGTAGAAGCAGCCTTTAGGGTCAAAGATCATATTATTGACAGAAAACCAAGAATAATTGTTATTTATGTAACTATGTACAATGTTGATAATTGTGACGTGAGTAAATGCTTAGCGTTTGAGCAAAAAGTGATGTTATGACGCATTATATCGCATGGTTTCTTAATACTTGTTTCTATGACGATATTGTTTTGTTTTTGTTTTGAAGAATTAAAATGGAAACGATTGCTAACTACGCAATGGTTGATATTGAAAATATGGATATCATTACAGAAGAAATTATAAAGAAAACAGAGGGTTTGTTAATTCCTCAAAAATGACAAGCGTATACGAAAAGGAATATGACAAATTCTGTACATGGAGAAAAGAGAAACGTGATAGTACAACTGATGAAAACATCTTGTTCATAAATTTTATTGACTGGCAAATATATAATACAATTTTTATTGATTATTAATATGGAAGGAATTTAAAAATTAGTTTCTTAGATTTGATTATATCTTCCAGTAGAAAAGTTGTGTCTTCGACACCTTGGAGTGCGTATTTGAAAGTTAAATGTATGGTGAAAGTGAGAGATAATCTCGACGTTTTATCTTTTGGTAAAGTTTTTGACTTCTTGAGCAAGTGTTGAGTGGAATATAAGTCGAAACGATCAGGTGTGCTCTCTAGATCCGAAATTGATCGATTTATGACATAAGCCTCTAATGATCTACGCTTACTAATGAAGGTATTTATGTCTTTTGCAATATTTGGGGCTTGTAGGCGCCATGAACTACACGATTTGTGTGTTGATCATTTGTTTTATAAAATGATTCTAGTGTTTGAATGTTGGTATGCTTGTTAGGGTGACGATTTTAGCTTTTTCTTACAGTCAGTTGTTTAAAATTTTGTTGTGAAGGCGGTGATGACTTCACGGAATACTGGTTGCTAGGCAACCAGAATTAGCACGATTTATAGCGACATAAGAAGCGTGTTTATGCTAGGACTGCGTAGCAATTGTTGTTTAAATAGGTGCTTTACTACGATATTTTTATTACATTCTCTTTCTCTGTTGTGTATATTCAGTTACTTACTATGAATTATTAAGAATCTAGAAGTAGCAGTAGCAAAATTGTGTATCCCGGTTTATGTAGTGACCTGCCCCTCTTGTGATTATGTAAAACACATTAATAGATGTTGTTTATTGCATGTTTACATATCGCAGCTACCAAGTTAAAGCATAAAACACGTAAAAATAAAAATCTAACACAAAGTAGGCTAAAAACATTAACGGTATTATATAGGGCATCCAAATATTAGGTAAAGTTTGTGTAGAGAATGTGGAAATTTTATATTTATTATTATTATTATTGAAAAGTAAAATGTTTTATAGGTTAGATATTTTTTTAAGTACAAATATGTCTTAAATACTAGTTACACCCCTTGCTAGGCTTAGAAGCTGTTAAAACTCATTACATGACACTTTAAATCCCATGGTACTCGACCAAATGCTCGAACCTTCAATTTCAACACTTACTTACGTAATTTTTTGATTGCCCCATTAAGAAATAAAACATTTAAACAAAATTACCGTTTATTGCAGTTGTAGCACTTTTTTTGGTGCACGTTTTAAAACATCTGCGGCATTTGTTCAGTCCTCTGTGGAACAAACTCAATTAAAAACACTCTCACCAGCTCCCTGTGGCATTTCAAAATCATTTCAGTTGCCGCTTGAAAGACAAATGTTTACAATGAAATATCGCTTGACGCAACGCCCATCGGCGTTCCTTTGTTTCGATCTGTATCGACTGTCATTTCTTTTGAGTCGAGACAAATCGATTACCTACGCCATTGCTCGAGGCTTTACGACAAATCATAAGAACTTTTCCGTTTACAGAAAAAGGGGAAGAAAGCTAGTCATGTTGCTCTGGGCAGGGGATTTAAAATCCCTTTTGGTTTGATTTTCCTAAGGCACACGTTATTATAGCTATCCGATATGTTCCGGTAGTTATTGCGATTTCACCACCACTCACTCGACACTCAACACGTCTGTCTGTCTGTCTTTGTCACTCAACAACGGCACGCAGCAGAAATAAAACAAAACAAAACAAGTTCGTCACGCTAGCAAGCTACAGATATCTGCCTGACACCGCCGCGCGAGCCACCGTTACGCTAGCCCCTCCACTCCCGAACTGTTCCTCCCTTCGTTCTCTTCCATTCTCCTCCTCTGTTTCTCTCTTCCACGTTCGCGACCACAGCACCACACAAACGATTTCTCTGCCTTCCCTCTCATACCAACACACATACAAACCACCCTTTACCCTCCCGAGCCGACCTTTACGGTCTACCCACACCACAAGTTCACACAAAAGCTTCTTTTTTATATTATACCCCAGTGGTGGGAGGTTAAGCAGCTCTGAGCTTGGTCACTACTTGGATGGGTGACCGTATTACAATAACTGTGCATTATTCAAATAATAAACTGTGGGTATCATCCCAAATGCTTATTTTAACCCCAAAACTTAAAATCTGCATATCATTTTAGGTTTAAGCGTAAGCGGTCAGAATGTATTAAGTTTGTTTAGCTGTAAGCACAGGAAATGATAAGCATATACATAAACAACACTGTCGTCACGCTGTTAATAAACACTGATAGTGTTGTTATTCTCAGCATGTCTAGGGAAATGTCAAAGATTTCAACATACTCAGCGTCACTAGTGCAGTATCTATAGATGTAATGACGTAAATTTAGACTACCCTAAGGGTAGAAAGTTGAGGTGTCACGTGTTAGGAACGTGAGGGAATGTTCTGTAGGTCTGCGAGAAGCCCGAAGCAATGAAACTTCATTGCTTCGAACGGTAGTCCGTGGGGTGCCAGACTTTCGATAGAAATGTATTAGATTGGAAGATTCGCCACGTTGTCCTTGAAGAGCATTACGTTGATTTTATTCAATCACTGCTTGAGGAAATTGGCTGCAGAAGTCAGAACAAGTCACATATTGACATGTTGACTTGTGCTGCAATAGGGCGCTCCTTCTCAAACAGCAACGAAAGTGGCTTAGCTATGGATGTTCAGTGAAATGTAACAGCTGGTGATAATCCTCGTACATTGTTTCCATATTTCCTACGTCATAGTCGTGACATTATAGTGACGTTACAAGCAGGTGATGTGATGTTATCAATTACATTATTTTGTGTATCAAGTAATTTTTACTGTCTTATTGATTTAGGCTCAAGACTTTATTGCGGTTTTGCAGGAGTATGTTCCGAGGAGAATAATTCTAAAGTAGTGTTTTTAAACTATGATCCACGAGGCCATCCCAGGAGAAACACAAAGTTCAAACGTACCGTTAACAATTCTTAAACGTGTAGATACAAACAAAAATTCGATGTATATTTACAAGGGCATTCAAAAAGTTTTGCAAAGGCCACCTTAAAGTTCAAGCTAAGGACAGAATTCGAAAACTTACCCTCACAATTCTTCAAAGTACTCTCCATCTCTCTCCACATAACGTTGCAGACAATGCAACCACTTGTCAAAAGCACTGACTGAGATATTGTCAACAGAGCTGAATTTATAGCTTGAGCAAGGCTCTGTACTCGACCAGCAACGAAAAATTTCACTCGAGGAAACAACTGGAAGTCGCACGTGCAAGGTCAAGGCTGTAGGGTGGATGGTCAAGCAACTGGACTTTAGCGACTTCCAGTTTCCTCAAATTTGCAGCTGTTCTGTTAGGAGACGCATTGTCGTGCAAAAGCAACACTTTGAAGTTCCTATCTTTGGCCACCACCTCAGCTCTTTAAATAAAGGATCCAAAATATAAGTGACATAGTATTCTCCATTCATTGTTATTCCTTCTGGCATACAGTCAACCACTAATATCCTTCATAGTGAAGAAAACGGTGAATATTCGCTTCCCAGAACGAAAATCATGTCGAAGAACAAACTGATCTTGGGTCATTCTCATTTACCCACACGCAGTTCTGAGCTTTATTTGGGGAGGTATAGAAATAAAACCAACTTTCATCACCAGTGCATGTATCTGTCAAACGTTTAGGAGATTTGGTGTAAACATGCTCAGCAGTTTCCTTGCACATTCCTTTCTCCTCTTCTTCTAGTCATCGGTTAGGGAATGTGGAACACATTTTGCACAGATTTTTCACAGTTTTAAAAGTTCATGGAGCATATGTCAATGCTGCCAATACCAATCATTTCAGCAGTAATAAGTCCCTCACTCTTTGAATTGTTCTCTCGTTCACAGCTTCCCGAGGCCGGCCAGAGCGAGGATTGTCTTTCAAAGTCTTTCGCTCTTCTTCAAATGGTCGAATCCATCTAACAATGGTGATCACCATGAACAGCTACTAAGTCGTTGCTCTTTCACCAGCTTATAGCGTGTAAAAATGCAGAATGTAAAGTTTTCTTTAGAAATATTCATGATTTTTCACCAGATATTCATACAGGACTGAATTCAACAAACTGTACGACAGTGACTAGGCAAGTTAAAATTTTTATTTATGAATATTTTGATAGCTTAAGGTCCAGTGTTGCCAGCTGCATTGGTTACAATTTTGTACATATTATTGTCCAACAATGGATAGGCTGGTTGCAACACTTGTTTGAATGCCTCTCGTATTGAGGTAAAGTAAGTTAAAATCAAATTGAAGGTCTTTGTTTGCTACGGAGAGAGTTTTTAAATTGATAAGAACACGTGGACCTGGCAACACTCATACGAAACTTCATAAATCTCCAAGGCAACAGCTACTTGCCTCGACTGCCGGACTATCAAAGAAGGCCATGAAAATAAACAGAAGTGAATAACCAAGCCAATGCTTGTTTACAGTTGCTATACTTTGGATCCTAAATTCCCCTGACGTCACCTTACGCATGATTCGTTTCAAATACAACCAGGAACGCATTTGCTTTTGTCAATTCGTTCAGTTTCAATGTGGCGATGAGGGAATCGCAAAGATTTAGCAGTGGTTTTATCATTCGGGAAAATGTCCAGATATTTCATTCCTATCTCGGTCTGTTGCACAACAGAGAACGTGGATCCAGTCAGTGATATATTGTTCTAAATGCCTTAAGGGGATGCCCCAGTGATTTAAGAATTACCTGAATCCGACGTGATAGCAGTGTTTTAATAGACATTCAGTGAAAAGAGAGATTTCCCGAAGCCAAACGTCTGTTAAAGCTGTAAGGCTTTACCCAAAATTAATGCTTTGGTTTGTATGTTAATTTTAACTAACGAAATATTTCTATATTTGAACTAGCGCCCTTTCTGTGACAAACATAGGCGATACAAAGACCCAGCATGCATTGTGCAGTTAATAGTGATTTTCCAAATAATTGTCAATAGAGACGTAAGGGGAGACTTAGGTGAATTTTCTGTTACTGTGTAGGCCAGACCTAGTCTCAACACGTTTGATTATGTCTGCTCTACCGCGATTTTGTACAACTTGAAGGCCAACAGAAGGACTGGTATGCAAATTACATCAATTTAAGACGAGATCAGCGGCACTATGTAATTAATAGAAATTTATTCACTTGTATGTACCTTTTTCTTAAAAAGTACAACAGATTTCTGAGTGAAATTTTTACTCTTTAGATAATAAGTTCTAGTAGAGAGAATTTATTTTTTAAAATTAGGCTATACTTTTTTGTTACAATAATTTTTTATAAAAGTAAATCTATATTAATGTCTTATGCAAATGACTTGAAACTAAAACTCAGTAATAAATCTAATAATGCAAATCAGTTGTTAACATTTCATGCTCTATTTTCATTAGTGTATGATAAAAAGGTACATATGTTGTAAATGTTTCACTTACAAATAAAATATCGTTAAAGTTCATACAACTAATTGTCAATTTACATATTAATTCATTTTTTACACCTGCATCTTCACACAAAGTAATATTACCACCATAGGAGACAGTTGAACCCAATACTGTAGTTAAAATATTCAAGTTAATAACTATATTAATATTTCATTTGTTGTCTTCAATATCTTCTATATAACTACCAGATATGTTTTTCTTGCAAGCACTAGGGGGAATTTAAATAATTGGTTTATCATTTACTGATTTATTCTCTTCATAAATAGGCCTATTATTTTCATTATCACTAATACAATGCTTTACTGGATAGGTTTTGTAATACCTTTTTCCTTTGTTTTTAAATGTTGATAAACCATGGTGGGCCTAGGCATGATATTAGATATATTTAGGAAAGAAAACTAGGATATATAACTTGTGAAACTCAAAACTTACCAATTGCTTCAAAACTTAAACACACAAGCAGCCAGCCATTACTGGTATTGACATTTGAAACAGTAATTTACCTACAAAATACATAAAACTACTAACAAATAGTTTCAGAACCGTTTTTAATCAATAGTGCAGGATATTTAAAAAAATTAGTTTGGCACATAAAACACATTAAGTAATTAAAAAGACTTATAACTGACTTTTCCAACCAAATTAAGCAGAATAATGCAAATAATTCATGGGAATAAATAAATAAACTTTAAAATTTTTACAAATTTTGACTTCTGTCCTTACTTTAAAATTCTTGTATTTCGCTATTTTTAGTTGTATTGTGTTAATATAGAGTTATTTTAACATAATACAATTACATTGTATTTTAAAAATTCATTCTTAGTCCTGTTTTAGTTTCATTTAGTTATAGATCGGTAATCTTTAATTTTACCGAGTGCGGTGGCTTAGGCGGTAAAGCTTGGAGTTCACATTCAGGAGCCGAGCTCAAGTGGCTTGAGAACGGTCATTATGTCCTTGGTTTTCTCGTAGTGTCCCCTGGTCGCTTAAGAGAAACCTGGATATTCTCACTTTTTATGTAATTTCATTACATTGGTTCTGTTGCACAGTAGAAAGTGACACTGTGATGTGGACAGTTGCGGCGTGACGGTGGTTGGCGCTTTGGTTATGTGAGCAGACTGGAGTGCGTGGAGGGTAGAGACTCTGCCGGGGTCGGCAGTTCTATCTGAAAACAATGCTAGGGGCACCGTACCTCATGGCCCGGTGTCTATATTATCCCATACCTTCCTCTCGGAGGTTTACCCACTGGGGCTGTAGGCAGAAACCAGGCTAAAGTACCAAAATGCCCACCTATGACCCTAACAATCTAATTCAATACAACTTAGCTATTCATTTAAAAGAATTTTCTCTCTATTCCTACGTAATTGCGGCCAAACGACGCGTAGCTTATTACAATAGAGAAAGAGTAGACGAAAAGCTTATGAAATGTCATTTCAACTTTAATGACCGCCACAAGTGACGAGATCGCTAAGGCGCGGACTTGTTAGCGGGAGGGCTGATTTGGTTCCCACCAGGACCGTCCTCTCAGAATGAGTTTTTTTTACTCAGTTTTCCTCAGCCCTCATAAATGCCAAATTCCGGGTAGGAAATCTTGTTCCCTGAATGCGTTTCCCTCCGGCAGCCTTTGAAGAAACATATCAGTTGGACGTGCTATCTGGTTTTGCGCCTTCGATTCAGATAAAGTGCAACAAACAAACGGTGTTGTCACGCCTTACTGCGCGGGTGAACGCGTGATTCCGGGTCAAGAACTTATTGCTGAGTATTGAGACAAGAAAGCGAAATGCAAGTTTTCCTACAAGGCGCCACAAGTACGTTCTTTTATATGTTAGGAGTGCTTGGAATGTTGCAGGTTTTCCTTGCCGGTTGAAGTTGTAGATTTCTCGCCCAAATATTTCACTTTTGAATTCATCAAATTTCCCCAAACAGTTTTGATTTTGTTTCTGCCTTTTTGGGTGTTTCAGACTCTCTCCTGACGATTTTTCAGACTGATGGCTACTCAGTACTAAAATTTTGCCTTCTCGCTTATGGGTCGTTTACTTACTTTTTTCCTCACAACAAAATCATGCACTATTTTCTGGCACTTCTTGTTCAGAACTGTTGTTTTGTTTTTAGGCTTGCTAATAGATCTGGGCACAAACTCCGTAGTATCGAAATAATGCTGCACTTCAGTATCATGCATTTCGTTCACTTTAAGCTTAATATCATCCACTTTCTTATTATCAATCACTGGCACACTTTTACCCAAAGACGGCGCATATTTCGCTTAGTAGACACTGCCCCGATGAACTTTATTCATGAACAGTAACGACACAATTGCGTCACTCCACTTGGACTAGATTAAGGGCTGTCAGTAGCTAAAGCTAGCACGCAATTATCTACTGCAGAGCAAGAAAGGCGATTGGATGAAGGGCGAGGACTTTGAAAGACAACCCTCCTTCTAGCCGGCCTCGGGAAGCTGTGAATTGGCAAAATATGCTAAGAGAAAAGCTTCCCATAAAGTTCGGTAATTCACGGATATAATTTCTGTTTATTTTAATCTTTTCTGACGGTAACAGAAAAAAACAAACAAACAAATAAACAAAAATATCATTTGGAATAAAACCGGGCGACTAAGTTTAGGGTACCTCCCCGCATTTGCCATTGATGATAACTGAGGAAATCCTAGAAGAAATATCAGTGAAAAAGTGGTCCTGGAGAGAGCCGAACATCCAAGTTCAAGAGCCTTTAATTTATCACCCTGGGCTCTAGGGGAAGGAAAAGAAAAACCCTATTCTATTATAATATTATTTATAACACTTTTACAATACTGGATATTTCCTTTTAAAAGCAGTTACTTTTGTTTTAAAAGATTATGTTTTAAACTTTAATCATTTTATTAATTTTTTTTACGTGAGAAAACATTCTCTGTTGGTCCTCTAATTATTTGTAATTAGAACGTAGTCTGCAAATAGTTTTGTATTTTCTTGCAGGGAAAATCTTTTTAAAAAATCTTTCATAAGTAGTTAACTAAACTTGGTACGAGCCGCCACTGATATAACACCGACCTCTAGTCTCTCTGTATACTCTTCCTAAAGAGAGTGGGAGAGGAAGAAAGAAAAGAGACAGAGAGAATGAAAAAAAAAAAAAAAAAATCACCCCCCTACAGCTGATGCGCACGCGCAGAATCTACTCCTAGTTCGGGACGTGACGTCACTGCGAATAGCCGGTGACGTCGGGTGACGTAAAACTTGTTAGACCGCTAGGTACAGAGCGTCCGAATGTTATGTTGCTAAAACTGGTTGACAAAGGTGTCGGAAGGCGCGTAAAGTGGTGCTCGGGGTGAAGGTTTTACGTCACGTCTGGTTGCTAAGTGGGAATAAAAAAATACGAGAGCTGAATGGAAAAAAAAAAAAAAAAAAAAAACTCTTGTGTAAGCATTGCTTTGGAATATTTTTAGAAATGCGATGTGGAAGAAATTCTCTAATTACACTAGCGAACAAAAAAGTACTTTGTCATATCTCCATATTTGTTTCTTGCGGAAAATGGTGCGGTGATGGCGAAACATTTTAGGTCAATTGAAGGTACTTGTTTTTGAAAATAGCAATAAAATGATTTTATATAAAGTGATTATAACACTAGAAATAACAAAACACAAGTCGTCATAGGTCTTGAAAATAGTGGCTGCCTGGTGGTTTTTCTTGGAGTCAGAATTGTTGTCCCTCTTCAGAAATCAGCAACCCCCCCCCCCCGAAAGTGCAGAATCCCCTACCTTAATAACGTTTCTCCATTATGGCTCTGTCCTGATAAAATGTTCCTGTCCATTATTTACAGCACCCAACTTTTCAGGGGAAAAAAAGTCAAAGTGTGAATGGAGGAAATTCACTTTTAGTACCACTTTACAGTCCATTTCTATATAATACTGTAGTATTGTGTCCGCTAAAGATTTTCATTGTTCATCTTTTCTATTGTCAAGAACCTGTACTTCCTGCCTTGGAAGCACGTTCCACATTTTATAGTTTACTTTCACAAAATTTCGTCTTTTAAAATATTCCTTATCTGTGGGTCAACGAACATTTGCCTAGTCAAACTGGGCCTTTTTATTAGAGACTGTAATTCAAAAAGTTTCAGCTGTAGCAACCTCCAGTCCAAAATCTCTGCTTGTTTTATCCCCAAATTTAAATCCCACACTAACTCAACTAAACCTAACTGATTGAACAGCTCTACTGGAGGGTTTGTAGGTTGAAACACTTGAACTAAGGACTTATTTGAATGTTCACCGCTGTTACTATCAGTTTCTCCAAATCAATTTGATTGGTGATGAGGGGCTGCTGTAATTGCTGATGGCATATTTGGATTTGGCTTTCTCAGTCAAAGTTGATACTTTTACCATTAGAAATAAAAATCTTTAGCTTGACTTTGATGTTCCCGCCAAATCAAAGGCACGGATGATTTTTTATTTGATTGATTGATTTATTTATGGACGCTCTTTAACATCTCAGGTCATCAGCGTCCCATTCAACTCAGGGCGTGAAACGGCCGACAAATTTTGCTCAGAGGCCTCTCTTTCAGGCTTGAGGTTCTTTATCGTGCCGTAAATGTACGACACGGGACCCACGGCTTTACTTCCCTTCCGAAGGAAGCCATACTTAGGATTTTTACGCACGATTTTTCGATCGATCCTGGCCGGGTTCATATAACTACTTTCTCAAATTAAAGGTACAAGTAAATTAGCATGTTTTGGAGCCCACTTTTTTTTTTATCTTAATCACCAATTTTGCAACGAAAGTAGTGGAAGTAAGGACTTTTTATAATTTAATATATTTTTTCATTGAGATTTTGGATGAACTTTCCAGAAACATAACAAAAATTATCTGGGTGATTAAGTCTCTCACTTTTATCCATGTTGAACACAGAAATAAATCGACTAACAATAACACCTTGCTTCAAACAACTACAGCACATCAAACCAAAACTCCAAGTTTTACTCGGAACAGTTTTAAAAGAATCAATAATACGTTTATCAGTATATTTATTTCTCAAGATTTTTAAAACAAACTTCCCTTCCGGCCCTCCCATCCCAGCAAGGGACTTGCGGTAATAAAGTTGAACGTGATATACACAATAATTTAGGGATTAGGGAACTATCACCAAGTACAAACATTATCAACAGTAAAAATTATGTTTTACCCTGCATATAATTATTTATTTAGCATCATTCTACACAATTTAAGTAATATAACGTTAATGTATACTGCACATGGTATTATTTTTGTCATAGTCGCGATTAGAATATAAATAAAGGCTGAGACATGAAGGAACATTGCGGTTTCTAATGTCAAAATTGACAATAAACTCTCATTATTGTCCCGGAGGTATAAATCGCATTCCCTATTGTTATAAGTACTCAAAACAAAAATTTTCGTGATATTTTTACAAGGGAGGAAAAGTTGATAAGACACACTCCCCCGCGAGAAAAATATATTTCAATCACAGACGAGTTGGGAAAAATCATCGCACAGTTTTTTGGCCAATGGTGTAGTCCACGTTGATTACCTCGAACACAGGACAAAAATAAACTGAGATCAATACATTTTGACGTTCCGAAATTTAAAATAACGATTAAGGAAAATCCCAATGCGAAGTGTCAATTCGCGACATCTTCTGTACAGTCCAGACTTGATACATTACTAGCCGAATGTTTTCCCCAAGTCTATGGAATACCTCTTGGATATCAATAAGCAGACAATAATACAGTATTCTTATATAATCTTCGTAAAAATAGAGGATGAGATTTTTATATATGCAAATACATTCATTTTCAAACAAAAAGTTAAACTGAATTCTAGTGGCATCAAAAGGGAACTTAACGGAAGTTTAAAATAAAACATAGTTAAACATAAAAATACAAAATGTAAACGCAATTCATTCGAAAATCTGATCGTTTAGTGAGATAAAACTTTTTGACTGTAAGTTGCTCTTTTTATCTTCTTACAATGTTGTGATATGCGTTAGGAACGGAATGTATTAGTTAGTGTTCGCTCAGGAAAGTAACATGGCCACGTCTCTGGGACCTCTTTCACTAATAGAGATTGGGGAGAAATTGAGAGGAAATTATTTATACATGAGAAACAGAAATAGTTTCAGCTGAGTCTTTGATGTACCTAATTAACAGTGGCAAAAGCGTAGAAATACCAAGGTCCTATTCCACAAAAGTGGGTCTTTTTGTTGATTTATTTTATTTATGAACGCTCTTTAACATCTCAGGTCATCAGCGTCCCATTCAATTCAGGGTGTGAAACGGCCGATAAATTTTGCTCAGAGGCCTCTTCTTTCAGGCTTGAGGTTCTTCATCGTGCCGTAAATCTACGACAGAGGACCAACGGCTTTACTTCCCTTCCGAAAGCAGCCATATTTAGGATTTTAAGCCCAAAAATCCATGGATCCTGGCCGGGTTTGAACCGCGATCTTGGATTTAGAAGATAAATATGGTTACCACTACACCACCAGGACCAACAGACATAAAAAAATATTAAAACAAGTCAAATACATACAAGTCCTTGTAAAATATGATCTTGTAACTTTCTGTTCCACGACATTAGTAAAAAGTTACAAATGACGTTAGCTGTGCGATTCTTTTCCCCGCAGTGTTTTGTCTATGGGCGAGCGTGGGTTGATCTGAAGCCTAAAATTTAAAAATCGTTCTAGCGGCACAAATATTTGCTTCTTCACAACAAAATTCGGTATATACCATTTAAATAAAAGAAGAAAAATATTTTCCGAAAATTGGGGAAATTGGTTCAATAGGAGTAACGGTACACTTGAAAATTGAAATTTAAAAAGCGCTTTTTTATTTTTAATTTTCTCTATATTGTTTTAAAATTAAAGGACAAATTAACTCAGCATATAAACTGTATTTATAACGATACATATGTTTTATATTTAACAAAAACATTGTCGTGAAGATAGTAAATGTGAAATATTAATCTAATATATGTGAGAATTATATTTGTATGTAAGAGCGCTCTTCAGAAAACTTTTACGTTACATGCTAATAACATTTAAATTAAATTTCAAAGCCACTGAAAATCGATGTAACTTTCGATTGTTTTTATTTACTTAGTACATTGCAATTGTTTTTAAATAGTAACATGTTTTTGTTTTATTGAAACATATGAACATCATCTTAAATACACAATGTAACTCGAAACTTTCTGTTATTTCTCTCTATTTTAGTGAATGTAAAGATGATATCAAGGATTCAGTTCATAAACACGATTACATTTAAAAATGTTTTAAAATACTCACACAGTATAACTTTGTCTATCAGTGGTCATATATTTCATTGAACTAATACTATATCATTAATTTCTGTGTTTAATCTCAATAATAACAATAATAATTATAAAAATGCGTTTTTTCTTTTGTAATACTTATAGATTGCAAGAATTCTAATTTTGTTTCCCTAATACCACACAGTAATGCAATTTCTTTGCATTAATTAATAAGGTCATAATTTGGATTTTATATTCCTTTTATTAAAATTTATTCACAAATACTGGATATTTCTTTTATTAAATTTATTTTTAATGTATGCTCTTTAATATCTCAGGTCATCAGCGTCCCATTCAATTCAGGACGCTTGTGTTTAATGAATTAACATCAAAATGACTTGTAACCATAAAATATTTATAGACAGAAAGAAAAAGTTATGACTGTATATGCAGATGTTGCTGCTGCCCTCTATTAGCATGCGAATCAGGTTACTTAATAAACAGCTTTGTGTTTTCCTAATTACGGCACGATGAGGATTAAAGGTTTTATTAAAATCGCCCACAAATGTTGAGACACACACATTGCAATTTTTACCTTTATTCTTGTGTTTATACGTATATTTTCTATTCATGGACAGGTTTCTATCTGTCACCGTCAGCTGTTATGCCAGAATCTAATATGTTTCTTAAGTGAAGGAAATGATGCGGGTTGCGCAATGTAGCGGTACGAGGGATAATAAAAGACGGATAAACACAAGCGGAGGACAGCTAAATCGCAAGATATTCCAGAAATGTATTTACGTAATAAGTTGCGTAAACTGTGACATAACTCTGTAAGTTTCGAGCACCATTTTAACAGAAAACAATTGCAAGAGTATTTTATTAGGAACGCTGCAGATAATAACTTCTTTTTTGAAAATAATTTAATCCTTTTACAGGTTGCGGTGCTGTAGCAAGTACTGCGTTGTATTAGACAAAATGGTTTCTTCCGGGTATTCGGGTTTTTGTTCCATCACCTGCCTGTTTCACCACCATCACCTCATCGTCGTTAATGCAATGCATTTAGCTGCGGGGTGTCCATCGAACAAATTAACTATGCGACAACGCTTTGCTAATGACAACATTGAACATACATTTTCAAACAACAGTTGTAAAAATTGTTTAATAAAATAATGCAATTGTTCAAAGTGCTTTTATTGTGTTTTTAGAAGGTAAGGGGGGAATAAAAGACGAACAGCTAAGTAAAAAACAAGAAAAACGAAAGAATCGCATTATTTATCAACGCGATAAACATACTTGACTGATTTTTATATGATGTTCTTATAAACCTTTTTTAGGCGTTCAACGAATAACAAATATTATACTAAATAGTAAAAAAAAGTTACAATTTTGTAAATTATGGATGCACTTTTTACTTAAATTTTTTAATTTCTACTTTTTTAAAATAATATCAACACGTAGTATTTTTAATTTTTTTTATTAAATTAGTTAATATTCTGTTAAAAAAATTTACTAAAATTTTCGAGGTTTTTGCTAATACATTTATCACGTAATGGGGCATTTGCATGAAAAAATTATTTTTTTTAAAAAAATTTCAATTATATATACAAAAATTAAGAGAGATCATTTTTGCAGAAAAAATAGGATTTCAACACCTTTTTACCCTGATGTTTTTTTCTTTTATTTGTTTGCTTACCGACAATTAGAAGAGAAAAAAAACATCCCTACAGCAAATATTTACCAATTATTGATTGAACTGAGCAAACAGCATAATGGGGTTGTGACAGATAATTTTCAAAAAATATTTTTAAATATAACTATTGTACCACTTTAAGCGTAACTAAAACATTCGGAATATCAAAAAATTCAAATAATAAAAAACATGAACATTAAAATAAAAAAAAAAATGAAAAGTACTATTTGGACCTGCTTTTTTTATTTGTTTATTTACGGACGCTCTTTAACATCTCACGTCATCAGCGTACCATTCAATTCAGGGCGTGAAACAGCGGACAAATTTTGCTCAGAGGCCTCTTCTTTCAGGCTTGAGGTTCTTTATCGTGCCGTAAAGGTACGACACGGGACTCACGGCTTTACTTCCCTTCCGAAGGTAGCCATATTTAGGATTTTTACGTCCGAAAAAAATCCATCAACTCTGGCCGGAATTGAACCCGCGGTCTTGAGTTTACGAGTTAAGCATGGTTACCACTACACCACCAGGACCGTGTCCTGCATGTTGTGGATTAAGGCATATGAGCAGGATTCGGTGAATATGGTGAGTGCGGCACATAATGAACCCCAGCGATGCCAAATTTGCGGTCTTGTGTTGTTGGCGTGAGGCCAGGAATTGTCATGTTGAAGCAACGCCCCTGTCGACCACTTTCTCTTTAGCCGTTGCTAAATACTGAGTCTAAGCAGTGTCAGGGTCTAGCAGTACACCTCGTTGTTGACAGTCGTTCCTTAAGGAACCGTATACCTGAAGTGTCAGAAAAGACGACGATCATCTCCTTGCCCGCAGGTGGAGCAACACGAAAATCATGGGCCGGGGACTCCCTGAATGTTTCTATTGCTTAGATGGACTTTCTTCTCTGTTGGTAATGGCACCACGACTCACCACCAGCTTCTTCAAAATATCCGAATCTTCATCATGCATTTGCAGTAGCCGACGACAGAATTCAACCATTTTGTCCTTTGTGCTTGTGTCAATTTCCGTGGAATCCAATGTGATCACACCCTTTCATATTCAAATCGTCATGAATAATGGTGTGCAGGGTTGAGCGCTCATCAAAGGTTATGCGCCTATCAGCCATAGTCAATTATCATACAACCTCAACGTTCCTGGGGGACCTCGATGTTGACGGTCGATCAGTATGGCGAACCTTGACCCAGTTGTGAACGGTCTTCTGTGTTGGAACTTCTGGACCAAACACCGTCTATGCACTTCTGCAGTTTTGACGCCTTCCACAAGAACAATGTAGTCCAACTTGTCCACGTCGTTCTCTACTTGACAACAAACGAACACTGTCCTATCGCTTAGAACTAGTATCCATCGTTTGCATGGTTTACTTGTATCAGTTAGTCGCCCTAAGAATTGACGCACCTAGAGATTGTGCGGTGTTCGCAAAACACTGCTATTGTAAATAATTTTTGAATATTCATTGTAATATCGATTTTTGTAGTACTTTATTTGAAATTCAACAAATTTAATAAATTAAAAAAATAATCCATTATGCTAGTAATAATTTAACAGTAAGTGATCGACTTTTTGGCCTATCAGTAAATTTTTAAAAATTATTGTTAAACAAAAATCGCATCTAGAACCTTTTAAAGTTTCAGATTTCTGTGTTTGATAGTGACCGTTGCTTATATAAACCTAAATTCACCACACACTAAAAGCCACAACGTTAACGTTAGTTGAACTTGAAAAGCGAGAGTGAATGGTGTACTTTATGACTATCGTTCGCAAGTTTCCAGCATTCCGGCGCACTCGATGTGAAACATATGAACATAGGCGCGTGCTTAACTTGCACCCCACTAAACCGCCGATCGCGTGACCCCGGTGCGATTTTCTTTTGTTATTTAATGACGCTGTTTCAATGGAAATGGTTTTGTCAATAGGCACATGATAATTCACGGTGACAAATGACAATCAAACAGCTTCGTGATGCGAGCAGATATAAAGCTCAGTGTCATGTTTATATCCTGTTTTATATTCTGCCACCCTCTCTAGCACGCTACAGAGGAGGAAATCGCTTCGTGTAAACCTCGCCGGTTTTAATCCTCGTTTGAACTGGCTTCTTTCCTGGTTCAGTCACCGGAAAATGTCGAGTTAAATTCATTAGGAATGCTTTGGACTGGCCTTGCTTTGATTTACTTGCACAGTCATAAAAAAAAGTTGTATTATTAGTTTTGGGTTTGAGATTAAGTACGACTTGCAACTTTTATCTTCTTTTCTGTTTTTTTTTGTATTTTATACTTTCTGATAATTACATCAATTTGCTCATACTGGGTGGACCAGTCAAAAGTTTCACGGGCAGAATGAGAAACTCTCTAGCGGTAAATGCACTCATTGCTCCCCGTGTTCATTTCATTTATTTTTCGGAGGGCTAGCAAACACGGAATTAAAACTAAATATTTAGGCAATAATTATGAATTAATTCATGTCTTCTACCCCTGATTAACACCAAGTGCTGAAATCTGTGCAAGTTTACGTTTAAGCACAACTAATATCTAAAATTAAATTTCTTTTTCATATGGCAAAAGGGATTTCTTCCTCTTTCGAGAGAAGGAAGTAAGGGACAGTTCAAGCATTCACTGCCAGAGCGCTTCTGATTATTCATGAAACATTCGTAAACTCTTGGCTGGTCCCCACTGTTATCCTTGTGATGAATAATTAGACATTTTACATATAAGTAGTCAGGAAGGAAGAAAATAAGCGCTATCATAAAGAGTTACATAATGTATTCTATTTGTTTGTGCCTCTCTTTTTGGCGCTCGGCAGCCGACCGTGTGCTGCTTCGCTCTAACTTAGTTGGTAGGTTACCGCCACGGTATTATTGACGAAAAGCGAAAGAACACAGTGAAACTAGTAATAAAGATGTATAAATTAGATTTACGTAACGTGTTTACAACGAAACAGGAGTTGTTGCTTCTGAAATTTGGGCATTTATTAATATTATTATTTTAATTTTATTTATTTATTTTTTGCAAATTCCGAAGAAATGCACTTATTGTGCATTATAAAATGAAAACATGTTTTTAAAAATTTATTCAAATCAACATTAACCCTACTTACTAGGGACCAAATTTGATAATTTTGTTTTATTTATTTACGGACGCTCTTTAACATCTCAGGTCATCAGCGTCCCATTCAATTCAGGGCGTGAAACGGCGGACAAATTTTGCTCAAAGGTCTCTTCTTTCAGGCTTGAGGTTCTTTATCGTGCCGTAAATGTACGACACGGTACCCACGGCTTTACTTCCTTTCCGAAGGAAGCCATGATTAGGATTTTTACGCCCGAAAAAATTCATCGATCCTGGCAGGGATTGAACCCGCGATCTTGGGTTGAAAAGGCAATTATTGTTACTATTACACCACCAGAACCGACAAAATTGACAAGGAAAATGTTAATATATATTTATGTGTGTGTCTGTTAATTGCTTTTTTCGAGGAAACTTAGCATACAACGATCTACTAATAAAAAATTCATCAAGTTCAAAAACCAGCAAAATTGGACCATTAGCAGTGGGGATATATATATATATATATATATATATTAATGCGCTAGCAGTTGCAATTGTTTTAACAAAATTTGGTCATTGAAATATAATAATAAAAATGATTTCTGTAAATTAGCAAAATCAGACCATTAGGAGGGGAGGTTACCTGAAGCACACAATTGAAAAATTGCTCTAGAGGAAGCAATATTTGTTTTTTCGCAATGAAAGTTAATATATACCATTTAAATAAAATAATAAAAACTATTTATGAAAATCAGGGCAATAGGATCATTAGAAGCGAGGGTATACCTGAAAAACGAAATTTTAAACGCTTTCTCTGCTCTAGATCTCTTTCACAAATTCGACTTGCTGAGGAATTTGCTTAGTTTGGCAGCTCCTGCGTGACGAACATTTTTATTTTTCAATATAATGCTGTAAGACGGAGATCTTCGATGCTCCAAGAACATTATCCCGTTTCTGAAAGGGTTTTCCTCTACAGTTGCTCTTGATTTGGTGTAGGAGTAGGGTGAATGCTTCAAAAATTCATAATTCAAAACACTTTTGAGAGCAGGTGAAAAATAATAATAATAAATGAAAACTGTCTAATACTAAGAGGGTGTTTTCTCAAACAGTTTTCGACCTGTTGGTTTAAAAGATTGTTAGCACTGTGCGTTATTGTTTTAACCTTCTGAAGACAATAGAATAGTAAAATTCTGTCAGTAATATTTGCTGCAGTTAAACCAACTTTGCCTTCTTTGGACTGAACGACGTTTTGATAGGTGTGATGGTGGACCTATCAGTTCTGTTGCTATTAAAACGCCTAATTTTCAAACGAATGTGCTTTTGATCTGCCGCTAGCAAGTACTGCACGAGCAAATCTTAATAATATTCAATCCTTAGCGTAAAATATAACCTACAATGTCTATATTATCAGAGCATTTGTCAAAGAATTTTGCTGATGTTGCATTTTTGGACGCACTTGAGTCACCTTCAAGGATTTCACGGCCATGTTTAAATTCAGCAACCCATTTTTTAATCCCTGTAAATGAAGGAGAAGAGTCCCCATAAATTATTTTAAATGTTTACTTTGAAGTTAAACCGTCTTTTACAAAATGGGTACTCAATTTGATCAATTTTACACAATACAACACTACGTATACTTTAGAAAGCTGTGTTAAATAAAAACTGTGAAATTATGACTTAATGTTTCACATTAACACTTATGTGCCACAATAAAAACATATATTTGTATTGCAAAATACATCGTTACTTACAGTCAAGCCCGAGAATTTTTCAGATCGTCCTCAAATTTCAGTTAGTCCTAATATACCACCATAAGTGAGTTAGTTTTCTTCAAATTCTGCTTGGCAATCTCAGATACAGACCATAGTACAAATTTCATGAGCTAGCTTACGGACACTCTCAAGAAAATGCTTTTTGGTGCTGCCTTTAACCACCGCCTCCATTATCTTGTTCTCTGCAACCTTCTGAATCCACAGCTTTTCATTCAAAGGTATAAAAAAATGCAAGTTCTATAGCAACAAGCCCCTAAGTACATGGCGGATGTTTCAACCCAAACATTCAGAGTATTTAATGAATCCACTACATGGAATCGTATTCTGTTATCAAATTATCACTGTGTAAAGCATTAGTCACAAGCAACGTAACAGCCTGTCCCTTCTCCTGGAAATGCACCAGCATTGACCCTTTGACATTAAAAAAGTGCTCAGAATGACTTTCTTAGCCGTTTCAGATTGTTCTGAAATCATTGTACGTATCCCGTCAAAAATGCTTTTTTTCAATTGTCCGGCAATTCTCAAGCTACAGTCGGCGAACCCTATGGACTGTTCAATAAAGAATTCTTTGATGATATATCTTAACTCATCATAATTTTCACATTTCTCTAAAAAGCTCCAAGAACATGTTACAGTGTTTCTGTAGGTACACTCTTTACATTCATTTTTGACAACATTTGAGGTGTGCGGCCGCGCATTATAATGGTGCAACATCCAGCTTGTTGTAAGCAAATATGCACTTTGAGCTTTCAAGACATTTCTGTAGTGTTACCCAGTTACAGTTGTGTCGCAGGTATGCCATTTCCTTGAATATCGAAAAATGAGTTGACCATAATTTTCCCAGCTGAATTAACCACTTATATATACATATATTTTTACAACATATCTCATCATAATTTTTATGATCTTCCTCAATATAGTCCCGTTGAATGCAATTCACCTGCCCCCAGCGTTTATGCCAATATTCGAACCATTTTTTCCACAGTCTTTTCAGAATCATCTCCGCAGCCTCACCACTTCTTCTTATGGAAAATCCCTCCCACGAAGCTGGTTCTCCTATTTGTGACAAAATTTGAACTATAGATACATTACCTCCATTTTTGTGAGATATTCAGCAACAACATTTGTGGCCTTGTATATCAGGCATTTTGTACTGGTTTTGCACAGTTTTCAAGACATCTCTGTAGTATTGCCCAGTTACAGTTGTGTATGCAGGTACGACACTCTGGCAAATCATTCCTTGAATATAAAAAATTGAGATGACCATATTTTTCCCAGCAGAAGTAACCATTTTTTACCTGTGTTGATGATAATAGTGATTTCCTGCTGCTTATTCTCAAGATGCAAATGATGTATTCAAGTTTCATCAACAGTGACTACCTTGTAACATCATCTTCAAGCATGCAGCACTCTTTGAACCCACCATGTACAACTTTTCCATTACCAACATACGGGTGGCACAGAGTGAAATTTTTTAGAATTTCTAAAAAATGTCTTTAATGTTATTCCACGATCTTCTCTCAAGCAGCTGCGTTGTTTCAGGTGAAGTAGTGAAGCGAACATAATTTTGGCTTCTATTTCAACGTTTTCATTTTCAAATATCCTAGTATTCATACAGAACCTTATAGTTTTGATGAGACATTCTCTTCAGAAGAGAAGAGATGGTTAGCGAGCGAATGGTTTCTTTTCTTTCAAGACGTAAAGCCGCTTGTCCAACTGCAGGTAAAATGCCGACACAACTCATATATGCGCTCTGGTTGTCATGACAACCAAATAATTAAAACTATGTGCATATTTCTTATAATACCTGCTTCGAGGCTACGGTAAAGCTATCGCCCTGAATGCTTTGGGGAAGAAAGGTCCCTTGTAGAGGCTATTCAGTGGCTCATTGACATTCTTAAAACTCTTTGCAAGCCTCAAGTTACACCTTGATGTCACTTCAGTGTATGAACACTGTTTGCATAAAATGATTACTGGTGAGTTTGTTAAAGTTAGCTGGTGTAATTGTGTGGAATTAAAGCATTGTCAATAGTTTAATTTTTAAACTCTTATTAATGTTTTGCAATGATCCCGAAAATGACCCACTGTGTAGAGTGCTACAAACACAATTTTCACGGTGGACTGAGAGCGATAAAAGGGATGGTTACTGGGAGACCAAAGCAAATTTTTAACGTGTCAGCGCAAAAATTGAAAAGGATAGGTGTGAAATGCTACAACAAACATTTTAAAAGTTCATGATATAATGAATGTGATTGCTTGGGCGGTAGTTGTTACTTAGAGAAAATGTTTTGTCTATTACTTGGAATGAAAAGACTCTACAATTAAAACAATTCGTGAAGAACCAGAATATCTTTAAAATATATAAGTTAAATGACATATTTTATGTAAAAAGATCTTCAAGTGCAGTTTAGACCACGAGCCGCCACTGCTCTCAGAATGACAGCAGTGTTAATGTTTTCTTCCGTTAGACCATGCTGTAACATTGCATAGGCGTCATCTGGAGATTTGTTCAGACCAAAGAGCAGCGTATTGTTCGTCGCGTGTCACCGCCAACAACACGCACAACTCTCACAGGCCAGAACCGAAAGAGACAACGTGTACATTAAGCTAAAAATATTGTGAGAGTAAATTTTAGGATGAGAGCTAATGCTTGTAAAAAGTACGATTATTTTTTATTGACCAACTTTCTAATGTATTAAAATATTCTGCGATGTAGCCTTAGAATAAAATACAGGTGGTATTGGGCATCAGTCGTTGGAGTGTAGATGATTGTCAATAGTGTTGCCAGTGATCCACAAAACATCTAGTTCTCCTTGAAGAAAATGGAAAAATAAAGATTCACCAGGTCTTAAAATTGTGAGCTTTGTGCGGCCATGAGTCATGTGTCGGTAAAAATAGAATATAAATAATTGAGGTGCACAGGTAACAATGGAAGTCATCCTGAGGGATAATTGTGTCGATGTGAGCACAGACGGCGGGATGGCCATCTGGTCGACGTCTGGCGTTATCTCAAAAAGTAAACAAAAAGCGAAGCAGTAGCAATTGCGTCCTTCACCTCCAAGCCATTGCTTGAAGAAAATGCCACTTTCTCTAAAAGAAGTCGTGGACGAAAGCATGAAATTAATTAATTTTTATTAATCACAGTCTAAGAATACCAGGCTATTCAAAGTGTTGTGTGATGACATGGGGAGTGTACATACATTTTTATTTCTTCACACAGAAATAAGGTGACAAAAGTTTGACTTGGCTCTTTGAAATGAGGGCTGAAGTCACGACCTACCTAACTGACAATGATTTCGCTTTGGGAGACAGCCTCTGTGACGAACGCTGGCTAATAACACTGGCTTATTTAGGTGATGTTTTTCAAGAAGTTAATCATTTAAATCTCTCACCTCAAGGAAAAGCAACAGAGTGCTTGACGCCAGTGATAAAGTGTAAGGGTCCAGAAAGAAAATCAAGTTTTGGGCAAAATCAGCGAACAATTGCAATCTTGATAGCTTTCTAATGGTAAAATAATTTATGGAAGAACTAGATTCAGACATACCTGAAGTTCACCTGCTAAGTTGTTTGATAGTTTCAACAGTTATTTAAAAAAAAACGAAAGAAAACTTTTGGGTTGCAAACCCATTCTCTACTGTGTCAGAAAAAACAGCATCTCGGACAACGCAGCAATAAGAATGCTTTGACATCAGATTCTATGATAAAAGACAAATTTAAAGTTTAGGCTGATAAAGTTAAAACCATACTTTTGCCATTTGCCACCACTTATTTAAGTACTAAAACAAAACACAGATCTCGTCTCGAGACTCGGCTCCAGCTGTCACAAATTCAACCAGACACAACTAAGATATGTAAAGTAATTTGCAGCATTAAACAGGGTTTATGTACCAGATCTATGCGGAAATATTATGAATTTACAAAACTTGCTTTTAGTTCGTTCAAAATGTGTTGCATTAATATGTTATTTGCTTGTTTTGTAATATGTGTAGTGAAATTAAAGTTGAAATATTTTTTGTAATGAAAGAAACCAATAAACACGTGTTCTAAATGTTGAATGTTTACCTTCTACCTTCTAATAGTGCGGTCATATAAGTGTTTAGGTAAAAATTAGTGTTTTGTGATGAATTTTTCCACTAAAAAGTGCTCCATACCTAATATTTTGAGTAACTGTTTACATTTTTACCTTTGTGTGTTAACATAGAACGGCCGATGAAGTGTTTCTTCTGCGCACCGTTTTGATCGCCCTGAGAGCAGAACGCTATGGCCGAATGGCGCACGGAATTACATCGCAGGTTGTTGAACGGTGCCCGGGCAATGAACGACCTTGCACAGTTCACGCGGTACGTGCATCGGCGGGCATTTACTCCGCCGTCTTGTTTTCTAACAACGAACTTTTGCTAGTCTTGCATCGGCTTACTGAGGCCTCACGGTCAGTCAAGAGCATACCTCCCGAAATACTAGCCTGCCTTTATTTTACTCAGCAGCAGCCACGCTAGGTTGCGGAGACCACAATTGAGAGAATTACAGGGCCAATGAAAACTTTAGGGCCACTCTTTTATTTGAATTCTAATTCAATTACCCTTTTGCAGGATGGTTCTCAACAAAAACAAATATTTGTGTGTGAATGAATTATTTATTGTTTTCTCTTTAATAAGACCTTTTTCTGTTAATTTCAGTATTTTTTTTTTTTTTTTTTTGTATGTGGATTAACCACTCATGTTTAGTACTTTTTATTGAATTCCGAAGGGATTACAGTGATATCCATGAAAATATTTTTGAAAAAATTCTTCAAATCTCCATAGACTCCAATTACTAGACACCAAAACTGACCATGAATATATTTGCATAATTATATGTGGCTGTTAACGCTCTAGGGAGCGCAATTTTTGTTTTAATCAACGTGTGCCAGTAAATATTTAAAGATAAACATAAACTTTTGGATATTAAAGCTTATACTAAGTGATAATAAAAATGTTTTAATACGGCATGCAAATATATGTCACATTTGCTGCGTAAACAAAGTGAATTCCTCAACGAGATGAATAACGTTAAATAAAAATGAATATAAAATCCCAATTAGGCCTTAATAATTAATTAAATGAAGTAAGTTATGGCATTACTTTGTGGTATTATGGGAATAAAATTAGAATTATTGCGATCTATAAGTATTACAAAAGAGAAACCACATATTTAGAATTATTGTTGTTATTATTAAAATTAAACCACAATTTTTATTCGTATACAATTAATTAAATGAAATGTATGACCATTGATAGACAAATCTATACTGTGTGAATATTTTTAAATGTAACCATGTTTACGAATTCAGCCCTTGATATCATCTTTACATTCACTAAAATAGAGAGAAACAACAGAAAGTTTCGAGTTACTTTGTGTATTTAAGATGATGTTCATATGTTTCAATAAAACAAAATAATGTTACTATTTAAAAACAATTGCAATGTACTAAGCAAATAAAAACAATCGAAAGTTACATCGATTTTCAGTGGCTTTGAAATTTAATTTAAATGTTATTAACATGTAACGTAAACGTTTTCTGAAGGTTATTACAGAGCGCTCTTATGTACAAATATAATTCTCACACATATTAGATTAATATTTCACATTTGTTATCTTCACGACGATACTTTTGTTAAATATAAAACATATACATCATTATAAATACAGTTTATATGTTGAATTATTTGTCCTTTTATTTCATAACAATAGAGAAAATTAAACGCAAGGGCTATTTTTAAATTCCGGTTTTAAAGTATACCCCTATTCCTAATGATACAACTTTCCATAATTTTCGGAAACTATTTTTCTTATTTTATTTAAATGATACATACCGAATGTTGTTATGAAGAAGCACATACTGGTGCCGTAGGACGATTTATATATTTTGGGTTTCAGGTAAACCCTCACTCCTAATAATCTGATTATAATGATTTTCAGAAAAACACTTTTCTTGTTTTAGTTAAATGGCAAATGCCGAGTTTTGATGCGAAAAGTCTAATATTCGTGCTATTAGAGCGATTTTAAATTTTGGGTTTCGGGTAAACCCACCCCTACCGGTCAAATTTTGCTGATTTTCAGAAAATATATTTTTTATTTTATTTAAGTGATATATATGAAGTTTCGTTTGGAAAAAGCAAGTATTTATGCCGCTAAAGTGATATTTAAAATTTAGGTTTCACGTAAACCCTCCCTCCTAATAATCTGATTTCACTGAGTTTCAGAAACTATAATTTTTTATTTTGTTTAAATGGCATATTCCGAAATTTTTAAACTTCAGTTTTACCTCCACTTATTTTTCAAATGTGGCCGGAGTCCTAATAACCCGATTTTCGGAAACTATTTTTATCAATTTATTTTAAAGAAATCTAACCAGTTTCGTCGGAAAAAAAAACAGTAGCTTACATTCCTTCGGAATTGGCTAACACTCGCTAACACATTTCCTGGTGTATTTGCGTCGGTCCTGGTGTAGTGGTAACCATACTTGCCTTCTAAACCCAAGGCCGCGGGTTCAAACCCGACCAGGATCGATGGATTTTTTTCGGGCGTAAAAATCCTAAGTATGGCTTCCTTCGGAAGGGAAGTAAAGCTGTGGGTCCCGTGTCGTACATTTGCGGCATGTAAAAGAACCTCAAACCTGAAAGAAGAGACCTCTGAGCAAAATTTGTCGGCAGTTTCACGCCCTGAGTTGAATGGGACGCTGATAACTTGAGATGTTAAAGAGCGTCCATAGTTTACAAACGAATCAACAATTGATGTATTTGCGTTATCCGGTTGCAACGCTCTATTTCGACAGCCCCTTCATTTCCGGCATCTAGTGTTAGATCCGCTTCTCGTTGATTGGTACATACCATTTCCGAAATGCACTTGTATTCCGTTTAAAGAGCTCCAAATCCTGCGCAAACTTTACAATTTTTTGATCAATCGTTAGCAAACGCAGCACTCAGCTCCCGATAACTATTTCATTTACAAAAAATATGCACTTGGTCTCAAGAAATCAAGAAATACTTTCAGCAATCTCCCGCGCCTCCAGCCTACGTTCGTTCAGCCTCGATATGACGTCCGAAACGGTCCGCATCGCTTGTGCTCATTTAGCCGCATCTCTAAATCACCAAAAAGCAATGTTTTATAGACACACAAAAGCCGTGTTTCATATGTTTACAAGCTACTGTCTATAATCATATTTCAATAATCACCATGCAGTGCTACCATCTTCTCAGCTTGTACGGACGTCTTGAACAGAATTCTGTGAGACAGAAGATAGGCCCAGACGTGTGCAGCCATTTCATCTTACACATGTTATGGTTTGCGCGGCGCTCTGAAGGAACACTGCTATTCATGTACTAAAAATTTAGCAGGGGATTAATTATTTCTGGCGTTGGTAAGAGCGACAGTTTGTAACTACTTACGTTGGTGACATAACACCCTCCCTCTTGTGGGGGTTAATTTACTTCCTCCCGCGCCACTTCCCCCCCTCTCTCTCTCTTTACACTAATGCCAAGTCTCAAGCGTATTACTGCTAGCTGTGTGGGGCTCTCGGCGAAGTCGGAACGAGTTGACAGCCTTCTGCTAGTACACTTGTGATAATGACAACAATGGCGCAAGGCTCACACCTGCAAGTTTCTAGACGCTGATATGAATGAATTAAGCCACTTATATCCTCCTTGGTATAGTGGTTAGGTTGCTGACTGTTGACCCGGGTTCGATTCCAGGTACATATTTAGGACTTTTTCTAATTTAGGGAGGTCTACCCAGTTTCGTGAGGACAATTGGGAAGTTGCCTGATAAACAGTTACGCCCCATCACAATGAAAATTTACCGTCACGGGTGGCTGAGGTCGTTAAGGCGCGGATTCGTGAGCGGGAGGTCTGGGGTTCGAATCCCACCAGGACCTTCCTCCCTGACTGGGTTTTTTTTTTTTTCCCAAGTTTGCCTCAGTCCTCATAAATGGCAAATGCCGGGGAGGTACCCTAAACTTAGGCCTGGAACGTTTCCTTCTTTATAAAAAAAATCCTTTCTCAATTTATCATCTCATGTATCATCAGTGTTCACCGCCTGTGGTACTTCAGTAGTAAAAGCGGGTGTTAAACACTATCCCCCCCCAAAAAAAAAACAATAAAAATTAAACGTAACGTAAACTTAAACGTAAAAGCTAGATGTTATGTATTGCATGGAACCATTCACAATGAATCACGTAAACAGAAAAATAAACGTACAAATAGACGGAAGCTTAAAAGGTCTAAGTTTTTGCGTCTGCGTCTAACTTAAACTTAAGAAATCAGTCAATCAGAAGACAGCAGCTCTGTTTGTAGAGCTCTATGGTAAAATTTATCCTTACACAGAGCACGGAAATCAAATGCAACTCTTGCTGCTTGCTGCTGCAAGTCCCGAGCGACGGCGGAGAGAGCCGAAGGTAGCGCGTCTTCCACAAAGATAAGCGATTAGTACAACGCACAGAATGCGCTATAAATTGACGTTTATGAGCTTTTTTCTGTTGCAATCAAAGGAGATTTGCCACTATTACAGTGGTTTACTCTCCCCTATCAATTTATATCTACAAAAAACCACTGGTGCACCGATTTATAATATTTACCGGTTAGCGCTAGTATATATATATATATATATATATATATATATATATATATATATATATATATGAATTAACTGCGAATTCCAATAAGAGAACATTTACCACCCTTACAATATTTTACCCACTTAACAATCCCCTATCAATTTATATTTAAAAGCTATGAGGTCAACACATAGGTCACATTATTTTTTACACTGTGACCACACACAGTAGTAAGGCTCTCTCCGCTGTCGCTCGGGACTTGCAGCAGTTAGCAGCAGAATTGCACTTGATTTCGTGCTCCGTGTAAGGGCAAGTTATTGTAGGGAGAGCTGTTGATCAGTGACTCTGTAGACAGAATGGCATCAATGTAAAAAGATTAATTACATTATAAGAAAGCTATCCTTGCTCATATTACTCCAAGCAAATTAATTACTGCACTGTGCATATGCGTAAACGTTACCGCCGTCTGCTCAGAAGCGGCCATTTTCAATCAGCTGTTAGTTGATCTTCGTTTGTTTTTATTTTTGATCGGCCAATACGTGCGTTTGCGTCTTTCATTGTGAATGCCCACATACTACTAATTTAACGTGTTGTGTCTTATTTTATTACGTTTTTACGTTTAATTTTAATTGTGAATGGGGTCTTGGCCTCCTTCAATCACTAAAGCCGCATGTTTGGCGACCGGCGGGGTACTGACATGCTCATCACATGCCCCCCCCCCCTTTTGCACTACTGCCCTCTATCAATGAAGTCGCAAGACGGAGGCAGAGGATGCAGAGGTCGCCGTGCTAGGCCAAGGTATATCCTGGGCTATGGCACGAAGTGAGAAGATATTGTACTCTATATTTTTGCTGAACTTTCGCCTGATACATAGAGTGGAAGAAAAGGCCATTGACCTTAATTCTTACCAGCGTAAGTAAAAAAAGAAATTAACCAATGTTATTACCCGCGTTTTTGCTTCTTCCCTATGAGGGCCGCCTAAACTGAGCCTTTCGTTGCTTAGCAGTAAATGGCATACCCTTTCAATCGTACGAGAGACTTTTAGTGTTGCTTACTTGCGAGAAAAAGTAGTTGCCATTAATTCTGTGCTGGCTGACAACCAAAGCAAAGCAAACCTAATCTAACCCAATGGTTTATTCGAAAACCATGTCTGCCCCCCCTAAAAATCCGAATATAATATTGAGTTAGTTTTTCGATAAAAGGAACCGTGACGTATGTAATGACGTCACATAACGAACTCGCTAGAGAAGTACCCAAGGCAATGGTGGTATCCGACCTTGGGCCGAAGAAACTTTATTTCAGTTTTATTATGTACCTAATGTAAATTTACATGACAGCACAATTACTTATAAACAACAATACCCACAAAAATGCTACCTCTGTAATCCTCTTGTACGAGATAGTTTCTGCTACCAAAACACTTGAATGGGTTTTGAATCAGTTAGCGTTCCCCTCACTTCGAGGTATACGTCAATAAGATGTGTGTGTGTGTGTGTATACGCCCGACAGGAGAAGAGGGTTCTTTTGTGCGTGTCTCTCGGCTTTGGGGAGCAGATAGACAGTGGGCTGAAGACGGCGACCTGCCAACATGGCTCACTGAACAGAAAAAACATCACTGGGCTCTTTAGCAGTTCAGACATCTTTCAAGAACCTCTGACCAGGATAGGTTCAATAAATATGTCGTACGTGTCTAGAAAATTAACGAAACTTTGCTGCGATATCAACTTTACATTATATAAGAACATTCACACTGTAAAATTTGTTTAGCTAATTCATGTTTCATAACAGATATGATATATATGCTTGTGATGCGGCTATATCCACGAGCGATTTTTGAAACGTTTCTTCAAATCTCCATCAATTCTACTGAAAATGACAGTGAACACACACACACACATTTGTTTTTTCTTAATAAAACTCGGAATATAACGATCAATCGAGTTCGTTAACCAGTGAAATTGAACCATTGGAAATGGGGGTTAATCTAAAGACAAACATTTTAAAATAAGTGAAAAATCGATCGAGCAGCCGAAATTTTTTGTTTTTATCAACGAATTTCGATAGATTTCTTCAAAATCAATTGATAAGAGCAGTTTTCGAAAATCAAGGCAATCGGCTCATTAACAGTGGGGATATATCCAAAAAGGCTTGTTGTGCAACCCCACAGGAAGAGACGCTTTCAGTTTCCTGAAATCTGTTCCTTGAACAAGTTGCAGTGTTTTGTTTCCAATGTCAGCGCCATTTCCTATTCTTTCCTGGTTATAAAAAAAGCCTTTTCTTACCAGGAATGGACAATTAAACAGAATGTGTGTGGCAGTTTCCTCGTCCTGTTGACACTTTCTACAAATAGGTTCATCTTTTGTAGAGTTCAACTGTTGCTTGAAGTGATCATGTTCAGCTATTAATGCAACTACTTTCTGTCCAGTTTTAGGAGAGATAAGGAAAGAGAGATACTTGTACCTGGAAACATCTCCCCAGTTGTTTTTATCCAGGACAGGCTTGCCACCTAATTTGATGTTTTTGTCCAACCTAAGTTTTACCGCATTACCCAACAGCAGGTTCAGGGCCAATAAATAATGTATCAGTACCCTTTTTTGCCAACTGATCTGCTTTTTCATTTCCATAAATACCCCGATGCCCCGGCACCCACAACAGTTCAAACCTGTTGCAAGATACAAGGGCAGTCAGGGCATTTAGGCATTCCCATACCAGTTAAGATTAAACGTGGTCGGAGGAAAGGACCTTTATGGTACTTTGACTATCTGAGAGGAAGAATTTGTTTATCACAAGTAATATCATTAGAGGGTCTGAGATTACCGATAAATTCACGAAGAATTTGAAGAATAAAATAAGAATTTAAATATAGTTTCCCTAAACTTGCCTTACCAAATTGTAATAAATGTATATTTGTACTTAACCTTTTCAAGCAATCTTGTGATAGAAGAATGTCAATTGTCAGTAATGCCAATAGAGAAGAGCAAAATACGGGTTTAGGACTATTTCATGAATAGGATAAGAATAAAAGTGAAATATATTTGAAATTCGCGTACAGAAAATTAGCACTTGTTATATTTCTGAATATCTATTCTACTCAGAAACTGTGAGACTGAAATGGACAAAAGTCTACTATTACAATCGCTACCGTTCGATTTTCTAATACCAACTGAGAAAAACAAAACAAAAAAAGAAGATAACATACATTGTCTCTATTTTTCTTTGTATTCTCAGGTTTGGAATTCCTAATGATAAGATCAATTGACGCATCACCAAAACACTTTGAAGAGTCCTCCATTTTGGGTTATGATTGTCGATTGTCCATGCTTTTGTTGTTATCAATAGCTTCCCACCGCCTCTAGCAAAAGTGGTCAGTGATGCGTGTTCAGAAATTATATAGTGGAGGTGTAGGGTTGGCTACAAATTCAGAATTTTATTTCGTTTCATTGGTCGATTTTTAAGGCAACATTACATGAGTGATATAGTCATTGTATAACCCTTCTCAAGTCCTCTAAAAGCACAGTTGAGAATAGCAAATACTTCTGCTTGAAAAATAGACAGTATTTTCCAAGACTGACGTTCGCCCTTGGAGACATATGCCTGCACCCGATTATGTCTCTAACATCTGTAAGCGTGCTGTAAATTTATAACATTATTTTTTGTCTAATAAAGGTTTTAGGTAAATTACAGATCTAACACCTTCGGTTGAATGTACAACGCTGGTCTTGAACCATCCAGAATTCACCAAATTTCTTCAAACTTTTATACAGTGCAGCAATCAAACATGAGCGTAACTAACGGCCAAGGGTAGCCGAGGTCGTTAAGGCGCGTACTCGTGAGCGGTGGTTTGGGGTTCGAATCCCACCCTCCTTCCTGACTGAGATTTTTTCCAGGTTTTCCTTAGTCTTCATAACTGGCAAATACCGGGGAGGTACCCTAAACTTAGACCTGGAACGTTTCCTTCTTTTAAAAAACATCTTTTCCTAATATATCATTTTATTTCATGTATTATCAATGTCACCGCCTTGATGTCACAGTAGTAAAAACGAGCGTTATACATTATTAAAACAATAATAAAAGAGCGTAACACAAGAAGTCTTTCCGTCCACACTGGTATAGTGTAATCACACCTACTTGTGTTTTCTTGTTGCTTTATGCAACGATTCAGTTTTTATTTTTATTTAAATTTTTACGACTTGAAAGGGGGAGTGAAAAAAAACCCATCGATAAAAGCCGAAGCTCTTTCTGGAGTACTAAAATAACTTTTCAGCACATAAACCTAAATATTGAACTTTTATAGCTTCTGGCACGTCTGTTTTGTGTCTTGTGCTATTTTTGTTTTCTCTTAAGTTGTGTTTACACCCCTGCAACAAAAGTGATATTCACTTTTTCGGTTGGAAAGCAAAAGTTGGTATGAGTGTAAGAAATTCTATTCAATTATTACCGGATCTAATAAATTTGCAATCGTGATATAATAAGGGAGAGAAAGTAGAGGAAGAAAGGAGGTAGGTAAGCGAGAGGGGTCGTGGGAGGGAGAAGAATGATTTCATTTCTCTTTGCTTCTTAACTTCGCTTCTCGTAGACGTTGACGTTCTGAATACATTAATCTTTGCAATATTGGTTTTATTTCTTTTGCTGGTGTCTACAATTTATCCCCCAGGATTACGACAAATTGAGTCTCAGGAGAGAGGAAAAAGCATTTTGAAAGTTTTTGCCTACAGGTGTGCGTGTGTGTGAAGCACTTTGCACAGTGATTGGGTAAGCTGCAAGCGTTCTGATTTGTTTTTTATACCAGAGATTTTAACAGTGAACCAGCATTACCTACACACTAATTATTTTGTACGAAGTATTCAAGAAAACAAAGAAGACAGTGAATGCAAATATTTTCAACCCCGCCTTGCTATAAATACTCTTACAAAAATTTACGAGGGTTGTCATTCATAATTATTTTGATAATCTTTCTGAAAAGGATGCAATGCATCTGTCTCAGAGTTTTAAAAACACGCTGGAAACCTCCACAACTTTCATAACTTTTTCTGATGACGGCAAATGCCTCAAGAGTTTTCATCAATTTGGAGTTAAATCTGGGCTATAGAGAAGGTGATGGACACCCTTCGCATAAACTGTTGCGAGATATTCAGCAACAACATTTGAAATGTGCGGCCATGCATTATCCTGTTGCCTTTTGTGTATTGTATAGCCTTGCAAAGTTTTCAGGACATCTCTTTTGTATTGTCCAGTCAGTTGTGTGTGCAAGTAAATCATGTTTTTGAAATGAAAATATTTCCCAGCAGAAGCAATCAATTTAGTTTATTTTGGTGCTTGGAGATTTCCACACACATCTTTGCTGTTTGACCTCTGAATCGATGATTCATCAACAGTGATTACCTCTGAAAGAAACTCCGCATGTTCCTGTAAACATATTCAACTGTACTTAGTCTTGGAAGCCACCGAGCACAAACACGTCTCATATGGAACGTTTCAGTTACCAGACGAAACTACTTATAACCATCAATTAACAAATGATTTGTGAAGTTAATTAACTAGTAAAATTGGTCTAATGGGAGTGGAGGTTAACTTAAGGCGAACTTTTTTTTTTTAAAAAAAAGAATAAAACAGCGCTCTATGGCTGCAAGTTTTTTTCTTCACGAAACTCGGTGTATTTCTTTAAAATAAACTGATAAATGCAGTTGCCAAAATCAGGACAATCGGATCATTAGAAGCGAGGGTATACCTGAAAAACAAATGGGGGTTAAAGCGAAATTTAAAAATCGCTGTAGGGGCCGCAATTGTACTTTATTTTTAAGGAAACTCGGTATATGCCAATTAAATAAAATAAACAAATGTTTTATGAAAAATCGGGCTATTAGAAAAAACTTATTGAAACCTAACATAAAAATCGCTCCTGTGGCATTAATATTTGTTTCTTCATAACTAAACACCGCAAATACTATTTAAATAAAATAAGAAAATATTTTCTGAAATTCAGGAAAATTGAGCCATTTGGAGTCATTTACATAAAATCCAAAACTTAAAAATGGCCTAAGTCGTTAAGGCAGTACTCGTGAGCGGGAGGTCTGGGTTTCGATTCCCACCAGGACCGTTCTCTCTGACTGAGATTTTTCCAGGTTTTCCTCAGTCCTCATAAATGGTAAATGCCGGGAAGGTACCCTAACTTAGGCCTTTCTTTCCTTTATAAAAAATTCTTTCCTAATATATCATTTCATTTCATGTATGATTAGTGTAACCGTCTATGTTGCCTCAGTAGTTGAAACGGACGTTAACCCCCCCCCCCAAAAAATGCTCTAGCAGCAACAATACTAGTGTTTTGACAACTAAACTCTGCATATACCATTTAAATCAAATAAGAAAAATAATTCTTGAAAACCAAGGAAATCGGGCCATTAGGATGGGAGTTTAGCTAAACCTAATATTTATAAGCCCCTCTAGTAAGCTCCAATAAGGGTATACATGAAATCCGAAATTTAAAAAGTGCTCTTGCGTTTAATTTTCTCTATATTGTTTAAAAAAAAACATAACACAACATATAAACTGTATTTATAATGATACATATGTTTTATATTTAACAAAAGTATCGTCGTGAAGATACCAAATGTGAAATATCAATCTAATATGTGTCTGAGAGTTATATTTGTATGTAAGAGCGCTCTGTAATAACCTTCAGAAAACGTTTACGTTACATGTTAATAACATTTAAATTAAATTTCAAAGCCACTGAAAATCGATGTAACTTTCGATTGTTTTATTTACTTAGTACATTGCAATTGTTTTTAAATAGTAACATGTTTTTGTTTTATTGAAACATATGAACATCATCTTAAGTACACAATGTAACTCGAAACTTTCTGTTGTTTCTCTCTATTTTAATGAATGTAAAGATGATATCAAGGGCTCAGTTCATAAACATGGTTACATTTAAAAATATTTAAAAATACTCACACAGTATAGCTGTGTATATCAGTGATCACATATTTCATTTAATTAATAGTATATCATTAATTTTTGTGGTTTAAACTCAATAATAATTAAAATAATAACAAAATGGCAAAATATGGTCTTTAAATTCATTTATAAAGTTGCTCTACTAGATGAGGAATTCGCTTAGTTTACACAGGACTTTTTTATATTATCTAAAGTGCAGGAGTTTTTGCTCGTCACTTTTTGGGTTGACGCGTAAATATTATTTTTGATGCTGCAGTACACATCATAGTCATTTCTTGCACATATTACACAGGTAGTGTGACCTAGCAACGCGTTCAACTATCCCTGCAAATGTATCATGCAACCTGCGTTAAGCCCCGTACAGTAGAAGTAACTGCTCCAACACTGTGTGCTCACGGTTTTCTGGTTTATTATCAGTGAAAATAAAAGCCCCGGATTGGTAACGCTCTCCTTGAGACCTCGTAATGTTGTCTCTGTCTCCTCCCGGAGGTGGAGGGAGCAGGGAAGATTACTTCCAGCCCGACGCGGCTCCCCACGTCGGATTAACACACATACACCGTGGCGACGCCACTCTGACGCAGTAATTATGCAACTGATTGCACCCCCGGCGGAGGGTGACATAACAGGGGTGGTCTGCAACCAGATTACATTCCCCCATCTTCTTTGTTGTAATGACATCATCGGATGAATAAAATGACGCCCACACGCTCAAGTGTGTATTCATTCCATCAACCCTGTGATCCCCACTGTGTTTTTGATTCACGCGTTGTCAGCTATTGGCGATAGCTGAGATATATAAAGCGTAGTGGAGGAGAAATGCACATGTTGCCATTAACGGTAGCCTAGTTATGGATTTCGGCACAACGGGATCCCTTCCAGTCGAGGAATGTAAGGACATTTCTGCTTCGCTTGTAGGAATGCGAGCGTTGAAAGGTAAATCTAAAGTCCTTTCCTGGTTTCGGGCATCAGCAGAACAGAAACCTCTAAATCTGTGACAGATATAGAGGAAACGCTTATATCAATGGAAACAGCATCTCTCCAGGTTTACATTTGTAAAAGGCGTCATTACGTAGTTGTAGATTTAGCCACTGGAGGGCAGTCATAGCGAAAATATTGCGTTCAATGGTGCACATAAAACTTTCTGCATGTTACAAATCGCTAAATGTGAGCCGGTGTGACGGTACAACGATGATTTCGTACGAAACATAAACAAGAGCCACCTACAGCGGAAAAAATGTGCGCATGGTACAAAATGTTTGAAGCGACTGGCTGCTGGTGTGATGGGCAAAGAATAGGTCGGTCAAGAGTGTCGGTTGAGACCGTTGAGCGTGTGCGAGAAGCATTTATCAGAGCTCTAAAAAGTCGACAGTTCGCGCGAGCCAACAGCTTAAACAGCATCCATCACTTCTTCGGCACACTTAAATTTCCTTCCTCGAAGGACCTTCTTGAGTTTTGAGAAGAAGAAATAGTCGCTGGGAGCTAGATCTGAGTTGTAGGGAGGATGGTAGATCTCCTTGAAGCCACATTTCTTCACATGTTCCTTTGCAACAGGCGAGTTGTCATGAAGAACGCACACACCACCACTCAGATTTCCTTGTCTATTCTCTTTGATGAAAGCGCATAGTCTGTGCAGTAGGCCAGCATAGTACTCCCCATTTACTGTGGTGTTCCACTCCTTGAAGTCAGTGAATAGTATTCCTTCACAGTCCCAAAAGATTGTGACCAGGTTCTTCTTGTTTGACTGGGTGACCTTGGGCTTTAGAGACGGTGCTTCGCCAGGTTTACCTCACTCCATTGATTCTCTTTTGGACAAGGAATCACAGTAGAGGACCATAGTTTCATCTCCTGTAACAATGGTTTGCAGATCTTCTATATCGTTGCCAAATAGAGCTCCAAATATGCCTGACAACAGATGACTCGTTGCTGCTTTTGAACTGAAGAAAGAAGTCTAGGCACTAACCTTATTCATGTTTAAATGTTCATGAATAATTCGAAGGACTGTTGTTTTAGAAAGACCCAACCTTGCTGCTTTTCTGTAACTTTGAGTCGCCGGTCTTCCATAATTTCTCCTTCCACAGGAGCGATGTTTTCAGGAGTGAGCACCTCCAAGGGCCGACCTGCACGATCTTCGTCTTCAATGCTTTCTCGACCCATTCGAAAAAGTTTGGCCCATTCTTTTACGGTAGAATATGAGGGGTATGCTTCCCCATATACACTCCCAAGCGCTATTTAATATCATTTGGAGTAAGTCCTTCTTTCGTGAAGAGCTTAATAACAGCTCAATACCCCATTTTGAACATTTCACAATCTTCTACACATAGCCTTCTTTATGCAACTGTATCTGAACAACTGAACACAGCTGCAATTATTTACTTAACAGATAAAGTATGACACAAATAAGGATTTTGTGAAGGCGATAATCCTTATCGGCAAGTCCGGAAACTTATGGACCCACCCTCGTAGTTATCATACTTGGGACGTTAAAAATGATTGGCACTCCCCTCATAATTCTGGAAATGTAGCAGTTTGAGATGTGTGTGGGTGTATGCGTCAAGATAGACCATAGTATCGCCTATTGCTACGTCCCAGATGTAGAAGAGCGCTGCGGCGCGCTATTGAGTTTTAGGACAGCGAGCAAAGCACACAATCACGAGTGTGGAGAAAGACATTCCCACGAGCAGCACCAAGTTGCAGATTGGCGTTTCGTTGGATAACAGCCAGAGCCCGGAAATTTGGTCTATCTGGGTAGATATACTTAAGAGTCAAATATAAATGAACATGTTTCTGTACATTTGGGGTTGATAGGAGCATTTTTTATTTGTCTATTTTGATTTCTGTTGCCTATTTTAAGATTTAAAACACTTTTGGGCTGTTTTGGATCGTTATAAAAGTATTTATGCAATTATTTACACATTTTTAAAAAGAGCATGTAAATAAAATCAATATATCGAAGTGAAAAAAGTCGTAAAAATTAAATAGCACGTTCACCTCACAAAAATATCTATTGAGACTCTTGTTATACATTTATTTCCTTTCAAGTTGTCATAAACTTTCTCCTCAATCCATTCACTAAGCTCTTTAAATAACAGAAACTTCATTAATGAAATGAACGCACGGTTACCTCGGGTATACGAATACCAGGAAACAGAGAGAATGAGGGAAGTACTGTAGTTTTAAATAGTCCTGGTAAATGATCGATCTGCGTGAGAGAATTTTAGGAATTTACGCCGGGGATAACTTCTCAGCTGCATAAATGTACAAACAATTGCAAGCGAGAAAGATGAGAGCGGTACAACTGTGTAATAAACTGTCCCTACAATGTGTTCAGTGCGGAAGTAAGAGATACTAACCTGATTCCCTTATAAACGCATAATGATGTCGACTAGAAACCACTGCACATTCTTTGCTCATTCTCCAGGACTATTCAAAACTACTTTACTTTGTCATGATCAACATTTCCATGATGTCCTGAAAGGTGAATGTTCTGTTATAACTGGTACGAGTTCTTCAGAAATAACTTGTTTTAAATATGCTCCAATCACTTTAGCGGAAGTAGAACGTTCTTTTATCATGATGAAAACTGTTCTCTCTGTCAAGCGGGTGACTATGACAGTTGATACCTGGAAAAATGTGTTGTTGATACTTGTAACCAAGAAAATAAATTATTAAGCATCTTAAAAGTCTATTTTCGTCAATAATGAGTGATATTACTCTCTGTTTTCACTTTTAACAATTGTCTGTTTTAACTAAAATAAATGCCTGAACTCCCGGGCTCTGCTTAGCACAGCTCAAAGAGGCAGGGATTGTGCCAAAAAAAAAAAAAAAAAAAAAACGCAAAAGCACTAGGCATCCATGTCTGATTTGATTATGCAGAACAGGTGAATTATTTTTGAGGAACTAAAGAACGCAACAGGTCTATCACGGAACCTTTCACACTATCAACCATATTCCTCATCTCGCAATAAATTTCTACTGTGGGAATTATCAGTTATTTTTGAACGTGACATATAAATTAGATTTTCTCTTAATTTCGACATCCCATGACTCAAAATTGTAAGTTTTACCACCACTTTACAAATGCTGTAAATTATTTTGTAGAACAGCAAGTAACACCTGTATACCCTACAGGAATTTATACCAAAACACTGTTCATATTTCCGTCTTCAAAAGATCTTTGCATCCCGCGACTGAGAGGTAGGTTGCCGACAACTTATTTTTTTGAATGGCGGTTAAGAACTAATGATCGCCCTGTATTCTGACTGCGGGAAAACATCCAACCTCGACCTCTCTATCCCATCACGAACAAATTAATATGGCGTTCTCTTTGCTTTCAGCATTTGGATTTTCGGAACGCGCAAACATCGATATCGTTAATACATGATGTTCCACATCAAAGGCGGGTTCTATCAGCAGATTAGTATTCATAGATTTCCGCTTAGGGACGAGGTATTTCAGGCATTCCTGTAAACACAAACAAAAGCAAAACTACTGCAGCGTTTCGCTAATCAAGCCTGCACGCGGTTGCTGGATCCATTAACTTGCACAAAATCCCTATTTATGGGGATGGAAAAAAAAACATTGTGTTTCATCCCCACGAATTAAAAAGACCTTCGGGAAACAAACTGCGTGGGGTAGTTCTTGATTAAAGATTGGCCACGTTATCGTGCAACATCGAGATGCCACTTTTTCAAATTGATGCAATTATATTCTTTTTCGCTTCTGGCAAACGCTTTCCCGGTAGATAATGAAGCTTCATGGAATATTCAAACGGAATTATTATTTATGAATTGCAAATGAGCAGATAGAGCGAATTTCTACAGCTATAAATGCCTTGGGAAGCAGATCGTAAAAATAACAGTGTCTGCTTCAAACAGAAGCCTGTCTTCGCTCGTGACAGAAACACGAAGGTCTAGCCAGTGTGACACTGTCATCCATTTAATTAAATCAGAGCTTTCTAAGTCTAACCTCCTCTGAAGAACGTATGCAACAAGCTCAAAGCAAACATTAAACGTTTAAAACCGGGTGTTCATTAAAGGCATATTTTATCTTACTAAAATTTAATTTTACTAAATTTGTTAGCTTAATATACATTTAGTAATAGTTTTATTATTGTCATTGCTGGTCATCGCCTATGAGAGGTGCACAAGTTGCGACATATCCAGTTCCGCCTACAGAAAAACGCAGGTGACAAGCTACGAACAATATTCCGCTCTGAAATTCTGCTTTCTTCTTAACAAAATTTTAGTATGGCCTATGGAATGTTTCATGAGGCCTATGGATTGTATATTCTCCCCTATAGCAAACTCGAAGATGGTTTTAAATGTTTAAGGGACACTGGAAGTAAAACTTCTAAGATAAACATTTTTTGTGTATTTTTCGAAAACTTTTACTGTGAAGTGCATTGCTGTTAAGTTAACATGTATACCAAATTTCATTCAAGTTGGATAACTACTTTCCGAGTTATTAACTATTTGGTAAATATGGCGCATAATCAAAATGTCCCACGTGGTTCATGAGATGAGAATTTTTAGGGCATTTTTGCAATCGGAGTTTTGAAAAGCATACAATAATTGTTTAAAATTTATTTTAAATAAATTTAATAAGCGAAACGTGATACTTTTTAAATCTATGAGGCATTTTTATCTTTAAAATTAATCATTTTTCACAATTTTTTAAAAATTATTATTGGTATTAACATGTATTTTGTTGTATAGAATATTACAATAGATACTTCTGCACATTCTGACAAATTTAAATTGTATTTAAACAAAAACTGTTAAGCGTGGGAAATTTTGAAGTGTGAAAATGAAGTTTTTAGAAAAAAAATGCTTGTTTTATAAAAAAATATGCTGGGAAAAAGTGTGATGTAAAACGACACGCATAGCTCTTTAACTAACTGTAGATCCCAAAAAGAGGGGGGGGGGATATGCAAATGTTGACTTTGTGGACGCCTAAAGGTTCAATGAACGATTTGTAGGGGAAAATGAGTTTTTTTGGACCAATTTTGAACAAAAACTTATTCCCACTGTCTCTTTAAGAGAAGAGGCAATCAATTTCAGAGAAAGATGGACCCGGTATCCGAGTTTATGCTCTAGCGACCTCCACAGATGACCGAGGTTGTTAAGGCGTGGACTCGGAGCGGGAGATTCGGGGTTCGAATCCCACCAGGACCGTCCTCCCTGACTAAGGACTTTTCCAGGTTTTCCTCAGTCCTCATAAATGGCAAATGCCGGGTAGGTGCCCTAAAGTTAGGCCTGGAAAGCTTCCTTCCTCAAAAAAAAAATCTTTTCGAATAAAGTATTTCATCTCATGTATCATCAGTGTCCACCCCCTGTGACGCCTCAGTAGTAAAAACGGGTGTTAAACACTATTAAAAACATTGAGTTAACACATATGAATCGTACATTAAGACGCATTGCCGTTATAAACACACGAGGCACAATACACGTTATGTATACTGTAGAATTAAGAAGCGAACAACACAACACACATCCGGGAACAGTTGCGCTACGACTGTTATAGTCAGCAAGGTCAACAAGTAAGCAAGCAGGCTTCCTACTTCCTCTACGACGCGACAAACAAGTAGGGGGTTAAAACCCCAAGCCGCGGGGGGAAAGTATCACTGATTGGACTGTATTAAGTAACAAATGCTATTGTAATGGTTACAAATTAATAAAAAGTTAAACCCATCTACCACGCCACAACTGTAAGAAATGTGATACGATCATGTGCATGTTTTAAAGCATATCACTCTAAAACAAGTCGGTCCTGGTGGTGTAGTGGTTACCATACTTGCCTCCTATACCCAAAACGCGGGTTCGAACCCGGCCAGGACCGATGGATTTTTTCGGGCGTAAAAATCCTAAGTATGGCTTCCTTCGGAAGGGAAGTAAAGCCGTGGGTCCCGTGTCGTACATTTGCGGCACGAAAAAGAACCTCAAGCCTGAAAGAGAGGCCTCTGAGCAAAATTTGTCGGCCGTTTCACGCCCTGAGTTGAATGGGACGCTGATGACCTGAGCTGTTAAAGAGCGTCCTTAAAATAAATCAACCAAACTCTAAAACAAGACACCAAACTTCATTTATTTCATAGCAGTAAGCGAAAAGTGTTCTTATTCACCACGTTGCCACTTTACTGAATTAATGGAAACCTCTTCAAATCCTTGCCTACACATCAGAATGCTGTGCCGTCACTTCTTAAAAAGATGAGTGCATTCGTTTATTCAGATTGAAATAAAAATTCATTGCCGATAAAAAAGTATAATTTAATATTAATTATAAACGTCATTATTACAATTTAGGAATATTTTAAAGTTTTAAGAATACCCTCCACAATTACAAAACACTGTTTTACTATACAGTGATAGCTGCAAAATTGTTCCAATTATAACAAGGTTGCTGAGAGCATACAGATACCTAACTTAAATTCTTCCTGGTTTTTTTTTAAAATCCCTCTCAGACAATAAAGATCAAAATGAAAAACATCCATACTTACCCGTTTTCTCCTCCAGACCGTCTCTTTGTTACTCACCTGTAACAAGAAATCGTATAATTGGTCAAATTTCTTTGAAAGTGTTAACTTTTATTTATAAAAGCTCTCTCACTAGTGATAAAATGTGCTTAGCATTTTGAAAAAAAGTATAGTTATAATATTTGCACATTTTTATGAAAACCAAAGAAATACTGTAATTTTCAATTAAACTATAAATGAACAATTAAATACTTTCATAATCAATATCTGGCAACGCCGTGGCCAAGTGGTAAATTGCACGCGGAGAGAGAAACATTCGAGAGCTTGTAACCCAGGCTTTATACTGGATGATTTTTCAGCTCATTTGTCGTCACAAGCACGGCTGAAAACACTAGCGCATACGGAATCTCATTGCTTAATAATAGATATAATAGAGCATCGGAAACAATGGCATGATAGCTCAGACGGTTAGAGTGTCATGGTATAATTATAAAGATATTGGCTTCGAATCCTACCATCCCGGTGCGTTTTACCCTGCCTGATAAAGGAGATTTGACACAATTACAACAATTTATTCGGTAACATAGTAGCAAGTATAGAATGACCTACCAAATGATGTTGACCAATTTTTTTTTCTGCTGCAATCAAAGGAGATTTGCCAGCATTTTAGTGATTTACCCGCACCTATCAATTTATATTTATAAAAAGGGGGCGAGCGTAGACCGTTAGGCCGTAGCGAGCCACAGAAAATCACTGGTGCACTGGTTTCTTGGATTTACCCGAGGTTAACGTTAGGGTTAGTGTGTGCGTGTATATATGAATTAGTTGCAAATTGAAATAAGGGCAGATTTTCAACCGTTACAATATTTCACCCGCTTAACAATGCCCCCATTACAGTGACTTACTCGACAGCGAACTCCGCTCTCGCTTGGGATTGGCCAGCCGCTCGGGTGTTACAAGTAGCAAAAGATTCCATGATTCCACTAGCAGCACTAGTGCAGCAGGATTTTTCGTTTGACTCCTAGTGCTGTCAGCCCTGCTTGTAACGTCAAGTGGACAGCTCCACACGCAGTTGACCGAGCTCTGCAGTTTTCGTCTCGTTCGCAGCATGAAAGTTGGCTGGTGAGCCGGAGCGGAGGTTAATACGAGTTTAACTATAGGAACGTACGGACCAGTTCTTATGTTAGTGACAGTGTATTAAATATTCATTAAGCGGCGTAACACGTTGTATTAATTACGTTAATATGACTCAATTCAGTCATTCTATTCCCCGATTGTTTCAAGATAGATTCCCTGATATTCAACTTTCAAGTCGAAGTTCCATTCACAGATTGGTAAATAAGTTTCGTGAAACGAGAAGTATTCAGCGTACAGCGTACAGCGTACAGCGATGTATAGTACCACAGAAGAAACATGCTCTGGAACGTTACCCTAAGAAATCACTGTAATGTCTTTCTCAGCAAACGGTAATTACTAATTCCTCTGTTTGAACGGCTATAAAACTACTGAAGTTAAAACCATATAAAATTACTGTAGTTTAATTCACATAACAGATTCTGGAGTTCAGAAAAACTAACCTTCTTCACGAGGAACCCTTGCATGATCAAAAAATACGAGTGTGATGCACCATTAACGGCGAGAGAGTAATAATATGTCCTATTTTTTTTAAAGAAACATTTAACAGTGGCAGGTATGTAGAGAATATTTTGCAAACTTTACTTCGGGAATTAACTGTGAGGGAACGTGGGGTAGCGACTTTCCAACAGATGTAATTCATGAAATATTCAACAACAGGGTCATGGCTAGTAACATAAGCCTCCCTTGGTCCCCCGATTTAACGCTTTGCGATTTTTATCTCTGGGGTATTAGAGGAAAACGTGTAAAAGACAAATACACACACAGATGAACGGAAAAGTACCATTCGTGAAGTATTTTTCAGAGGGAATTGCAGAGGGTAATGGTCAATTTCAAAAGTCGATGTCAGAAATGTATGGGAAACGAAGAGCTTCTTCTTGCTTGGTAAAGTTGAGTAGTACATTAGTAATGACTTTTAGCTGCGGACTTTCTGACTTCTGTTCACCGCGGTACCAGCTTGAACCGCCCGGCCAGCCGTTACGGGTGCAGCGGTTCAGCAAAGGAAAAAACACCCGTTAGTTAACCACACTGTTAGGCCGTAGCAAAGTGTGGCTTTTCGTGGGTTAGCTGGTACATGGGTTGTTGAAATTTAATATAGAATCTAATGTGTGTTAAATACACCACGATAATAGCTTTATAATGTTTATAGCATTTTCATGTTCAAAACAATGGTATTATGATTATCATTAAGGTAAGCGATTATTAAATTAATTTATTTATGGTATTAAAAAGTACATATTCTATAATCCACCCTTAAATTTATTTGTACATAAGCTCTGTCTTCCGGTCTATTTTGCATGCATGTACACAAACTTTCCAGAAAGAATTTCTAGATATTTCGCTTATTATTTTATTACAATTTCCTTTCTGTATAATTTTAGTAACATTATCAGTTGACAATTATGCAGAAAGGGAGGGGGGAAAGATTTATAGACCTGTACACGGCCGGCGTTCCCGAGGATACTGGAATACTATTAAAAGACTTTAAGAATGATTTGAATACAAATGGTAATAGTAAATTGTATTTACTATTGCAATAAAATAATTATATCATTCTATATTACGGCGCGGACTCGACAATGGGAGGTCTGGGGTTTGATTCCCACCAGGATCGTCCTCCCTGACTCAGATTTTTCTCAGTCCTCATAACTGGCAAATGCCGGGGAGGTACCCTAAACTTAGACCTAGAAAGCTTCCTTCCTTTAAAAAAAATCCTTTCCCAATTTACCATTTCATCTCACGTATCATCAGTGTCCCCCACCTGTGATGCCTCAGTAATAAAAGCGGGTGTTAAACACTATTAAAAATCTATATTAACATAACATTATATTTTGGGTTTCAGGTTCTATAAAATGTCAGGAAAAGGACAGACAATCACATGGCTGCGACCAAGGCTAGCCTACACCGCAAACAATATTTCATTTAATCCTCTTCATCTCTCCCTGACAGTGACATAGAAAATCACTGCATCGTTTGCGCAAGACAGACTGAGCTTTCGTATTATTGGTTGTCTACATCACAGACAGCGGACTGATTAAGGATACGCCCAGACGGGCAACTTATGAACACTTTGGCCCTGCTGTTATTTGCAAAGTAATACTTTTCATATAAGCGGCGTGAGTTGTCTCTTAGGAATGGTATAATCGATCAGCTGGGGATAATTCTCGGCTATGGTACCTCAGGTATTAAGAGCGGCACGGCATACCAAGATCCGTGGCTAAAGTCCTGGCCTTAACTTCGACTTTATTCTTATCTGAGCAAACCTGACAACTTACAGGGGCTCGAACGTAAGCGAAAACCCTCTGTAAAACCCCTTGAGACGAGTTATCGGCACTAAACGGCGCTTCAGTACATTCGAGAAAGCCGTGCCAGTGGTCAATGCTTGTATGGCTTTTCTTATAACCCCAGGGCCCCTATTCCACAAAAGTACGGTCTAATACATACAAGTGTATTAATACAAAGCTTCTAAAGTGTGGTCTTGTACTTTCTGTTCCACGAGAGTAGTGTATCACTTGTAAAGTATTAGTAAAAAGTAACAAGTTACGTCATGTAAGACCAAAGTGGAGGAACAGCTGTTTGCCATACCTTGAATTAGGTTATGTCAGCACCTTAGGGATTTTTCATGTACAGGGCGGTTTATTATCATTCCTGTTAAATGGGTTTATGTATTTTTTCAGATATAAATATAGTTTAAATACTTTATTAAGTATTTATCGATATTCAAGCTTAATAATCCAATTTGAGACGACGATTTCCATAATGCTACATTTAGGAGCATCAATTTTAGTCGTCGAGAGATGGCAGAAGAATCGAGCTTCCTAGTCATTTATTTTATTGGTGCATTTGATCATATATATTTATTTATTTATATTGCTTGACAATCACTTTCTCATTATAAGCAATAAACTGGGGAAATTGTGTTAAAAGAAATTATTTTTAAGAGAATGAAAAATGAAAAGAAATTATTTTCGTGGCATGCAGCAAGAACCTTAAAGATACATTAACTAAGATGCTGATCTGAAATATGCATTTGGAACAGGAAACGTCAATATCAGTCATAAGCCGTACTTTTAACTTTATCATTACACAAATATTTATTTATTCTTTCTTTATACATATTCCTACTCGCTAATACTTAGCACATTTGGGTCAACTGATCCGCAAAACCAATAAAAAGGTAGTAAATTTTGTGCTAGAATTTGAAGTTACCAATATTCCCACACTTGTAGAGAAACTTGCACAAATTATTAGTGCCCGACTAATAATAATACTTCTGTGGAACAGAACAACGAAAAATCACTTGTACACCTGTAAGTACAGAGTTGAACAGTACAAGCGTAGCAGAAACCTTTGTGGGACAGAATTTTACTAATGGCTACAATTTGATTTGGTTTATTTACGAACGCTCTTGAACATCTCAGGTCATCAGCGTCCCATTCAATTCAGGGCATGAAACGGCCAATTAACTTTGCACCCAGCTCTGGAAGAGCACACATGACACTAAACACTATAATATTACTTTGTGGTAACCATGATTGCCTCGTAGACCCAAGATCGCGGGTTCAATATCGGCCAGTGTCGATGGATTTTTCAGGAGAAAAAATGCTAAGCACAGTTTCCTTCGGAAGGGAAGTAAAGCCGTGGATCCCATGTCGTACATTTACGGCACGAAAAAGAACCTCAAGCCTCTCTGAGCAAAATTTGTCGGCCGTTTCACGTCCTGAATTGAATGGGACGCTGATGACCTGAGATGTTAAAGAGCGTAAATAAAGCAAATCAAAGGATTATCTAATAAAAATGGAAACTAAACACGTAGATTTAAAGCATGCGAATTTTTAAAGGTATCTCAACTATCTTTCACGTGCAGGAATCTATGAAAGTGATTTGTTTCTAAATTGAAATGTTGACATGGCCTTCCTTGGCGAGAGATAGGCCTTGACGAGCGCGTGTGTCGCCTTTTCACAGGATGTGGGTGAATAAAAAGGGAAACAGATATTTTCAGAAGTAGCCCTTTGTCTTCTGCAAGAAACCATACGAGTTGCGTGCTGTACGGCCGTATGTGCATGCAAGGGAGACTTGGTAATCACACAATGATCCTAGCACCCTTCTCTCCTTCTGTTGCTTTGTTCGCTCGCCCCTACTTTTTCGTCACGCCTCGTACACGTTTTAGAGTGCGACGTCGCGTTATGAACGTAACCCGTATGCACAAGCAAAGGCTCTTTCTGCCATGAAGTTGTCTTTATATTCATGAAGAATTAGACCTGGTCCGCCCCTTAACGAAGAACCCCAGTGTCACTCACATCGGAGTTCATTGTCTTCGCTTTTCGCCTTTTGTTGTAATCTAGTACTTCACACAACAATTTTACAGTACCAGAGATGCATTTGTGTAAATATTTTATGTAAACAGACAAAGTGCCCGTTTCAGAAATACTGCGGTACATTCCTAACTCTTGGAACAGCCCTATGATTGTGATTCGCTAATGCTGGAAGGTGGGAGATGCTGACTGCTGTATCTCAGAAGCGGAATGTGCAAATCTTTTGTCATCAGCGCTCCATTCAATTCAGGAGGTGGAACGGCCGATAAATTCTGCTCAGAGACTATTTTTTTAAGTCTGAGATTCTTTTATGAGCCGTGCTTTACTTCCTTTCCGAAGGAAGCTATTATATATAGGCCTGAAAAATCCATCCATCCTGGCCGGCACTAAACCCACCATCTTGGGTATACAAGATAGTTACCACTAAACCACTAGGGTCGATTAATAATTAACAATGAAATACAGAGCCCTCATTTGTACGCGTGGCGGCTTAACGGGAATTTGCCTGCCCTGTCTCTAATAGGTTTTTTCCCCCTTCACTTTTCCGACTGACGCGAAGTCTTTGTGCAGTACAGGAGTTGAACGTTTTGAGACCAAGTGTTTCAGTGTTATAGGATGTTAATGCTGTTATAATGCTAAAAAGTCTGTATACTTTAGCACACAAAATCTTCATGTATGATTCTTATGTGACAATAAATTCTTGTAGAGAAGTGAGACGGCGATTTATAGACAGACTCCCTGCTGACCGCGCACCTCACAGAGAAACGGTTCGTAATCTTGTGAATAGATTTAGGGAAACGGGATTTGTTCTTGGAAAGAAATCTATATGTAAAACATCAGGGAAACTACATAACACTGCAGCAAAGTTAGAACGAAGAAATCTCTGAGAAAGCTTGCACAGGGGGAAGTTTTAAAAATAGCCCAGTACCAGGTTAGGGCTGTAGGGAGTATGTGCTGTGCTGCTAAAAATATTTTGAAATATATCTGTGTCAGAGAAACAAATGAACTAGATTCAGTGCCTAGCCGTTTCTCTTTCAATGGTTGCGCGCGCATCTACTGTGCAGGCTTCACTTATCTAAGCGGGATTATAAAACGTTGCACCTGCCACGAGAAAGTCTTCAACTCAATAATAAAACTCTAGAAACGTTAGCACTCGAATGCACCACCTAAATAAAAAGCAATTTTCAGCGCTTGAGGCCGACAGGGGAATTTCAAAGCTACCACACAAACGGGAAGCTCGAGTGCCCAAGCGGGGTCAAATCGGTTTCTGTGTTCCGCAGTATGTTTGTTAAACCCGTGACTACAGTTAAATTAATTGGCTTTTTTTTTTTTCCTCCACAGTTTTTCTGCTCTAGCCATTGGTTTGGATATTTTTAACCCTCACGTAAGTACCCTGACATTTTAATAGGAAACCCTCACTGTATGTTCTGCAGGTCTGGATACAGCTTAGTGAAATATCTTTTTTTTTTTTTTTTATAAACTTGGGCAAGAAATTTACATAAACGAAGTCTGATCAAAAAATAACCGAACTTTTTAATTTTTTAAAATTTTATTGAGCTTTGTCTCCCACTCTGTTAATATATGGTAACCAACCTCATGTAGAGTCGATGTTTTTTTTTTTTCCCCCCATACGTAAAAGAACCTCAATCCTGAACGAAGAGGTTTCTGAGAAAAATTTATCGTCTGTTTCACTTCCTGAATTGAATGGAACGTTAATATTCTGAGATGTTAAATAGACCGAATAAATTTTTGAGGCTGCGCTGGTTCTGTCAGCGAATTTGGTTTTATCTCATGGAATGAGCGAAAATAAAATGTTCACAGGTGCTGTATCAGGAGAGTATGGAGGGTGAGGAAGAATAGTCATCTTGTTTTACGTGCAAAAGCAGAGAATGTGTTTCCGGATCCAATAATTGTCTCTGCAAAACATAGATCTCTTCTTTCTCACGTATTCTCAGGGATGTCTGAGGACATCTTGTCAATACCAGCAATTCACAGTTAGGTCATCCTACAGAATTCGTAATGAAAACTCCCTGAATGTTGAAGAAACTCGTCAATAGTTTGGATCATGGGAGTTTGACGTTTGGGTCTTGGTAAAGATTTACCAGCCTAGACATATTTCTTGGCGGTTGTTTTCCTGTTCTTGTGTCAACAGCCGGAAGGACAAACTTTGCTGTACACGAAAATGTTCTGTCAGAATTTCATGACACGTTATTTCGTTTAGATAATATATACCGAACTTTGTTATGAAAAAACATTCAGTTTGAAGTAAACCCACAAACCTAATGGCCCAGGTTTCTGATTTTCAGAAATTATGTTTTAATTTTTATTTAATAGATATATAGAGAGTTGCGCTGAGAGAAAACAAAAATTGCACCCGCTAGAGCAATTTTGAAACTTTTCTTTTAAGTTAACTCCCACTCCCAATTTTGTTGATTAATGAAATGATCATCATTTTCGATGCGGATCAACGGAAATTTGAAGAAAAATTTCAAAAATCCTTTCATAGATACAACCGCAATAACTCCCTGAAATCATCGCACGAAAATGCTTTCTAGTAACTTGCATCTTTGAGTCTCAGACAGCGAACGCAAGACCACAAGAAACATTTTGCTGCAGCTGCAACAACAGACACATCGCGCTATAACTTCTTCTATGGTTACTAATCAAAACGCGCTCTTTCCAGTGCTGCCAGCATAAAACTTATATCTCTAGCAGTTCCTTCAAATCCTTAAAATTAAATAGCAGTCCTTGCAGTAGACATTCAGATGTTCTACTGAGCGGTTGCTATGCGACCAGTGGCCAAACAGAATGTAAATCACACGACTGTCTACTCCAGGCTTTGGAAAAAAGGAAAGAAATAAAGAAAGGAAAGGCAAGACTTTGTTGTTAAATCGCCCCTCTGGCGGAAAGAGAAGAATGCAGTTCCTCGCGGGGAAGTTCACCGTCTGATCATGCGAAACCCTTCTCTCTTTCTTTGTTTCTTGCTGTCTTGCAGCACACAATGGAGACGCTTCGGGCGCCTGCCACTGCAACTTACGTGTCCTAGAGGGCTGGCTACTACATTTAGAAAATGATCGCGTCTCTTCTCAGACCTGCATGCTTTTCGTTGTTCAAGCTCATAATCTATGTCAAGTTTAATGAACTTGACCAAGGCTTTGTAGAGAAATGCCTTTAAACTTCTTAGATCAGGCAGTCGTAACAAAGATTTATTATTTCCGCGTGAAACTTCAACAGAAGAGTAAAATGAAGTCGAAAATGTTTGGTTAAGATTTTGTTTTTTTTTCTCTAACAAGATAAAAAACCGCCACGAGTGGCCGAGGTCGTTAAGGCAGATTCGTGAGCGGGAGGTCTCGGGTTCGAATCCCGCCAGGACCATCCTCCCTGACAGAGTTTTATTTTTCCAGGTTTTTCTCAGTCCTCATAAATGGCAAATGCCGGGGAGGTGCCCTTAACTTAGGCCTGGAACGCTTCCTTTCTTAAAAAATCCTTTCCCAATATTTCATTTCATGTATCGTCAGTGTTCACCGCCTGTGGTGCCTCAGTAGTAAAAACGGGCGTTAAAATACCAGTAAAAAAGACAAAAATTGAATTATGTCTTAAAATAAATAAATAATTATAGTACTTCATTCCCCTTAACTTTATTCAAGAGTTAATCGATAATAACTGACAGTATTTTTTTTCACCACACAGCGGAGCAGAATAGTGAAGAAATGTTTAATAAGACGAATAAATCGCATTTGATTGGTTGAAAAAAAATTGGAAGCGCCCGCGCATATGGAGTCGTTTGGTAAACAATATTGCACTGCTTTAAAATTTTGCTTCCGTCTGCAGAAATCCGGCATGGAAGCGTAGCGACGCTACAGCAAGCATATGGCCATGATGTTCTGCCACAATCAACCGCACTTGGGCAGTTCAAAGAGTTTAAGGAAGCCCAAGTTTCAACAACAAAGCAAGGCGGTCCAACCACTGCAGTGAAGAAGACAGCTGCCATCATTGTTAGGATCTGACACCTGAACAGAAAATTGTGCGAGTGGAAGAAGCATCAGCGTCTGACAGTGGAGCATGGCGAGGTATATCTGAATTCCATCATTAAAGATGATGAAACTTGGATTCATCATTATCATCCCGAAAGCAAACAGGGGAGCTCAGTCTGGAAGTCACCTGGTTCTCCAACATCAAGGTTGTTCTGTCGTCAGAAAAAAAATATCCTGATTTGGTCCTTCGATTGTCGTGGAACGGTTTATCAACATGCAGTGCCCCTGCAAACAGCGTTTAATGGAGACTATTACAAGACCGTTTTGAGCATCCTGGCCGAAAACGCCTTGAGCTGCATTCATCTGGTTGGCGCTTTCATCATGACAATGCACGATTTTGTTGCTCAACATTTGGCTTGATAAAAATATAGAATGTGTGCTACAATCTCCGTACAGTCCGAACCTAGTTCCTTCCAATTTTTTTTCTGTTCCCTCGTTTGAAAGTTATGAAGACAGCGTTTAGGTTCATCAACGGCTGCAGTGAAAAAGGCAGAGGCGGTTTTGAAGTACATGCAATTCAATGGGGACAACTTCGAAAAATATCTTACCGACCTTGACCTTGCCTAATATACTTCGTAAGTAAAAATATTATTTTCAGGTGACCTTGCTACAGATATTGCCAAATTTACTTACTAAGCAAATAATTTAATCCTTAATTCCTTTACCATAAGATTGCTAGTGAACCAGAGAAATGGAGCGAGGGAATCATACAGGACGATTTTTTTTTTTCAATATTGTTTAACGCCCGTTTTTACTACTGAAGGAACACAGGCGGTGGACACTAGTGATACATGAAACGAAATGATAAATTGGGAAAGGGTGTTTTTTTAAGGAAGGAAACGTTCCAGTTCTAAGTTTAGGATACCTCCCCGGTATTTGCCATTTATGGGGACTGAGGAAAACGGTGAAAAAACCCCAGTCAGGGAGGACGGTTCTGGTGGGAATGGAACACCAGAACTCCCTCTGATGTACCCGCGCCTTAACGACCTCGGCCACCTGTGGCGATGTAGGGCTAGTTATTGACTTAGCAGCGTTTATTCTTAGAACCTTGACCGCAGTTTTTTATGACACTAATTGCTTTGTTTGACACAGTTGTATATGAGTCAAGGCAACGTGTAGATAACTTTAAGGAAACTTTAAGCCTCTGATTGTTGACATCTGAAGGGTAAACATGCCAACATATCCATTAGATCCTCGGAAATATCTTGAAAATCATCTACCATTTTTAATTTGGAGCCGCGCACATTGTTATGTTGGCGGGAGTACTGTCAACTCCCCCTTTTGCTGAACGCTGAGCCATAACCTGTTGACAGCCGTTCCTTGAGGGAGTCAGTACATAAGCAATATACCTGGTGTCCCAAAAGACGATCATGTGCTTGCCCGCAGGAGCAGCACGAAATTTATTGAGTCGGGGACGACTCCCTGGATGTTTCCTTTGCATGGTTGGACTTTTCTTCTCTGGTGTGTGACAGTGATACCAATCACCAGCTTCTCCCAAAAAAAAAAAAAAAAAAAAAAAACCAGATCTTCATTTCGAAATTTCCAGTGGAGAGACATCAACTATATTTTCTTCTGTACCTCTCTCAATTTCCGTGAAATCGAACGTGTGCACATCCTTTCATATTCAAATCGTCATGAACAATGATGTGCAGGGTTGCGCGCCCATCTGATATCCCAGTTCATCAAAGTTTATGCTCCTATCAGCCATAATCAATTCATACACAATCTCAATGTTCCTGGGAGACCACGATGTTGACAGACGACCAGTACGCACATTCTTGTGTGCAGATTCCCTGCGGCTAGTGAACACATTGACCCAGTTGTAAACACTGGGTCTTCTATGGAGGAGTTTCTTGACCACATACCGCAGTTAAACGTCTATGAATTTTTGCAGGTATGACGTTCTTTTCGACAGAAACCTTGCAATCCACCTTTGTCCATGATAGTCGCCTTCCATCTTGTCCACATCTTTCTATACTTGACAAGATTCGAACACTGTCCTTTTGCTACACAATCTGCTCACAACTGCCATATAGAGTTTGCACTTGTTTTTAGCGTAACGCCCTACGAATGGACGGACGCACGAACCGGTGTTGAAAATCATTTCCGAACTCCTTAGTACGAGACAAGTCGATCTTGGTGGTCTAGTGGTAAATATACATGCCTCATAGTCTCAAGATCGCGGGTTCAATCCTGGCCGGGATCGGTGGATTTTTATGGGCGTAAAATTTCTAAGTTTGGTTTCCTTCGGAAGAATCCCAAGTAGTAGATTTACGGCATGTAAAAGAACTTGAAGCCTGAAAGAAACGCCCTGTATTGAACAAGACGCTGATGACTTGATGCTAAAGAACAGTCAAATGCCGTTGAATCTGATGGAGTAGTGGTAACCATACTTGCCTTCTAAACCCAAGATCGCGGGTTCAAACCCGGCCAGGATCGATGAATTTTTTCGGGCGTAAAAATCCTAAGTATGGCTTCCTTCAGAAGGGAGGTAAAGTCGTGATCCCTGTCGTACATTTACGGCATGTAAAACAACCTCAAGCCTGAAAGAAGAGGCCTCTGAGCAAAATTTGCGGCCGTTTTACGCTCTGAATTGAATGGGACGCTGATGACTTGAGATGTTAAAAGCGTCTGTAAATAAAACAAATAAATAAGTACATGATTCAGCATTTTTTCAATAAAAAATTAAAGGGTAGTTGTTTAGGCAATACTCATATATTTTGAGATTAATATTATCCGTAAACTGGCCTGCCTCCGTTTTCAAACGGATAGGGTCATATATCCCATGGCTACAACACGTTGTGATCTAGCGGTATTTAACAATTGACACTTGCTGATGATGTCACGAGTATGGGGATTAGAACACGAGGAGGAGGAGACAGATCTAATCACACAGTAGCTTCATGCATTACGGCAGATGGTAACAGAACAAAAGAGCAAATTACCAGCCACGCACCGGACACCTGGTACATAATACAATAACGGCGGCATGCAGTCATCTTCCTTCATAAAAAGTGAGCTCCTGGCTGAAAGGTTTGTAACAGCACGCACAAGACCTGCGGCGTCTTGCGAGCTACTGGCTGCGAATTATTTTCTTTGTTGTTTTCTCAATGCTTATGGTGCTGTCTTTAGGCAAACGCTCTAAGCTAATGATGAGATGATATTGGCAACAACAAGTCGCAAATATCTCGTTTCAATTTATTTTAAAAAGGTTTTATTTAACTTTTTTATTTCTTCTTGTTCTTAACAGGGTTTCCTGCCATCTCTTTTTCTCTCCGTTTAGGTTCGTATATCCTCTTTGTTTCCTTCTGTTTAAAGGCGCGGGAGGTTTGGTTGCTTTTGTTTTATACCTTAAGTTTTATAAAAATGTGCCATTAGGAATCATAAATTTACCTGGCATTCCAGAGAGTTGAGGCGGTTTATTTACGGACGCTCTTTAATTCATCAGCATCCCATTCATTTTTGGGTGTAAAACGGTCGACAAATTTTGCTCAGAGGTCTTTTCTTTCAGGCTTGAGGTTCTTTATCGTGCTATAAATCTACGACACGGGACCTACAGCTTTACTTCTCTTCTGAAGGAAGCCATACTTAGGATTTTTACACCTGAAAAAAATCCACTGACCCTGGCCGGGATTGAACCCGCGATCTTGGGTTTAGAAAGCAAGTATGGCTACACTAGAGCACCAGGATCAACGGCATTTCAGATATTTTTTTTATTGATTCGATTTATTTACGGATGCTTTTCAACACCTCAAGTCATCAGCGTCCCATTCAATTCAGGACACGAAACAGCCGATAAATTTTGCTCAGAGGCCTCTTCTTTCAGGTTGGAGGTTCTTTTGCTGTAAATCCACATGGGACCATTTCGAAGGAAGTCATACTTAGAATGGAAAAAAAAAAAAAAAAAAAGAAAAAAAATCCATCGATCCTGGCCGGGATTGAATCCGCGATTTGGATTTAGGAGGCAAGTATGGTTACCACTACACCACCAGGAGGACTGACTCATTCCAGAGAGATAGGGTGTAAATATCACAGAGTACACCGAACCAGTCTGCAATGATTACGTAAAAAATTATTAGGTCGTTTGTCTCACAAGGGGAAGGGGCCTTGCTACTGCTAAGGTCCATACAGGATAATTGTGTTCAAGGACTGGCCGTTTGTGCGTAGGCTAATGTAATTTTGGAGCCAACTTGCAAACCGACAACTTTAATGCAACTTTCCAACTTTTTAATACCTCAGTAAAATAAGATCATCCAAATATGAAAAATTAACGTCTGTTTCAGCTTTAACCTCATCATTTGATGTGAATCTTCGTTCATCCAGACGTTTCTTCAAGTTTGGAAACAAAAAGTAACAGCTGGGAGCCAAATCCGGTGAATATGGTGGATGTGGAAGCCTTGGAAGTGACGGTCATGCAGTTTAGCAGCCACAACCCCAGAATTGTGTGAAGGTGCATTATCGTGATGAAAGAGAACTTTCTTTTTCGCCAGGTGTGGACGTTTAGCCTGAATAGCATCCTTCAGTTGGTCCAGCAGTGAAACGTAATACTCCCCCGTGATAGTTCTGCCCTTCTGACGGTAGTCTATGAGCATCACACCATTAGAATCCCAGAAAACCGTAGCCATGACTTTTTCCCTCTATGCCTCCTTTAATTCTATTTCTTTCATAATCGAAAGTTCAGTAAAAATATAAGCAACTGTTTTCTCTGCTTTAATTTATTGATTAGAAGTATAAAAATAGAAGCGAGGAAAGTACATGCCCTAGACGTGAGGTGCTAGAGGAAAGAAAAAATATAATTTTTAATACCCTCAGCTCTCTCTTAGATCTTTTATATCCTTTCACTTTTCTCTAGTCGACATCAATGTTCCGGTGTTTAACATTCACACGTCTTGATTGTAAGCAGTGTAGAAAGTAGACGTTGATCGGCGCAGCGACCTTTGGGTATGCAATAACCACACTGGTCCATATTGTCTAACCACTTCTCATTGAGCGGCTAGTCCAGAGAAATGACCCACATGTTTTGGACTTAGATCAGTGTTCATGAACCTAAGCAGGCATTAGTTGGAAATGAAAGGAGGGTAGGGAAGTGAGATATGTTGATGGCACAACCGGTAGATCCACAAATACTACTACGGCCATGTATGTCTCGAAACGCCAAGAAGTGCTTTATTTTATAAGTTCTTTATCTAAGTAATTTATTTTTATTAGCCAATAGGATCGACAAGAGAAAATTCAGTTTACACATTTTCTTTAATAGTTAGCTTACATCAGGGAAGAATATAAAAACGTAAGAACGAGAGATTTAGTGTTCAAAATAAAGGCTAACGCGTTATATAAATAGACACGGGTTCCTAAGGCAAATACATTTTTTCCTTTGACAGATATGATAAATTAGTATTTATGTTTTGTTATTTTATAGTGCATATAGTCAAATTTTAATTTTTAAGAAAACCCATCTATGATTGGAATAAATTACTTGCAGCAGTTTTTGGGGGGTGTTTTATAACAGTTAAAAGATTTAAGAGAAACTAGAAAAATACTACAGTACATATGTTAGCATTTGGCATTTGTTTTTTACGGTTAAAATATATTTAATCAGATAAAATATATTTATATAAATTGAAATGTGTTTAATTAGGTTGATATGTACTTAATTAGAATGAAATGTATTTTTTTTTCTTTTTTTTTTTTTTCAGTTTGACATATATTCTCTTAGGTTGACATTTAATAATTAGGTTTAAATGTATTTAATTTGATTGAACTAAATAGGTTGAAATATATTAGGTTGACATATTTAATTACGTTTAAATGCATTTAATTAGATTGTGTTAAATAGGCTGAAATACATTTTATTAGTTTGACATATATTTAAGTTTAAAAATATTTAATTAGATTGATTGAAATAGCTTAAAATGTATTTTATTAGGTTGAGATATATTTAATGATGTTTAAATTTATTTAATTAGATTGTTTGATTATTGAAATATATTTTATTAGTTTGACATATATTTAATTATTTTAAATTTATTTAATTAGATTGTTTTAAATAGAGTGACATATATTTAACTATGTTTAAATGTATTTAATTAGACTCCAATGAATGAATGATTAGTGTTTAACGCCCGTTTTTGCTACAGAGGCACCACAGGTAGTAGACATTGATGGATACATGAGATGAAATGATATATTGGAAAAGGATTTATTTTTAGGGAGGAAACGTCCCAGGCCTAAGTTTAGGGTAGCTCCCCGGCATTTGCCATTTATGAGGACTGGGGAAAACCTGGAAAAACCCTCAGTCAGGGGGGACGATCCTGGCGGGATTCGAAACCCAGACCTCCCGCTCACGAGTCCCGCGCCTTAACGACCTCAGCCACCTGTGGCGATACCTAATTTGATTGAATTAAATAGGTTGAAATATATTTTATGTTGACATATATTTAAATTGGTGAAAATGTATTAAATTATGTTAAAATGTGTTGAATTATGTTAACATGCATGTAATCAGGTAGATATAATTTAATTAAATTTACTTGCATTTAATTTTATTGACGTGTATTTAATTAGGCTGCCTTAATATTTTATTTGAAAGAAATGTAATTAAATAAGTAGACAGATATTAAATTATAAATTTATTTAAATTTATTTAAATAGGTTAAATGATTAAATTGTTATAATGCAATAAATTATGTTAACATGTATTTAATTAGTTAGACATGTATTTATTTAGATTTACTTGTCGTTAATTAAATTAACACATATTTATTAAGTTCGAATGTATTTAAATAGGTAGATATGTTTTTATTAAATAGAAATACGTTAATAGTTTGAATGCTTTTAATTATACCGAAATGCATTTAATTAGTTTTATGATTAAACTTAAAACAATGCATTCTTTTTGGTGTAAAATTTGGAAAATATACTTAATTTAGTGCGGGGAAACTACTTATCTATTTATATAAAACAAATTGTGTCCGTTTGAAAGTTTATTTCGAAAAAATTATTTTTGTCATTTACTAGGAAAAATAAAATAATCTATAAACTGTGTCAGTCAGACCGCAATATTGTGATATTTGTTATAATGAAAATGAGTGGCAGGGGAAATCGGCAACAAATTCAACTCAAGCTGGAATCGAACCTAGACTGCCTCAGTACGACACTCGGCTATAGCGCCACCTGTATCCATTATTGTTCAATAATTTACACTAATTATGCCATTGTTAGAAACTATAAATCATTCTCCCGTATTACATAGTTACCTTGCTATGGGTCGGTCCTGATGGTCTGGTGGTAAAAATCCTAAGTATGGCTTCCTTCGGAAGGGAAGTAAAGCCGTGGGTCCCATGTCGTACATTTACGGCAAAGAAGAGGCCTCCGAGCAAAATTTATGGACCATTTCATGCCCTGAATTGAATGGGACGCTGATGACCTGAGATGCTAAAGAGCGTCCGTAAATAAAACAAATAAAAAAATCAACCTTATTTTCGTTGTATTCTAGTGGTTTTCCTTCCAGCATATTTCCAAGGTTAAAACTTGTCTAAGCTTTGTCAAATTCAGATTATTAAATCGTAGATGAATGTATACTGCCGTGAGATCGGCAGAAAGGAGATTCACAAAGCGGGGTTAAAGTAGCAGCACTGTCCGTTGCTGTACATTTACTAGCCGAGAGGTAAAACACAGTATGAGCGGACAAGATTTATAAAAAAAGCACTGTTTGCATTCAAATGTTTCAGAATCAAATTTATCCCAATTCGCAGGTGATACCTTTCGGACTGGGAGAAATTCGCGGTTGTGCCTTCTATATTACAAAACACACTAAATTGTAAATATCTATCTACCTTCATATTTGCTGAGGTATGGATGATTTTTACGAAACATAAGCAAACACTGTGTTTTCAGCATTCATTTCAGTTGCTCATGTTGGCACGCTCGGTGCGGGAGTCAAACACGCACACTGTACGTATAAAATAATTTACCGGAACTGCTTGAAACAATTACATACAGCGTGGAAACCGGAGCTCAAACTTTCTCAGTTAAACCAGATTTCTGGTGCAGTACAAAATAACAGAACGGTCTTCAGCCGCGATACACAAAAGCGAAACCAACAGAGAGAGGGAGAGAAGGAGAGAGAGGAGGGGGGTGGGGAAGGTTACCTGGAGAGCTTTCTACGTCCTCTTCTTTCCTTCCTCCCACTTCATTCACCAACTACTCCCACAACTCAATATTTAATCACCGACGAAGTCGAGCAAAGTGAGTTTTGCTACCACACGAGAGATCTTAAATTACTTAGCGACCAAAAAGTCCGTTGTTTTATCTAGCCGACCTATTTAGCTCCTTGGATTAGATTAATATAGTGTGATGAGAAAAAGGTGTTCTGAATACAGGCAGTTTCATTACAGGGTCGAGAGGACACGGACGAGATGGTGTGGCGCGGCGTTCAGGCGGCTTGCGCTTTTAAAGGTTTCTGATACGGAAGCAAATCTCTGGGCGGGCTACTTCTTGGACGTGGGCCTTTACCAGCGTCAGGGTGATCTGGAAACTTTCCCATCCGAGGATCCTAGCCGCTCTCTGTCTAACCCCCCCCTATCCTTTTCTATATAGGCACAAACGGCCAGCCGTTGAGCATAGCTGAAGTACCGAAATATTCTCCCCCGTCTCTAACAATCCAAACCAAGAGAAGAGAGTAAAGAATGGTGTAAAAATATGAGAAGGACTATGTTTAAAGAAAAATTGTAAAAAATCTATAGAGGATGATGAAACAGGTTGAGAAGAATAATTAATATTGGAGAGAAAGCGAATGTGTGGATAACATGGTGAAGAATTCGGCATGAATCTAAGAGAGAAGCAGGAAGAAGAAATAGAAAAACAGAGAGAAAGAAATAGGCGAAAAGAAGAAGTGAAGGAAATATATAGGGTGTCCCATATTGAACGCAATTTTTAAACTGAGCGCCCTAAAATTTAACAGACTGTCATCTGTTTGTGTTGCGATTAACGATTGTCATTTGTGTGTCAGCTAAAATGGAGCGATACACGAAGAATCAACGCGCCCAGACTGTGAAAGTGCATTTTAAGTACGGTGAAGGTTATGCAGAGACCGTTGGTGTAATTTTTGGTAAACGAAATGCGCCTAACGCGTCAGAGAATGGTAAGGAAATTTGAAGATACAGGCAGGATCGACAGAGAACATCAAGTCACCTGGACGTTCTCTTCTGTCAGTAGAGAATGTTGTCCTCGTCAGACAGAGCGTTGCTACGAGCCCGCCGCCGTTCTCAACAATTAACAGAAGCATTTACAGCGAATTTTAACAAAACATCTGCATACAAATCCATCGAACTAACACAAGAGCTGAAGCAGACGAACCATTTGCAGCGTCAAACGTTTACCTGTCTCGTAACGGTCACCGACATCGTGTGATTTGACACCATGTGACTGTTTTTTGTGAGGGTATCTAAAATCTTGTATTTATGTGGACAATCCACAAACCATCCCTCAACCAAGATAGAAATTAAACGTGTCATGGGTGAAATTCAGCCGGAACTTTGCTCTAAAGTTGTTGAAAATTGTGTCAACAGATTGAAGGTGTGCCAACGAAGTCGTGGAGGACATTTGCCTGATGTTTTGTTTCATGTTTAATAAATAAATAAAAAAGACACATTGGAGCTGCGTAAACTAAACGAATACCTTAGTGAGTGGAATTTGTGAAAGTTATTACAAAGTGTTAAGAGCAGAGAAAATTGTGCCTTTAGGGCAATTTTTAAATTTTAGGCTTCAGCAACTCCCCACTCCTGACATTCTAATTTCCCTGATTTTCAGAAAATATTTTTGCTATTTTATTGAAATGGTATACGGTTTCGTTACGAATAAGTAAATATTGGTTCCGCTAGAGCGACATTTAAATTTTGGGTTTCAAGTAAAACCCAACTCTTAATAATTTGATTTCACTGATTTTCAAAAAATAATTTTCTTATTATATTTCAATGGTCTATATTAAGTTTTATTGCTTTAGATTAACCCCCACTCTTAATTGTCCAGCTTTTCTGGACTTAGAACTCGATAAGTCGTTTTTTAACTGATCATTATATGTCAAGTTTCTTTGAGAGAAATTGTGGCCGCTAGACCGTTAACACACACACACACACACACACACACACATTGTTTCATCGAAATTTTCGGTGCCATGTAAGCAAGAATCGATGAAGATTTGAAGAATTTTTCCAAAAACTTACCGTGGATACAACCGTAATAACTTCTTTCCTTCGGAATTCGCATGAAGACGATTGAATAGGCAATAGGAGAAAAAAATTGGCAAAAGAGCCACAATTTTAAAATCGATTAAATAATCACAAAGCGTTAATAAGTGAAAACGTTGCAGTAATCATAAAACCTGCATCAGTATGTCTTTGTTGTGTGGAGAACAAGTAGCACTGTCAAACAGCAGACGATCGCTAACCGTAACTCGACGTGCATCTATTCCGAAAACATCTGAACGTCGGCTGGCTGCCAGGCTTTTGAACGTGTTCTGCGTGAAGACTATCTTGTCATCAAAGCGTGTTTATTTAAGTTTATTTTTAAAGAAATTGTACATTATATGTTCAAGAACTACAGCAAATATCGTTTTTGATATTATTGATGAAAACGACATGGAAAGCCCTGACCTGGTTACACTTTTATATAAGTACCGTACTTAAAAACATTCCTTCAAACTATACGCAGTGGCATAACCAACAAAGAACAATTAGCGCACAATTAAAGCACCAGTAACACACATACGCTCAAAATCATCTTCACACCAACTACAAGCTGCTACATGCATATTACTTTTACGACCTTGACGGCAGCCGCGCTCTTCCAGCCTGTTACTAAAATAACTTCAATGTAGATATCTAACAGAATAACGATTGCATTGAAAACATATGGTCTGTAATTGTTCATTGAACCTCAGTGTAATATAAGGTAAATGAATATCTGGTTATATTTAGTGCAGATATCCTGATTTTTAGTGTATACTTGCTTGCATATACTGCGGGATTTTAGTGTATGTTGGTATTTCTCCTTAGTATTTCTACATGATGTTACTTAATACGCGGAAAAACTTTAGGCATTGATAAAGGATATAAAAAATTAAACACATGGTCAATTTCGCAGATATTTTTAATTACATTTTTTTGGTGACATACTAACTGATGAACAAGCCACAAAAATATTTTTCTCGTAGTCAAAATCATCTATCATGTACCATGGTTGCCATAGAATGGACTACAGTGCTTTCACAATATTCATGTTATGGGCTGATGAAAATATCCATGCAGTTTTAGAAAAAAATACGCAATAATAATTTAGGTATGTGTTGGAAGTATTAGAGATACAACCATTTACCTGGAATTGACAGCAATATCATATTGTGACTATTGGATAGATATTTTAAATAATTTGTTCCATTATATTGAATACGTCATTTGTAGTTCATGCATGATGGGGCACCACCTCATGTTACTCAAACTGGTCGTGCCAGCTCTCCTGACCTCGATATATTGTATTTCTATTTACATATGGGGTGATTTGAAAACCATTGTTCAAGAACTATTGACGTTAACAAGTGAAAATCCTTCGACCTGAAGAAGGTTGCCAATAGATAGACCTGGAATATGAGAGAACATAAACACTGTTCTGGAAACCTATTATCAGAGCTCATTGGTGACCATTTTGCTCTTTTTCTGTAAAACTAAGGGCAATAATAACATTTTGTAATTATAATGATAATAACCAAAATGTACCTCTTAACATTTGACTTGTTTCAATGTTCTCTATGAATTCGCCAAAGGTTGTCCACACTTTTAGTAATTTAAGCTTTAAGTTGTAGAGAAAACTGTCGTTTCCAGTTGGAACTATTAGAACTACCGAAGGTGTCATATGTGAAAATTGCCGCGCTTGTGATCAATGCTTGTATGGCTCTATCTTTGCAAAGATTTCGTTTATTGGTAAATTTATTTTAGCAAATTACGAAGGAATGAAGCTATTGGGGTTGGATATTTGAAGAAAATTTTCAAAATTTTTCCATGGGTAAATTGCGCGCGCACACACACACACACAAATATATATATTTCTGTGTGAGTGTGTATGTTAAAATTCTGGCGGTCGCAATTTTTGTTTTCTCTCAACGAAACTCAACATATAATCATCAATTAACAAACGATTCAATGAGTTTGTCATTCAGCAAAATTAGTCCATTGGGGAAGGAAGTTAACTTAAAACAAACATTTAAAAAACGCTCTAGCAGTCTTAATTATTACTTTTTCTCAACGAAACTCGGTATATGCCATTGAAATAAAATAAGAAAAATAAATTCTGAGAATCAGAAATATTAAGAGTAAGGGTTAACATGGAACTCAAAAAAATCGCTCGTCACCAATATTAATAAGTTACAGAAACAGTTTCTTAAAATGAGGAAATTGGGATATTAGGAGTGGGGGTACACCTGAAAATCGAAATTTAAAAGGGGAGGGGATTAAAGCGAAATTTAGTGGTAGTAATTATTTTAAGGAAACTTGGTATATAACATATTGAAACAAAAAAAAAAAAAATTATAACAATTTCCGAAAATCAGTGAAATCGGGCTATTAGGAGGGGGGGGGGGTTCCCTGAAACCCAACATTTAGATTCCCTCTAGTGGCATTAATATTTATTTTTTCGCAGCGATACTCAATATATGCAATTTAAATAAAATAAGAAAAATAGTTCCAGAAAATTAGGGAAATCGGACCATCAGGAATAGAAGTATACCTGAAAACCGAAATTTAAAATAATAATAATACTAATAATAATAATAATAATAATAATAATAATAATAATAATAATAATAAAATACAAAACAGTTTTAGCGTTTAGTTTATTTCTAGTATTTCAAAATAAAAGGATAAAATTAACTCAGCACATAAACTATACATAAGTTTTATATTTAACAAAATCATTGTCAGGAAGATAACAAATGTGAAATATTAATCTGTGTTTGAGAATTATATTTGTATGTAAGAGCGCTCTGTAATAACCTTCAGAAAACGTTTACGTTACATGTTAATAACATTTAAATTAAATTTCAAAGCCACTGAAAATCGTTGTAACTTTCAACTGTTTTTATTTACTTAGTACATTGCAAATGTTTTTAAATAGTAACATGTTTTTGTTTTATTGAAACATATGAACATCATCTTAAATACACAATGTAACTCGAAACTTTCTGTTGTTTCTCTCTATTTTAGTGAATGAAAAGATTATTCTCAGCAAATGCGGTTTACGATGCGCCCTAGCAGATTAAATACATGATCCATTCTTCTCGACACGCATAACAGGAAATGAACATGTTTTTGTAGATATATTGAATGCTGACTTGGCACATAAACAATGACATCTGACACGCTAGCTGCCGTGGCAGCAAGTCAAGTAGACGATAAGGAGGTGTGAAGCAAGGAATTAGACTCCCCGCAAGATATGCTAATATTGTCTTGTAAAGGGATGCGATCCAGGGATGCACGAAGAAGCAGAAAGAGAGATGAGAATGAATAAGGAGAAAAAGGCACAGCAAGGTAGGGGGAAGGCAAAATAGACGAACTTTTGAAACCCGTAACTTCATCTCTCTGTTCCCTAACACACACACACAGCACGCACGGAAATTTAAATTCTCCCCCTTCCCCCACTCTTTTTCCTCTGCGATGTTCCATCACCGAGTCCGTAAGTACGGCAAGGCAGAAAGAGGAAAGATCCGCGCATGCGCTAAATTTCTCTCTCTTTCTCATCTGTTTCACGTTCCCGGCAAATCGAGTCATCCAAGTGCCGGCCAGTGGCGTGCATCAAGTTATCTCGTGTTATTTTCTACAGCGGTCTATGGATTTACGATAAAAAAGCTTGTTTATATTCTAAATTTGCGTTTGATAACATTTTGGCATAAAAATCGCACTAAACAATTGTAAAATTAACAAAGTTACCGTACTTACGCAAATCTAATGCGCATCATTTTGTTCAAATTAGTAACAATTCGAAATTGTGTTGCGCATTACATTCGAGTGCAAATCCTTTATGTAGTTTGCCGGTAACTTCACACAAATTTATCGTTTATTACGTCATAATGCATTGCTGGAGTTCTCGACTTCTTGTTAGCCTATTATTGCATACGGCGTTTGAATATTACGTAGTCACTAAATGGAGGGGAAAAAGAGGAGAACATCTTATGACGCTCTTTAAAGCGTAAATTAATTCTGTAGGCTGAAAAAAAGTTAACAGAAAGACAGGAATAGAATTTAATGTAGCTGAGAGCAACATTTGTTTGCGGCGGCAACAGAAATTGAAATTATTTGCAACTAAAGTTGGTAGGAAGAAATTCATTGGTCCTCGCTAAGGAAGATATCCTGATATTAAAGAAACCGTTTTGGAATTTGTACATGAAAGGAGGAAGAACGGACAACCTGTGACTAGTGACACTTTTTCTTCTTTGACTTACGCCAACTGTCTTGGCAACAGCACGAGTGATGAATTTTGTCTGTAACAATAGGCGCTTATAAATTCTTAGATCTGATTGCTTTATTATCTCTAGGACGCTGTACAACAGTATGCAAAAAAAAAAAAAATTCAAATTTGGAGTGCGCATTACTATTAATAGCGCATTAGATTCACGTAAATATGGTATATAATTATAGTTAGATTATATGGCAAAAATGATAAAAAATAAAATTGCTCTTGAACAAAATTTATAATGCGCAAAATATTTATACAGTGTCTCGTAATGAACGCAATTTTTTAATAATAAACACATAATTTATTTGAAAAGTGCTAGTGTTATTAAGTCAATATGAAGTAGGTACAAATACTGTCATTAAACATGAAACAAAATATCAGACAAATGTCCTCCACGACTTCGTTGGCACGCCTTCACTCTGTTGGCAAACTTATCAACAACTTTAGAGCAAAGTTCCGGCTGAATTTCACCCCTGACACGTCTATTTTCTGTCTTGAGTTGAGGGATGGTTCGTGGATTGTCCACATAAACACAAGGTTTTACATACCCTCACAAAAAACAGTCGCATGGTGTCAAATCACACGATCTCGGTGACCGTTACGAGAGAGGTAAACGTTTGACGCTGCAAATGGTTCGTCTGCTTCAGCTCTTGTGTTAGTTCGATGGATGCACATGCAGATGTTTTGTTAAAATTCGCTGTAAATGCTTCTGTTAATTGTTGAGAACGGCGGCGGGCTCTTAGCAACGCTCTGTCTGACGAGGGCAACATTCTCTACCGACAGAAGAGAACGTCCAGATGATTTGATGTTCTCTGTCGATCCTGTCAGTATCTTCAAATTTCCTTATCAGTCTCTACACTGTTGACACATTAGACGAATTTCGTCTACCAAAAATTACACCAACGGTCTCTGCATAACATTCACAATGTACTTTCAGAATCTGGACACGTTGATACTTCGTGTATCGCTCCAGTTTAGTTGATAACAATACACGCAAATGACAATCGTTAATCGCAATACAACAGATAACATTCTTTACATTTCAGGTCCGGCAACCAGATAAACCGACAGAGGCACTCATTTTAAAAATTGCCTTCTTAATGGAATACCCTATACTTATATTAAATGATATAAACTTAATTATATTTATATAGGATATAATAATGAACAACACTTCATTAATTTAATAGATTACGGAGGGATCTTAGACAAGCAACTTAAGCCAAAAAATCCATGGTTTGCCTGTTCCAATTTTGAAGTTATAGGTTTAAGGTTCTAAAGAGTCAGTACGCCACTGATAAATGAGGCTTCTGTTTAAAACAGCCATTACGCCAAAGACTAATGAGGTTTTCGTTCAAAGAGCCAGTACGCCGCTGACTAATGGGGCTTCTGTTCAAACGAGCCAGTACGCCACTGACTAACGAGGATTCTGTTCAAAAGAGTCAGTACGCTGATTAATGAGGTTTTAGTTCAAAGAGCCAGTACGCCGCTGACTAATGAGGCTTCTGTTCAAAAGAGCCAGTACGCCGCTTACTAATGGGGCTTCTGTTCAAACGAGCCAGTACGCCACTGACTAACGAGGATTCTGTTCAAAAGAGTCAGTACGCTGATTAATGAGGTTTTAGTTCAAAGAGCCAGTACGCCGCTGACTAATGAGGCTTCTGTTCAAAAGAGCCAGTACGACGCTGACTAATGGGGCTTCTGTTCAAACGAGCCAGTACGCCACTGACTAACGAGGATTCTGTTTAAAAGAGCCAGTACACCACTGACTAATGAGGCTTCTGTTTAAAAGAGCCAGTACGCCACTGACTAATGAGGCTTCTGTTCAAAAGAGCCAGTACGCCACTGACTAATGGGGCTTCTGTTCAAACTAGCCAGTACGCCACTGATTAATGGGGCTTCTGTTCAAACGAGCCAGTACGCCACTGACTAATGAGGCTTCTGTTCAAAAGGATGCCACACAATGACGGACGGAAGTCGTGAAGCATCTCTCTTTGGCGCAGCCGGTCTGATGGCAGCGTCAAGTAAAAGCGAATCATTGTTATGGATTTCGAATCTCGTTTATTACTTTTTCTTTCTTTTATATCTTATGCTTGAGCAAGCACCGTAAAATAAAAAATAAATAAATATTCTGATATACAGAACTCGAATCCAATCATTTGAAAAGTTCTGGGAATGACCCACAGATTGCAGCTGCAGTTCTGATGCAGTTTGGTTACCAAAAAAACCGCCTCTTCCACAGAAACATTTGTGCAATAATATAGGGATTGGTTAAAAATTGTAGTAGCTATACTTGTTGTTGCAGTGCAGTGGTGATTATGGAAAAATTGGCAAATATCGAGCATCGCGTAGTAATTAAGTACTTGATAAAGAAGAGTAGAAATTCATTAAAAAAAAAAAAAAAAAAAAACGCGGCCCTGAAAACTTGGAAAATGACGCAAGACCAAAATGCGTCACATCAGAAATTATCCACAAAGTGCAAGATGTGGTTCTGGATGCCTGAAATTGCTGAATATCTGGGCGTTTCAGAAAGAACGCATGTATTTCACATTTTAATGGAAGAATTGTGCTTGAAAAAAATTATCGTGCCTGCTCACTTAATATGAGTGCAAATGTCTCAATGTGTAAAATTGTCCGCGAAGATCATGACGTCGGTTTTCTGGAAAACCAAGAATATACTGCTAATTGATTATCTTCCCACTAAACTTCTGTTACTGGGCGTGTTATGCTAACCTTTTGGGTCCATTGAAGATATAAATACGTGAGAAAAGGACGGGTTTATCAAAGAGGAAAGTCATGTCGCATTAAGACAATGTTTGCCCTCACACACCTGTCAATGCAATGGCAAAAATCAATAAATTTGTGTAAGAATTGCTGCCACATTCGCCAAATTTTCGTTCGATGAAGAACTTAAATCATCAATTGAGGAACTTTTGTGAAGCGGGGTTGAAGACACTCTAAAGTAAAAATTATATCTAATTTCAACTTCTTTATATCATACTTTATTATACATTCGTGAAACAGAATTTATAAAGTCACATGCATATCAAATAAATATCTGTAATAAGCATATATAATATATAGATTTGTTTGTTTTTCCCCCAATTTTAAAGATATTCTCATCATATATACCGAGGGTGCCAAAAATGTATACACACTTTCACAGTAGATATTTCAAAGTTAGACCGAAAAACAAAAGTAACGTGTAGTATGATGTTCTGTAAACAGATGTGACTCACATTACGTTATGCCAGCGTTGCTACAACAAAATGGAGATAATATTATCGTTTGAAGAGCGGAAAGCATTTTGGAAAACCGAGAATGTTGAAGTTCAAAGGCAATGGAGACGTGTGTACAGAACAGAATCGCCAACACACGCATTCGAGACAAATTTGAGACTCCTGGTACCGTATGCGATGTTCACAAGGGCAGATATAGGAGACCTCGCACAGTAACAAGCCCTGCGCACTGAATCCAAGGCACTGGATAGAACGAAGAGGTCCGATTGAGTTTCCACGGCGTTATCCGGATCTAACTCCGTTAGACTTCTACCTATGGGGAACTCTTAAGGATGTTGTATACCGTAGAAAACCAGCTACACTAGCAACACTTCGGGAAGAAATTGAAACGGCATGTGCTGCAATCGCTGAGGACGCTTTCGTAAACGTTGCCCAATCAGTAGTTCAACGTACTCAGAAGTGTATCGACGCCGATGGTGGGCATTTTGAGCAACTGTTGTAACTGTAAAAGTCTAAAATGATTAGTGCTCATCATTTTCTGTTTGTGTAAATTCAGTTTTGTTATGTAAACACAATTTTTTCTTTGCTTGAAGTGTGTGTACATTTTTTGGCACTTGAAAATCATTATTTGTTCCGAAAGGAGCTTTCAAATGTGTAAATCATAACATTTATATGTATCGTCATAGTTTCCCTGTATAACGTTTATATCAATTTATTCAGAAATAAATATTCTTCAACGTTGCTGTAGAATTTGTTAAACTTTGTGCATCTCGTCAACTTCAAACAGAAATATATACAAGGAATTCCTTTATTTATCAATTTTTTTATTGCAGGTGCCATTTAAAGACTTCTTACTTTATTTCATGGAAATTTATCAGGCATTTCAAGCGACGTTTTTGAATATCAATTTATTATTTTTTTGTCAACAATGACTACCTGCTTTAATTGCTTCATAATGTAAACATTCGCAGGAAGGGTGCGGTTCAGTCACCCCGGTGCAAAATAAACATAAATTTCCGTTTTAGTAACACACAGTAAAAACAATAATGTAAATAATATGCTTTTCATCACAGAAAAGTTTGCTAAAGGGATTATACAGTTAGCAGAGAGCGAATGAAATGCCTAACACCATTTGTTACACATACTAAGCTTTCTAAACTTTGCATTTATAATTTTTGTATTATAGATTTATAAAAACTTGATATAATGTATGGTTTAGCAAAATATTTATGTAACACGTAAGGTGCTGTTAATTCATTTTGCACCAATCTGCCCGACCCGATCCCCTTACTGCATTGCTCCGATTCACTGCAGCAGCTTTATCCTTTTTCACTCAATTTCATGCACAGGTTCGATCACAGTTATATCTGTGGACAAAATTAGGGTATTTTTCCTTGCTATTTTCACGATTTTCTCAGCTTCGTTATTGAAATAATCAAATACTCATTTCCTTTCCCTCCCTCCTTTTCACCTCACACTATAGTGTTATTCAAATGCATTTGAATAGCGACTATTATGGCCCTGGGAAAACTATTTCAGATATAGAAACTCGAGAAAGTGGTTATTGCCGTGAAATGGTGGGAGAAAGGAGACATTCGAGTGGTAGTAGAGCGTTGTTTCATCTTATTCTGCAGAATAAGAGCGCGCTGCTTACTGGATAAAAGTGGTCTAAATCGTACAGTGCAAGTGCAAGCAGCAAATTGTAGTTCGTTTGAAAAGTGCGTCCATTTGTTACGCGGTACTTTCGTTGAGTTCTTCGTTAATTATGTCATTATATGAATATAGTAGTGCAAAATGGGAATGCAAATGAGAAGTTGTGCCAGGACGCGCCTGGGTGCCATCCCGGTGCATTTTCTGCAAATATGTGATTATCTATTCCCTATCTACACAGAGAAAATAGAATAGAAATGCGCTCACAATTTCTACTTGCTAAAGTACTGGACCAGAGATTCCCAATTTTTTCTAGGTGGGGAAACCATGAACGTTTTCTTCTTAGTAACGCTATATTTGAAAATAATGTACTTTCTGCATTTGGAATTCAAATATACAGAAAGAGGTCTTTCTCACGTTTAGCAGAAAACATTTTTGACACTCTTGCACCAACTGTGGCCTCCCCCCCAAAAAAAAAAAATCCTCTCACTTGCATACTTTAATATGTATATCGATTTTGTTTCTTTTTTTACTTCTGAGCAATTTGTGTCCTGCCCTGTAAATCAAGACGATCAAACAAACTTAGAGCAAATTACTGTGGATACTGTATTCTAACAAGGAATTAAACTAAAGAAAGGACATTAGAATCTATAATCTTGCGCAGTGGCGGCTCGTGGCTCCTGTAGAAGGGTAGGCCAAGGGCACAACTACATGACACCCAAATGTCATGGAAAAGATCTCTTTTATCAAGAATGTGCTCCTCCCCTACACTGCAGCGCCCTCATACGTTTGTTTGGTTTATATGGAACACTTCTAATTCAGCTGTTAAGTCTTCTGCAGTCAATTCAGAAACATTAATGCATTTTTTGAATCTTTCAACTTATATTTTGGGTCCTTTATTTGAAGAGCTGAGGCGGCGGCGTCCAAAGACAGGAACTTCAAGGCTGTTGCTTTTGCACGACAATGCGTCTCCTCACAGAACAGCTGCAAATTTGAGGAAACTGGAAGTCGCCAAAGTGCGGTTGCTTGACCATCTACCCTACAGCCTTGATACTGCACCATGCGATTTCTGGTTGTTTCTTTGCATTGCTGGAAAACTTTTAAACGAGTACAGGACCTTGCTCAAGCTATAAATTCAGCTCTGTTGACAATATCTCAGTCAGTATTTTTGACAAGTGTTTGCACCGTCTACAACTGTGTAGAGAGAGATGGAGAGTACTTTGAAGAATTGTGAAGAAAAGTTTTCAAATTCAGACCTTAGCTTGCACTTTAGGGTGATACTTTTAAAAATTTGTTACCTCCATTTTATGTTTGTGTATTAACAAATGATGACAAACACAGGCTACAAAATACACAACAATAACATTGCCAAACGAAAGAAGAGCAGTAAAAACTTAAGAACCTTTTAAATATAGCATAATTTTGTGTATAAAGAGTAATCGATACTAAATTTACACTCCTTTTTCCGATTGCGAATGCTGCATTTCCCGGTAAGCAGCCACTCTGAGGCGGACCATAACTCAAATAACCTCACTGTATATTGAATGTTATAAAAATAGAAAAACGGTCATTCATCCAAATTTCGAACCAATTTCTGTATTGCCTACTCCCCCCTACCACTAAACCCAAGTCTTTAATACGCGCGATCCGCACAGTGCTGGCGCCTAGCGGACAAGAGCGGCATCACTGCCCATCACGTCACATCTTGTCAAGAAAAAACGAAAACCTAGACGGTGGGTTGCATGCGACAGTGAAGTGCCTGGTAGAAAGAGGAAACAGAGAGAGTGAGAGAGATAGATAGAGAAGGGTGAGTTAAGCTTGAAAAATTAACAGAACAGACAAGGAGGGAGGGGGGGGGCAGCTTGTTCTTCAGCGGTGCGACACACACATACAGGGGGGATGACATGCAATTAAATACTTTTCTGACAGGGTGACCTCTCCGCGAAGCTAATTTAACCAGCAAGTGCTAAGCATACCTCATTTAATGAATTGGGGGCTGTGGAAATATGTACAACGTCACTTCTCCTTAAAGAGATTTCAAAATATACAAAAGACCAAAAGTTTTGAAGCAATGAGCCACTAGCGGTTTTTTGTACGGTGTTTAACGTCCGTTTTAACTACTGAGGCATCACAGGCGGTTGACACTGATGATACATGAGATGAAATTATAAACCGGGAAAGGATTTTTTTTTGTAAGGAGGCAAACGTTCAAGACCTGGCATTTGCCATTTATGAGTACAGAGGAAAACCTGGAAAAAATCCCATTCAGGGAAGCTCTGAAATTAAAAAATCCTTCACGTAGGGAACTGCATAAACTAAGTAAATTCCTAAGCAAGTTGAATAACTTTAAAAATGAATACAAAATCCAAATTATGCCTTATTAATTAATGAAATGAAATAAGTTATTGCATTATTACGTGGTGTTAAAGAGCAAAATTGAAATTAATTCATAAAATTTTATGGTATGCTATTAATTAAATAAAATATATAACCGCTGAAGACTACGCTATACTGTTAGAGTATTTATAAACATTTTTAAATGTAGCTATGTTTATGAACGAGCCCTTGATATCATCTTTACATTCACTAAAATAAAGAGAAATAACAGAAAGTTTCGAGTTACGTTGTGTATTTAAGATGATGTTGATATGTTTCAGCAAAACAAAAACATGTTACTATTTAAAAACAATTGCAATGTACTAAATAAATAAAAACAGTCGAAAGTTACATCGATTTTCAGTGGCTTTGAAATTTAATTTAAATGTTATTAACATGTAACGTAAACGTTTTCGAAGGTTATTACAGAGCGCTCTTACATACAAATATAATTCTCAAACATATATTAGATTAATATTTCACATTTGCTATCTTCACGACGATACTTTTGTTAAATATAAAACATATGTATCGTTATAAATATACAACTGAGAGAAAATTAAAAGCTAGAGCGCTATATAAATTTCGGTTTTCAAATATACCCCTAATGGTCCGATGCCCTAATTTTCATAGACTATTTTTCTTATTTTATTTAAATTATAGATTCCAAATTTGCTGTGAAAAGAACAAATATTGGATCCTCTAGAGCGATTAAATTTTGGGTATCAGGTGAACCGCCATTTCTATTAGCATGATTTAACTGATTTTCATCAATTATTTTTCTGAAGTTATTTAAATGACATACATCAAATTTTGTTGAGAAAACAGTGTTTAACGCCCATTTTTAATATCGAGGCACCACAGGCGGGTGCCGCTAGAGCGATTTAAATTTTTTGCTTTAGGCCAAGACCCCGTCCTCAGTAGTCCAATTTTGCTGGTTAACGAACTCAATGAATCTTTTATGTATTGATGGATATATGCCGAGTTTCGTTGTAAAAAAATGTGGCTGCGAGGGCGTTAATATATGCATATCTTTTTATTATCATGTTCGGTGCCTAGTAGGTAGAATCGATTGAAATTTGAAGAAAACTTTAAAAAATCTTTTCATGGGTACAACCGCAATAGCTTCGGAATTCGCTAAAATCTATAATCTGTTTCTATGGAAACCGGCATGACCAAATTAAGCTAGTCACTTGTTTCGCGCACAGAGACGTGACGATGTTCACGTGTTTTGGCACTGTAGCCAGATTAATTCACTGACAGTGACTTGGTTACAAACGGCCCTCTCCGCTCGGTAAATCTTCACTGTCCCATAGCACTTAATCAAGGACTATAATTTTTGCTTCTTTGTCAGCTTCTGTCATTTCATTAATGCAACACCAATTAGAGTAGTGGGCAGAAATCACAGCGTGACGTGCCTTCATTAGGTATCATCTTAAAGGTGATAAATCACGTATGTATATATGCAATTATTGTTGATAACTTTCTCATAATTTAGCCCCAGGCTTGGTTTCTTGCACGATTTTACAATTATTACCGCTTGATTCAGTTATGCGTATGCGTTGAATCAACAAGCCTGCCCGCGTGCTGACAAGGCAATGAATTATCTTGAAACAAATGAAGCCACACATCCGCAACGCAGATGAAGTTTTGGTCGCGCCAACTATGTTATGCGACGTCTATAACATCAGATAATGTTATTTGTTAGCAATGATATCTCATTTACTAATTTACTTTTTGTTTATTTTCCCCAACTTTCTGATAGAGAAAAGCTTACATTTTTCAAGTCTCTTTTCACAGTTTAATGTTTTGCTGATTAAGTTTTGTGTGCACCATGTAGAAGATAAGAACTTGATTTTAAAGCACAGAAAACAAAGGGGGGGGGGGGCAAAATTTTTCCTGAAAGATTTAATTTATAAGAACACATAATAAATTCAGAGATTATAAAGTTCGCCAACTCTGTTAGACTTCATCTTTCCTAGACCGGATAGCGTGCAACAGCACTTACGGCAGCACTTGGGGGCGTCCCATAACCCTAAAGGTTTTGCTTTATCCATCTAAGAAAGTAAGGAAGGAAGTAAGTAAGAGGAAAAGATTTGCAATAGTGGTCTTTTATGAATACTGTGCAGACGCTAGATGGCTGTTGAAAGAAGAGTGTATAGCGCAAGGACAGTGTTTGTTTGTTGTCAAATACAGAATGACGTGGATCGATGGAAGACTGCTATCATCGATAAAGAGTGTTGTGGAAAGGAAGACGTGAAAACTACAGAAATGCATAGACGTTTAATTGCGATATGTGGTCAAGAACAAGACCTTAACAACTAGATCAATGGGCTGTCTCAGAGCATAGCAAGGGTCTACCGTTGCAGTGACAACGAGTGTGAAACTTGCAAGCGCAGCCCATTTTGTTCTGACATAAAAGCACCTCAGGCCTAAAAAAGAGGTCTATAAGCAAAAATTATCTGAATTGAATGGGACGCTGATGATGTTAAATAGCGTCCGTAAATAAACCAACAAATCAACGGTATTAGGCTATACCATGCAAAAGCAGCGCACCGGTATAATAAACTCGTATGTCAGCAATAAGAAATAGTTAAAAATTGAGTTAAAACAGAGAATCATTAAATTAATAATTACGTATGTACTGGATAACGGTTTGGTACAGCCAGAATCTACCTGCTGTGCGTGAAAAGTCGGCCCTGCACTGAACATCTTGCATATTTCTATAGCACAGACCACTGCAGATAATAACAATATATTTCCGTCTATCTGGTTACACTATAATTTGAAAACTATTTTCATTCGGGGTCGGCTTCATTCTCGGTATTTGTACGACCACGTTCGAACTCATTTACCCAGATATAACATTTTCAACATCTATGCATGCCATTCAACTCGTATTTCATCATCTTTTTCAAATAAAACAGATTTATTGATTGCAGATGGTTGTCACACGATGACTACACGTCGCTTCTGGGTGGAAATTTGTCATAAACAGCTGCAAGAATAACACTTGCCAACGGTCAGATAACTTCAGACATTTTAGCGCTATTTCATGGAAGTTTAAACACGCCTCTCGTTATATCATGCATTTTGAAGATTTTATGAACATGTAAAACTAAAATTCTTTGGTTCCACCTTTTTAGGAACCGTACAAATGATACCGATAAAAAACAGAGTCTAGTGTATTTCTAATTTTAGTTTCGTACTGCATGAATGCACTTTGTACTGATAAATAAACGTTCAGTGGGAAATACTTTCACAGGGCGCTTTTTGTAAGCTGCCAAGAGCGTTGCCCGGCAAACAAAAAACCCTCCTGGCTTCAAAGGGGGTGACTAGGGTGGGGGGAGGGGAGTAATGGTAAGGGGTGACCCGCATGTACGTTCTACAAATCGCAGGAGAGTGATTTTAAATAAACACGTTCCTGAAAGCTGTTTTCATAGCGAAGCATCGATTGCCACGCTATTATCTGACGTGCTGTTCTTTTGTCTTACTGGTCGGCTTGCATGTACTTTGAAACAGCTCTGTAACCTACAGACACACATACCGTTCGTTTACTTTTAAAGAACAAAACAACGAAGTATGCTAACGGAAGGATAAAATCTTTATATGTTCGATAATTTCGCTTCTGAATCAATGAAAGAGAAATATTTAATCAAATCCAACCCATGCAGACAGTGATTAATTTATTATCTTGTTTAAATCTCTCACAATATTTATTTTATGTATCTACTCAATGAACAATTAATAAAAACTATTATTTTCTATAATACAGACTTCTGAAACAAAACTAAGGCGGGTTTGAGAGATTCCATGCGGCAAGGAAGCACAAAATATGAACAGTTTTCATTCAGCAAAAAACTGTTTAGACCAATGTAAAGTTAGCTTAACTAACAGATATTAAATTCTGGAATATCTAGACGAAGTGTGTCTGTAGAGAAAGCGTTGTAAACGTCATATGTTTTTAAATCATAGTTTGATTCTGAAATTTCTTGGAGTTAATCTACCCAGATTTTTAATTTCAATTTTCTCTTCCAATGATTTCAAAGAAAGAGACTTAAATCGTATAAAAGTTGTACAGTGTACATTTTCTTTATATTCAAATAACACGAAACTGAATAAAGCAACTTCTTCACGAAATAACACGAAACCTCACTAATCTGTCATTCAGTAACAGCTGACTACTAATGAAACAGCTGACTATCGAGTGTTTGCATAAGAGCTTTGCTACTTTGACTGTAATATTGATTGATATTGAAATAACCGCAAGTACACCTAGCTCTATCATAAATACTGTCAAATTTTTTGAGAGTGACTGTACTTGCCTCTTCTAACAGCCTGAGTTGTGGTGCTAGTGGTGTGTCATTGAGAGTTCAGCCGCAGAAGCGGAAAGATGTTTGTGTTAGTTTTCAAATGCAATGGGGGAATATTAAAACCGTGTAGCTTTACACAAAGTAGGCAAATCTCCAGGTGAGATTTTCAAAATTCTCCAGAAACCGAAAATAAGCAGGAGGTTCGTGTACAGCACTGTCTAGCCCTTCCTTGAGAGTGGAAATGTGAAAGACAGCCAGGGGCAAGAAAGACCACACACTGTGCGCTTTCAGTGATTGCAGTGGCGGCACGTGTGCGAAGAAATCCGGTACGGAGACAGCCAGTGATGGCTCGTAAGCTGAACATGTCTAAAATATCTCACTCATTGGAACTTAAAAGCGACGGAAAGGAAAGATCCTCACAAGTGAGCTGACGAGTCAGAGGCTCTTAAAATCAAACTTTACTTCAGCGTTACGCAGTTAAGGATCATCGAAGAATTTTTTTGATTAATTAAACAAACATTTCAATGTTGAGGAGACCTACAATGGGGCATATGCCAGATGCTCTCTAAGGTTCAATGGAGTCATCATCCTGCCTGTGTAATGGAATGGTGGGGGAATGATGTACGAAGGTACCCGGATCTCCAATTCTGCGAAAAAGTGGTCAAAGTTACCAGTAGATAGAGCTGGAGAGGTCAAGAACCTCAACAACACCCTTTTCCATGGCCAAAGTTGGAGCTTCCAGCAGGATTCATCCCCAGCGCATAATGCTTGCACAACCGAAGAGTGGCTTGATGTCAATGTTCCTGACTTTATTTCGAACTCGGTCCAAACTTCAGCAGTTGACTTGCAAGAAGAAACATCCAAATATTGAACGTTTGAAGCGTTCTCTTCGCAAGTTTTCGATGAAAGTATGTCGGTTTTGGTGGTCTACAGAAAACCATATTTGCCTTGGTAGGTAGGGTTGAATCCCGGCCAGGATCGAAGAGTTTTTGGGCGTAAAACTAAGTAAGGCTTCCTTCGGAACGGAAGAAAAGCCGTGGGTCCCGTGTCGTACATTTACGGCACGAAAGAACCTCAAGCCGGAAAGAAGAGGCCTCTGAGCAAAATTTGTAGGCCGTTTCACGCCCTGAATACCTGAGATGTTAAAAACATTCACAAATAAATCAAATTAACACCAAATGAAAGTGTTGCGTAGTTCAATAGATCAGCGGCCACAAAGACTTAAGGGCTATGGGCGTGTCAGAACTGGTCATTTTGAATAATTATATGTGATTTTAATTTAACATCCATTTAAATAATATTATTATGATATTAAAACATATAAAACTATTCCGTGTAAATTTAATGGAAACTTTGTGACAGTATTTATGCTATTTTTTTTTTTTCAGGTTCTCCTCAGTCCTTATAAATGAGAAATGCCGGGGAGGTACCCCAAACTTAAGTTTGGAAACTCTTTTTACCTTAAAAGTATAATCCTTTCCTATTTATAATTTCAACTCATATCACCAGTGTCCTCCTGTGACACCTAAGTAGTTAAAATGATCATTAAACACTATTCCATTTTTTTTTTTTGTTGGTAGCAATCCAGCAGTTCATAGTAAAAGCACCCCTGATATAATTAGATGTCACATTCATAAAGGATGTCGGCTATATAGTCAATGTAAAAAATATAAACACATCACCTTACTTCTATTTCCAGCGCAAAGAAACTAGAAAAGTCCATTCTCGCAGGAGCTGCGTAAATTAAACGAGTTCCTCATCGAGTTGAATAACTTTTAATGGAAATGAATGTAACACCTTATTAATTAATAAAATGAAGTAAATTATTGCATTACTGTAGGGTATTAGGAAAGCAAAATTAGAATTCTCGCTATCTATAAGTATTACAAAAGATAAACTACTTTTTAGAATTATTATTATTATTATTATTATTATTATTATTATTATTATTATTATTATTGTTGAGATTAAAGCACAAAAATTAATGGTATCTATTAATTAAATGAAATGTATGACCACTGATAGACAAAGCTACACTGTGTGGGTATTTTTAAACATTTTAAAATGTTAACCATGGTTATGAACTGAGTCCTTGCATTCATTAAAATAGAGAGAAATAACAGAAAGTTTCGAGTTACATTGTGTATTTAAGATGATGATGTTCATATGTTTCAATAAAACAAAAACATGTCACTATTTAAAAACAATTGCAATGTACTAAGTAAATAAAAACAATCGAAAGTTACATCGATTTTCAGTGGCTTTGAAATTTAATTTAAATGTTATTAACATGTAACGTAAACGTTTTCTGAAGGTTATTACAGAACGCTCTTACATACAAATATAATTCTCAAACACATATTAGATTAATATTTCACATTTGATATCTTCACGACATTACTTTTGTTAAATATAAAACATATGTATTGTTATAAATACAGTTTATATGATTAGTTAATTTGTCTTTTTATTTTGAATTTATTCAGAGAAAATTAAACACTAGAGCGATTTTTAAATTTCGATTTTCAAGTATACCTCTATTACTAATTGTACAATTTCCCAAATTTTCGGAAACTATTTTCTTATTTCATTTAAATGATATACACCGAGTTTTGTTGTGAAGGAACAAATATTGTTACCGCTAGAGGGATTTTTATATTTTGGGCTTCAGTTAACCGCCCCACTACTAGTAGTCTGATTTCACTAATTTTCATAAACTATTTTTCTTATTTTATTTTAATAACATATTTCAGTTTCCTTTAAAAAAAATAAAAATACGGCACTAGAGCGATTTTTACATTTTACCTTAACCCCCATTCTTTTTTCAGATAAAAACTCTAATAATCTCATTTCACTGATTTTCAGAAACAAAATTTCTTATTTGATTTAAAAGATATATTTAGAGTTTAGTTGTGAAAAAACAAATATTGGTAATGCAATTTAAATTTTGGGTTTCAGGTTAATCTTCACTTCTAATGGCCTGATTACCCAGATTTTCAGAAAGATTTTATTTAAATTGTATGTGTGATTTTCGTGACGCCTGAGCGATTTTTAATTTTTTTTTTTCATGTAAACCCCCTCCTAATAGTCCGATTTCACTCGTTTTCACAAAATATGTTCCTTATTTTATTTCAATGGCATATACAGAGTTTCCTTTAAAAAAAATAAAATTGCTTCCGTTAGAGCGATTTTTACATTTCCCTTTAACTGCCCACTAGTTTTTCAGGCATGTCTCCAATCACGATTTTCGAAAACTATTTTTATCAATTTATTTCAAAGAAAGTTAATGAGTTTCGTTAAGAAAAAATAAAAGTGTGGACTCTAGAGCGATTTTTCATTTTTTTTTAATGTTCTCTTAAGGTTGACCCCCACCCCCAATGGTCCAATTTTGCTCCTTAACGAACTCGACGAATCGTTTATTAATTGATGGTTATATGTCGAGTTTCGTTGAGAAAAAAAAAAAAAAAAGAATTACAACCGCTAGAGCGTTAATGGACACACACGCACACATATATTTGAAAGATTCTTTTTAATTGAGGGGCCTAGTAGGTACAATCAATGCAGATTTGGACAAATTATTAAAAACGCTATCCTTGCTCCATTGCAATAGCTTCTGGATTCGCTAAAACAGTTTACAAGGAGGGGGAGAATCGATTAGCAGGGCTTAACGAGGGCAATTGAAGAGGTTCATTAAATTCGGGAAAGTAACTTCTTTATCGCCCCTTCTTAAGATACCAGCACTGTGCTTGACTGTTAACAATAGTTAGCAAGTATGCCAATGGAAGATAACAGCTGAGAAACGCACATGACCGGCATCTCTTTCCGTTCCTCTCAACATTCAACTGTTTGTAGGATTTTGTTCTCTGTGAGTTGAACCTCACAAAAGAGACGAATGTCATTTTTCCCAGACGGAAGGGGATGTAAAAATAAAGGGAAAATCATTTTCTAAGGGTCTGGAAGAAACTCGACTTGGGGGCCCCATTTCTATTATTGCTTTGTGAGGTATTTTTTTTTTTAATCTATAAGGGGAAGAGTATAAAGGCATTTTTCTTTTGTTTGTATCCACGAGAGATCGGAGGGTAAAAAGGGGTGTGTGTTTGTTTTATGAAAGTAGCATTAATTAAAGCGAAATGCTAATGCGTTGTGTTTGCGTTTTGAGCCGTTAGCTTTGAAATGTATTATTTTCATGCAACAATCAGCATTAATACCCGAGAAAATGCAAGGATTATGGGAAGAAATTAACCAAAGAATAGGCTTCAAGACTGGTGCCTGTTGCAGATCTCTGTGGGTTATGAACACTCACATAATAATATCGGTGTTAATATATGACAGAGGTTTGAGATGTTTTCGACCTAACAATGAATGGTCGAGCTTGTAACGTTTTTTATTTTAATTTTTAATTATAATATCCTTTGTTTATTCCAACGTTACGCCAACCAAGTTGGTAACTAATTATAAAAAAATGTTAGATAGTTGTAAAAATAAATTTAAGAAAATATACCTTTGCTTAAATGTCATTTGCATCCTAGTTTAGAACATTTAGGAGTCATTGATTTTTATTGATTGGGGATAACAACAATGTAGATTATTGTGGCATATGGGAGGCATAGTAATGGAAATTATGCGTCAATAATGAGACTTAATAATTAAAATACCAATAATGAGACCCTTCTTTATTGTAACAGTGAAGTATTTCTGAATTCAACAATCACTAGCTAATTGCATACTTGTCTGGCGTGTGTAAACAAAGGAAAAGCCAGCTCCGCGCATGGTATAGCTGCAATGCTGGCAGGTTTCAGTAAGGAAAAGATTTATCCTTACAAGCTGTAAGCAACTGCAGGCTGCAGTCCCGAACCGTAGCGGAGAAGGCCGACTGGTTACGATTTCAGTAATTGCAATTGCTTTAGGCAAATAAATCAGGAAGCGTTGATAGCTCAGATGGTTAGAGCTTCGTGTTAATGATATGGGTTCGAATCCCCATGGGTAATGTTTTTCCTTTTTTTTCTGTCAGAATAAATAAATGTTATTAGCTCTTTTTATCTTCATAATATTTCTAACCTATTCTTAATGGAATACATTTTACTTTTTAATGGGTTAGGAAAATTAGTTAAAGTTGAATAAAAAATAATAGAACATGAAAAATATACGTTAGGTTAGGTACATTAGATTATTTTAGAAGTTTAGCAAAAAATAATATAACGCACAAAAACAATATTACTCCATAATAGCACTGTTTTCTATACTATTCTCAATCCAACAAATAAATAAAAATGAAATAAAATAAAATGTTTACTACATAATAACACTATTTTTAATGAAATAAATGTTACTTTTTCATACGTTAGGTTAGGTTAGTCCAGTTTAACTTAAAATATAATAATACAAAAATAGAGCATAATTTTTTTTCATTGGTTAGATTAGGTTAGGTTAGTTTTGTTTAACTTTAACAAAAAGCAATAGAACACACAAAAGTAATATTGCTACCTAATAACGCTTTTGTTTTGCACTATTCTAGTCCAATACATAAATAAACACTTTTTCATGTGTTAGGTTAATTTAAGTTTAACAAAAAATAATAGGACATACAAAAAATATTATTACTCCATTACAACACTTTTGCTACACTATTCTTAATTCAATAAATGTTACTTTTTCATACGATAGGTTAGGTTAATTTAGTTAAAATTTAACAAAAAAGAAAACAGCAGAACATATGTATTTGTCGTATCGTAAACAGTGAGATTTATTCGCTACGGTTCGAACTGCTTACAATTAGTAATGTCAAGCATAGACAGAGTAGGTCAAGATGGCAAGATGGACAGTTTTTCTCTCGTAAGAGCGTCCTAGATAACACATTCACATTGTAATACCATCCAGTTTTGAACGACCTCACTCAAATAGATTAAAAAACGAATAAAATCATTTATCTAATTATTAATCATTGTTCTACAATACAGTTGCAAGACAATTGCCTACACATCTCTATGCAACTCTCAACACACACTTCAAGATAACTAGAGCTAATCCTGTAAACGTCTCATTAAACCGAATATTGAATATTTGCACACTTGAAATAACAATTTGCTCATCTTTTTTGTATGAACAACTTTAATTTCAAAATTTTAATTTTATATTTATCACATGATACACGTGCAATTGTTTTGTCCGCCACGAGTGTCCGAGGTCGTTAAGGCGCGGACTCGTGAGCGGAAGGTCTGAGGTTCGAATCCCACCAGGACCATCCTCCCTGACTGAGGTTTATCCAGGTTTTCTTCAGTCAGTCCTCATAAACAGCAAATGCCGGGGATGTACCGGATGTACCTGGAACGTTTCCTTCCTTAAAAATCCTTTCCCAATATTTCATTTCATCTGATGTATCATCAGTGTCCATCGCCTGTGGTGCCTCAGTAGTAAAACGAGCGTTAAACACATTTCATTCATTCCACCTCTATCTGTCCTCTCTCTCTCTCTCTCTCTCTCTCTCTCTCTCTCTCTCTCTATATATATATATATATATATATATATATCCACACACATACATGTATATATGTATATATAATATAGGTTTCACGTGTGTGTTTGTGTAAGAATGTCTGTTAACGCTCTAGCGGTCGCAATTTTTGGTTTTTTCTCAACGAAATTCGGCATGTGGCCAGTAATCAACTCTCTCTCTCTCTCTCTGTCTCTTTCTCCTCCCTCTCTATATATATCCTCTTTATATGCATGCATATATAGGTTTCATATGTCCTTTAACTCTCTAGCGGTTCCAATTTTGGTTTTTCTCAACAAATATAAGTACATAAGCTTCAACTAGCAAACGATTCGTCGAATTCGTTAACCAGCAAAATTTGACCATTGGATATGGAGTCTAACCTAAAGCAAATATTTTTTTAAAAATATTAAAAATCTTTGTATCTGCTGGAATTTTTGTATTTTCTCGACGAAACTAAATGCATTTCTTTAAAATAAATTGATAACAGTAGTTTCTAAAAATGAAGAAAATCAAACCATTAGGAGAGGGGTACAACTAAAAAACGAGTGAGATATAAAGTCAAATTTTGAAATTGTTCGGGATTTTCACTTTTTTTTAAAGGAAACTCGGAAGATGCTTTTAAAATAAAACAAGGAAAATAGTGCCTTAAAACGAGTGAAATCGGACTATTAGAAGAAGAGATTAATCTGACACCCAAAATTTAAAAATCGCTCTAAGGGCATTAACATTTGTTTTTCGCAAGCAAATTCCGTATATATCATATAAATAAAAAAAGGACAATAGTGTCTGAAAATTAGTAATATCGGCCATTAGGAGTGGGGATTAACTTAAAACCCAAAATTTAAAAATAGCTCTAGCAGCACTAATATTTGTTTTTTTTTTTTTCACAACAAAACTCGGCATGTACCATATAATAAAAATAAGATAAATAGTTTCGAAAGTTAGTGAAATTGGTTCATTAGGAGATGGTGTATAGTTGAAAATCGATTTTTAAAAAGCGCGTTTATGTTTAAATTCGTTATATTGTTTTAAAATTAAAGGACAAATTAATTCAACATATAATCTGTATTTATAACGATACATATGTTTTATATTTAACAAAAGTATCGTCGTGAAGATAGCAAATGTGAAATATTAATTTAATATGTATATGAGAATTATATTTGTATGTAAGAGCGCTCTGTAATAACCTTCAGAAAACGTTTACGTTACATGTTAATAACATTTAAATTAAATTTCAAAGCCACTGAAAATCGATGTAACTTTCGATTGTTTTTATTTACTTAGTACATTGCAATTGTTTTTAAATACTAACATGTTTTTGTTTTATTGAAACATATGAACATCATCTTAAATACACAATATAACTCGAAACTTTCTGTTGTTTCTCTCTGTTTTAGTGAATGTAAAGATGATATCAAGAACTCATAAACATGGTTACTTTTTAAAATGTTTAAAAAATACCCACACATGTCATATCAGAGAATTCGCTTAGTTTACGCAGCTCTAGGAGATCAATACTCAACCTATAGTCCTTAGGAACCTTACTCCTTGTCTAAACAGAAGAAAACGCTTGGAGGAAAGAAATTTAATTATATTATAATGAAGGACGTAGTGATTGGGATAAAGAATTCTTGTGTGGCGCATGCGCGAGTGTTTACGCAGAAGGCAGTACATGCTGTTTTGAAAGCAGTCCCCAAGCGCGCTATCATTCCGCTACTGCAGAATGTAATCTGCTTTTAGCCCCGGGGAGCTTGTAGCTTCAGTGTGTATTCTCTATCTCCTCTCTTCACTCATTTCCTTCCAGATTCTCTCTTTTTGCTTCCCCCTCGCGCACTGTGTAGTCAATTCACGGCGCGGTTACTGGCTGACACGATCCCCTTACTAACAGTGTAACGTCCCTTCATGTTGTTGTATTGTTGCCGTCTTAACAATGCTCTCTGCTGTAGGTAGGAGAAACGTCTTCAGAAACTACATATGTCTTATAGGAATGTCTTATAATACGTTATACAGAGGGACCCACACACTTCAAGCAAAGAAAAAACTGTGTTAATATAACAAAACTGAATTCACACAAACAGAAAATGATGCTCAAAATGCCCACCATCGGCGTCGATACACTTCTGAGTACGTTGAACTACTGATTGAGCAACCTTTGAGAAAGTGTCCTCAGGACATGCCGTTTCAATTTCTTCCCGAAGTGCTGTCAGTGTAGCTGGTTTTCTACGGTATACATCCTTAAGAGTTCCCCATAGGTAGTAGTCCAACGGCGGTTCTGTTCTGTACACACGTCTCCATTGTCTCTGAGCTTCAACAACATTCTCGGTTTTCCAATATCATCTTCAAAATTGCATTCCGCTGTTCAAACGATAATCTTGGCTCTATTTTGTTGTAGCAACGCTAGCATAAGATAATGTGAGTCACATCTGTTTACAGAACATCATACTACACATTACTGCTGTTTTTCGATCCAACTTTGAAATATAGTAAATAAATATTTACTGTGAAAGTGTGTATACATTTTGGCACCCTCGGTATATAAACATGAGGGTGGTTAACCATTCGATTCGCATATTAATAGAGGGCAACATCAAATGTGGTCTAAAATTACTCTCTATTCATCATGTTTTATAGTCATAAGTCATTGTGATGTTAATTCACTGTTCGGCAGTTGTTTAAACACAAGCGTATCAAGTGACATTGCGAAAGAACAAGACTGGAATTCTTGTAGTTGATTTTATTTGTCTGGGCAGGAAAACAGCAAAGAAAAGTCATGATACGAATTCGCCTACATTAGTTGACGTATGCCTTTCCTATGGGTAAATGAATTTAAGCGTGGCAGAATAAGCATCAAAGACGCACCACGGCCTGGAGCTCCAAAATCAACTGTGAGTTCAGAAATAATCGATAAATTCTTCATTTTATTTTGTATAATGAATAAAGGATAATCATGTAAATTTATGGAATAGGATTTTGACAACAATGGAACATAATATTTATGGAAGACAAAAATAGCTTAGAAAGTAATGAGACATTGTAAATAAACAGAACGAGATAAAGCTAAATTATCATGTATCTCAGAAATAGAATGAATAGAATATCACAAAAAAATTATATCCTGACAATATGCCAAATGAAGAACAAGAGGTAGATTTAATAGTAGATTTAATAACAGTATCCTAATAACAGTAGGAGAAATCGAAAATGCTATCAAAAGAATGAAAAACAGAAAAGCTCCAGGAACAAATAACCCCACAGTGGGATACATAAACATAATGTATTAATATTTCCACTACGCCTATTACAGTGTTGAATTTTTTTAACAGTGTTTAACTCTCGTTTTTATTACGGAGGCACCACAGGCGATGAACACTGGTGATACATGAAATGAAATGATAAATTGGGAAAGGTTTTTTTTTTTTTTTTTTTTTTTTTTTTTTTTTTTTTTTTAAAGGAAGGAAACGTTCCAGGCCTAAGTTTAGGCTACCTCTCCGGCATTTGCCATTTATGAGGACTGAGAAATACCTGGACAAAACGTCAGTCAGAGAGGACGGTCCTGATGAGTTTCGAACCCCAGACCTCCCGCTCACGAGTCCGCGCCTTGACGACCTCGGCCACCCGTGGCAGTATGGATAATGTTTTTAATGTAAAACATGTAGCAAAATATCTACCTCTGTATTTCATTCAAGTGTTTGTTACGTCTCACTTTGATTATTGTGATGTCTTGCACTCTAATCTGATTACTGGACAGATCGCCGTTCATAATGCCTGTGTTCGTTTCGTCTTCAACTGTCATGGCTACCTCTAAAAGAACGTAGTACTTTCAATTTTCTTTACACTTCTGTTCAAAATTCTGCGTACCTATACCTTCAATATATCGCCCTTCGGTTCGTGTACCTGTCTCTACCTATAACCCCAAATATCCTTTAAATTGTCAACTTAACTCTAGGAATCACAACAGTTAGTCTCTCGCTTCTTTTTCCTCCCTTTTTTCTTCTTCCTCCTTTTCTTCTCCTCCTCCGTCCTCACCTTTTGTACTCGAGAAAAAGAGTGAAGAAAAAGTGGAATTCTAACATTATTTTTTATTAATTTTCTAACTATAATAAAACTGTCTATCCTTGATCACTGGACATATTTCTATTCAACCTCATTCTGCGTGTCAGTTTCCAGAATGTGGAACTCCCTTCCTCCTAAAGTCAGAGATTGTCGGACAATAAAGCAATTTAAACGTAGATTAAGTTATCATCTGAACTCTAGGAATCAAAATAGTTAGTTTCTCGTTTCTTCCTTCTTTTTGTCTCTTCCTCCTTCCTTCCTTCCTTTACTCGAGAAAAATTATTGAAGCGCAAGTGGAATTCTAACATGATTTTTATCATCTTTGTAGCTATATTAAAAAGTTTATCCTTCGTCACCGAACAAATTTCTATTAAACCTCATTCTGCGTGTCAGTTCTCAGAATCTGGAACTCCCTTCCTCCTGAAGTCAGAGATTGTGGGACAATTAAGCAATTAATTATCATCTGAACTCTAGGAATCACAATAGTTAGTTTCTCGTTTCCTCTTTCTTCTTTTTGTCTCCTTCTCCTCCTCTTTCCTTCCCCCTTGTACTCAAGAAAAATTATTGAAGAACAAGTGGAATTCTAACACTATCTTTATCAACTTTCTAGGTATATTAAACTGTCTATCCTTTGCCTCCGAACAAATTTCCTCATTCTGCATGTCAGTTCTTAGAATCTGGAACTCCCTTCCTCCTGAAGTCAGAGAGTGTTGGATATTCAAGCAATTTAAACGTAGATTAACTTATCTTCTCTACTCTAGGAATCATAATAGTTACTTTTTCGTTTCTTCTTTTTGTCTCCTTCTCCTCCTATTTCCTTCTTCCTAGTACTTGAGAAAAAACGATTGAAGAACAAGTGGAATTCTAACATCATCTTTATCAATTTTCTAGCTATATTAAACAGTATATCCTTCGTCACCGAACAAATTTCTATTTAACCTCATTCTGCGTGTCAGTTCCCAGAATCTGGAACTCCCTTCCTCCTGAAGTCGGAGATTGTGGGACAATAAAACAATTTAAACGTAGATTAAATAATCATCTGAACTCTAGGAATCAGAATAGTTGTTTCTCGTTTCTTCTTCCTTTTTTGTCTCCTTCTCCTCCTCTTTCCTTCCCCCTTGTACTCGAGGAAAATGATTGAAGAACAAGTGGAATTTTAACACTCTTTTTATCAGCTTTTTAACTAAATTAAAAATGCAATATTTACATGCAGTTTATCTGACTTTTTTCTGTATTTTATGTAACTATGTATATTGTACTCTGTGCTTTTGTTGGTATTTTCGCCTGGTAGAGTGGAAAAGAACGTCCCATCGACTTAACTCTTGCCAGGGTAAATAAACAAACAAATAAATAATTTAAGGTTGCAAGAGAAGTTGAAGATAAACAAGAAGAAACGTATATTCCCGTTACCATAGCACTGTTTAAAGGTTTTTATTAAAAAAATTAAAAGAAGTACAAATTTTGGCCTCTGTGTTTGAAACCAATTTGAAGAATGAAAAATTCCCCAAACCTAGTAACTAAAACCTCTAAGTCATTGTACTTCGGATTGCTATATACAGAGGTCCCGCGCTGTTGCACTGCATAGCACATCCCCTACTACTACTGTATAATTGAAAGGGCCGTTTGTCCCTCCCTGCATATCGCTTAAGGTTCACTGCGCCATGTGACTGGCATTGCGGGTCGCCCCTAAGAGGCAGGTTGGTTTACCCGCTTCCTCGCAAGAGCGATTCTACCATTATTATTTAATTTGTATTCTAAAGAGTTGACCCTTAGAGTGCAATTGAAAAGGTACTGGGAAGGGGGAGAGAATGAAATGAACATGTACACGAAATTAATGAAAAGAATGCAATTTTGAAGTTCGAAATTAATATTGCTTGGTTTATAACCTTAATAGAATTTAAAATTATTATTTTTAATATTTACACTTAGCCTTCACTTTATTTGCCAGTTGCTAGTGCGCCGTATTTAAATATTGTGACGATATTGTGGATAAACTTTACATTTAAAGTTCAGATCGGATCTACACACACTAGACTTTTATTTGTTTGACCAAAAGCGTTTACCAATTAGAAATATATGGAATTTCGAAGACACTAAACTTAGTGCGTAAAGAAGATGAAGTAGCATATAGTGTGAGATCGGAACATTGCTGATAACCAGGACTTCTTTATTTCTAAGCATAAGTTCAGACACAATTAAAAAATAATTAAAAAAAAAAAAGCCAAGGATAGTGTTTAACGCCAATTTTTACTGCAGAGATATCACAGAATTTTTGGATTATTTACGGATGCTCTTTAACGTCTCAGGTCATCAGCGTTCCATTCAATTCACGCGTGAAACGACCAGTAAATTTTGCTCAGAGGCCTCTTCTTTCAGGCTTGAGGTTCTTTTTCGTGCCGTAAATGTACGACACGGAACCCACGGCTTTGCTTCCCTTCCGAAGGAAGCCATACTTAGGATTTTTATGCCTGAAAAAATCAATCGATCCTGGCTGGGTTTGAACCCGCGATCTTGGGTTTAGAAGGCAAGTATGGTAACCATTACATCACCAGGACCAACATCACAGGTGGTGGACTCTGCTAATAGGTGAGATGAAGTGATAAATTGGGGGGGGGGACGTAAGGAAGAAAAAATCCAGGCCTAAGTCTCCAGACAGAATACAATCCAAGGTGTTCGAGTCCACGTCAAGCCAGCTCACCTTACTCTGAGTGGGTTCAAGCCCGGCCAGGATTGATTGAATATTTCGGGCGTAAAAAGCCCTAGGCCTCACTACCTTCAGAAGGGAAGTAAAGCGTGGGTCCCGTGTCGTACATTTACGGCAGTAAAAGAACCTCAAGCCTGAAAGAAGAGGCCTCTGAGCAAAATTTATAGGTCGTTTCACGCCCTGAATAGAATGGGACGCTGATGACCTGAGATGTTAAAGAGCTCCATAAATAAAACAAATAAAAAATTAATATCGCCCTGGCACTTTCGGCCGTGTAACAGAACCAACAATGGAATGAAATGGGAGAGCAGAAAATTTGGCATTCGCCTAAAAGACCGGCGGAAACTACGAAATAATCCCCAAAGGCAGTGGCGGCTCCAGTCCCCTGTAGAAGGGAGTGACAGGGGCATACCAAATGACGTGGGGAAGGTCTCTTTTATCAATACTTATATTCCTCCCCGACATTCTCTCATAACTGCAGCGCCATCGTATGTTTGCACTATAAACTTCTAGTTTATATAGAACTCTTCTAATTCAGCTGTTAAAGTACGCCTTAAGCCTTTTGCAGTGAATTCAGAAAAGCAATGAATTTTATGAATCTTTCAACCGGTTAACCCCCACTGATGTATTGTAATATCACAACAAATTGGGACATGCATGTAATATCTGTTGTTTTGCCGGGCTACACAGAAACGAATTTTGCCCTTTCTATTTCTTTTCTAATCTCATTTCCATTTTTTAAACCATAAAAAACTTCGTGCCGTCTTGCACCACTATAGCTTTCGGCTTATGAAGTCATAATTGTTTCATCTTAACAGTTAAACTTAGACGCGAAAATGAAGTCTTCATTTTACTGTCACAAAACAGATACGCTTTTTTTTTTTTTTTTTTTTTTTTTTTGCTCAACAGTTAACACTGAAAGTCAATTTCCCTCTGATAAACAATCAGGCAGGAAGCCACCCAATACCAAACAACCCCTAATCAGTTATGCGTGTGATATCAGTAATCCTTCAATATCTGGTTTCTAAGAAAAGAAAAAATACCGAGTGTTGGCATGGGTCGTCTTCCTGTGCCAAGAGAACGCAGAAATAAGCAGGAGAAAGGCTAACCCATCTTGGAGGTCTTGTAGACAAGTTCTATAAGTTCTTGTAATTTTTTGCTACAAAGTCAAAAGTTTAAAGTCTAACATTTTCCAACATCTTCCCTCTCTGACGGAGGACCCGCATGCTACTGCTACTACATTAGAGAGGAAATGCGCTTATTGCGTAAGACACAATTAAAGAACTAACCGGTTATACATCGCTGTCTTCGTATGTTTTAAAAGTTTACCAGTAAAAGAGAAGATGGTAAATAATTATGGTATTTTCCTTGAAGGCGGTCCCATTTAGGCCTTATTGACGGGATGCCCCTGCCCCAAGGGATTTGAACCCTTAACTCTCGAATATTTGTGCCAAGCGTTATCACCCGGGCTATTTCGCTTGGTCTCCGAAAGGTTATTGACTTCTGGCTGCATCAAATATAGCCGACGTGCACGGTGAATTCTACAAAGCCGATAATCCTACCCACACCTACCCCGCACATTAATACGTTATTATCTTGTGGCATCACTAACAATGAACACTTTGCGCGATATGCAGTTTTGTTTTCACTCTCTATTTCTGTTTGATTTTTACAGAGTTGGTAGCAACTTTCCGTGGCTCCGAAAACATCGATGGCGCTGGTTGAAGGGGAAGGGGGGAAGGCCGGCTGGTATGGCTCGTTATTTTCCATAGCACGGTGATTTGTCATTATCATCAATTTGCAAATGGTTAGTGAATGCTGAAATATCAATATCGCGATTAAAAAACCTACCAACAGCTTCCTGTTCCACAAAATATAATCCCAGCTACATTTTCTAGGATTTATTGCTCATGACTGTTTTTGTTTCGTCGTTTTTCTGCCCTCCTCTCACTCTATCTCCGTTTCTGTCATTCCCTCTAGAGCAATTGTTTTTCCGGAGGCTAAATTTTCGTTATTTATACAGTGCTTAGTTCTGCATTTAGCATTCCCAAGTGGCGTGTTTATTTTTCATAAAATCATAAAATACTGTTTATTGCTCTCGTTGCTCAACATTATTACGGTTAAATTAGGGTTTTATGTTGGCATTATTGTGCCGACAAGGAATGAGTGCAATGGAATGGAAAAGGACGGAGAGAAAGTCATAGAACAAGCTCTGCGCCAAAGCGCCCGTTCTGTAGCCACAAAGTGATTTCGGTTTCATTGTTGCGTGCGTCAAGTGGAAGATTCACTACTCGCTGACCGCAGTGGTTGTCGGGAAATGCGTATGCGATGACCAGTAGGTAATTAAAAGAAACAATACATAATGTACGCCACTTACATAAAACAGTCTAATTTATATAAGCATTACTCTTGAACTAAATATGGAGCTTTCCTGAGCGGTGAAACGAACCTTAAAGGAAGATAAACACATCACAACATGATAACCACACATTTATCAGACAGATTAGGTTAGGTTAGGTTTATTTTATTTAAGGACGTTCTTTGACACCTTCAGCCATTTCATTAGGGCCCCAGGCATGAAAGCACTGATACATTTTGCCCTGAGGTATCCTCTTTTAGGCACGGTACCATCTGATCGTCGGTCCTGGTGGTGTAGTGGTAACCATACTTGCTTGCTAGACCTAAAGATCGCGGGTTCAATCCCGGGATTTTTTTCGGGCGTTAAAACCCTAAATATGGCTTCCTTCGAAAGGGAAGTAAAGCTGTGGGTCCCGTGTCGTACATTTACGGCGCGAAAAAGAACCTCAAGCCTGAAAGAAGAACACTCTAAGCAAAATTTGTCGGCCGTTTCAGACCCTGAATTGAATGGGACACTGAAATGTTAGAGCATACGTAAATAAAACAATTTAACAAAAACCATTGGCTCTCACCCCCTTCGAAAGAAGCCCAGAAAAATACATCGGCCCTGGCCAGGTTTAAACCCCCGACCTTGGGCCTACGAGGCAAGCATGGTTATCACAAGACAACACTGAAGCGTGTTGCTATGTTGCTAATACAATCATAAAATTATGGCATTGCGACTTTATATTTAGTCTATTTTTCCATGACACACCCTTATATCCGTTCAGTTACAAAATATTACACCAACGTTTTGGGCTGCAATGGCGGAATTATTATTATTATTATTATTATTATTATTATTATTATTATTATTATTATTATTATTATTATTATTATTATTATTAGATGAAATATGTGACCACTGATATACAAAGTTATACTGTGAGGGTATTTTTAAACAATTTTAAATACAACCATGTTTATGAACTGAGCCCTTGATATGATCTTTACATTCACTAAAATAGACAGAAATAACAGAAAGTTTCGAGTGTATTTAAGATGATGTTCATATGTTTCAATAAAACAAAAACATGTCACTATTTAAAAACAATTGCAATATACTAAGTAAATAAAAACAGTCGAAAGTTACATCGATTTTCAGCGGCTTTGAAATTTAATTTAAATGTTATTAACATGTAACGTAAACGTTTTCTGAAGGTTATTACAGAGCGCTCTTACATACAAATATAATTCTCATACACATGTTAGATTAATATTTCACATTTGCTATCTTCACGACGATGCTTTTATTAAATATAAAACATGTGTATCGTTATGAATACAGTTTATATGATGAATTAATATGTCGTTTTACTTTAAAACAATGTAGAGAAAATTAAACGCAAGAACACTTTTCTTAATTTAGATTTTAAAGTATAAAGTATAAGGAAATATTTGTCTTATTTTACTTAAATCGTATATACAGTTTCGTTGCGAAAAAAGCATATATTGGTGCCACTAGAGCGATATTTAAATGTTGGGTTTCAGTTAAACTCCCATACCTAATAATATGACATCACTGGTTTTTAGAAACTATTTTTTTTTAAATTTTTATTGCAATGGTATATACTGAGTTTCCTTTAAAAAATTGAAAATTGCGGCCATAGAATGATTTTTATATTTCGCTTTCGGGTTTCAGGTCCACAGCTAATGGTCCGATTTCTCGGATTTTCATAAACTAGGTATTTATTTCATTTTATTTAAATGGTATATGCCGAGTTTCATTGCGAAAAAAATATTTGAGCACTAGAGCAATTTTTAAATTTTGGATTTCAGGTATATCTCCGCTCGTAATAGTTTGATTTTACTGATTTTCGGAAAATATCTCCAGTATTTTATTTCAATGGCGAATTTCGTTGATAAAGAGCAAAAGTTGCTGCCGCTAGAGCGTTAAGACACACCCACACACACACATAATATATACATTTTTCATCGCCATTTTTAGTAGTAGTAAGTTGAAGAAGATTTTTAAAAATATTTTCATGGGTATAACCGCAATGCAATCTTTTGGAATTCGCTAAAAGCTAAAAAGGAGAAGACAGAGGGCCGAAATTCCGTAATGGTGTTTTAATTACTGAGGCACCACAGACGGTGACACTGATGATACATGAGATGAAATGATAAATTGGGTTTATTTTTAAAGGAAGCGTTCCAGGCCTAAAATTAGGGTACTCCCCGGCATTTTCCATTTATTAGCACTGAGAAAAACCTCAGTCAGGGAGAACGGAACCCTAGACCTCACGCTAACGACCTTGGCCTATCGTGGCGGTCAATATTCCGTCCTAACTCTAACAGAAAGAATAACAATTATGGTGTATCAATCTGCTACTTGTTTTCAAAAGTATCATCTAGTGATTATATTTAATAATTAATAAATTTACAACATGATTTAATTATAGCTGTACCGTCTTTAAACGTCGCCGGCTACCGGCTATAACTGCCACATTTACCGATATTTATATTGTTACTTTACGGCTAAAGGAACACAGCGCTACAGTTCTTGCCTCGTCCTCATCAAGCGTGGCTAGAGAGCGGTCTAATATGTAGCTAATAGTATTTATATGCATATATCATGCTCTCCCTCATTGTAAGGCATAGAGTGTGCTCTGCAAGGAGGCAGGGGGCGGCTCTTCCCATTATCACAGCATGGCATCGATTTGAGGGAGCGGGGAGGGGTGTGTACATGCGCACCGCAGCTCTGTTTCCGGAAAAGCTCAGCCGCCTGTTCCAGAAATGTTAAAGTGTTAATTCCTCTATTATTACGTCACCGGAGACGCATAAAAGCCAACACAGGCGAGTGCATAATAACTAACACGGCGTTCGAGCTATAGTGTTAAATAAATTGTTGTCGTTACACAATTGTTTTTGTAAACAATCGATCCCAACTGCGATGCATGCTTATTTAAATAAGTTATATGTACAGACTGCGCTGCGTTTTCATTATATACAATGTGACGTCACCGTAACATCGACCAATGACGTGAAATACAATTTTGAATTTTGACCAATAACAATCCGGTATCTCAGTGAAATTATTGTACATTATTTTAATAGTGTTTAACGTCCGGTTTTAATACCGAGGCACCACAATAGATGACACTGATGATGCATGAGATGAAATATTGGGAAAAGATTTTTTTTATTTTTTAAGGAATAAAACTTTCCAGGCCCAAGTACCTCCCTTAAATTTGCCATTTATGAGGACTGAGAAAAACTTGGAAAAAATTTTATTCAGAAAGGATAGTCCTGGCGGGATTCGAACCCCAGATTTAGCGCTCACGAGTCCGCGCCTTAACGACCGCGGCCACCCGTGGCTGTGTAAAGTTTTACTAAATTCTTTTACCACGCGACGTGGTGTCTTCTGGTCAGTGAAGCCAACTCTATACCTTCACTATATAATTCCTGAGCACGCATCACTGGTCAATTTTCTATGTTTTCAGTATTTGTAAATTTAACTGGCTCTAGCAATTGTTTTTGCGTATTCAGTGACTTGAAATCATTTTATAAATTATTTAACAATACCGCCCTAAGCAACCACATATTTTAATAAACACGTCCTTAGAATGTTTTCTCATTTCGTTTTTCTCAGTTGGTATTAGTTTATCGAACGGTGGCGATTGTAGCAGTCGACTTTTGTCTATTTCATTCTCACTGTTTCGGAACATGTAGCTATTCAAGCAATTGTAACATTTTATGTACTTGTTAATAATTTGCGCGCGTATTTCAAACAATACTTTTATTTTTATTCTGTTAATTGTCCTAAACCCCTTTTTTGACTCTTCTCTATTGGTATTACTGACATTCTACATTCGTCTATTGCAAGATGGCTTGAAAAGGTTAAGTATCCATAATATAAATAAAACGCCATGGTTGATAGAGGCCGTTAAGGGGCGAACTCGGGAGCGCGAATTCTGGGATTCGAATCCCGTCAGGATCGTCTTCCCTGACTGAGGTTTTATACAGGTTTTCCTTAGTCCTTATAAATGGCAAATGCCGGGAAGGTACCCTTAACTTAAGCTTGGAACGTTTCCTTCCTTAAAAAATCCTTTCCCAATTTATCATTTCATCTCATGTATCACTAGTGTCCATCGCCTGTGGTGTCTCAGTATTAAAAACGGGCGTTAAATATTATTAAAAATAATAATATAAATATACAATTATTACAAGTTGTAAGCGAAGTTAAGGGAATTATATTCAAATTTTTATTTTATTCCTGAATTTGTCTCAATAAATATGGAAATACAATGAACTTTTATGTTCCAATGTAAATTAACACACAACATTAGTTTTTTCTTAGAAAACTGTTGCACAACTTGAAGTTATATTGGACAATTTGACTCGTTTAATGGGAAAGAAATTAAATAACCTGCTAAAAAGCGTACATTTACAATACTCAAAATAACACAAACCTACAGTAAGAGTGTCCAAACCAAGTAAGACATTCACTGGTTGGGCAATAATTGAGAAAAATTACTGCGTTCTCCTCACACTGTCCAGATATGAACCTTTGTAGGCAGGTTAAAAAAAAAAAAAAAAAAAAAACACTTGCGTTTTATGGACGTTGGCGCCCGTGTCGGAATCATAGAAAACTGAATTCGTCACGTACATTCACCACGGGGTCGAAAGGGTTTATTGAACATATACTTTTTTATGACTCTCAGTAACTTTAAGGGTTCCTTCGCGAATTCGGTCACCCGGCAATTTATAGTATAACATGTGGGACCTGGAAACTTCGCGGCCTGCAGAACTGCAAGAATAAACCAACAAATAAATAAATTTAAAGCTTTAACAAACTTTGGATAAACTGTTTTTAACTTCTGTGAAACATATTTTATTCAAGAATAGCTTGCCAATTTTTTTTTTAAACCTGTCCTCATTAAACGATTTTCTTTTACTTCTGCTCGCAGATGTACATACTTTTCGTATTTGGTAATTTCAATTTAATATTTTATTACCTTTAAATTAACATCCGGTATCTTTATAAATAAAAATTTTGCACCTACTTTTTTTAATAATAACTACTGAGGCAACACAAGAGCGGACACTGACAATACACGAGATGAGATGATAAACTGGGAAAGGATTTTCTGTTTTAAAAGAACGAAGCGTTCCATGCCTGAGCTATGTACGCCACATTCCCCCCCCCCCCCCCCCAGTCACGAGACATCCTCGGCGAATACACAACTCGATTTTCAGGTACACCCCCTTCCTAATGACCCTATTTCCCTGATTTTTAGAAACTAATTTTATTATTTTATTTAATCGCATATACCAAGTTTCGCTTAAAAAAAAAACCAAGTCTTTTTTTAATTTGTAGGTTTCTAGTAAACCCCCATTCATAAGCGTCTGATTTCGCTGATTTTCAGAAACTACTTCTATTATTTTATTTAAATGGCAAATGCCGAGTTTCGTTGAAAATAAAATTGCTGCATTTAGAGCGATTTTTAAATTTTTGCTTTAGATTAACCCCCACCCCCCATGGTCCAATTTTGCTGGTTAACGAACTCGATAAATCGTTTGTTGTTTGATCGCTGTACGCGCAGTTACACCGAGAAAAATAAAAATTTGCGGACGCTAGCGCGTTAACAAATATGTTTTATAGTCTTTTTTTTTTTTTTTTTTTTTTTTTTGGTGGCGGTCTCGATGGAGATTTGAAGTAATTTTTCAAAAATCTTTTCATCGGTACAATCACAATACCATTTGTTTATATGGTACAAACACTTCCATTATAAATCACTGCTCATGGTTGCAAGGCATATATTTTTATGTATTCCTATATACAGTTAACTCAGATCCAAGCGCAACTCGTGAAACAAATGAGAAACGGTTATCTATTGCTCTCTACACTGTGTTTAAGTGCATCCGAACCTTGCAGTTTCGTAATGTAATTAATTAAATCTATTAGAATTTATAAGGAAGAAGTCGAAGGCAGTAAATCCCAGCTAAGTCATTGCGGCGCGCCAGGATCTAATTAAGAACCAGACTCACATTATTACAGCAAGTGAATGTAAATGTTCAGCGCGCCCCCTCTGAAGAAAGTGTTTATTTTCTTAACTCATAAAACACATTTGCCTCAAGTACAGTAATTTTATCGCACCACGGCTATCCTTTTCAAAGCATACCTGTGCGGTTACTCCCTTCCACCCCACTTGCCCCTCTGTCAACTAGTAAGCTGCTTTCACAGCTCGACAACAGACCAGCATCGATTTGGGAGGGGAGGGGTGACTGTAGAGAGAGAGAGAGCGCGCGCGGAAAGCGGATGAAGTGTGCTGCAGGGGTTGATGCGGAGAAGAGGGGAAAAAAGAGAGGGATGAGGGTTGTTGGTAGGGGATGAAGTGGGGCGGGGATGAAAGTGAAAATGGGTCATAAAATTGCATTATGGGTTCCCAGTTCACGTTTGTTATATGTGTGTTACGAGAAGGGTTGGGGATGATATGCCATAACAGCAAAGCATCAAACCCACGACCTTCAGCACAGTGAACCAGATATCGATTTCGAGCTCTCTGCTTGTGCACACGTGGTAGGAAGGGATTTATTGGACCAGCCGAGGTCACGTTCAACTTGATGGCTTCTTCCGGAAGTACTTCTCGCTTCATTTACATCGAAATTGGATCAGTATCTCAAATTCTTTGAGATCCGCCTGCTCTTGTTGTTCTTTTATGTTGGCGACACTGCAGTACCATTAAATGGTGGCAGCCAATTATACGCCGACTTCTTAAGTAATTGATTCGATATCAGGAACCAAAAACACTCCCAACTGAGGATGCAGTCGATATGAAACTCAAGTCTTCGGATTGTTGTATGAGGTCTGACATTATCATACTGCAGTCTTATGTTGAAAATAGAAATGCCTGTAGTTTCAAGTATAGTATGGAACAGCCTTGATTGTCTTCTCTCTCTCTCTCCCTGGAACTGAGATTTACAGCTATCCAATTGCTTGTTTATGTTGCGTTGATAAGACAAGAATGAGGAACGAAATATTAAGAGTTTGCTCAAGAAAACAAACGTGGTAACAGAATTGGGTGTGCAAGTGAAAGTAAATAATTTATTGGTTTATATATTTATTAAGGCACTCCCAGATATTCTTGACGCTATGATTGAAAAACAGGAAATACAAGGACTGGATAAAAATTGGTACCAGCGTCCTTGTTAGTCATAAGGTTGTGTGCATTCCATGACCAGCTGTGGGTGACGATAGCTGTTCAGTTATTCAGTGTGACGTACTGAGGTGTCTTAAAGTGCAGGTGGATGGTGCAAGCGCTCTAGCGATATGTTTTCCAAATTGGAATGATGTTCGTGAATCAAAATTGAAGTTTTTTTTTGAATGGTGTTTAACGCCCGTTTTAATTACCGAGGCACCACAGGCGGTGAAGATACACAAGATGAAATTATATATATTGGGAAACTTTAAAGAAAGGATCGTTCCAGGCCTGAGTTTAAGGTACCTCCCCCGTATTTGCCATTTATGAGGACTGAGGAAAACCTCAGTCATGAAGAACGGGATATCGCACTGTAGTGAAAGTGTTTTGTGTAGGCAGGGATGCTGTTCAGGGGCAAATTGCCAATGGGCTGTGTACCCGCAGAGGGAGGCGCATGTCACAAAACCGTATGGAGAACATTCTTGGGTTACGCAAAATTGCAGCGTTTTGGATACTTCATGTCAAGACGGAGGCGCAACAATAACACCGTTATAAATTGCACAGGACTTGCTGAGCCGTTACCAAAGAGAAGGTGGTGACTTCCTTGGGAGGATCCTCACTGTGCTCGTTCCTTCGCACCACGCCTGAAACGGCAATCAAATGAATGGAAACATTTCAGCTCTCTTGTCGTCCAAAAGCAGTGCGTTCTGAACGTGGTGACATTGCGCTGTACATGAAAGACAAAGGGTAAATGCTGCGTACTACTGCAACTTCTTGAAACACCAGCTTCGTCTAGCACTAAGGAGAAAGCCCCGACACTTGCTGGCAGTGAAACCAACCCATCATCCTCCATAACAATACGAGGGTCATACTGCTAACGCTGTTATGGACCTCCTACGTCAATGGAACTGGGAGATACTGGAACATCCACCATACTCACTCGATATGAGCCTTCGTGACTACAATCTCTTAGCGGATTGCCATGGGTAACCGAGGTCTTTAAGGTGCTGACTTGTGAGCGGGAGATCTGGGGTTTGATTCCCGTCAGGACAGCCCTTCCTGACTGAGTTATTTATTTATTTTTTTTTTTTTCAGATTTTCCTCAATTCTGATAAATGGCAAATACCAGGGAGGTACACTAAAATTAGACCTGGAACATTTTCTTTCGTGCTTAGAAATCCTTTCCCAGTATATAATTTCATCTCATGTATCATCAGTGTCACCACTTGTGATACTACCTACCTCAGTAGTAAAAACGGGCGTTAAACACCATTAATATATATATTAGCTTAAATGAAAAAACTGCTTCGATTATTGCTGTAGGGCAGTTACTTCAGGACATTAACTGAGACAGACGCGCTGATGGAGTACGGCGCCTTCCACATGTGTGGCAGTAGGTGGCAGACATTGCAGGAGATTATCTTTCTGATACTAAAGCCCTGTTGACATTGCTACACTGTGGCCGTTACCAACCTATGTGTTCAAAATTTCTGCTCAATCTTTGAAGTACACAAGTAACAGTGACAACCCTGGAGAATGGCAGTTTACACGATAACAATATACATTTGGAACTCGATGGGATGGGGCGGGGTTTTTGAGGTTTATCTTCATATGCATTGTTGTATGTTTTTTGGGTACTACGTTACCGAGGGGGTTCACAGGCGATAACGTTTGGGACTGGAGTTTTGTAGGTCCTGGATTCAAAACCTTTGAGGCCGGTCATCCTAAATACTGGTATAGATATTTCCTTTCATGAATTTTACGTTCTCATGTTTCTTCTTACATGTTGCTTTGTGCGGTTTGATGATAGCTTGCGCCTTAGAAAGGTTTCTGGCATGGAGGCTGCCCTTCAAAGAAATTTGAACACCTTGGAGGGGAGTCTCCGCGGTATCAAGGTGTTGTGTCAGGAAATATTATTAGGGTTCCCGTATTTGTCCTGATCACTGCTCCTACATCCTGGTCCCTCACCTACGGTACTCCCTTGGGAGGCTTAGGCCCTAACGGCTGGTACTTTAATGTAATGCTTTAGAGTCGCGGGGTCTCGGGTTAAACTGGCCTCAAACCAGATATCCTTACGCGAATGCTGGAATAGAATTTTCCGCTCTCCCATTTCATTACGGTGGTTTTGTTACAGAGTGAGGTGGGCAATCCGGTGTGATGGCGGCTTGCGCTTTGCAAAATGCGCCCCGGTGCCTGAAATCAGGCGGATCTTCCGAAGGAGCCGAAACAACACGGGGGAGGGAAATGCTTCATTGTCGTCAGAGTGTTCTATCTAGAAACATGTAAAGAAAACTATCTGTGTCAATTCTGCTACCGCCCGTAGTCTCTGGTCGTTCCTTTACGAGACGGTATCGCAAAGTTTTAATTATTATGAAATTTTGTCAATGATGATTGGTCTCTAGGCATGACGTTGAGAAAATCTCAAACCCTGAATTGAATGGGACGCTGATGACCTGAGATGTTAAAGGGCGTCCGTAAATAAACCAAATCAACAACAACAGACCGCGTACCTGGAACATCGTCATGCTTTGCAGAGAAAACGTCGATATTTTCAAATCTGTTCCTCCATTGTCTTACAGTCACTACTTTGAGAAATATACTAGCACAATTAAGGCGGGAGGTATTTATACACGACATGAGCACCTGAATTCTCAATCTCTTCCCTAAAGGAATGGATTCTCTCAGCGTAAACCTCTTTCATATCCGAAAGACGATTCTTCAAGCAAATGAAGTCAACAAAAACAATCCCTTATTGGTATTAACGGCTTCCAGAAGTATGACCAAGTGTGATAAATATGGCAGCAGATTATATTGGTGTGTTGGTTCTATAATGAATGGTTTCTCAGATGTTAGGTACGTTGCCATCACTATTTTAAAACTCTCGTATTTCATTGAGCAGAGAGTATAAATAATTCATTTTGCCAGCTAAAGAAGATGCAAATTTTAGATTTATTGAATCTTCTGAAAACAAATGGCACACAGCGTGAACCCTTATTAAATCTACAACTGAGGCTTATAGTGACTTATATGGTTACTTTTTAGCATAACGTAAGATTTATACCTTGGCTTTTCAGCTTGCATATAAACATGTCACATTTCTTAACGTTACAAAAACATTATTAATACATTTAAATCCTTTCAAATATATGCATACAGAGTTGATCCGTAAGTTTCTGGCCTCGCCGATAAGGATTATCGCCTTCACAAAACCCTTATCTGCTGTCATACCTTATCTGTTAAGTAAATAATTGCAGCTGTAACTTCCGCTCCGCTGTGTACAGATGTTCAGATATAGTTGTATAAAGAAGGTTATGTGTAGAAGATTGTGACATGTTCAAAATGGAGCATCGAGCTGTTATTTAGTTCTTCACAAAAGAAGGACTTACTCCAAATGAAATTAAACAGCGATTGGACGGTGTATATGGAGAAGCATCCCCCTCATATTCTACGGTAAAAGAATGGGTCGAGAAAGCATTGAAGACGAAGAGCGTGCAGATCGGCCCTTGAAGGTGCTCACTCTTGAAAACATCGCTTTTGTGGAAGCAGAAATTATAGTAGACGGCGGCTCAAAGTTACAGAAATAGCAGCAAAGTTGGACCTTTCCAAAACAACAGTCCTTTGAATTATTCATGAACATTTAAACATGAATAAGATTAGTGCTTAGACTTCTTTCCTCAGTTCAAAATCAGCAACGAGTCATCTGTTGTCAGGCATTTTTGGAGCTCTGTCGTGGCAACGAGAGAGAAGTTCTGCAAACCATTGTTACAGTAGATGAAACTATGGTACTCTATGTGAGCCCTTGTCCAAAAGAGAATCAATGGAGTGGCGCAAAACTGGCGAAGCACCGCCTCTAAAGGCCAAGGTCACTCAGTCAACCAAGAAGATCATGCCACAATCTTTTGGCACTGTGAAGGAATACTCTTCGTTGACTTCAAGGAGAGGAACACCACAGTAATTGAGGAGTACTATGCTGGCCTACTACACAGACTACGTGCTTCCATCAAAGAGAAAAGGCGAGGAAAGCTGAGTGATGGTGTGCGCCTTCTTCACGACAACGCGCCTGTGCACACAGCTCTTGTTGCAAAGGAAGCTATGAAGAAATGTGACTTCAAGGAGATCGATCATCCAACCTGCAGTCCAGGTCTAGCTCCCAGTGACTATTTCCTCTTCTCAAAACTCAAGAAGGACCTTCGAGGAAGGAAATTTAAGTGTGACGAGGAAGTGATGGATGCTGTTTATGACCATTTTGCAGACAAAACTTCTGACTATTTGGGGGGGGGGGGAGTTGAAAGTTAATTCAAAGATGTGAGAAGTATATTGCAATATAGGATAATTATAATTAAAAGTGAAATATAGTTTTTGTCTTTATCATACCTAGAAAGTGGTTAAGCCGGAACCTTATGCGCCTACCCTTGTAATTATAGAACAGAAGATGTGAGGAGGTAATAAGAGATGGAAAGAAAATGTGTCAATACTGCCGCCACACGCGGGGAGGGAATTGTTACTCTTACCATGTCTAGCGGCTGCTCAACACATTCAGCGTCACTAGTGCAATATCTCAAGCTGTTCAGCGATTGTGTATATTTAGACCGCTCTAAAGTGATGTTTTATAATGTAAAAGAATGTCATGGAGATCTCCGAGAAGTCTGTGGCAAGGAATCTTTGTTCCGGTGTTCCGTGGGGTGTCAGACTTTCGACAAGGGAGCGATATTGTGGAAGATGCACCATGTCGTTTTATCCTTGAAGCGCATTACGTTGATTTGATTCAATCAGTGCTGGAGGTTTGTCGTTGAAGAGCAGGTCTTGCAAGTACTTGAGTGTTGCAGTAGTGCGCCTCTTCTCAAGTTCAACAAAATAGGTCTGACTACGGGTGCCCAATGTTTTCCAGAAGTCTCTGTCAAGGCTCTAGAATAAATTTCCATGACTATATTCGCCCCCATGTTGGTTTCTGTCCGTATGAAAATCGTGAAATTTGGTTGAGAGGCGTCACAGTCCGGACCTTGCACCCTCGGACTTTCATCTGTTTGGATCAATGAAGACATTTCTAGGCTGTCAACGCTTCAATTCCGATGTAGAAGTTCGATCGACCGTGCACAGATGGCTATACTCCTAAAAATGGGGTTCTATGAACAGGGTGACACGATGGGACAGACTTGGCTCCTTTGTTGAAAAGTAGCTGAGAGATGTGTATGAATTATTTTGTATTAACTATTAATTTTTTAAAAAAAAATGTTACTCCACCCTCCTAAATCTTGACTTTGACTTTGGTCTTTCCTGACTGGTGTAAAACGAGCTTTGAAATTTGTAAGTAACATGGTACATTCCTGTAATTAATTGTTATAAACACCTTTCGGATCACTGTGCATCCGAAACTTTGTGACCCATCAAAAGTCGCTTCAAAACCCAATAGGGGGTTAGCGCCTATAGGTTGAGAAGCACTTCAGTAGAGTATAAGCAACATGGAAGAATTAAAGAGCCTTTTGGTTAAATACATTGGTTTGTTCATTCCTTTAAAAAATATAAATAAACATTTTCACTGCAGTAGTAGTTTTGATGCAAATCTTTTTCTGTTACATGACGTCAAACAATGATAATCTTCGATTTGCAGACACCAAAAACATGCCCATTCATGTATTTCATAAATACTTGATAATCGTGGTTAAAAGGTACGCAAGAAGAATTTGAAAGCGGCGATAAGGTCGGTTAAGAGTCAAACGGGGAATAACACATGGAATAATGAATCATCCTGTTGTAAAGGCAAGGGGGTGAATCAATTACTAACCTCAGTGGGGGAGTCGGCAATGCAGCGCTGTTTACCATCCAAAATGTGGTTCACTTTTTGTCCCCATGTAAAGATATGAATGCTTCAGAAGTTGTTGACAATTCAGAGCCTCTATTTTGAAATTCCGTTTGGTAAATATGACTGAATGCTTACGTAATGTGTTGCCTTTGTATATTTATTTTTACATTTCAAAGGCAAAGATGGGACTAAAACCACAAAGATAGCCTGTTTGGATATTAACCTTCACTTATAGTTAGCTTATTAGAGCATGCACGTAATAATGCTGTTCAATGCTGAGAATATTAAGGACAGTAGTAGTAGTAGTAGTAGTAGTAGTAGTAGTAGTAGTAGTAGTAGTAGTAGTAGTAGTAGTAGACCTACATGCTTAAATATGATGCACAAGTAGAAAGAGGAACAAATAATAATAATAATAATAATAATAATAATAATAATAATAATAATACAAATAAAAATATTAATAATAAATAAAATTAAAATTGGAATGATTATTAGGTTTATTTATGGACGCTCTTTAACATCTCAGGTCACCAGCGTCCCATTCAATTCAGGACGTGAAACGGCCGACAAATTTTGCTCAGAGGCCTCTTCTTTCAGGCTTGAGGTTCTTTTTCGTGCTGTAAATGTACGACATGGAACCCACGGCTTTACTTCCATTCCGAAGGAAGCCATACTTAGAATTTTTACGCCCGATTCATCAATCCTGGCCGGGAGACAAGTATGGTTACCACTACACCACCAGGACCGACTTTTGTCAGATGAACTAGTAAGACCAATAAATGCTATTTTGACGATACTCATTAAACTGATTTCAGAGATGACATGAATTATTGAAGATTTCACTGCTCATTCGTTGTTATGACGTCCTAATGTTAAAACAGCAGATACCGCCATGGGTGGCTGAGGCCGTTTAGTCAAGCGGGCTGTGTGTGTGTATGGTTTTTTTATTTATTTTTTTTTTTTTTACTTTTTTGTATTTGTATTGTATTTATTTCTCATATATCAACCTACATCTTAATTTTAAATATAACAGTTAGAAGCAGTGCCTTCGATAATTCTGGAAGTTACAATGTCCGAACCCCCAGTTTCCCGGTTCATCAGCAGCCATCTACTGGGATATGGCTTGCGGTTACATTATCGCAAAGACTGTTTCGTTTTTTGTCCTCTACTTCTATTTTTTTAGCTTTTCCTCAGTTCTCATAAATGGCAAATGCCGGAGAGGTACCCTGAACTTAAACCTGAAACACTTCCTTCCTTGAAAAAAAAAAAATCCTTTCTCATTTTATCATTTGATTTCGTTATATCAAGTGTCCACCCCCCAAATGATGCTTCAGCAGTAAAAACGGGCGCTAAACACTATTAAAATAATAATAATAATAATAATAACAATAATAATAATAACATATAGCTTGATGTTAGTTTAGGTCTAGGAAAACGGCAACGGCGAGAGTTTACGAAGATCTTCTTTTTTTGAACAATCTGTGAGGAATTCTCTTCAGGAAACAATTCAGTTTTGGATTCCCCAATGTGACATGGCAGAGCGATGTACTGTCCACACACACACACACACACACACACACACACACACACACACACAGTGTAATTAGGACCGGAGCCTGGGATTTCGGTTTGTACTGACTTGCCAGTAGATAATCAATACACATATCGTTAAAAATAATTGCAGTGCAAAGTCCATTTTTCGTGACATGTTCGCGATGCAGTTTGCCAATGTCGCTCTGCTAGAGAGCAGTTCATTTTTCAGCTTTATGAGGTGTTTCCTTCATATTTCAGATGTATGTAAAACGTTAAGTATCTTTTCATTTGTTCTTGTTCTTCATCCTGTCCCCCTCTAAAAGATTTTCATTCCACCTGCATTTGTTTTTATTTACCTTAAGCAGGAGGTGCAGGGAACAAAGCGAATTCCTCGCCGAATTGAATAACTTTTAATAAAAATGAATATAACATCCAAATTAGGTCTTATCAATCAATGAAATGAAACAAGTTATGACATTATTGTGTGGTATTAGGGGAACAAAATTAGAATTCTTGCAATTTCTAAGTATTACATAAGGGAAACCACATTTTTATAATTATTATTATTATTGTTGTAGAGATTAAATTAATGGTATACTATTAATTAAATGAAATATATCACCACTTATAGACAGACATGTGTGGGTGATTTTAAACTTTTTAAATGTAACCATGAACTGAGCCCTTGATATCATTTTTACATTCACTAAAATACAGAGAAATAACAGAAAGTTTCGAGTTACATTGTGTATTTAAGATGATGTTCATATGTTTCAATAAAACAAAAACATGTCACTATATAAAAAAAATTACAATGTACTAAGTAAATAAAAACAATCGAAAGTTACATAGATTTTCAGTGGCTTTGAAATTTAATTTAAATGTTATTAACATGTAACGTAAACGTTTTCTGAAGGGTATTACAGAGCGCTCTTACATACAAATATAATTCTCAAACACATATTAGATTAATATTTCACATTTACTATCTTCACGTCGATACTTTTTAAATATAAAACATATAAATACAGTTTATTATAAAACAATATTGAGAAATTTAAACGCAAGATCGCTTTTTCAACTTCGGTTTTTAAGTATGTCCCTAGTCCTAATGGTACAATTTCACTAATTTTCGGAAACTATTTTTATTATTTTATTTAAATGGTATATGCCGAATATTGTTGTGAAGAGGTAAATATTAGATATTTAGAACGATTTTTAAATTGTGGGTTTCAAATAACAATTTGATTTCACTGATTTTCAGAAACTACTTTTTTATTTTATTTCTATGGCATTTAAAAAAATAATTAAATTGCGGCCGCTAGAGTGATTTTTAAATTTTTCTTCAACCCTACTCTGTTTTCTTTTTTTTACAGGCGGTGAACACTGGTGATACATGAGATGAAATGATATATTGTGGAAGGATTTCTTTAAGGAAGGAAACGTTCCAGGGCTAAGTTTATGGTACGTCCCCGGCATTTGTCATTTATGAGGACTGAGGAAAACCTAGAAAAAACCTCAGTCAGAGAGAACGGTCCTGGCGGGATTCGAACCGCAGACCTCCCTTTCACAAGTCCCTGCCTTAACGATCTCGGCCAGGGGTGGTAATGAGTTTTTAAGTAACCTCTCTCCTAATGACACGATTGTACTGAATTTCAGAAAATGTGCTTATTAATTAATTTTAATAAAACATACTGAGTTTCGTTTTAAAAAAATGTGCGGCCACTTGAGGAATTTTATTTTATTTATTTTTTTATTTTCTTTAGTTAACCCCCACTTCCAATGCCCAATTTTGTTGGTTAACGAGCCCGACGAATATTTTTTAATTAACGGCTATATTACATATTTTTTTTTAATTATACATGTCTAGTAGATACGATTGATGGAGATTTGAATAGAGTACTAAAAACTCTTCTCATAGGTGTAACCGCAGTATTCCCTCTAAAATAGAAAAAGTTTAACATATCTACTTATACAGAACAGAACCGTTGCTTTGGTATTATCGATTATCAAAGATTTTTTTTGATTAGGTTTATTTATGGACGCTCTTTAACATCTCAGGTCATCAGCGTCCCATTCAATTCAGGGCGTGAAACGGCCGACAAATTTTGCTCAGAGGCCTCTCTTTCAGGCTTGAGGTTCTTTATCGTGCCGTAAATGTACGACACGGGACGCGCGGTTTTACTTCCCTTCCAAAGGAAGCCATACTTAGGATTTTTACGCCCGAAAAAATCCTTCGGTAGTGGCCGGGATCGAACGCGCGATCTTGGGTTTAGGAGGCAAGCATGGTTACCACTACACCACCAGGACCGACGATTATTATAAATGCCGGATACGAGGACATTTAGTCTTTAACATAAAATTTTAAATAAGCTAGGAATTACAATAAACAATGCTATTTATAATTGTTTTGGGTTTATTATATTACACGTAATTTTTTTTGTTATTGTTTAACGCCCATTTTTATTAGTGAGGCACCACAGGCGGTACTTTAGAATTCATTCAAATACGTAATAAAGAATATTTACATGTTTTATCACCACATTTGTGGATTTATTTTGTGAAATTTTAAAAACAACATTTATTTGGAAGGTGTACACTAATTTCGAATTTTTAGATGTAATTTGAACTGTAGTAAAATTCCCGTAAGACAACATTTATTTCCTTTTAAGACGCTGTTAACCTCCCGTTAAAATTTTCTGGTAAACTGTTGCACTTGCTATAATCGTTAGTTACATAGAGCCCATGGATTCTGGCATAGATAGCAAGAAGAATTTAGACCATGGACAATGATAAAGCCTTTGCAGGAAAAAATGAACAGGATGTGTGAAGAAGCAAGACATTCAATTTTTTTTATTATTATTATGTATTAAAAACGAATCTGAAAATGTGTTTCGTGCCCAGAGGAATTATTAGTAGCAGCAGACAGTCGATAACGTTCAATCCCTTCCGGAACGCCATCTGGTCTACACTTTACAAGTTGTTCGACAGTTTAATATCTACCTTATAATTTACTACACCATTTCCAGCATACCACGTGTCTAAGGGCAATCAGGGGCCACGCCTCTTTCGTCCCGACGAGTTTAAAAACGGAACTGGTGAAATAGATAATTACACACTTAGCTCCAACACGAGCCCTCGATTCCCAACAAGTGAAACACTTGCTGTGCCGTCTGACGTACGTACGAGAGACAAATTATGACGTAATTTAAACATCTCTGCTTTTAAGTAGGGATGTTTTTTTTTTTTTTTTCGAAATATAATGCTTAGAAATAAATTATATTAATTTCTTATAATTCATTGTTGTATTGGTGGCTATAATAAAAAAATGTCCGTCACGCAGGAGCTGCGTAAACTAAGCGAATTCCTCAGCAAGTCGAAAAGTGAAGGTTGTTACACAGTGCTACAGCACAGAACTTGGTCCCTATAGAAAATTTTTTAAATTTAAGTTTTCACGTATACCTTCACTCTTAATGGTCCGATTTCGCTGATTTTCAGAAAACACTTTTTTAAATTTATTTAAATACTATATACAAAAAAAAAAAAAAAAAGAAAAGAAATGTTGGGGCCGCTAGAGTGATTTTTAAATTTAATCTTTCAGGAAAACCCCTATTCCTAATGTATAATTTCCCTGATTTTCAAAAACCATTTTTCTTACTTTATTTAAAAGGTATATACAAAGATTTGTTGCTAAAAGAATACTGTTGTGCCGCTAGAGCGGTTTTTAAATTTTGGATTCTAGGTAAACCCCAACTTCGCAGATTTTCGGGATCTATTTTTATTATTTTATTTCAATGACATATATCCAGTTTCATCGAGAAAAAGTCAAAATGTTGGCCACTAGAGCGATTTTTAAAATTTTGGTTTAGGTTCACTACATGAATTGTTTGTTAATTGATCGTTATATGCCGACTTTCGCAAAGAAAAAACAAAATTTGCGACCGCTAGATTTGATAAATAGTGAACCTCTTAAATTGTTTTGTGCAGTGTTGCATTGTTTTACCCTCCCGCTAAAAAGCGAAACCCGGCTGGCCGGTTAACCGGCCAATGAGAAACCTCGCCCAAAGTCAAAATGTTTTGGAGGAAAACAAAATTGATCGCACGGAATTTTACAATTAAATTACTTTTATATGAAACTGACGCTAATTGCCAAATTGTAAATAAATTTGGTTTAGAGTTAATGTACATAAACTTCAACCTTATTTTGTCTCTGATCTAGTTTCTAGTTTCCAATTGTGTAATATTCTATTTTTTCTTATTTTTAATATTTCTTTCCAAAGGTACACAAACAAGTTTAACCATATAATACATTTTAAAAGATACGAGGGTAGGTCTATAAGTTTCCGACCTCGCCGATAAGGATTATCGCCTTCACAAAACCCTCATTTGGTATCATAGCTTATCTATTAAGTAAATAATTGCAGCTGTAACTTCCGTTCTGTTGTGTTCAGTTGTTCAGATATAGTTGCATAAAGATGGCTATGTGTAGAAGATTGTGACATTTTCAAAATGCAGTATCGAGCTGTTATTAAGTTCTTCACAAAAGAAGGACTTATTCCAAATGAAATTAAACAGCGATTGGATGGTGTATATGGGGAAGCATCCCCCTCATATTCTACCGTAAAAGAATGGACCAAACTTTTTCGAATGGTGGAGAAAGCATTGAAGACGAAGAGCGTGCAGGTCGGCCCTTGGAGGTGCTCACTCCTGAAAACATCGCTCGCTCTTGTGGAAGGAGAAATTATGGAAGACCGGCGGCTCAAAGTTACAGAAATAGCAGCAAGGTTGGGCTTTTCAAAAACAACAGTCCTTCGAATTATTCATGAATATTTAAACATGAATAAAGTTAGTGCCTTGACTTCTTTCCTCAGTCCAAAAGCAGCAGTGAGTCATCCGTTGTCAGGCATTTTTGGAGCTCTGTCGTGGCAACGAGAGAGAAGTTGTGCAAACCATTGTTACAGAAGATGAAACAATGGTCCTCTACTGTGATCCCATATCCAAAAGAGAATCAATGGAGTGGCGTAAACCTGGCGATGCACCGCCTCTAAAGGTCAAGGTCACTCAGTAACCAAGAAGATTATGACCACAATCTTTTGGCATTGTGAAGGAATTCTCTTCATTGACTTCAAGGAAAGGAACACCACAGTAAATGGAGAGTACTATGCTGACCTACTGCACAGATCACGTGCTTCCATCAAAGAGAAAAGGCGAGGAAAGCTGAGTGGTAGTGTGCACCTTCTTCACGACAACGCACCTGTGCACACAGCTCTTGTTGCAAAGGAAGCTGTGAAGAAATGTGACTTCAAGGAGATCGACCATCCACCTTACAATCCAGATCTAGCTCCCAGTGACTATTTCCTCTTCTCAAAACTCAAGAAGTATCTTCGAGGAGAAAATTTAAGTGTGATGAAGAAGTTATGGATGCTGGTTATGCCCATTTTGCAGACAAGACCTCTGGCTATTTTTTTGGGGGGGGGGGTTGAAATGTTAATTCAAAGACGTGAGAAGTATATTGCAATAACGGGTAGCTGTATTGAAAAGTGAAAAATAGTTTTTGTCTTTATCATACATTGAAAATGGTTAGGCCGGAAACTTATGGACCTACCCTCATACATAGTATTATTAGCGCATTAAAACGTCAATCTGGGAACGTTTTATCGGAATGACAAATAAATTGCCTACTAATTGGTAAAAATATGTTATTGCAATTGATTAATATTTAATAAATTCAATTTAGTTTCGAAATGAACTAATAAAAACATATATTGTATAATAGTTTAGCTTACGAACGTAAAGGCGGGAAAAACGATGAGAGGAATAAGAAAAAATACAGGAATGAGGACAAAAATAGGAAAGAAAATTGAAGAAACAGTTAAGATAAAAACAGAGAGAAAGAGTGCATACAACAAATAAATATTGAGGTTAAGCAGTACGTGTCTTGTAGGGGGTCCAAAGGAACCTAAACAAACGAAGGAAGGGAGCCGGATGTAATTTGGGAGATCCGTATCAAAAGCAGCTTCTGCGCTTGTTATGGCAAGTGTTACCACTTTGGGCGGGGGGTTGCACGCTACAGGTAACTAACTGCGTTCACAAGACATCCTTCCTTACCTTTCGGCGTTGAGAAGTCGCCCTTGTGTTTTTATTATTAGTTTTCTCTTTTCGTGGTTTCCTTCATTTTTTCTACCATTACTTTTATCTTTACATTGATAATCTTTCTTCCACATAGAGGGATATTAGACAAGTCCGTACAAAAATGAAGACATAACTTATTTGTAAAAAAAAAAAAAAAAAAAAAAAAAATCTACACAAGTGTTCCAAAGATTTCATATTTTTTTCATCCCATTCCAAAAATGCAATTTCTTCAGCTCTGTAAAATACTTATTTGTTTCGACAACAGCGCTTGCATTTTTGCATTTCTGTCATGCTAGCCATTTCTTCAAGTGGAGAACAGAAAGTAGATTGTCAAATCCGATCCAATCAGCACGAGAGGCATTCATTGGACAATTAGGTCTACAAAAATGTAAATAACGAAGATGGCAGCATTGAACCTTAAGCTATCAAAATATATACAAGTTTATAGTCACTGTCGTACAGTTTGTTGAGTTCAGTTCTGTGTCAATAGCTGGTGAAAAATCATGAACATTTCTAAAGAAAAATTTACATTCTACATTTCCACACGCTATAAGCAGGTGAAAGAGCGAGGACTTGGTAGTTGTTCATGGTGATCAAGTGTGTTCATTTGATATCATTACAAGATGAATTCTCTCATTTAAAGAAGGGCGAGAGACTTTGAAAGACAACCCTCACTCTAGCCGGCTTCGGGAAGCTGTGAACGAGAGAACAATTCAAAGATTGAAGAACTTGGTGGAGGAAAATCGACAGGTTACTGTTGAAATGGTAAGTATGGAAGTGAGTATTAGTGTTGGCAGCATTGATAGTATATTCTATATACAGTTAAAGCTGCGAAAAATCTGTGCAAAATGTGTTCCACATTCCTTAACCAATGAAGAGAAGAAGAGGAGAAAGAAATGTGCAAGGAAACTGCTGAGAATGTTTCCACCAAATATTCCTAAACGTTTGACAGATATATGCACTGGTGATAAAACAAAGCTCAGAGTAAATGAGACTGACTCAAGACCAGGCAAGATTTTCGTTCTCAGAAGCGAATGTTCTCTGTTTTCTGCAACTATGAAGGACCATTAGTGGTTGACTGTATGTCAGAAGGAATGACAATGACTGGAAAATACTATGACACTTATATCTGCATCCTTTATTTGAAGAGCTGAGGCGGCGGCGTCCAAAGACAGGAACTTCAAGACTGTTGCTTTTGCACGACAATGCGTCTCCTCACAGAACAGCTGGAAAGTTGAGGAAACTGGAAGTTGCCAAAGTCCAGTTGCTTGACCATCCACCCTACAGCTCTGACCTTACACCATGTGACTTCTGGATGTTTTCTCAAGTGAAATCTTGCATTGCTGGAAAACTTTTAAACGAGTGCAGGACCTTGCTCAAGCTATAAATTGAGCTCTGTTGACAATATCTCAGTCAGTACTTTTGACAAGTGACTGCACCGTCTACAGCTGTGTGTGGAGAGATATGGAGAGTACTTTGAAGGATTCAGTCCTTAGCTAGAACTTTAAGGTAACACTTTTCAAAACTTTTTCAATGCCCCTTGCTACAACGCTATTTAATTTCGGTTTTTAAGTATACCCCTACTTCTAATGGTCCAAATTTCCAGAAACTGTTTTTCTTATTTTACTCATATGGCACATACCAAGTTTTGTTTCGAAAAAACAAATATTGGTGCCGCTAAAGCGACTTTTGGGTTTCAGGTATCTAATAATTTTATTTCGCTCATTTTTAGAAATGGCATATACCGAGATTTGTTGAGAAAAAATAAAAAATTGTAGCCGCTAGAGCGATTTTTAAATTTTTACTTTAGGTTGACCACCACCCCCAAATAGTAAAATTTTAATGGTTAACGGAGTCGATGAATAATTTGTTAACTGATCGTTATATACCAGTAAACAGGATCAATGGAGATTTGAAGGCATTTTTCAAAAAATTTTTCATGGGTTCAATTCCTTCAAACTTTGCCAAAATAAACAAATTCCGAAACTCACTTTTTATACTCTTTTTCACTACTGAGGCGTCATAGGCGGTGAATATTGATGGTGTATGAAATGAATTGTAAATTATGAAAGAAGTTGTCGGTCTATCGGTGTAGTGATAACTATACTTGCTTCCTAAACCCAAAATCGCGGGTTCGATGAATTTTTTCGGGCGTAAAAATCCTAAGTATGACTTCCTTCGGAAGGGAAGTAAAGCCGTGAGTCCCGTGTCGTACATTTGCGTCACGATAAAGAACCTCAAGCCTGAAAGAAGAGACCTCTGAGCAAAATTTGTCGGCCGTTTCACGCCGTGATTTGAATGGGACGCTGATGACCTGAGATATTAAAGAGCGTCCGTAAATAAACCAAATCAACAAAAGGAATGAATTTTGGGCAGGCTCGTTCACGGGTATGTGACTTGGTGGCCATGCCAGCCATCTCGGTGTCGAAGCTTGGAAGCATGAGGTAGACATGGTCCTGGGTTCGATTCCATATTACCTCGTGAGACGGCGAACTTGGGGTCACTAAAGACCTAGACAGTCACGAAGAATGCTAAAGAAAGACGTTTTATTCCCGGTATCCTTATGAAGCCCCACTACCCAGAACAAATGCTGTGTGGTCCACGGTGTATACAAAATTTCCCGGAACATTTCAGGTCACAGCGTACAGACAAAGATTTCCGCTGTTACAGGAACAGCAGGCGCCCATACTCCCCTCCCGCTTTTATTCCGCTCTCCCTTTGCTCTTCATTCTCTTCATTATCTCACCCCACACCTCTTCGCTTCTCTCTTTTAACTCTCGTTCCACCCTCCCACCCCGCACACATACATCAAGGGAGCACTGCAAGATTATACAAATTCTCTGACCGTCACCAAATTACGTGTTTCTGTTTTATTTCTTCTTGTTGCTGTGAACACCTCTGATATTGTATGCTTCCGCAGGGAGCGATTACCGTCTACTTGACGACGATGTGATTCTGTTGGCTGTCTCTTTGTTATTTCAATTTTTTTTGTCTGTTTTTAATTCACTTTTTTCTACAATTTAATAATAATAATAATAATAATAATAATAATAATAATAATAATAATAAAATGCGATTGAATTTTCTGTTTTTCAGCGCAATTCAATAAATTTATTTGTCCCTTACTTCAGATTTTTCCTTACTGATTTCCAAACACTGCTAGTTACATTGTTTCGATTCGTCAGGTTGGCACTAATTGCCGCCTTCGTCAGGCATGTAAATATTATGTCTTTTCAATTCACAATAATTTAGCTAGGAGGTAAAATCCACTAGTGACATTAATTCTGGTCACTTTTCGTGAAGTTTTTACCATTTTTAAAACTTACAAGGTTGTATACAAATGCTGTGTTGTGCTAAATCCACAGCTCCAGTTTCCATTTCCTCAAGGACTATTAAAGCGAACGAAATTAAAGTTTTACAGCACACAGATGCAAAACAATTGAACTTTGCTGATATGTTTTCAATACAGTACTATGACTCTGAAATAAGTTATAAATTATTTTCAATTGTTTGCTTTTTTGTTCTATATTTCTCTCCAACACTTATTTTTTTATTTTTTACGTTGTCACATTTTGTCCTAGCCCTACCACAACAAATCCACATCGTTTCAATAATATGACGAATAAGTGACAGCTTATACAGATCTAAAAAATTAGTTTTTCAATAATTGTAGCTAAAAATGTTTTTTTTTACAGAAAAAACTAACTTTTTAAGGGAAATATCAATTGAAATCCTCAAACACAGTAAAACAGAAAAGAATTGTGTAATGAAAACAAACGGTGCCAATTTATGAAACACAACTTTTTCTATCCTCAAGACAATCCACAGCCTTCTAGAGCAAATAGTTCCTGGGATATAGAATATTAACTGAACAAGTGCTCGCGAAACATATAAATAAAAAAAAGATTTCTGCAGTGACATAATTAAAAATTATTAAAAATACATATAACCAAGAAATATGAATAAAAACCATATCAAAATAATTAGAAAATTCCAAATATTAAAATGGTACAAAAAAACAGAAACATGATTTTTGACTCTTTCTAACCTTTAATACTTCCCTTAAGAAAGGTGGAACGTGCAACATTCTGTATAGATGTTAGAAACACGTTTAGTTATTCACTAACTTCAATAATTGTTGCGTTATTGTATTTGCAACAAACAGAGCTTTAGTTTTCCTGTAAATTTGATTTCAATAAATGCACAAAATTTAATTAAAATCGAAAGTTACATGCAATCTTTTATAAAATTCTCTAAAATGTGCACAATTAATGCCACTACTATATATCGCATTATTTTAATTCTTAATGTAAAAATGGTATTACTTCATTGATGTACCGCCACGGTGGCCGAGATCGTTAAGGCGCACACAGAGGTCTGGAGTTCGAATATCACCAAGACTGTCCTTCCTGACTGAGATTTTCCCCAGGTTTTCTTCATTCATCATAAAATAGCAAATGCCGGGGTGTACTCTAAACTTAGGTATGGGACGCTTCCTTCCTTTAAAAGAATTCTTTACCAATGTATCATTTTAGCTCATGTATCATCAGTGTCCATCGCCTGTGGTGCCTTAGTAGTAAAAACGGGCGTTAAACCCTACTCAAAAAAAAAAAAATGATGTCACTTCCGGTTCCGACCGGTAAGAGGTGTACAAGTTCAAATATGTTCAGTTCCGCCTACAGCAAAAGCAGGCAGGCAACGGTCGACGAACAATATGCTGCTCTGAAATTCTGCTTTCGTGTCAACAATCTTCAGTTGAGGATCATGAATGTTTATTTTTCCCTATAGCACAGCTCAAAGAGTGTTTAAAATGTTGAAAGAGGGGAGGCAATCAATTTCAAAGTTAGGCGCTCCAGTTTGTGTCTCTAACGGAAGAAACAAACACGATACTGTCATTCTGAGAGAGTATCATATAATAACATTAGAACACTTTCAGAAATTGTGCCAAACAGAAACCCAAAATTTAAAAATTCTTCTAATGGCAACAATATTTGCTTCCTCACAATAAAATTCGGTATATACCGTTTAAATAAAACAATTAAAATAGTTTCTGAAAATAAGGGACATTGGGCGATTAGGAGAAGGGGTATAATTGAAAACTAAAATTTAAAAAGTGTTCTTCTGGCGTTTAATTTTCTCTATATTGTTTTAAAATAAAAAAACATATTAATTCAGCATATTAACTGTATTTATAACGATACTTATGTTTTAATTTAACAAAAGTATCGTCGTGAAGATAGCAAATGTGAAATATTAATCTAATATGTGTTTAAGAATTATATTTGTATGTAAGAGCGTTCTGTAATAACCTTCAGAAAACGTTTACGTTACATGTTAATAACATTTCAATTAAATTTCAAAGCCACTGAAAATCGATGTAACTTTCGACTGTTTTTATTTACTTTGTACATTGCAATTGGTTTTATATAGTAACATGTTTTTGTTTTATTGAAACATATGAACATCATCTTAAATACACAATGTAACTCGAAACTTTCTGTTGTTTCTCTTTAATTTAGTGAATGTAAAGATGATATCAAGGGCTCAGTTCATAAACATGATTACGTTTAAAAATACACACACAGTATAGCTTTGTCTATCAGTTGTCATATATTTTATTTAATTAATATATAGCATTAATGTTTGTGCTTTATTCTGTATAATGATAAGAAGAAAAGGAAAATAATTCTAAAAATGTAGTTTCTCTTTTGTTATACTTATAGGTTACAACAATTCTAATTTTATTCCCCTAATACCACACAGTAATGCCATAAGTTATTTCGTTTTATTAATTAATAAGGCCTAATTTAGATTTTATATTCTTCGTTAAAGGTACTCAATTAGGTAGGAATTCGCTTAGTTTAGCAGTTCATATGTGGCGAATTTTTTCCGTTTAGACGGCCACAAACTCAAATAACCTCACTGTATAAGAATAACATTATAATGAATATTAACTCATTAGTTTTGTTATGAATGCATGTCAACACCAGAAAGGATAACGGAAATAGAAAATAAACGGCAAAGTGAAGCAAGCTCTACGCGAGAGTATCGCGTTTGATCGAAAGACGGAGTAAGGGGGTGTAATATCCTGGCAAGAGGGAAATTCGCCCTTTGATTACTACGTCAGAAGACATGAAGATACTAACCTCACAAAGTGAAGGGACGTGAGGAAGGAGACGTTGTAATCTGCGGCTCATGACGTCACGGACAAAAGCGAGCTGTGTATCAGGGAACTTGCAAACACTCGAGCGGCCTATTCATGTTGAAGACTTGGGATGGCGGCAGGCGCATTGGAAACCGCTCGATATCGTTCCACACTGCCGCGCGTATTTTGTTAGCGGCCAACCATTACACAGGGATCCCCCTAGTAGTATCTCAGGCAGTCATTCATACTAGGGCGGGGAGAGAGGGTAATCTGTTCCTGTTTCATAGGAACTGACTCAAAGAGAAACGTCTGTCGCCGCCATCTTGGGGGCTATGGCGAACAAATGACTGCATACTATTTACTGACAGATTAAACGTGAAACAAAAGACTGTAGCGCAGGAACTGCGTAAACTAAGCGAATTCCTCAGCAAGTAGAGTAACTTTAAATAATGATATAAAATCAAAACTAGGCCTTATTAATTAATGAAATAAAATAAATTATGGCATTACTGTATGGTATAAGGGAAAGAAAAATAGAATTCTTGCAGCCTATTAGTATTACAAAACAGAAATCACATTTTTAGAATCATCATTATCATTATTATTGAGATTAAATCACCAAAATTAATGATATACTAATAATTAAATGAAATATATGACCACTGAAAGACAAGGCTAAACTGTGTGGGTATTTTTAAATGTAACCTGTTTATGAACTGAGCCCTTGATAACATCTTTACATTCACTAAAATAGAGAGAAATAACAGAAAGTTTCGAGTTATATTGTGTATTTAAGATGATGTTCATGTGTTTCAATAAAACAAAAACATGTCACTATTTAAAAACAATTGCAATGTACTAAGCAAATAAAAACAGTAGAAAGTTACATCGATTTTCAGTGGCTTTGAAATTTAATTTAAATGTTATTAACATGTAACGTAAACGTTTTTTGAAGGTTATTACAGAGCGCTCTTACATACAAATATAATTCTCAAACATATATTAGATTAATATTTCACATTTACTATCTTCTCAACGGTGCTTTTGTTAAATATAAAACATATGTATCATTATAAATACAGTTTATATGCTGAGCTAATTAAATGCTAGAGCCCTTTTTAAAATTCGATTTTCAAACACACCCCTCATCTAATAGTCGGAATTCCCCAAATTTTCAGAACCTATTTTTTTTAATGGAATATACAGAATTTTATCATGAAAACACAAACTAATTGAAACAAAATCTAATAATAAATTTATTTTGCTTAACATTTAGAAAGATAGATGAGATTGTTTAGATTGAAATGTATTTAATTACGATGAAATTCTTAAGCGCCAGTTAATAGTTTTTGACATGAGTATACACAGGTTAAAATATAAACATCTTTAATTATTTTGAAATGTATTTATTTCAGTTGACGTGTGTTTAATTAGGTAGAAATATATTAACAGTAAATAAAAGTTATATATAATAATTTTTCCCTGTCATCAGGTCTAAACTCATTTGCATATTGAATAAATACCTACATATTCCATATAAATTTAATATTCATAGATAATTCATTATTAAAAATTTATAGCTGCACTCTTATAGTTACTGTTTCATTTGGAATTTCGGTATAACTTATTATTTATTACGTTTAAAAGCATATAAGTGCAGTAAAAGTTGATAAAAATGAGAATAATAATAATAATAATAATAATAATAATAATAATAATAATAATAATAATAATAATAATAATAAATGATTGGTCTGACATTTCGGAATACCTTTTTCAAATTACGCAGAAAAACAAACTCTCTCCCATTCGTAGAAACAAATGACATCTCTCACGTTCCGCGAAGTCAATTGATGTGTACTGCTGTTGTAGCGCGCACTTGTTTCCCGAGAAATGCAGAGAGCTCTTCTTGCTGAAAATCACGTTAGAAGTTTACCTTTCGTTTTTGAGCGGTAAGAAACAAATTATCACATTTTGGTCTCAGGCCGGCAGTACTTGTGAAGTAATTACCGCTCGTTAACAGACCTCCCCTGGCTGGAAGGTCATAAAGTGCGCTTAGGGCCCTCAAACAACGTCACGGAAAACTTCCGCTCTCTATGTACACTACACACGTACGATTTAAACCGCCTCGATAAGCGCACTCGCCTTTTCTTTCTACTACTTCTTTCTTCTTTTTAATTTTCTCTTTCGCGTTACCAATTTTGTCCCTATATCACCTACTTCTTGTACAACTTACTTTTTTTTTTTACTTTCCCTTGCTTCCTTCTTTTTCTTTTCCTTCCTTTTTATCAGAGCCCGGAAGCTCAGGCATTTATTTTGGTACATACAGGCACGCAAAAAGGCACTAAAAGTACTGAAAATAGACATTTATTAAAAGTGAAAACAGAGAGTAATATCAGTCATTATTAATTTCTTTTGAGTAGGTTTAACTACGGAGGCGGTAGTCATTATTAATAAAAATAGGTACTTAAGACACTTAACAATTTATTTATCACATAATTAAAGTACTTAAGTTTACTTTTCTTGGTTACAAGCAACAACAAGACGTTTTTCAAGGTATCAACTGTCATAATCAGCCGCTTGTCACAGAAAACATTTTTCATCATGGAAAAAAAACGTTCTACTTCCACTGAAGTGATTGGAGCATATTTAACATAAACAATTTGGGAAGAACTCATACCAGTTACAACAGAACGATCAAGACAAAGTAAAGTAGTTTTGAATAGTCCTGGCGAATGAAAAAGATGCGCGGTGGTTTCTGGTCGAGTTCATTTTCTGTTTATGCGTAAATAGGGGACTCAGATTTCTATGGTCTTCTTTTTTTCGATGTGGTACGGTAATCTTACTTCCAATGCACTAAACAAACAACGAAAGTGCTGACCATTTTCTCGCACAAGGCGGTATGAACCAACATGCGCACCTGGATTTCTACACTTGGGGACTGTCTCTATGTTTGACAATATTTAGCTCCTCCTGTATAAGTTTTATTTACGCTTTGTTCTGCTCTTTCTAAGCACCTACTCTTTTCTCCTTGTATTTTTTATATTTCTTTTTAAGTGCCCCTCTCTCTCTCTTCTGACCCTCAGTTTCTCCTTCTCCTTCTTCTTCTTTTTTAATGCGGCTTCTATTCTTATTTTTCGTTTCATATTCATTGTCTTCTATTTCTGCTCTCTTTCTTTTTACTATTTTCATTTTCCCTCTTTATTGTCTCTGTTTTTCTTCTAATCCTTCTAATCTTATATTTTCTTTCATTTCTTGTTCTTTTTCTATTTCTTATTTTATTCCTCCTCTTTCCTCCTTTTTCTTCGGTTTCTTGTGCCTGGAAAAAGCGGAACTTGTGACATATCTACTGTCTCTGTTTTTTACTTCTCTTATTTCTACTCTTTCTAAGTACTTTGTCTCCTTTTCTCTTCGAATTTTTATATTTTCTCTTACTCTCTCTGTTCTAATGTTGCTCTTAATTTTTTAACGCTGCTTTTGTTCTTATTCTTTCGTTTCATATTCTTTGTCTTCCCCTGTTTCTTCTTTCTTTCCTTTTACTGTTCTTCTTTCCCCTCTTTATTGTCATCGTTTTTCTTTTGTCTTTTCCTTTCCTGCATCTGTCTCTCTCGCTCTTCTTTTGTTTCTTATTTTATCCCAACTTTTTCCAAATTATTTCACATTCTTTCATGTTTTTCTTCAGTTTCTTCTGCCTGGAAAAAGCGGAAGCTAAAGTGGAACTCAGGAAGTTAATGGATTACATTTTCCAATCTCCTAGTCTTCAGATATCTTTTTAGATCATCTAACCTACTGCCGTAATGTTTCAGTTCTGCGCAGACCATGGAAGGCCCCTAAACCTTTGAACACCTGTTTCCTCATCAAACCGCAACAGGCAATCATGTCGGGAACACTTAAACGTCGCATCTCAAGATATCTGTCCACACAAACAATCCTTCAGGATCCACTGTGACATGATGGATTCTCCCCAGGGTCATTATACAGCATGTAATAAGTGGGGAGGGGGTTATGTAGGCAGAGGGGGAGTTAATCAATATATGCGACTACTGTTAGTTATACGGCCGGCCGGACCGCTATCCCATGCATGCCAAAGTGGGGCAGGAATCGATTTTCATCCCTATCGAGACGATTATCGACCTACCTGCTGCCTTTGTTTTAGGTCAGGAAAGAGCTACCGGCGATAAAATCTTCCGTGTTTCCTTTTTAACTGCGTTTTACCACCAGATGATCCTTTGTTATCGCGTCAATGCATCTTACCTTTAATTTCTTCCAAAATTCAACAAAAGACAGACGCTTGACATAGCGACTGACGTTGAAACAGAATCATCTGGTCAGTTTTTCGCTTTTCTTTTTTCTTTCTTTTTTTTTTTTTTTTGCGAATTTCAAAAGATTGTGGTTGTACCAATTAAACGATTTTTGGAAATTGTCTTCAAATCTCCATCGATCCTACCGACTAGGCACCGAAAAAAAAAAAAAAAATGAAAAACATACAACGCTCTAGAGGCCGCAATTTTTGTTTGTTTTTTTCTTCAACAAAACTCGGTATACAGTATCTAAATAAATAAAAATATTTTCCGAAAATCAGCGAAATCAGACTATTAGCAATGAGGGTTTAGCTGATACCTAAAATTTAAAAATACCTCAAGCGAGAAATGTTTACTATCACGAAACAGGGTATACACCATTTAAATAGAGTAAAAAAAAAAATTTTTTTTTTTGAAAACCAGGAAATCAGATTATTAAGAGCGGGGTTTTAACTAAGCCCAAAATTAAAAAATTGCTCTAGCGAGACTAATATTAATTTTTCTCGATTCGGTCCTGGTGATGTACTGGTAGCCACATTTGCCCTCCAAACCCAAGATCGCGAGTTCGAACCCGGCCAGGACCGATGGAATTTTCGGGCGTGAAATCCAAAGTATGGCTTCCTTCGGAAGGGAAGTAAAGCCGTGTGCATGTAAAAGAACCTCAAGTCTGAAAGAAGAGGCCTCTGAGTAAAATTTGTCGGCTCTTTCACGCTCTGAATTGAATGGAACGCTAATGACCTGAGATGTTAAAGACCGTTCGTACATATAATAAATAAATAAAAAGAAATCAAGCTATCCCTTCCCTTTCAATCTCCTACAAATTACGATACACTTTTCCCTTGTGTGGGCCATTTTTGATAATCTTGTACCATGTCGATGAACCTTTCTTCCTAATCTTGAAGAATCAAGTTCGCCTGTTCATATCTCCCAGTTTTACTCTCTCTGAAATCTCAAAATTTAACTTTTTAATAGTGTTTAACGTCCGTTTTTACTACTGAGGCACCACATGCGGTAACACTGATGATAGATACATGAGATAAAATGATATATTGCGAAATAAAATTGAAGGACATGTTCCAGGCCTAAGTTTAGAGTACCTCCCCGGCATTTGACACTTATGAAGACTGAGGAAAACCTAAAAACCTTAATCAGGGAGGACGGTCCAGGCGGGAATCGAATCCCAGGCCTCCTGCTCAAGAGTTCGCGCCTTAATGACCTAGGTCACCAGTGGCAGTGCCCAGAAATCGCCTATGTCATTATTAGCTGGTTGCTAACTTTCCCTAACCAAGTAAAACTCATTTTCCTCCTTGATATTGCAGAATACCAGTATCAGGAAGCTCTTGAACTTGAAACAGATATTTCATCATTAACTATACCCCACCTTTCCTAACTCTACGAAGGGTCCAATATCCCAACGTTGTCCTACAAAAACTCTTTGAATTAAACCCATCAACCCTCATTTCCCCAGTTTTTCGCTCCCAAAATTCATCGTGACTCACCCAAAATATGGATGTCATTTTAGAAGAAACGAAAATGGATATGACAAGTTCTGTAAATGGGGAAAAGAGAAACATGTTAGTACAACTGATTAAAAAATCGTATGGCATATTTTCAGAGCTGGTAAACATATAATATAACGTTTATTTGTTATTAATATGGTAAATAATTTAAAATTTAGATACTTAGATATTTTCTCCAGTCGAAGGTTTGTCTGCCTTCGACGCTCTGGTGTGTGTCTTCGAAAGTTTAATGTACGGTGAAAGTGAGAGAAAATATCGTCGTTTTAATTTTTGGTGAGGGTTTTGATTCCTTGAAGAATTGTTCAGTGGGATATAAGACGAAAATATCAACTGTGCCCTGTAGATCCGAACTTGATAGATTTATGGTATAAGCACCTGATGTTTACAAGATAATGGAAGTTAATTTATGATGATTAATAACTTACATTGTTGTAGTCTCAAAATATTTGTTTAATAAAATGATTCTCGTGTTTGAATGTTGATATGCTTGTTAGGACGACGATTTTAGCGTTTTCTTACAGTCAGTTGTTTGAAATTGTGTTGTGAAGGCGGTGATGACTTCACGGAGTACTAGTTGCTAGGTAACCAGAATTAGCACGATTTATACCGACATAAGAAGCGTGTTTTAATGCTAGCATTGCAAAAATTGATTTTATATTTTTTATTTATTTTGGTATTTGAATTGTTTAAATAATAATTTAAATATTGCCACTATGCTGTTAAACAATATTATACTTTTTTGTAATTTACCATAAACTACATATTTTTATCTTTAGGTGCACTTTTCATAAAAACTATGTAAGATAAAGCTATGAGTTCTTTTGCGCATGTGCAAAACACATTGTTCTGTATAACCGATGAAAACTTTTAACTTGTGCAACAGAGTTGTGAAAAAAAAATATTTGAAATTGCATAAAATATATGCAAATATTTTTAAAAAAAAGAACATTTTAATATATTAAAATAGTTATAAAATAACAATTAAGGTAAGCTAAAATTTAAAACCAGTATATAATTTAAAAATAATTGCTTAAGGTTTGGCACGAAAATTGCTATTACGTCTCAACTAAATGTCCTTTACCAGTTGCTGATTTTGAACACACGCATACCATCAGTATGAAGAAATTGAGAGTGTCCAAGATATCATCAATAAATAAGTTAATCAATACCGGGCTCAATACCTCGCTTTTGCCTTACTACATCAATCATCTCTACAGTATCACATTTAACACATACTCCATTTTGATCATATAACTCCTGAAGTATTTTAATAGCATGACACGTTTTAAAATGAAAACTGTGGAATTGTTTACCTCATCTCCAGTAGGAGTATTTCTGTATGACGGTAAAAGAAGCACTTTATCAACTTACAAATGTCGTCTTTATAAACAGATCTAAATAAAAGAAATGCTAGAAAACGATCGCATTTTGTTTTACGATCGCTTGTTTCTATGAAACGTCTCAGAGTGGCAAAAAACAATCGCTAAACGCAATTTAGTTAACTTAAGTCAGCAATTCCTTCCCGCATCTGCAGCAGAAACAGTTGACACGACGTTCATTTGTGTTGACTAAGTTAAAAGGTCATGATATCCCTTACATTGTCTACGTCCGGGTGGGCACGGAAGCCAGTCGCGTTTATCAGCCCAATCCATCAGCACGACTCGCACGTCATTCATCCAGAATTATGTTTCTTACGTCTTCAGAATTCAGACGAGCGTTGTAAGCAAAGTACATCATGACGCAATCCTGCCGGGAAAAAAAATTCTATGGTAACAAAAATATTTTCTGGTTAACTGGTGAAATGTAACGCTAGACCTTGAATAAAATCAAAAAATCCGCCATGCCAGAGCTGCGTAAACTAAGCAAATTACGTACCTTTAGAGTAACTTTAAAAAATGCGAAATCCAAATTATTATTTCTTAAATTAATGAAATGAAATAAGTTATAATATTACTATGTGGTATTAGAGCAACAAAATTTAAATACTTGCTATCTATAAGTATGGTAAAAGAGAAAACCACATTTTTGGAATTATTTTTGAGATTAAACCACAAAAATAACGGAATATTATTAATGAAATGAAATGTATGACCACTGATAGAAAAAATTATACTATGTAGGTATTTTTAAACATTTTTAAATGTAACCGTGTAGCCCTTGTTATCATGTTTATATTCACTAAAATAGAAATAACAGAAAGTTTCGAATTATACTGTGTATTTAAGATGATGTTCATATGTTTCAATAAAATAAAACATGTTACTATTTAAAAACAATTGCAATGTACTAAGTAAATAAAAACAGTCGAAAGTTACATCGATTTTCAGTGGCTTTGAAATTTAATTTAAATGTTATTAACATGTAACGTAAACGTTTTCTGAAGGTTATTACAGAGCGCTCTTACATACAAATATAAGTCTCACACATATATTACAGTAATATTTCATATATGCTATCTTGACGACGATGTTTTTGTTAAATATAAAATATATACAACGTTATAAATATAGTTTATATACTAAGTTAATTAGTGCTGTTATTTTAACACAATATAGAGAATATTAAAAACAATAGCGCTTTTTAAATTTCGATTTTCAAGTGTACCGTTGCTCCTAGTGGTTCAATTTCCCTAGTTTTCGGAAAATATTTTTCTTATTTTAATTAAATGGTACATACCGAATTTTGTTATCAAGAAGCAAATATTGGTGCCGCTAGAGTGATTTTTAAATTTTGTGTCTCAGGATGATTCCCATTCTTAGTGTGATTTCGCTGATTTTTTGGAAACTATTTTTATTAATTTATTGCAATACACCGAGTTTCGTTGAAGAAAAAAAAAAAAATACGGCCGCTAGAGCGATTTTAAAAATTCGCTCCAATGGTTATATGTCGAGTTTCGTCCAGAAAAAAAAAATTGCGACCGCTAGAGTGTCAAATTAATTTTATTGCCATTTTCGGTGCCTAGCAGGCAGGATCTATTAAGATTTGCAGAACTTTTTTTCAAGTATCTTTTCATGGGTACAACCGCAAAAGCTTACGTTCTTTCGGAATTCGCCAAAACAAGAGGGAAAACATATAAGGTAGCACTGTATATTTATACGCTTTAGGAAGTGGAGTTGAAGTATGGACGCAACCGGCTGAGGCACGTCTTGTAGCCGGGAGGTGAAACACTGCGTGAGCGGACAAGTTTTATAACTAAATTCCCGTGTATATGTAAATATTAAAATTTTAGCAAAAATTTAATAATCGTGTAGCTTTAGTCTCTGTGAATGACTTTGAAACTCTTCTGATAACGAGACTAAAATAAATGAACCAGAAAATGAAATTGATGTGCTCGCGTTAAAAGTATAAGAATATCTCCATGGTAACAAGGTTTCGTGCAAGGTGTAATTCATATGAAAACATTTGAATCACTTTAAGTTATTTCTATTGACACTAAGGGTTTGCCAAGCAAATCTGTAACGCCTCAGTTATCATTCATCTTGTAGATGTTTCTAGACTTTTTTTTTACCCGTGTGAATGTGGTCTTGTGCTTATTTTCTACTCAATCTCCCTATTCCTTCCTTCTCCCGCGGCGCACGAGAGGGGCCGTGAGAGAGAATTTCGATTTTCTGTCTGCCATGGGGAGAAGGGATATCACATGCCTCCCCCGTTACCCTCTCACCCTACCCGTCGCCGCCCCCGCTCTTACTGCAGGAATGTTCGCGGAATTGAGTCGCTTTTCCAGGGTAATGACATTAACTTCCCTACTGGACGTGCAGCATCTGTCAGCATTTGGTTTCGGGATTCTGCAGTCATTTCCCACTGAAATTGAAAAGCAATGCAGGGTATCTTCGGAAAAGTTTACCCAAGACCTTTGTTATTTGTGACTGTAATGTCTGGAAACTTCTTTTTGTACAGGAAAAATATTCCACCACTGAATAAAATTACTCTTGAAAAATAGAAAATCTCTTGAGGTCTATAAAATTAATATTGTTAAAAACATATTTTGAAAGTTCCATCTGCTATTATTAAAAACCGCGCTTGTTCGTTTTTATTATATAAGTCATTCAGAACGGAGAGGTGGGTAACTAACAGTGAGGTTATTTGAGTTATGGGCCGCCTGAACGCGGCTTGCTTACTGCGGAAACTTTTTCGAATGGGTCGAGAAAGCATTGAAGACGAAGAGCGTGCAGGTCGGCCCTTGGAGGTGCTCACTCCTGAAAACATCGCTCTTGTGGAAGGAGAAATTATGGAAGAGGAAGACCGGCTCAAAGTTACAGAATTAGCAGCAAGGTGGGTCTTTCTAAAAACAACAGTCCTTCCAATTATTTATGAACATTTAAACATGAATAAGGTGAGTGCAAGATGGGTGTCTAGACTTCTGTCCTCAGTTCTAAAGCAGCAACGAGTCATCTGTTGTTAGGCAGTTTTGGAGCTCTGCCGTGGCAACGAGAGAGAAGTTCTGCAAACTATTGTTACAGAAGATGAAACTGTGGTCCTCTACTATGATCCCTTGACCAAAAGAGCATCAATGGAGTGCCAAAAAAAAAACAAAAGTTCCATAAAGTGATGTTATGACGTATTATATAGCATGGTTTCTTAGAACCCGTTTCTGTGACGATGTTATTTTGTTTTTGTTTTACAGAATTCAAATGGAAATGAATGCTAATTCCGCAATGTTTGATATTGAAAATTTCAATATCATTCCAGAAGAAATTATAAAGGAAGTTGAGAGTGTGATAAATGCTAAAATATCGAAAAGTGTATATGAAAAGGAATAGGTCAAGTTCTGTACATGGAGAAAGGAGGAATATGTTAGTTCAACTAATGAAAAAAATCTTTCAGAGCTGACAAATATAGAGGCTACCAAATGTATACACACTTCAAGCAAGGAAAAACTGTTTTAACAACACAAAAATGAATTCACACAAACAGAAAAGGATGAGCACTAATCATTTTAGACTGTTACAGTTGTAACAATTGCTCAAAATGCCCACCTCGGCGTCGACACACTTCTGAGTATGTTGAACTGCTGATTGAGCAACGTTTATGAAAATGTCCTCAGCGATTGCAGCACATGTCGTGTTTCAATTTCTTCCCGCAGTGCTGACAGTGTAGCTGATTTTCTACGGTATACAACATCCTTAAGAGTTTCCCATAGGTAGAAGTCCAACGGAGTTACATCCGGAGAACGCGGTGGAAACTCAATCGGACCTCTTCGTCCTATCCAGTGCGCGGTGCTTGTTGCTGTGTGAGTTCTCCCAAATCTGCCCATGTGAACATCGCATACGGTACCATGAGTCTCAAATTTGTCTGGAATGCGTGCTTGGCGGTTCTGTTCTGTACACACGTTTCCACTATCTTTGAACTTCAACAACATTCTTGGTTTTCTAATATCACTTCAAAATTGTTTTCCGTTGTTCAAACGATAATCTTTGCTCCATTTTGTTGTAGCAACGCTAGCATAACGTAATGTGAGTCACGTCTGTTTACAGAACATTATACGATAATGTTGGCTTCATTTGTTCATTGTTGATTTGCCTGTCACGTAGCAATGCTATCATAATGTATGTGAGTCACATCTGTTTACAGAACATCATACTACACGTTACTGTTGTTTTTCGGTACAACTTTGAAATATATTAAACGGATATCTACTGTGAAAGTGTGTATACATTTTTGTAAACCTTGGTATAGAATATAATTTTTATTGATTAATAAATTATATTGTAAAACAAATTAGAAAGTCAATATCTGAATCTTACATAAAGGAATCAATTGAAAAAAAAAAGGCTAAATATTAATGCAGTAGATATCAGTAGTGGACGAGGAATAATATTCTGTAATGCACCTAATTGTTGTAGTTTCAAAACATGTGTTTAATAAAATGATTCTCGTGTATGAATGTTGTATACTTGTTAGGGAGACGATTTTAGCTTTTTCTTACAGTCAGTTGTTTAAAACTGATGTGAAGGCGGTGATGACTTCACGGAATACTGGTTGCTAGGTAACCAGAATTAGCACGATTTATAGCGGCATAAGAAGCGTGTTTTAATGTTGCATAAAAATACTTTGCTCAATGCCATTTTAGCGAGCTAGGAAGTTCAAGGACAGCTAGGAAGGCAGACAGACAGACATGACTGGGAAGGGCAGTCAGCTTTTGCCGAGACGCAAAATCCCGTACGAGCGGTGAGGACATATTTTGGAAACCTGGTATTTCTTCCTTTTCTCAGTTTCAGAGTTTGTGATTTTCCAGTTCTGAAGAAACAAGAAAAGTAATGTGGCTGCTTTAGGAGCATGGAGCGTGGCATACAATCCAAGGAGAGCGCTACCTTGAATAGTTGTAGCCAGTGGCGGCTTGTGGCCCCTATAGAAGGTTAGGCCAGGGGCACAACTACACAAAACCCAAACGGTAGAGGGGAAGGTCTCTTTTATCAAGACTTATTCTCTTATAACTGCAGCGACATCGTATATAAACTTCTGGTTTATATGTAACTCTTCTAAATTGCTGTTAAAGTACGCCATAAGCCTTCTGCAGTCAGTTCAGAAAGAGCAATATATTTTATGAATTATTCAATCATTTCCTCCACTGATTTATCGTAATATCACAACAAATTGTGATATCTCTCGTTTCGTTGGGCTACACAGAAACGAAAATTGGCCTTTCTATTTCTTTTCTAATCTCATTCCTATACACAACTCACTTCACAAGCTGTCAGCCAAGATGTTTTTTCAAACCATAAAGAAAGCCTTAATTTAGTTCTGTCTTGGTGAGTAAGTTCCATAACTTTCGGTTGATGAGGTGCAAATCTTTTCACTTTATTCATTGCCATTTAGTACACTTTTTTGTGAATGTCAACTTTCTACTGACAAATAAAGTGCGAAAACAACCCCTAGTTGTTACTTGGAGTCAGTAACCTCTCAAAATATAGTTCCTAAGAAAAGAGAGAATACCGAGCGCTGCCCATGAGAACACAGAAATAAACAGATGAAAGGCTAATCCATCTTGGAAGAAGACATATATAAGTCCTTGTAAATTTTTGAAGGTTTAAGTACAAAGTTTTCCGGGATGGCCATGAGCCTCCCTTGCTGACTGAGGACCCGCATGCTACAGCTACTACAGTAGACAGGAAATGCGTTGTTGCTTGTGTAACTAGTTGTTTACACATCGCTGTTTTCATACCTTTTTTGTTTTAAAAGTTAACTAGGAAATGAGAAAATGGAAAAGCATTTTCTTTTGGGCCGCCCCTGATAGCAAAGAATGAACAAACCTCATTAGTCATCGAGTATCTCAAACATTGATACTTGTATTGACGAAAAACCCCGAAAGTGTCGCCCTCTAGCGGGTATATTCCTATTTCTTTACTTTTCAGCGAACCATCTGGCAGGTGTTGTACTGTTTTGTGATAGATCATGTAGAAAGCGCTATGTGACAGATTTAAAAGTAACATTTTAGAGTCGAAACTGAAAGAACCTACAAGCAGACCTTGTTTATAAAATGAACGTCTACAGCGGGGAGGCGAAAGAGTGCTTCGACACAATTTTCCTTCCCCAAAATCTGTTTCAATCAGAATTCGAAGAGCACAATTTCCCGAGGAAGAAGAGAGCGAAAGGGACAGAAGAGGAAGAGGAAGAAGTAATGGCAAAGAAAAGGACGCGGATGCTATTTTCTCGGCGAGGGTTGAAATATCCCTGCCGAGCTATATCGCTAGAGGGTTCCAGCAGCACAATGCCAGACATTCTTAATTTGTCGACTCGCAAACGAGCACTGTCCTTAATTACGCCCCATACTACAGGCCTACTCATGTGCTTAATGGCAACAGGCTTTATTTACAGTCTTCGCTCAGTATACAGAAAGTTTACACCGCCTAATGTATTTTTTTAAAATTAATACCGTCTTCATCTTGCGAGATTTTCTACATGTTTTAACCCTTAAGGGAAGAAATACTGGGAGCAAATCCAACTACTGCCTAATGCAAAGTGTTAGACGTATGAACACGGCTTTAAACCTATTTATTTCACTGAAATTAACAAATTATACCCAAAAATACACAAAACATGCTACATAAATGTCCGTCACGCAGGAGCTGCGTAAACTAAGCGAATTCCTCAGCAAGTTGAACAACTTTTAATAAAAACCAATAAAATACAAAAAATATGGCCTTATTAATTACTGAAATGAAATAAGTTATGACGTTACTGTGCAGTATTAGGGGGACAAAATTAGAATTCTTGCAATCTATAAGTATTTCAAAAGAAAAACCACCTTTTTAGAATTTTTATTATTGAGATTAAACCATACAAATTAATGGTATGTTAATTAAATTAAATATATGACTACTTATAGACAAAGTTATACTGTGTGGGTATTTTTAAACATTTTAAATGTAACCATGTTTATGTACTGATCTCTTGATATCATCTTTACATTCACTATAATAGAGAGAAATAACAGAAAGTTTCGAGTTACGTTGTGTGTTTAAGATGATGTTCATGTGTTTCAACAAAACAAAAACATGTTACTATTTAAAAACAATTGCAATGTACTAAGTAAATAAAAACAATCGAAAGTTACATCGATTTTCAGTGGCTTTGAAATTTAATTTAAATGTTATTAACATGTAACGTAAACGTTTTCTGAAGGTTATTACAGAGCGCTCTTACATACAAATGTAATTCTCAAACACACATTAGATTAATATTTCACATTTGTTATCTTCACGACGATATTTTTGTTAAATATAAAACATACATATCGCTATAAATATAGCTTATAAGCTGAATTAATATGTTCTTTTATTTTAAAACAATAGACAAGTAAACTCCAGGCACTTTTTACATTTCAGTTTTCAGATATCCCCTATTTATAAAGGTTCGGTTTCTGTAATTTTCAGAAAAATTTTTCTTATTTTATTTAGATTCTATGTACCGTATATTGTTGTGAAAATCGCTAGAGCTATTTTTAAATTTTGGTTCAGGTAAACCTCCATTCCTAATAGCCCGATTCCTGAGATTTTCAGGAACTATTTTTATTATTTTATTTGAATGGTACTTACGAGTTTTGTTGCAAAAAAGCAAATATTGGTGTTGCTAGAGTGATTTTTTAATGTAGGCTTTCAGGTAGTAATCTGATTTCACTGATTTTCAGAAAATATTTGTCTTATTTTATTTCAATGGCATATGCCGAGTTACATTTAACATAATTTAAAATGTGGGCTGATATAGTAATATTTAAATTTTTCTATAAACCCCCTCCTAATGACCCGAGTACCCCGATTTTCATAAATTATTGTTATTTATTTACTTTACTGAAATATACTAAGTTTTGTTGAGAAAAAAACAAACATTTTGGCCGCTTAAGTGATTTTATTTTTTTTTTTTAAATTTTCACTTTAGGTTAATCCCCACCCCCCAATGGTCTATTTTTCTGGTAATCGAACACGACGTATCGTTTGTTAATTGATGGTTATATGGTGAGTTTCGTTGAGGGGAAAAAAATAGTGCCCGTTAGAGCGTTAACAGACACACACATATACACACTATATATATGTATGTGTGTGTATATATATAAATCATTGTAATTTTGGGTGCCTAGTAGGTAGGACCGATGGAGATTTGAACTAATATGTAAAAAATAGCTTCAAGGGTACAACCGCAATAGCTCTATTCCTTCGGAATTCGTTAAAAGCATATGCTAGTGTAATAAAAATATTTCTGTCAAAGTAACATACTCTTTTATATAAAACAAATGAAGGTACTGTATAAAACAAATGAATTTACTATATAAAACAAATGAAGGTTCTGTATAAAACAAATGAAGTTACTATATAAAACAAATGAAGGTGACAAAAACGTATGCGCTAAATCTGCGCAGTTGTTAAAAAATAAAACCATTCTTCGATGACATTGTAGCTCATGGAACAATGACAAGGAAAGGTTTTGCATTTATACATTAAATCCTTTTATAAATATAACATTCCTTTTAATTTTTTAAAATTATTTTTTCATTTACCTGTTAAACAACAGCGTTACTTTTGAAAAAATACTATATATATAATGTATAAACTTTTGAAAAAATACTATATATATATATATATATGTATTCCCGAGTCATGTTAAATTTTGAAAATGCTATACTTGGTAGAGGTATAACATTACGCAAATGCTTGTAACGTCACTCTAGTGGGCGACATCTAAGATGGAATATCTACGAAGCTACATTTTCATAAAGTGCGATATAGATAACAGTGACATACGAAATTACATCGCTACAACTGACTTGTGGAAATCACAATAGCAGTCTTTTGCGGATTCATCTGCCGTTCGGCACCGTAACAGAAAAACGCTATGAGAGATGTCGGCCGTTTGAGTATAGCACTCTAAAATTGTTTTGATGTACCTATACTGGATTAAGAGTGTTGTTTTGTTAAAGTAAGTTATAAATGGATAAAAAACTTAAATAAAAGTGTTGATTTTATTTATTTTTTTTTTTTTTTCCTCAACATAATCTTCTTGTACATTGAGGCCTTGTCCCGTCGTTTTCAAACCACCTAAAATTCTTTGAGCTGCAGCTCCAACGTCGTGTTTATGTTCACTCGAAACATTATGTGTAAGAGGGCCGAACAAATGAAAGTTTCTTGTAGCAAGGACGGGGATATTTGGAGGATGTTCGAGGACTTCCTACTTGAAATTTTGCAGTGTGTCATTTGTTTTGTTGACAGTATGAGAACACGCATTGTCATGCAAGAGTATCACGGCTTTACTTCCGTTGAATGACCGTATGGATTTTCCTGAGGCTGTCAGCACCGCTTTCCCGACGGATGGTGTCACTAAATATTTTTGTTTTCCGCAGGCGATGCAGCGTGTTTCCTCTGCATTGAGGCACGCTAAGGTTGGTAATAGTGAACTCAAGACTCACCACCTGTTACAACGCGGACTAGCATATGTGTCCTTCATCGCGTTAGCTCCTGAGATGCTGTAATGCCAAATTCATTCTTTAGGTTTTGTGTTGTGGGGTCAATATTCACGGGCAGCTATATATACTTTTAATAGTGTTTAACGCCCGTTTTAACCACGGAGGCATCACTGGTGATACATGAGATGAAACGATAAACTGGGAAAGAATTTTTTTTAAAGGAAGGAAACGTTCCAGGCCTAAGTTTAGAGTACCTCCCCAGCATTTGCGATTTATAAGGACTGAGAAAACCTCCGCGCGTTAACGACCTCGGCCAACCCTGGTCGTAGCAGCTATAGTGTGTATAGCTACCCTTCTGTCTGATCGGATTCGCCTATGTTGCAATCTCCGTTGGCCGGCCGACGCGATGTTCGTCTTCGATACTGTTCACCCTTCAGAAAACTTCCACACCCAATTGTAAACACTTGACATGACAGGAAACATTTCTTTGTGTATATCTTTAGTTAACAAAAACCGTACAACAGCGCGACACGAGGGCTGTACACTAACTCAGAGGCTTCGCCATATTGCAACTACTCTTTCACTATTGTAAACATAAATATTCTCCTGTAAAATGTCACCAATTGGCACCTAAATAGTGCTGTCATCTAGTGGAAATACCGTCAGGAACGTATTTCATTTAAAAAGAAAGAAAGGTCTTAGAATTAAAGCCACGTGTCAACCTCCGATAAGAAAAGGACAATGCAATAGATCGGAATTTAAAATTTTCAATATATAATTAATTTAAAAATGTAATAAAATGCATTTTTAAAATATAATATTAGTTCGCCACATAGGTAGCAAAAAAAAAATCGTCTATTCTTTTTATTCGCTGTCATCCAGCCGGCAGACACTGCGACCCTAGTGGTATTTCCTCAGCCCTCTGAGAATCTTTGTTCGTTTGTTTCAGTCGTGTATTTATAAACAACTGAACATCATCCAGTCCGTTAGAGATCCTGACAAATGAAACAAGAAGGACAATGTGGGTGCTCCTTACACGCAAGTGACCTGTTACGCTCTTACTTTGGGGTGTGCTTTAGAAACAAAAACACTAGAGTACGTTTGATTACTTTCCTGTCCCAAGCCACCTCTTTTTCAAACAACTCAGGGTTCTGTATGTGTGTATGCTTCGCCTCAGAAGAGAGATTTTTTTTTCTCTCCCCTGCAGTGCCTCCCCCCCCTCTCCCCACCTCTCCCAGCCGCAGTCCGTCTGTCTATGCCTTTAAATCACAAAACAACTTCTCCTCGACCGGGCCACTATAGATATGAAGGAGGGAAAAGGGCGAGATCGGGGGAGGAGGAGCAATTCGACAACGTGGCCACAGAAAGAAAAAATCTGTCTTACACACACATACACACACGCTCCAGTGGCGGCATCGTGGATTAAAAAAAAAGGGTTTGATTTAATCAGATAAAAGCCGTCAAATGGAGCACCAATAATCCGATTCATTTTACAAGTTAATTGCATAGTTAGGTTGAATTACTATTATCTCCCTGCGTGCGCAAGTATAAAGTGGCAAATGCCTTAAAATTAAATCTTTAATAACAAGAATGCATGCTTGAGAGGAAACAATATTTACGCTACAGTACTTAAATATGACAATTGTTCAGATTTATAGAGCAGTGTCATTGTGAGAGAGGATCGTTGAATAACATTAAGAACACTTTCAGAAATTAAAATTTTCACATTGAAGTTGTATATGAGAAGTGTTTGTGGACGGTGGGTTGCAAGATTGCTGATTCCCGAACAAAAGAACGTTTCCGTAGGTTTATATGCAAGATAATATTACAGGAAGATGCGAAGTTTCTTTTAAAGGTAACCCCTGCTGATGAAATTTGGCAACATAATATCGATACTAAGATAAAAACAGAAAAACTCTGTGTGGTCACTAGATATTTAAGAGATAGTTTATCTGCACATACAACTGTAACTGGGCAATATTACAGAGATGTCCTGAAAACTCTGCAAGGCTACATCACAGGCAAAAGGTCAAATTTCCGTGCAAATAGCTGAATGCTGCACCACGAAAATGCACGGCCGCAAGTCGCAAATGTTGTTGGTGTATATCTTACAAAATTCAATAATAAATGTGTTCCTCACCCTCCCTTCATAAATAGTGACATTTTTATTTTCCCCAAATTGAGGAGAAATTTTGGTGGTAGGCATTTTCCATCATCAGATGCAGTGGTGAAGCCTGCAAAGGTTGATTTTAAAGGACCTGTCAAAAATGGTTTCCTGCAATGGTGCATTGCATCCTTGAAAAAGATCATCAATATTTAGTGACGGGTTAAGGTATGCTGTTAAAAAAATATGGTCCTTCTTTATTGAACAGTGTTTATAAATGTATTGCCCTATTTGACTATTTACTTGATCTTTAGGGGATAAAACTATAAGTTTTTAAATTTATCTTTTTTATAATTGCAGTCCATTGTTTTCATGAACTTATTAGCATCACCTCCTGGTATGGCGATATCTAAGACCTATTGGGAGCATCCCAGAAGAGATGATGGTGAAGAAGATATGGTGTCTGCAGGGATGAATGAAATTAATTAATAGTTTAATTAATGAGCTCTGAGTTATGCCTTAAATCTACCTAGCAATTACCATCTCAGTGTAAGGAAAACCTCCAGAAAAAAATGAAACATACACAGAAAGCTTTGCCTGACCGGAATCGAACGCAAAACCTCTCAATTGGTAGTCATAAACGCTACCACTAGCCCACAAAGACGGTTTAAGTTTATAATATAAACGAGGCAGAAATAACTCTACAAGCTCACCGCAAAAATAAACAATGTTAACATTTTTAGTGCTCAAGTTATTGTAAAAGAAAACTTTATAATTCATTTTATTCAGAGACACGAAGTTGTAATGTCTATTGGAACAAAATTTTCTCGACACTACTTTATACAATTTTTTGCTTAACATTAACACTTATAAATGCCCCATTTGACCATTTACTCGACTTCGTGGATAAAATATACATTTGATTATAATAAATATAAACCATCAAATGGGGCACAAATAATTGAGCTCATTTTACAGGTTAGTTGCATTTTTAACCAGTAGGTATCTATTTTACTGCTACTGTCACTATTATTTTAAAGCCTCAAGCTGTATTTTAACTGCACTTTTTTTGTTGTTGTTAAAAGTGGACGCACTCGACAAGCAGCATTTATTCCCAGTGGAACGAGATTTACTATACATTCCTTTAAAGAGCATTTCTGGAGTACAAACGGCTTTATTGCTTAACATTTGTTTTTATTTAGAAAGCAAATATACATGCCCCATTTTACCATTCATTCTTTACCCCCATGTTCTTATCATTAAAGAACCCGCACTTCTCTATAGTTTAGCTTCCTTTGTCTAGAAAACACGAATCAATAAAACAAATGCCTCGTGTAAAAGCGCATTACAAATAGAAAAATTGATTTCGTTGTCCCAAATGCATTTGGAAACATTGCAAGAAAATGCGTTATTTGATAATTACATTATACAGAGTGATTTATACAGAGTCAACACATTTCTTAGTTTATTTATTTCAGATTATCGCAACTTTAACCTGGGTGTATAGGTGCTTCATGAATGACATGTCATGTATTTTGGACGGCCAAATAGCATGGCTTCTGTGAGATCGCATAGCCTCATAAATTAAAACTATGTTGCATCTGTGAACCATATGATGAACAATTTGCAACATTTTCTATTCCGGTTAATAACCTTCCAAAGATATTGTACTTTGACGTTTGATACGTTGTGGGTAGCATCAATGATTTTAAAGTTAACAAAGAAAGACCTGTGTTAGTAATATATAAATCACTCTGTATAACTTTAAAATATGTATATACCTTCAAAATATACAGTAACATTAGTCATTTGTTTTTAGGTAGGTCTTGGAAGTAGCCATGACGACGCATTGAATTACAGTTGACAGTCGTCACCAAACTACTAATATGCAATGCTACGATCGCGTAAATTTCATCTCATAAGGAAACTAGACAACGATCACACTTGATGCGTTAATAAAAAGGAGTTTTTGGTTATAATTCCCTATATGGGACTGAATTTATTATCAGCGTTCACTTTTAATAGTAATTTGTGTATAAATCATAAGGCAGAATATCCTAGAATATTTATAATTCCAATCCAAACATTTTTAAATTGAGAAATTATCGTAATATCAGACAAATGCAACTAATTAAGTTACGTCACGAAATTCGGGAAACTTTCTCAATATGGCCAGTTAAAAATATTGCAGAACTCGTAAAGAAATAAAAATTGTTTATTAAACCTAACCTAACCTAACTTTGATTTGAATTGTTCCTTCTGGAATATGGGCAACTGCTATGTGATACGTTTCGATTACCAAGTAGACGTTGCTGATTTTCTAGAGGACACAGTGACAGGTGTAAGCTCTTCGCCCCCATCGCCTTTATTACTTGGACGTAAAACGGCCTTAATAATTTAGTCCAGGGACCTCTTTTTTACACATATGCAGTTCTTTAACGCCCCGTAAACCTATGACACGGTGCCCCGGCCTTAACTCTTTCCTGGATAATTCTCAATGGAGAAAAATTCATCACTAACGTAATATTACACATAATTTACTTATCTATAGGATTATTCTAAATAAATATCGTAAATGATCAAGGATCCATTGGGTGATTATGAGATTTCTAATTATTGTTTAGATCACTGGCATGGTTAGATTGTTAGTATGTGTGTTTAGTTTGATGTAACATCCTCAAGTATTTAAGAAGCGAACAACAAAGAGCAAAGAGCAGGGAACAATTGATTTCATTGGAAAAAATTAAATTATTAGGTAGCTTATGTATGATTGCAGCCATAAAAATAAAATAAACACTGCTGGAGGGCAGAGAAGGGAGTTGGAATAGCCGCTTTCTACTAGAATCGACTAATAACCCCAAATATTTGCAAGCGGTCTGAGAAACCGTACCTAGTGAGTGAGTTAAGGGTTTGTAATAAATCGTGACATGTTACGAGTGACAGTGTTTTGTCTTATATAGCCCTCAAGATGGCGTCGAGAAGCTGTAAAACCAAGACCACTACATTTACCAGACCCCAATCTGGAAAAAAAAAAATGGTGGCCAAAGTTACCCTACACTACCAATAGCAAATACGAAACTTTCACTCTTATTACGTGTATAGATGATTATTTATCATTATAAATTATTTCGATATTTTTTACGAATCTGAAATTGTGCACAAACAATGTTTCTTATGTGTAAACGAAATATAAAATAATATGTATTATAAACTTCCCCACAGGGGGGCATAAACCTTTACCAACTTCTAAATTACTGGACACCTTAAAACTACTCGACATAGATGCGCAGCGTCAAATTTATCATCGTTTATTTTAATGAAAAGGACATAGTCTTCCTTGCTTATAAATGGGTATATCTGTCTTGCCTTAACCTCACTTGCAAAGGGGCTAAAACATAAAACCCTGCTCACACCATTCATTAAAACTCTCTTCATCTCGCTCCAAAGTCATTTTCATATGTTCTTCGGGATATTTCTTTTCATTGCTAAGCCTTACTGCCACATATGACAGTAGATTATAGAAATTTGCACAGGCAAAATGTCCTATGTTAGTACGAAATGTTTAATACACGCTACAGTTATCTCATTAACTTCAAAACTTGCATTGTATATGCTGTTATCCATTACTCCTTTAGGAGTATGGTGTTAATCCATGAACTGCCATAATTAAGACATACAAGAGTAACCCATGTTGTACTAAACACTTTCTATTACGCAAGTTCCTGATTTGATTTCACTAAATCAACATTAACTTAATAATAATAATGATAATATAAAGAACTAACACATTATTGTTTATTTACTTCTACCTATAAACCACTGTAATAAACCAGCAACTGAAACAAGCCAAATAAACAAATCCTTGTGTTAATAATAGCAACATGACCGACTTGCATATTTCACTTGCAAACGAGTCGAAACATGATATAACATCCTGCTCACACCATTCATTAAAACTCTCATCATCTCTATACAAACCTCGCTTCATAAGTTCTTTCCCATACCGTCACAAATGATGGTAGATTATAGAAATTTAGACAAGAAAAATGTCCTCCCTAACCACAAATTTTGGTACGAAATGTTTACAGATTCATCATTAACTTCAAAAGATGCATGGTGTATACTATTTATCCATACCTACTTTAATTGCTGCTATTTAGGAAATATAAATGTGGTGCACTGCTATATTAAAACATACAAGAGCAACCCATGTTGTATTATATACTTTCTATTACACAAGTTACTGGTGTGATTTCAGTAATCCAATATAAACTTAATAAAAAACAAAAAAGTACCATGCTATTGTTGATTTGGTTCCAATTATAAACTAGGGTAATAAACCAAGTAACTCCAACAAACCCATGTAATTAACAGCACGAACCATATTCTCCACCATTTTGCCTACTATCGATGCCTACATCGGGGTCTGTAAATATAGTCGGTTTTGGTAAAATGGATACTTTTAAAGTAATTTTAGTGCTGTGATAGCAATGGAATGAAGCCGCCACTGACGGTCCGAGGGAAAGAGAGAGGGAAGCCCTTCAGAAGGAGAGGAGAGATAACATAGTGGTACACGTGCTGCATACAACATGGCGGGAGCAAAGCCATATGTGAGAGGGGCGGAGCCCCCGTCACGCAAAGTATAACTATTACCCTGAAGATCCGTGTCACTGTCATCGGCAGTGGCGTATCCATGCCACGCGATAAATAATTCATTACCGTCCAGTGACAATGACTAATAATTAGAACGTATGGATTTACTACTTAAAGATTATATGTTGTGTTTTTGGGTACGAATATAACAAATGTTTGTAATATACATTCAAATAAACTAATTATAAGATAAAGTATAAACCATGGCACCGCAAAATAATGCCTTAATTATAATAAACAAAAAGCATTGAGATATAGTCTTTAATAAATTCTACAAAGTGGTTTATATAGAACAATCCGTTTTCTCGGTTAAAAATTCACCCATTTGACGTCAAATGTCACGAGATGTGTACAAGTTTATTCTTTATGTTTGGCAGCTGTTTTCCATGTTTTTTCTCGTCGCTGTGAAAATGCAGTAAACATTAAATCAACGGCCCTACCTTGTGAAGCAATACTAGGTTAGAAATTCAATTACATCTACTCAAAGGGCATGCCTGAAAGAATTTGGTATTTGCAATCCCCCTGAAAGAAACACAATACTGGCACTGGTCAACAAATTGTAAACAACTGGATTTCTGGTGAGTGAAAACGGCAACACCGTTGCCCACGGTTGTTGTGGACGTCCGGAGTTGACAGGAGCGGTCACTCCGTATGTCATTAAGACATTTATCGCAGGCAGGAGACCGGGCACACCTTCTCAATGTATCAGACAGCTGTGAAAAATGTTCACCTAAAACCGTATAGGGTTACAGTTGCAGGAACCAGATAGGGATAAAAGAGTGCAGTATTGTCGTTGGTTTCAGGCATTCATTGTGCAAACTCCTGGCATATGTTCACAGATGAAGCGTGGCTCTATTTATGGCTATATGAACTCACAGAACTCACGAGATCCAAAGCACCTATACACCCAGTTAAATTGGAGGTTTTGGTGCGAAATATTATTTTGATCAGAGTACTGCCGGGTTTTAATGGAATTTGTTGAGCAACTGGACGATGTACAGCTAGCTCATGGATATTTTCAGCAAGATGGCGCTACATGTCATACATCAAACCAAGACATGGCGCCAATTGAAAGTTTCTTTGACGACCGCATGATCTCCAAGAACTATGGCCACTGAGATCTCCTGATCTGACAACACCGAATTTCTTCCTATGGAGTTACTTAAAAGACAAGAGTTTATGTCACACGTCCCCAGATATTGGACGATCTGAAGCAAAACATTACACAGGAAGTTAATGATATTGACAACACAGTCCTCCAGTAACATGGAATGACGTTAAGTTATGCCTTATTTCAAGGGAGGACATTTTCAAAATTTTCTATAAAGGTTAATAATCTCCAAAAGATACTCTATATTTAAGGTGTAATAAGTTGTGATTAGCATCATTCGTTTTGAAATGTATAAAGAAAGAAAATGTGTTAGTTTTATATTTAAAAAAATTAAAACGAAGACAAAAAAAAAAAATGACAGAAATGTAAAATATGTTATCCAAACATTTTTCACAGAATAATTATAACAAATACACGAATTAAGAAGATTTAGCAAAGAAATTGCCCAATTTGACAAAGAATTCTTGAGTTATTATTATCAAATTAACAAAAACACCTACGCCACTACCACAATAGCCAAGGAAGTTGACTGCTGCTAAACAAAGACAAGGACACCAGAGACAGAGCAAGGTGTGCTGATGCGGTGTGACTGTGACTTGCGCTGTAGAAAGGTTTCTGCCCCGGCGTCTGGTTTGGGAAGCAGCAGTTCTGAGGAGGTGCTCCTTCTGGAAGCAACGTAAGGACCTCGTCTATGTCCGTGTCTTACTGTTTGTGTATTCTGGTGTCTTCCTCATCTCATCCTTTCTCCTGCAAATGTCACCACTAGGGGCATAGGCAAAAACACGGCAAGCTCTTAAGCCAGCTAGGTATGATGACTTTTAAAATTAAATTTTTGGATAGTAGTAATTTATCTCCCATAAACCGACTTTAAAGTCCAACAAAATCATAGCGCAGATATGTTCTCGCTTGATATCCATCCTAGCGTCTGGCGCAGACACCCGCGTGCACATACACACATTGTTGGAGAGCGCTCAGAATTGCACATGTTGCTCTCTAAACCTCAATCTAAAGCCAGGAAAATCTGCAGTGACTTGTCACAACTCCATGTTGTCCATTCTCAAAACTTTCATAGTGATCGTCTTACTGTTCACTATTCTTTTTTTAATGGTAGGCTCCAGCTGTTTTTCAGGTTAGCACCAATTTTGAAGCGATTTGTTGTGGACGTCGAGTGGTCTCACATGTGATGTCAATTCTGAAACGGTTTGGTAATTTTATGAATGATTGCTTCGGTGTTGTTGCCTACACTTCAATGAGAGCAATTGAGGTTGAATTCTGTTATTTTGTTGATTGGGACTCGACTGGACTGGGAGAGGAGTTCAATATTGTAAATAAACACGCGAGACGACATAATATAATTGCCTTCTTCTTGCCTAAGTATATATATATATATATATATATATATATATATATATATTGACGCTTTATCATGTTCTATATTTTTCGCGTCCTCTGGTGTTTTGTGCACGATAGACTTAGCTATTTTTATTGTTGATTTGGTTTATTTATAGACGCTCTTTAACATTCCAGGACATCAGAATCCCATTCAATTCAGAGCATCAAACGGTTGACAAATTTTGCTCAGAAGCCTCTTCTTTCAGGCTTGAGATTCTTTTACGTGCCGTAAATCTACTACATGGGATCCCATGACTTTATTTCTTCTTCCGAAGGAAGTCATACTTAGGATTTTTACGCCCGAAAAATCCATCGATCCTGTTCGGGTTTAAACCCGCGATCTTGGGTTTAGGATGCTATGGTTACCACTATACCACCAGGACTGACAGACTCTCGAATACAAACTTAACTGTTGCGAATAGAACAGACATGCCATTCGCTATTTTTGAAAGTTTAAAACATTTTGTTGACATTGGTTACTTTAAAGTCTAAAAGTACAACACCTGTCGGGTTCAAAGCCCTCACGGATTTAAAAGTCCTTTTGACAGTGGCATGACACTCAACCCTCGGGTTTCTTCTCCCTCTGAATAGAAATTTATGACCCTGTTGGCTTTCCAAGCTATCGTAACCAAACACTTTCTATTTTGTCGACGTATAATTCACATATTAGCATTATGCCGTATTGTACATATAGAACATTCACTCCTAATTACAATACATGACGTTTTATGATAATTAAGTTTGTAACATTCATATTATATTTATATTTCAATGGGAAAGACCGTAATAACTGTGGCAATGTTGATAAAACCTCCCCCCCCAAAAAAAAAAAACACACACAGACAATGTAAGCGATTCATTGTCAAAACTAGAAATACCATGTCGCAATATGAAGTATGCATATTTTATATACTTTTATTAGAAAAATTTCTGTCGAGAAAAAAAATTAATTATTTCAGTATATCATACATTAAAATTCAACATAACTCGCAAAATAAATTTTCTTATCTACAATTTCCATTTTTTGAAGTATTTTCCTTAATTGCCTTAACGTTAATATTTTTAAAAGCAAAATCAATTTATAATTTTTAATTTTAAACATTCTAACAGTTTTTTCTTTATACACCTTCTAAATTCCATAGTTGGCTTAATTTCCATACCCACTGTGTCTACTACAGGGCGAGCACGTTGCCTCGGTTTCCATGGCAACCGTGTGATATAAAATAAAACCTGTGCTGGGTGTATTAATGATGCCCGTAGTGGAGCAACTTGTTGTTGGCAGATACACTGACTGGACTTGCATGTGTAAGTTTTCTTCTGTGCTGAGAACGTTATAGGACGTCCATAAATCAAAGCCTCGCGTCCTCTTCCTTCCCTTTTCAGCAAGAGTCTACTAAACTCATCTCTCCCACAGGAGCCCAGGTTAAGTTAGGGGTGAACAAGAAACCATTTCTCTGTGCTGTTTACTTGTAGTAGCGGCAAAAAACCTGTCTTCCTTCTTTATACACGGTTTTCTTTCTTTATTATTCACTCTTGTCTCTGTCTTTCTCTCTCTCTCTTTTTACTCTTTCCAGTTTTCATTTCTGGCTTTCCTACCTCTCTTTCAAGTTTATTCATTTCTTTAACTCAATTTCTTAATTGCTGAGTTTTTTTTCTTTCGTTTATTTTTGACTCTCTGCCTTTCCAGTCTTTCTGTACACGTTTCTTGTCGTTTCTCTTAACTTCTTTTTTATTTCTTTTTGTCTTTGTATTCCTTCGTTCTTCCCCCCCCCCCCATTTTCTTCTATACTTGCTTTTAAGATTTTACTTCTTGGTGCTTTTATTGCTGTTTTTTCGTTTCGTTGCTCATAGCTGTTTGATTTTTCTATTTTTCTGTATTTTCTTAAGTGCTTTTATTAATGTTTTTCTCTGATTCTCTTCGTTTCCCACTGCTGTTCTCTAGTTTTTGAATTCTTATTTTTTATTTTATTTATTTATTTTTTTAGGTTTTCACCCTTTTCCTTTGTTCTTTTCGCTATTATTTCTTTTTCTTCTGTTTTCCTCGATCTCCTCCGTTGTTTTTCCTTCTTGTTCATTTTTTAAAAAAAATATTCATTCGTTGCTTTTCTGGGTTTATTTCTTAGCCTTCGCCCGCCTGTTTATTCCTTTGCTAACATATATTTCTATTCCTTTTGTTTGTTAGTTTCATTTCTTTTTGTCACTCTTGCCTTTTCTAAGTTTATATATTGGTTTTCTTTTTCGTTTCCTCTCGTATTGATAAGTTTTATCATGTTCTATGTTTTTATTTTCTCATTGTCGGATTCTTTTAATTTTCATAATTTTTAAATTTATTTTTATTTACACTTTTGAGAATAAAGGGGTTATCAAAAATAACCAGGAAAACAAAGTATCTAAAGCAGCCAAGTTCAAGGAAGACCAAACTCAGGAAGATTGGATTGGGTTTGTAGGAGTGGAGGGGGGTATTTCCATGCAAAGCATTGCTCAAAGGCCGTCTGTACCTACGCGCACACTGGGGACAATTCCGGGAGGAAGAGCTGAGGTAAGGGAAACCCCATTCACCCAGAATCACAGGTGGTTAGGCATGGATGTTGTTTCCAGATAGAACACCCGAACGTCTGCAATGAGTCAAGTCAATGAAAATGATTGCTTCCATACCATAGACCGAGGCAGAAAGCGCAAGACACCGTTACATCGCACACAACACCAACCCGGCACTTTCGGCCCTGTAACAGAACTGTGGAATGAAATGAAATGGAAGAGTAGAAAATTCGTCTAAAGTAAAGATCCATTCCACCTTTCCAGGTCAAGATATGCAGCCACAAAGGATTTGAACCCGAGATTCCAGATCGTGGGTACAGATAGTTGCCACCTGAGCCACTGGACTCTGTAGGAGTAGAACAAGACGGACTCCAATACCCAGACTATAGTGAGGGTATCGATAATGCAGAAAATGGCGTCGATTGAGGTTCAAGTAGATTGCTGTTATGGTTGTTTCTTTGGTTTGTTGCACTCACGTGGTTTATAGTTGGAAGTAAGTAAACAGTAACCTTATAGTTCTTTATTTTTTTTAATAGTACAACATGGAATGCTCTTGTTGTACCTCTAATTATCCGAATGCACCACATGCTACCAAATTTGAACTTATTAAAGAGCAGTCAGTCATTAACGATGAGTGTAAATGTTGCTTGATAAAACTGTAATATGAATTAAACATTTCGAACCAAAATTTGTGTTTAGTGAGGACATTTTTACTAAAGTGCCACCACTTGTGACAATAAGGCTTAGCAATGAAAGGAAAGATCCAGAAGCAGGATGTTATAAAAATTGTTTTGACTGCTTTGCAAGTGCGGTTAAGACAAAACAGCTACATCCGTTTATAACTATTGCCAACTATGCTAACACTTTCAATCGTATATCTTAGATTTTTTGTGTGGTCCCTTGTTCGCGAGTAAAAACATAGTTGCCATAACTAATGACTTATCCCTCACATATAAGGTAAATTGTATATGCATTACATTTTCTTTTCCTTATTCTGGTTTAAATAATTTATTTAACTGTACCGATCATTGCAATTAAATATAAATAGCCAACTATTTTATACTTGTATGGCTTTACAAAAGCAAAAAGTCAAATCTGTCTATAGATGCACGTGTGTTTAAATTATCCATTAACTTTGCACTGCAGTAAATGTTTTAAAATAATTTTTATGCAATGTTACATTAATGAAAAATGCTCGGTTAAGTTATTATTATTTTTGCACGTTATTGGTGTTATAATTATTGTTCTTATTATTATTTCATTACTTATTACACGTCTATAACATAATGGGTATTATTTGATTAATTGTATATGTAAGCCGAATTAATATTATTTTTTGTTTCGTTTACATATGAGAAGTGTTGTTTGTAAACAAATTCAGGTTCTTAAAAACCATGGAAATATTTTGCAATGTTTAATAATATAATATTGTAAACAAAATACGCCATTTTTTTCTGCATTGAGGTCTGGGTAGTGAAGTTGGTCTTGGGTAAAACATGATTGGAAACGAATGAAGTTTAAAGAAGAAAAAGAAAAAAATATCTTTATATAGTCTACAGTTCCTGCTATTTTAGTAGGGTTCTTTATTAATTATATTAAACATTAAAATCACTTGTGAAGTGCAGTTTACGAAGTTGCTAAACCTGTACAGATAGAGTGCTGACACCTACAACATCAATAAAGTATCAAGCGGTGGCAAGTTGTCCTTGAATGCAACCACAAGCCGCCACTGACACGGTATCTCATAACCTGCTAAAGCCAAACAAAACAAGAGCGGCATGGCAGCTGAGATAAGCTGTTACGTTAGCGATCGGTAACAAATGCGAAGCAAACTGCAACACCGATCGACTGCTAATATATCACATTACACGGATATTAAATATCAAATAACTTGGGTGTAAACAGCGGGCTGGGTGATGAAGGGGGTATTTCCTAAATGCTACAGCAATATGCCAAAAAAGAACTAATATATAACATTCCCCCAACTGCTGAAAAAGGGAACGAACGACGCAAGCTATTTAATGTTTTCCCGATGCCTCCGCAGATACATACACAAAAGTTTGTTGTAACAAATAAAATGGATGGCCTTGGTGGTGAAAGCAAAGAAAGGGGAAGAGGAATTGCGGAAAGGAACAGAGCAGTAGGTGGCATCCAAAAAGCAGCTAGTTTTTCTCGACAGGCCGCGAATTTATATCTCAGGGTTGTATTTATTACTGGTCCAAACGGGAGCAGATAAAACGGTCACCAAAAAGCAAGCCCTTTTGAGTTATCAACAAGCAAACTATACCATAACGCATTAAGTGGATCAGTTAATTCATTTGTTTGTCAGTATATCAGACTGGGAACCTGCCGCATCGACAAAGCTTTCACACCTGTTGCGGACGGTTACGTAAATTGATAATGCAGATTCTTGAGTCAAACATTTGCATCCTTGTAATGTTAAATTTACCAACTTCAATTCCCATTTTCTCAAGAACTATTAAAGCTAATGAAAGGAAACTTTTACAGCATATAGATACACATATTTGAAATTTGCTGATCAATTTTATCTACTATACCACGATTCTGAAGGTAATTATACATTATTTTAATTTTTTTTCTATTTTTCCAAACATTTTATTTTTTTATGTTGTCATATTTTGTCCTAGTTTTACTACAATAGATTCACGTCACCACAACAATATCATGAATAAGTGGTAAAAGTTTCAAAGTGATAGCTTATACAGATTAAAAAAAAAAATAAGGAACTTATGCAAAAAATTGCAGCCAAAAAGTTGGTTTTTTTTAACAGAAAAACTAAAATTTTTAGGGAAATACCAGCTGAAACCCTCCAACATTGTAAAACAACAAAGATTCATGCCATGGGAACAGGGGCTGCCAATATGAAACAGAATATTTTCTATCATTCAAGACAAACCACAGCCTTCTAGAGCAAATAGATCATAAGATATAGCATGTTAACCGAACAAGTGCTCGCGAAAAAATTAAACAATGGCTTCTGCAATGGCATAATTAAATTTTTATTAAAATTACTTATAACTAAGCAACATGAATAAAAATCATATCAAAATAAACAGAAACTCTCAAAATTTAAAATGATACTAAAAACAGAAATATGATTTTTTGGCTACCCTTTCCCTTAATTTTGTACAGGGCCCTCATTTCACAACGCAATCGATAGTTTATTTTGTCGACAGAAATACTTTCGAGCTCTGGTAACTCATAATGGATATTTTTTCTTTGTTTATTAGAAGTAAATAATAATTATACTCACTATCATAGTAGACGCCCTCCACTGGTGACATGTCCGAATATTTTGAAAAGCGAACATTCCCCGCAATTTCACCTCCTTGATATTTTGTTCCTACATCCCCACGGGTTTTACTTCATGTACAGTAGAATTTTATGTGAATACGTGTACAGCAGCTGGATAGCTTTTTACGCACTGCCAACAGATATACCTACCAATTTGTTGAATTGATCGGGTTAAAGCATTTCGAGATAGCTTATTTTATCAAACTTCTTCCTCTATTTTTTGATCTCGACTTCTTGTTAATGAAAAGGCCTGGGGATGTAACTTTGTTAATCAATCGGAAAAGCTGAGCTTCCAGGAAATTAAGCACAAAATTCTGTCCAACATTTCTTTTGCTGTAAAAATGGTAAATAAAAATTAATTTATTACATAAGAAATGTCGGTTTTTAAGTTTGGGTAAGATTTTAATGGTTTTCTTTTGTTTGACAATGTTATTTACAGTATGCAAGGTTTATTTTAAGTATGTGAAGTTATCAGTTGTTAATGCAGAATCATAAAATGAAGATAACAAAGTTTGAGATTAGAGTTCTTCTGCAGCACTACTGGAGACCAAATTATAAAACTGCTGCCGGGCTCGAAGAATATGCGAAGGTGTCGTTACTGTGTAGCACAACGATGGTTCCAGCGTTTCAATAATGAACCAAAAAACACTAAGGATTTTCCACATCCTGGAAGACCTAAGGTATGAAATATTGAAATTTTGTCGTCAGCTTATCGGAAATTCTACGGATGATAGATTTATCAGAAGAAGAAAAATGTTTATATTACCGTAACCCTGACACCCCGAAACAGGGGCTCAATCCTCGTCAGCCTGCCAAGTCATCGTTAAAAGTCATCGGCTCGCTTATAGGAGAGAAGGAATGGGGAGCGCCACTCTCAGCCGACAGCATTCAAAACACCGCACCATGGGTGTGGGATAGTTTTTAAGTGAAAACTCTGTATATCTGGCTGAATTTGGGACAGCTGGAGTCAAGTGTCTGATTCGTGTCAAGACGAGATCTGTGTTTTGTTTTAGTACCTGCATTCACATAAATAAGTGGTGGCAAAGGGCAAAAGGATGGTTTAACTTTATCAGTTTAAACTTTAAATTCGTCTTTTGTCATAGAATCTGATGTCAAAACAATCAAGCATTCATATTGCTGCGTGATCAAAGAGGCTGTTTCTGACACAGTAGAGAGTGGGTTTACAACCCAAAAGTTTTCTTTCATTTTTTAAAATAACTGTTGAAGCTATCAAGTTAACTTAGCAGGTGAGCTTGAAACTCGTTTAAGATATTCCCAGGTAAGTCTGACTCTAGTTCTTATATAAATTCTTTTATCATTGAGAAGCTATCAAGATTGAAATTGTTCGCTGATTCTGCCCAAAACTTGATTTTCTTTTTGAATCCCTGAACTTTATCGCTCTCGTCAAACACTCTTGTTGCTTTTTCTTGAAGTGAGAGATTTAAATTATTAACTTTCTGAAAAACAACACCTAAATAAGCCAGTTTTATTGGCCAGTGTTCGTCACAGAGGCTGTTTCCGAAAGCGAAGTCATTGTCAGTCAGATAGTTTGTGACTTCTGCCCTCATTTCAAAGAGCTAAGTCAAATTTTTGTCACCTTATTTCTGTGTGAAGAAGTAAAGCTGTATGTAAACTCCCCGTGTCATCACACAACACTTTGAGTAGCCTGGTTAATTTTTGAGATAACACCAGACGTCGACCAGATGGCCATTCCGCCGCCTGTGCTCACATCCCATAGAGGACTTCCATTGTTACCTGTGGAAGGTCAAGTATGCACCTCAATTATTTGTACTCTACTTTTACTGACACATGGGTCATGACTATACAAAATTTACACTTTTAAGACCGAATAATTTTTTTATTCTTCTAATTTTTTCATGGAGCACTAGGAGATGTTTTGCGGAACACAGTTTGGGAACCGCTGTGCTAGAATGTGTGGAAAGGAGAAGGCGTGCTAGAAGGAACAATGAGAGTGATAATGAGCATAATGAAATGGAAATCAACAATGAAGAGAAACAGGAAGAAAAAGTTTATGATGATGACCTTGGAGTGCAGCCGCTGGAGGCGGAATGTGGCAACAGCGTACAGTAGAAACGTCAATCACAAGATAATTTCTCCTCTAGTGCAGAGTGTACATTTCGCGTTAAGCTAACAAAATATTGTAAAATTAAAATTAGGAACGAGTAATTATGCTTGACAATTTTAATTATTAAGCAATTGCAGCCCTTGCAGATCATAAAAAATACAAAAAGATAAAAAAAAACAGCTTGAGTTATGTTACTGAATATATAATAAAACATACAATAAAGTTGCAGCTACAGGTGTTGGCAGCACTGCTCTTGCATCATTAGCAAGTATATGGAACAAAAAATTTCGAGCACTAGCAGCTTGTTTACTGACAAAGCTGCAAGGGAGGTGCTGTACAGACAAGCGACAGCACCTGGCATTGCTTGAACCCTCTCTGCGTAGGGTAAACAGAATCCGCTCTACTCCATGCATCGAGAACTTGTGGCCGCGCCGGCTCAAGTGGCAGGCAACGATATGAGTTTTTCTTATGTTAGGCTGGTATTGCATGACGTCACGGAACGGTGTAGTCCAATACAACAGTTTCAGACATATTAATAATAAATATTATTTATTATATTATTTATTATATTTATATTAGTATATAATATGAAGGGCTTTCCCACTTATATGACGTCAACATAGAGTCAACCAATGAAGTGAAACAAAATTTTAAATTTTGACCAATCACAGGCCGATACCGCAGTGAAATTATTGTAAAGTTTTACCAAAGTCTTTTAAAGTGCATTTGTCTTGTAGTCAGTGTAGCCAACTCTATAACCCCATTATAATTCCTAAGCACGCATCACTGACCACTTTTGATAGAGGACTAACTTAATGTGTGTTCACTAAAGCAATTGTTTTTGCGTATTCAGCCAAACAATCTGACATTACTAGGGTCATACTGAAAGTCGTGAGCAACCTATTGTTAAAATTCAAATTCCAACAATAAAAAAACTGCAGGATCGTAATCTACAGACTTTACACCGCATGTTGCCATATTGAGAGGTCATTAGCTTCTATCACGTAACCACAGGCAGTATTTCCAAAATGGTGGACATCAATGTTTCGTTTCGACTGCGAATTGTGATTGAATTGCTTATAAAGAGGGAAAATCTGCTGCTGAAATTTACCCCAGACTTCAACGTGCCTATGGAGGGGTGCTAGCTGTGTCAGGAGATGGGTGAAACATTTCAAAGATGGAAAAACGAGTATCAAAGATGAGACCCCGGAATGTCTCCACGGAACGCAACAAGGAAAGAGTTGATGAGCTTATTAGAGAAGATAGGCGTATCACTGTGGATGAAATCGCTGCAAAACTTGCAGTAGGACAAAGTGCAGTGCAAGAAACGATGAAGGCTTAGGTTATCGAAAAGTTTGTACACGTTGGGTCCCACGTTTATAGACCGTAGACCACAAACATCAGCCCAAACATCTTCAGAGATTTCAAAATGAATGTGATGATTTTTGACGAGTTTTGTGACAGGCGATGAAAGCTGGTTCATCATTACGAGCCTGAAACAAAACGCCAGAGTAATGGAATGAAACAATTTGCATGCACCATCGAATAATAAAGCGAAGACAGCGCGTTCTGCTGGGAAGGTTATGGGTAGCGTCTTCTGGGATGCACAGGGTTGCATTCTGGTTGATTTTTTTGAACCTGGACAAACCGTAAATGCTGCCCGCTACATCCAGACACTTTGGAAACTCCGTCGTGCATTGCGCGATAAGCGCCCTGCAATAAAACAATGCGCGTCCTCATGCTGCCCATGTCACAATGGAGAATATAAGAACATTTGGTGGGAAACTCTTCCACATCCTCCCTACAGTCCCGACTTGGCACCCTCCGACTATTATCTTTTTGGTTCTGTTAAGGAACAGATGCGAGGCTAATACAACGAGACGGTGGAGAATATTCGGAAAGCAGTGCGTTATTGTCTTCTTGCAGCTGGAACGGAGTTCTATCGTAAGGGTATTTTCAAAGAGACTAGTGGAAAAGCGAGGGAAAAATCTGTAGATTACAATGATGTGCTTGGTTTATCTAAAAAATAAATATTAACAGGTTTAAAAATTGTTGCTAGTAGCTTTCAGTATGACCTTCGTAATTTGTAAATTATGTAACATATCTACACAAACAACCAAAAGTTTTAATAAACACGTTGTTCAGAATGGTAAAATTCATCTCTGTTTTGTTTCTCTCAGTTGTTTTCAGTAAATCGAACTCTAGCGATTGCAACAGGTCTAGTAGACATTCACAAGTAAGTATAACATTTTATAAAATAATTTTATTATTCTATGCGCGATTTTTAAATGTATCTTACTTCTATTTTCATTCAAGAAATAGTCCTAAATCTCTATTTGACACTTCTCTGTTGGCATTACTGAAAATCGACATTCGTCTATTTCTAGATGACATTTTATTACATATAAAGGATTTTGGTTTAAAATTCTGACAAGAACTAAATCGTTTTTATGAAAGAGACATAACCAACGACGAAATCTTGAAAATAACGGCCAAACGGTTTAAAGGCGTTTCTGTATGGCTGTAAATTCGAGAGCCAGTAGCAGGGAAGGGGCAAAGGGTGAAGAGCGGAGTAACAGTTTACTGTAAAGTTATGAATAACAAATTAAAATATGCACAATTAATTTTATTTTACTTTGATCTTATTTTGATTTGGAAATGTTTTTAAAAATTCGATAATATCTATCAATATAGAACATTATAGCTCTATTTGTTAGGGAAAGGGTAAATACATCCTGGAAAACATCAGAAAAACGAGTTGTTTCTCATCTCAAAAGGACTGCAGTTCGAGTTGGCCATGCATTATGGCTATTAACTTTCAACAACGTACTCGTGAAGGGGTCCGAGGAACTAAACAAAACTTATTCTAAAAAGCCTAATTCAGCACCGATCGAAAAAAAAATCCGCATATTCCATAAGGATTAAAGAGCTAAAGTGGTTTTTATGAGGTTTCGTATCGGTTAAGTTCATACGCAAAACATTAACAAGCACTGCTGCATAGCAAGGCGCCTGGCAAAGTTTTGGGGGAAACGCTTGCCGTCCTAAAAGCACGCATGAAAAATTGAAGAGCTTGCAGCAACAAATATGGCCGCCGAGCAGGGCAAGGTGCGGTTGGTGTGTATGCTTCGCTCTCTATTGATCTGCTCCCAAAGAGAGCAGAAAAAAAAAATAATAATATTGCACAACAAAGTATGCTTTGAAAATCTCAGTCTTTAAATATATCTCGTAGATTTATTCAATAGAATTTTGTAAACACTTATAATTACTTTTTATTATAAAATATCTAAAAGTTGTAATTTAATTATTTATTTATGAATATAAAATGAGCAAAACACTTGAACAAAATAATAATTTGTTGACTATAAAGGTTTATTATTACAGTCGACTTCTGAAGGAGTCAACCCTTATACAATCTGATTCAAGAAACTTTATAAATTAATATTCCTTTAAAAAAATTATACACAGAGTGTTTGAAGCAAATATTTCTTAAATGAACCACTAAAGCAACATTCTGACTTTTCCTAAACTTACTACAGGAAGAGTCTTTCATAAAAAACACAATGGTCAAAACTTAAGTGGCCACCCTTATGGGACTTCGCGGGGGTAAAAAAATACTTCAGAACTTTAAATGAAACGATAATATAACTTTTTATATTTTTTGATATCCCTCAACGAATTAAGCAATTTTTGTGTAAAACATTTTTTAAAATCACATTTTCATTTTTTTATACTTAAAACATCGGTTTTGATGCGGTTTGTGATTCCGAAAAGGAAACAAAAACAACTCTATTAAAAGTCTGCTAGCTATCAGAAATTAGGTAACCACATTTTCTGAAAGTGTTCCTCTAAAAGTACAGGAAAATGTATGATACTAACAAGACGGAGTACCGCCACACTTCGATGAGCTGCCTGAAGGATTGCCACTAGATGGCAGCATTAGTCCAGTGGAAATTGATGATATGACATGAGACAATAGCGAAACATCAGTTGCAAGTCGGCGGCGCCTTTGAGAGAGTATACAACTCTCGAGCAGAGCTCCCTTGTGCGATTTTGGTGGGCGAAAGGTTGGAATCAAGAAATATTAATAAAGCAACGCTTCTCATCTATGGTGAGAAGTGCCTGTTTATAATTGAGTGCAGAAGTTCTCTGAAGGGCGCACACGTATCGAAGACGAATGACTTAACCGAGCTGATTATGCTGTTATTTGTTATTTGTTGTCCACAAGGATGGCATACCTAGAAACAATAAGGATAGGTTCAATTGGATGACGAGCCATGGAAGTCGAAAGAACGTATGGAGGAAGGTTAGGAACCACTTGAGGGATATGGATAGGTAGCAGACAATTGTGCAATGCAGCGAGATGATTTCGCTACAGTACAATCGGGGCTAAAATCGGAATAGGAGATGGAGCAGTACATCAAAACCAGGACTAAACTCCTTAAACAGGGGCTCACACTACATGATTGATGATTAAGATCACTGACATCTGAAAGGAGCGAGAATCATGAACTAATATACAAGCTGGAAATAAAAATATGGAAGAATAGACGGAAGTGAAGAGAGTGCTTTGCTGGCAGGCAAGGAAGAAGAGGAGAGATCAGGTAAATTTCTAATGTAAGTGGAACAGCCCAGGTCTGAAAAGTCTGATAACAGGGAAGAGGGGGTGGAGAAAGCACATTGACTGAATTCAGTTGTGTGCCATCCATAATGGGGTTTCTTTATCTACAGACAGTGCTAAAAATATATACACACTTTAAGCAAAGAAAAAACTGTGTTAACATAACAACACTAAATGCACACAAACAGAAAATGATGAGCACTAATCATTTTAGACTTTTACAGTTACAACAGTTGCTCAAAATTCCCACTATCGGCGCCGATACACTTCTGAGTACGTTGAACTACTGATTGAGTAACGTTTGCGAAAGTGTCCTCAGCGGTTGCAGCACATGCCGTTTCAATTTCTTCCCGAAGTGCTGTCAGTGTAGCTGGTTTTCTACGGTATACAACATACTTAAGAGTTCCCCATAGGTAGAAGTCTAACGGAGTTAGATCCGGAGAACGCGGTGGAAACTCAATCGGACCTCTTCGTCCTATCCAGTGCGTGGGGCTTGTTGCTGTGCGAGGTCTCCCAGATCTGCCCTTGTGAACATCGCATACGGTACCATAAGTCTCAAATTTGTCTCGAATACGTGCAATTGTTACTCGCGTTGGCGGTTCTGTTCTGTACACACGTCTCCATTGTCTTTGAACTTCAACAACATTCTCGGTTTTCCAATACCACTTCAAAATTGATTTCCGCTGTTCAAACGATAATCTTGGCACCATTTTGTTGTTGCAACGCTAGCATAACGTAATGTGAGTTACATCTGTTTACAGAACATCATACTACACATTACTGTTGTTTTTCGGTCCAACTTTGAAATATATTAAATAGATATCTACTGTGAAAGTGTGTAAACATTTGGTACCCTGGTCTATCAGAAAAAGAAAATGGCCCAGAACAGATCCTTGAGGCACTCCATGGCTAATCATTCCCCACTCTGATGCTTTTTTCAGGCGTAAATATCCTAAGTATGGCTTCCTTCGGAAGGGAAGTAAAGCCGTGGGTCCCGTGTCGTACATTTACGGCACTAAAAATAACCTCAAGCCTGAAAGAAGAGGCCTCTGAGCAAAATTTGTCGGCCGTTTTACGCCCTGAACTGAATGGGACGCTGATGACCTGAGATGTTAAAGAGCGTTCGTAAATAAATGAAAATTAATGCTTTGTTTTTATTTTTAAAGGGAGAATTTAATACTACCTTTTGTTTCCTTTTGTCAAGGTAGGATATAAACCATTTTAAATACTGTTTTTTTTTTATTCCGAAGAAAGCTAATTTATCTATCAGAAATGCATGATTGACACAATCAAAAGCCTTTATTAAATTATAAAATATTCCTTCTACATGTACTCTTTCATTAAATGCAGTTAAAATTTCCTTATTGAGTTTATAGATTGCATAGAATTGTGTTATAAAGGAAACAAGTCCTAGGCATACAAACTTTTTTGTAAATTAAACTAAGGCAAAATCGAGATCCATGAAAATCAACAATAATTCTACAAGTTTACTGTGAAGCATAACTTTCGTTGGAGTCAGATTTGGAATTTATAAAGGGGTTTTTTTTTTGTGTGTTTTCTCAAAACTATAGACCCTGGACTTGTTTTCATTTTCACCTCACTGGTCCAATTATAAACAATGTTTATTATCAGTCAAAATTGCTAATCAAATGTTCCATCATGGCACTAGTTCATAAAATTACCATAGTAACACTTACGTCATTAAACCTTTTTTCATTGCTAAAATGCAGTTTCAATTGAATATTATGTTACGATATGTTACGCAATTATTTTACATATTACTGAAAACAGAAGCAACCATTCAATTTCATTGTAGAATGCATAAACACAGAATTAATAAAAAAGTATTAGTTAATATTAGCATCTAATAAATGAAAATAACTTGTTGATACTAACCTGCGTGATTCCCATGTCGTAGATTACCAAGAAGACCCGCGTGGAGATCTTAATTAAATGAAATACAACTAAACACTATTATAAATACCATTTACTACTATTTTTGTATCAATTATGTCATATTTCGTGTTACGATGACAGAGCTTCTTTTGGGAGACAGTGAGATAATCGAATCGAAACAAGAATGCATTATGAGTGTTTTTTAACCGGAAAATGCATTAGAATAGGCTTTCAAGATACCTATCGAGTTGAAGCAGAGATTATAGGAATAAAAACCTTAACGTACTAGAAAAAACTATCAGTTATTGCTTTTTGAGCACCATGCTTTAAAACTGTCGACTACGCTACATTCTGATTGGTGAATAAGGATATCATTGAGAATGACAGGGGCTCTCATGCAATTATACTGGTCTATAAAAATGTTTTTTCACGCTTTTTTATTTTACCATCTGGATGTGTGCAATATGAATGCCCTGAAATCAAACATATTTTCATTTTTACTCTATCGGGCGAGGTTTTTAAACAAAATCACATCAAATGTAATAATTAAGTTTTAAAACATTCCCTAAGACAAAAAATATTTTTGTAGGTTTCACTTTGACTTGAATATTAATGAATACATTGAAAAATTATGAATTTCCAAACCTTTTTCATTATTAGCAATAAAAAACTTCTTTTTTTTTTTTCGAAGTTCTGATATGTCCTTCACTAGTGTCATTTTCAAACTCCAGCAGTAATCAGCCATCATTTACATGTCCCAATGACCTTGATAGCAGGTTTGCATTGTTTTAATGTCTTTATAAAACCGCCCACCTTGTTCTTCACTCATTGCACAAGATTCACAGGGAAGTAATCAATATGACTGTTGAGAAAATGCACTTTAACACTCATTCTGCACCCTAGATTTCTAAAATGTTGTAACATTTCCTATACAATTTCTTTATAGTTCTCAGATTTCTTGCTGACAAGAAAGTTTTCTGTCACTTTTTTGTATGTTGACTTCTCTAACTCGGACATCGACTGAGGAAAGGTCTCATCCTGCATAAGCTCACGAAAACACCTGCTGCTATCTTAGCTTCAGTTTTCTGTGGGAATTTTGTAACAAGAAAGTTGAAACAATCACTGTCTTTATTCAGAGCAGTAACAAATAACTACGCCAGGTCTAACTTAATGTGGAGTGATGGAAGAAGATATTAGAAGGAGAAACCAATGGTTCATACTTCACATTATTTATGTCCAGGAACTAAATTGCTCCTTTGTGGCCAATTGTTTCTGGTCCAATGTCATCCCTATTGCTTTATTTACAAAGTGAACAATTTATTTTCTTATTTAAATCTCTCGGAATATTTATTTTATGTATCTACTCAATGAACAAACAATAAATACTATTATTTTCTATAATACAGACTTCTGAAACAAAAATGGGACTGGTTTGGCCATGTGGTAAGGAATCAGAAAATATGAACAGTTTTCATTCAGCAAAAATTGTGTAGAACCAAAGTTACCAATCGAAATCCCACAAAGGGCTACTACAATCCTGAACTGTGCCTAAAGAGGACTAGAGAAGGGTTATCGGAGGAAATTTAGTCACAGTGCACTAAAAGCACTTTTCTCTGACCAGGTGTGATCCAGACTGGTATGGGAGGGTCAAAATACCTTGTCTGCCCTGGTACGCTCAACAGGCTTGAACTGCGGTAGGTGCCGGGGCATTTATGGGAATGGGAAGGCAGATCAGCTGACAAAAAGGGGAGCTGATACACCCTTTTATGGCCCTGAGCCCATGGTCGGAATCGCTGCTAAGACCGCAGTCAAAACATGGCTTGGAGATAAGCGTCAACTAAGGTGCCAAATCTCTCCTGGACAGATTCAAACTAGGAAATTCATCCTAGGCCCTAGTAATCATCCATTCTACAATTGGATAGAACAGAAATGAGGAAATTAATTTTGATAATTCGTGATCGTGGACACTTCTGAAAACATCTACATAAAGTAGGACTCTATAAAGATGAACCCACTTGCGGAATGTGCAAACAGGTCGAGGAATCTACCTCTGTTTGAGTGTCCAATCCAGGAAAGAAAGATGCTTTTCTCTCTATAACTGCATCTTGGATTTTAGTAAACAATGAAGGCGCTCTTCCCAATGGGGTAGCACAATAAGCATTAAGGCTGATGTACTGGAAGATTCCAAAACCCCACCAACCCGATATCTATCTATAATCGAATATTAACTAAAGAGATATTTCCCAGGTAGAATGTTAGTTAAGAAATTTACAAATAATTATAATAACAACATAAGCATTAAAATAGCATAAGTTTAGCTTAAATAAGACGAAAAATAACTTTAATATAAATTATTTTCCTTCAATTATATTTTATAAGGAAATACTTAAGTAAAACGTAAATTCTTCAGGTAAAGCGTTGTATTTTTATATAGTGAATAATGGTAAATGAGATGTTCTATTTTATGTTTTAGTATTAATTTATTTGTTCGTAAACTTTTGATTTGTCATCTTTACTTCTTATATAAACTGATTTTTGAACGAACTTCCATATATGGATTGGTCATGACAAGATTTTTCTCAGAATATAATCCCACGTTTCTTTCATCGATTGAAAAAAAAAAAAAAATAACCAGATAAACACTTTTTACAGCCCCTGAAAGGTATAAACTCTTTTTTGAATACCATAGAACAACAGACATTGCAGAAAGAGCAGCCAAACTGAAATGGAAATTGGAAGGTCACATAGATGCAGGACGACTGATGGACGTATAAGACTTCCATATGGGGCACGCGCTTAGTTAAATGACACAGAGGCAGGCTAAGATGGAGATGGAAAGACTTCTACACAGCATAGGCAGGTCGACAGTGGTCCAGAATAGCAAGAAGCAGGAATACCAGGAAAACCATTGAACATCAACTTGGAAATGAGTGAAATATGATAACAAAAGTGTAACAAAGTGTAGCCTACAGCGTAATACACAACCCTAATGTGAATTAGCTCTTTGTATTAGCGAATAAGAGTCACCCTCTTGTAGGAAGCTTTTGTTCTTCTTAGGGAATTCGGGGTTGTTGTTGTTATTATTATTATTATTATTATTATTATTATTATCATTATTATTATTATTATTATTATTATTATTATTATTATTATCATTATTATTATTATTATTATTATTATTATTAATACAATGTATTAGCTCTACATTTGCAGGTTAAGAATTCGCAATCTAAAATACACTAATTATAAAGACCATCATGTATAACAAAAGTGAAACGATATTTCGGATAACTGTGTATCCTTTGTCAGCAAGCTTAAGAGGAAGGTTATGCAGTTATCCGAAATTCGCGTGTTTTATGAACAATATTAAAATTTTGCTCCACTATACTGAAATACCTTATTGGTATTGTTTATTCGTCTTACGCAATTTATTCCAAAACCCGAAGAAATGAACACAGCATTGGAGAGGAGTGTGGCTAACTAATCGACAGGTTGTCTAACTAGCTCGGCACGCCAGGAAGGCAGGCACGCTCCTTGTGGGACACCACAGGTTTTTTTTTGTTGATGCAGCTGCTGTGTGAGGGAGTGCAGGACTTCCTGGGCATCTGTATTTACAACCCCCTCCCGCCAGAACACAATACCTGTGCTCTACTCCTGTCCAAAGCCAGGTGCTTGTTAAAAACGGTAGCAAGCGGCCCGGTATTGTCTTGTTTGTACTGCGGTACAGCGGAAGTCGATGGAAGTTGTTCCCTGGCTGCTTACAGCATTTGCATATTATAACTCGCTGTGCGCAGAGTCGCTGCGGAAGTTGAATACCTTACTTCAACTCAAAATTATTTAAATTTGTTGTAACACTAAAATATTACCGCGCTTAAAGAATTTGGTTTATTAAAATAGGGATATTTTGTGTTTGTAAGTTGCAGATATCACTGCAGCCAGAGGTGGACGCGAGCTTGACTAGGAGGTCAGCTAGAAGCAGCATACAATTTCCAAAATATTTGTCTAGTAGTTCGTTCACTAGATTGCAAACAACGTTAAAAATAACGTATTTAAGCCCTTGCCCCGTATATATAGAGGTCCGTAATTTAAGCCTTATCAACATTGACACAGGTGAAGGTGATCGGGAGGTCTGAAGATCATCTATGCGCATCAGCAGGGGCGGCTCACGCTAAAGGGCACAAGGCCACGTGACCTCCTTTAAATTTTGAACCATAAATGCTTTAAAATATTTACTGCATTAACTGTCAACTCAAAAAAGATTATATAATTTCATAAACACACACTCTGAATGTTTCAGACCTGCATTGTAATAAACAAGATAGGCGCGAGTTTTAAACGGACGCAGACAACTTAGTGTGTGTATGTGTGAAGAGAACGGGTTAGGGCACATTAGCAGGGCAGAATGCTTTGGTTTGAAAGGAGTTGTTATGAAGTTGGTAGGTGTGGGGTATGAGAAGGGTGTCGCAGTGAATATGCACGAAGGGCACGCTCAATTTGTGGGCCTTCCACGCACATGCGCGCTGAGCCTGTACTCCGTATCGTAGCGCCTGCAAGACGAGCTTCCCTAAGCGATTTATCCTCATGTTAACGTTATTACTTCAGATCAGCTGATTGCTTTATCACGCCAATTGCTTATGACGAATCTGAACTATACGAAACTGCCCCAATATAACGGGCAACTCAACTAATGTATACTTAAATGACGTTATGTTTAAAAAAATAGATTATCATTAAATAAGAAAAAACTGTATTAATATAACAAAACTGAATTCACACAAACAGAAAATGATGAGCACTAATCATCTTAGACTTTTACAGTGCTGTCAGTGTAGCTGGTTTTCTACGGTATACAACATCCTTAAGAGTTCCCCATAGGTAGAAGTCCAACGGAGTTAGATCCGGAGAACGCGGTGGAAACTTAATCGGACCTCTTCGTCCTATCCAGTGCCTTGGAAGATTGCCATCAAGGTACGCACGTACATTTCGGTAGTAATGTGATGGTGCCTCATCCTGTTGGAAGTAAAATTCCTCATTTCCATAGAGTTTATGAATGCGGGTAAGACGGATGGGCGTATATGTTCAGGTATACTGGGCCAGCTACTGTTCCTTCAAAAAAGAATGGTCCAATTATACCCCTAGATGACAACCCACATCAAACATTAATTCCAGGTAAATTAACAGCCTTTTCCAAAATAACACGTGGATTGCTTGATACCAGTAGACACAGTTATGTCGGTTAACTGTTCCGTTCAACTTAAACTGTGCCTCATCGGACCAAACAGCTTTCCCTACGAAGACCCCATCCTCTCGCACCATGTTCCGAAACCATTCACAGTACTGCATTCTCCAATCAGGATCATCTTCATTTAATGCATGCAAAAGTCTTGGGATGAAAACTTTCAACTTTGCTGTTTTAATAATACGACGTACGCTGGTTCTGCTAATCCCAGTCTCACGTGCACATTACTTTGTAGATTTCTGCGGCGAGAGCTTAAAACGTTCCAAAACCATAGTCGAGGACGCGGGGCTTATTGCTGTGCGAGGTCTCCCAGATCTGCCCTTGTGAACATCGCATACGGTACCATGAGTCTCAAATTTGTCTCGAATGCATGCAATTGTTACTCGCGTTGGCGGTTCTGTTCTGTACACACATCTCCATTGCCTTTGAGCTTCAACAACATTCTCGGTTTTCCAATATCACTTCAAAATTGCTTTCCGCTGTTCAAATGATAATCTTGGATCCATTTTATTGTAGCAACGCTAGCATAATGTATGTGAGTCACACCTGTTTACAGAACATCATACGACATTCTTGGCTTCATTTGTTCATTGTTGATTTACCTGTCTCATAGCAACGCTAGCATAATGTATGTGAGTATTTTTCTTTTTTCTTTTTCTTTTTTTGAAAGTTTAAAACATTCGTGGACATAGACCAGTTTTAAAGGCTATCTGTACAACCACCGATATGGGTCAGGGCCCTTTAACGAATTTAAAAGTCCTCGAATTTATTAACCGTGCAGTAGCTGTCCTTGAAGAAAGGGGCTTCACACAGCGACTCTATGGCTCATTATATAAAGTTTTATGACCCTTTTGTTGGCTTTCCAAGCTACCTAACAAAACACCAAGGAATTTTCTTTTTTTTTGCTGACATTCAACTCAGGTGGTAACATTATGCCGTTTACACGTACATAATATTTATATTACTAACTACAATACATAAAATATGATGCTTGGGCCCTATAATATTTCAGTGGGGGCAGATGGGAGAAGTTGTTTCAACTCTAAAACAGTGAGTAGATATAATTAAGAATATCTGTACATTTTTATACTCAAAGTAGATGTAAAACACGTAAAAGAACCTCAAGTCTGAAAGAAGAAACCTCAACAGCCGTTTCACTCCCTAAATTGAATGGTACGCTGATAACCGAGATGTTCATAAAGCGCAACCTTAAATAAACGAAATCAACAACAAACCAGACTGTGTAGTAGATAATCAACGTTTTTTTCAAAATTAAACTCCTTCTATGGAAGTAAGGCTGCCACTGGGTGAAAGTAAACTAAACACAAACCTCCCCCCTCCCAAAAGGCAATGTTTCGGATAACTATGTATCCTTTTCGTATGTATGAAAAAAGAAAACGCAGTTATCCGTAGCAACGATTTTTACTGTTCAAAGCGTCTAATACTTGTTTACTAGTTTCTAAACTAGTGTTGTTTTCATTGTTTGTGTTTAAAAATTGTTGTTTTCTCTGGTATATGTATTTAGAATATATTTTATAATATTTTATTATTTTAATGTTGAGAAATATATTCATGTGACACTGTCTTTGGGCGCGTGGCCGCCAACTCAAGTAAAAAAACACTGTCGCAGGAGCAAGGTGTAGGGGTGGAAATGGAAGACAAACATATACAATGGGCTAAAACAAACAAACTCGCCAATTACCGCTCCCATTTGCATTAATGCATAGTCATTTCGTACGGAGCTGAGGTCTCGAACCCAGGACAAATGCCACAATGCGACCACTTAGCTTTGGAAGCCGGCGAAGGGAATGTTGATTAGATTCAATTGGTGTAACAAGGCTAATGCAGCAGGTCCTGACTGTCATTATATCGGAGCTGGGTTGTATCTCCTGTTTAGTTATGCTCAACAAAGGGCAGCGCGCCCCCTCCCGGCCATTAGGGAGAGAGGAGTGCGGCTCAGTGCCTGCAGATGGCAGCAGTGTAAGGATACAATCGTAACAACAGGTAGGCTTAGTGTTCTCATCCATATGATTATTGGATTAATCTATTACGCGGAAAGAAAGCGCTGTAATCAACTAGTCTGACACTATAAATGCCACATTTGTGTTGGACATTTGTTATAAATTGGTCAAGAACAAACAGTGTTCCCTTTATAAATGTTAAAGGACATTAAAAAGCTAGAATTTTGTTAAAGCTTGACGTTCTAGCAAGACGATTTAAAGTCAAGTTTCTGTGTTTGCAGAATGAGATTGTTTAATCTTTCCAAGACTTTTTTGTCTCTTCTTTCACAACTGTAATTTAGGGTTTCCATAATATTTTTCAAAAAAAACAAACAAACAAACAATTTTCAACTTTTTCGTTTAAAAAACTTCAACATTTCGTAAAAAAAAATAAAAAAGTGACATAGGAGCTACGAAAACTAAGTAAATTCATCAGAAATTTTAACAACTTTAAAAAAATATATAAAATCTAAATAACGACATCTTGTAATCTATAGGTGTCACAAAAGAAAAACCACATTTTAGATTATTATTATTATTATTATTATTATTATTACTATTGAGATTAAACTACAAAAATTAATGGTATACTGTCAATTAATTTACCTCTAAACTTGGGGTTGCAAAGTTGTAATAATTGTATATTTGTGCTTAAACCTTTTCAAGCAATCTTACGACACAAGAATGTCGAATGTCAGTAATGCCAATAGAGAAGAGTAAAACTATTTCATAAATAGAATAAGAATAAAAGTGAAATACACACACACACACACACACACACACACACACACACCATATATATATATATATATATATATATATATATATATATATATATATATTTGAAATTCGAGCCCAAAATGTTAACACTTTTATAAAATATGTTGTACTTATGAATATCTATTTTATTCAGAAACCGTGAGACTGAAATGGACAAAAGTCGACTATTACAATCGCTACGTTCGATTTTCTAATACCAACTAAGAGAGAGAAAAAAGATAATATACAGTGTCTCTATTTTTTTGTTTGTTTGTTTGTTTGTTTGTTTTGTTTTTTTTTTTTGTATTCTGTGCTTCGGAATTCCCAATTTGCGCATTTGACGCATTACCAAAACGCTTTGAAGCACCTGTCACCAAAGAACTCTAATTGTGGATTGTCCATGCTTTTGTTGCTATCAATAGCTCCCACCGCCTCTAGCAAAACACAAGTCAAATGCACGTTGCGTGATAAAACGGATTTGATAATTTTTTTCTCGATTATTTAACTCCATAATCCCGCTGTGATTGTTCAAAATTCAAAATTTTGTTTCGTTTCATTGGTCGATTTTAAGATGACGTCACAGGAGTGAAATGTTATGGAAACTTGACACATAACGCGACATCTCTGAGTCAGGCCGATAATTTTGGAACAGCTATGTAATAATTCTGCACATATCTCTCAGTGGTTCAGAATGAATGCTGCTACTGTATAGTCGGTTTTACTGGCACGGAAAGAAAGCGTGGCATTTCCAAAGTTGCGTGGCATTACCCGACTTTTCCCTACTGCGTCGTTTTTTTATTGTTATAAAATGATCTTTTAGTTCAGTTGTAAATCATGTTTAGTTTTACTGTGTTATCGCATAGCGATTTCAGCATCACATGATTTATCAACTCTACCCAGACAGTAAGTCCATAAAAATAAATAAAAATTGAAACACAACGAGGAAGGCATCTTTGGTGCGCCTTCCTTGTAAATAAGCAAAGAGAATGTAAGATCTCTGGTAGGCAGAGATCAATGGCGACAGTGACAGGAGGTACAAACAAGCAACAAGTGCCCTTACGTCAACATCTGCCTTACAACACCCGTCCTCATCAAACATCGCGTTCAGCTTAATTTCATACGAAGCTGTTAGACTTGATGAGGCAGTCGCTAGTGTGAAACGCTCATCTAATGGTTTTTGCTTACCAGTAGCATCAGATACAAACGCTGCTCAAGTGTTTCAGAGGAATTCCAGGGTTAAACAAAAAAATATTAGACACAGATTATGAAGTACAGTGGCGGCTAGTGAGATCATCCGCTCTATACGTTCCGTACAAAGTCTAGAGACAACATTCCTACACTCGGGTCGCTGAAACTTTGCTCTTGACAGCTGACAATCCTACATATGAGGAATCTTCTGAACCAATAACAAAGTAACATTATCGGGCAGTCAGTCGTTACCGGCCTTTCTTATTGTGTAACTGATTTCTATCACTTGTTTGAACTGAGTTAGTGTGAGCAATTTAATTAGTTAGAAAGTGTCCTAAAGAGACTCGTGTAGTGGTAACCATACTTGCCTTCTAAACCCAAGTTTCGCGGATGGGTTTTTTTCGGGCGTAAAACTACTAAGTATGGCTTCCTTCGGAAGGAAAGTAAAGCCGTGGGTCCCATGTCCTACATTTAGAGCACAAAAAAAGAACCTCAAGCTTGAGATAAGAGGCCTCTAGCAAAATTTGTTGGATGGGACGCTGATGACCTGAGATGCTAAAGAGAGCCCATAAATAAACCAAATAAAAAAAAATGGGATTATTAATTTCAGTCGTCGAGAGATGGCAGAAGAATCGAGTTTATCGAATGCTCTCGGTCATTTATTTTATTAGTCCATTTGATTAATTATATTTATTTGTTTATATTGCTTAACAATCACGTTCTTATTTTGGTGAAATTGTGTCAAAAAGATTATTTTAAAAGAGATTGAAGAATAAAAAGAAATTATTTTCGTGGCATGTAGCAAGAACCTTAAAAATACACAAATTAAGATGTTGATCTGAAATATGTCAATATAAAGTCATAAGACATACTTTAATTACATTTAACGTAACTTTATCATTGAACATAAATATTTGTTTATTCTTTTTTTATTCATATTCCTACTCGCTAATACTTAGCCCATTTAGGTCCATTGGCTCCCAAAATCATTAAAAAATAATAAAAGTTTGTGCTAATATTTGAAGTTACCAGTATTCCTACACTTGTAGGGAATTATTTACAAATTTCCAGTGTCGGACTAATACTAATACTTCTGTGGAACAGAACAAATAAACATCACTTGTACACTTGTTAGTATGGAGTTGTAAAGAACACGAAAGCTTTGTGGGACAGAATTTTACTAACAGCTACAAGTTACAAGTCCATACACTTGTAATGGGAGGCCTTGGAGAGTAACACTTTGTTTACGTTCCATTCTGCCATCCAATCACAAAGATAGGTGTGTAAATATTGCAGTAATTCCCTAACATTAAATTTCCCTCGCTAGTTCATGGACGGGAAATAGGGAGGAAATGAACCAATCAGAATCTCGGCAGCAATAAAACAATGCACTCTTTCGGAAATTTTTAGAAGCACTGCGGCCAATTGCCGCCACTTGTTTGATTAAACTCGCTCTGAGGCCCGGGGCTCTTTGAACAAATCATTAAAAAATGAGCACGAAAATGAAATAAAGGGAGGAAAAGATAAAATTAGAAACGAAATGTTTATTGTAACAATCTTGTAGAGCTTCATTTAACATTTACAAAGTGTGACCACTGCAAGCAGTTTTATTGCTCTTCACGTCCTATAGTGTGTACTCAGGGACTGTGTTTCTAGAGGGCTCTCGAGAGCTTGTTCCCTCGGGAACTCCCCAGCTCGACCCTGCGACCTTGCAGCGTCTAGACGGCGCTCGCTCGGGAAAACGAAAATAAAAACTTTTATATCGCGTGATTTTTGAAGCCATATCTAAGATAACCGACCTTTCTTTGCTTTTATACTTCCCGACCGCGTTTGGTTATCTGCAAACAGTGTTTGTGAATGGATAGGGACAAAATCTTTTATGTCGGAAACCTGTTGTTGTCTGTGGGATAGACGATAAACATTTCCGAACTTGGTAACGTGGAAGTTGAACATCTAATGGGCAGACATCTCCTTCCTTGCCTATAGACACTAAATAAATATCTGTTGGCAAACACAACGTCAAGTGTTTAATAAAACTATAGGCGGCTTCAGTGATATCAAGTAAAGCACGAGCGGATCGATCCCAACCGAGGTACATATGTCCTAAAAATCCATCAATCCTGGCTGGGATCAAACCCGCGACCTTAGGTCTATGGTATCCACTAAACCAGCAGAACCAACTTTTCAGTTTTTATCTCATACACAAGGTGTATCAGAATAATTTGCATACTTTTCTGATGTGATAGAGAACTGAAAATAAAAAGTTTTTCGTCATAAAGCAGTGTCCGGAAATTCTTTGTTTTCAATATAAAAGACAGAGCTCATGGCTGCATTTATGTTTCAGCTCTTCTTGTTACCATGGAAATAATAAACAACCGAAGTTTATGTCACAAAACATCTTCTGTTTATTTATCTTCATGGTATTAAAACGCTATGCTAATTTGTCAAAGCGAGGAGCAACACCTTGAAGCTAAAATAATTGGCTTAGACACTCCGGTAATAAATGATAGAAATAAATTAAGTATTGTCAAGTAATATGCATATACCATAATTGCAAGTTTATAAATGTTCCCTGTAATATGACGTGATTTTCTTACCAAGATGGAAACACTCCCTATTGAAAACGGGAACATAGAAACCTATTACTCATCTTAAACAATATTTGTACAGATGATCCTAGCAAAACGGAAAACCGATATTTCCTGGAGAATTTCTAAAGCAGGGTGAAAAGGTGTTTCTTTTTATACTGTCCGAAATCTTTGCTGTTATTATATTAGGCAAGGATAGGCGTAATAAAACATATGATAGCTACGGGGATGAAATGACAGGCCGATAACCTCTTGAAGGGTAGAAACTAACTGCATGTATGTGGCATACTGAGAGTTACGTAGACATTATTAGCCAATCAGGAAAAATAATAACGAGAGGGAAATATTATCCAATAGTAACGCGAAGTTGAGAGATGATATTTTGGATTTTTCTTAAATAATATTTTAAAACAACAAAGAGAGCGTCAAACTGACCGACCCTCCCCCCATTTACTTGTGCTTACTATAGCGGCTAGTACCGCACTCATCATTCTCGCTTGCAATTGTTTGTTACATTTATGCAGCTGAGAAGTTACCCCCACCACAAATTTACTAGAATTGTCTCGTGCAGATGTATACAAGGTCATTCACCAGGACTATTGAAATCTATAACAGTTCCCTCATCCTCTCTATTTCTGGTATTCGTATGCCCGAGGTAACTGCGCGTTCCTTTCACTATTAAATTTTCTGCTATTTAAAAGGCTTAAGTGAATGGGTTGAGGAGAAAGTTTCTGACTGCTTGAAAATAGATAAATGTGTAACAAGCTTCTCAAAGGATATTTTTGTGAGATGAACTTGGAATTTATAACTTTTTCATTCGATAAATCGAAATCGTATATCGATCCAAAATAAGCCTTATTTATTAAATTCATAAACTTAGCATGCACTTTTTCTTATTCTCCACACTTTGTAGGGCACATAAATCTGCAAATGACAAATAACAAATGAACGACAGTAGGGAGGCACAGTGTCCATCTCGGTGACACGTCGTTATGTAACTGGCTTCCTGGGCAGCACCAGTTTTTACGCTCAGCGGAAAGTGTTTGCGGTTTTCCTAACTCGGCGTTTCAAGTTACCGGCTGTAGGAAGATGCGTTACTGCCCCTTCTGTTTTACTTCTTAATTTATATTTAGTTCACGGTTATACCTCACACTCCCAAGAGAAGAGGGGAAGAAGCGATAGAAGAGTGCGAGACACCGACGTAAGGGAAGGAAAGAGAAGGCAGGCAGCGCAGCAGTGACATCATGCGGAACTTGTTGGAAACTTGATCCAATATTTACAACCGCAGCTCCGCTCGCTACAAGGTGCTCGGTTTAGCCCCCATATTCCTCTTCCTTCCTGCCGTCCTTTACACACTAAACGTGCAGCTTTGCGCATGTGCAAACTGTGTCATGCTCTTAAGCTTAACAGGAATAAAATAATAAATAAATAAATACATAAAACTTAATAAACCCGTTAAAGGACCTGGGAGTGAATTTCAACATCGGCCATTTTTTTTTTTTTTTTTTTTTTTTTGCTGCAAACGGTTCCTTGAACCTTTGGGCGTCCACAGAGAAACAAAATTTGCATGACCCCCCTCCCTTCAGCCTCTACAGCCATTTAAAGAGCTTCGTGCGTCCTTTCAAACCACACTGTTTCCCAGCATACGTTTTTATATGTTTTTCCTCAAAGCTTCATTTTCACACATTCAAAATGTCCCACGCGTCACAGCTTTTGTTTAAATTCAATTAAAATTTACCAGAATGTGCAGCAGTGTCCATTTTAACATTCTATAGGGCAAAAAAACACGATAACGCCAAAAAAAAAAAAAGAGAGTAATTTTAAATATTAAAATTTCTAATATATTTAAAAAAAGTATTACAAACCATTCATAAAATTTATTTAAAATATCTTTCTATACAATTTTTGCATGGGGTTCAAAGTTCTAATTACAAAAATACCAACCAATTTTCTCAACTTATGAGACGCGTGGGATATTTTGAATATGTGGCATATTTACGTAATAAAATTTATGAAATAATTTATAGCTAACAAAGAATTTATCCACTTTGAATGAAATTTGGTATACTTATTAACTATACAGTTATGCAATTGCAGCAATATTTTCAGAAAAAAAAAGCATACAATAATGTGGGATTTTGAAAAATCACTCCCAGTGTCCTTTAAAAGCAAAACAGGAGAAGAATGAAATAGTAGTATTGAAGAAAGGGACAAAAAATGAGCAAATAAAGTGGAGGAAAGAAGATAAAGAATATAAGGTAGATATGGATTGTATTTATTTTAGAGTTAATTAATATTAATGGGAGCTATAAATGGGAGAAGAAAAAGAAATTAGTCTTGGCAAAAGGGTAGGGAGCAATGGTAGTAAATATAATACCATATTAACCGTCAAATTGTTAGAAAAAGTCCGTAACATGTTGGTTGAGGTGAAAATGTTATATGGTTTGAAATATGGCGACTGAATGGAGGAAGCTGTGCATAGGACATTTTGTAGGGAGATTTTAGGCCTATTAGTACAACATCAAAGAGTGGCGATTATGGAATGACCTGTTAAATATTGCTTTAGAGCTCTTTAGTGTCATCTGTTATCACCAGAGCCCGAAAGTTCGGCAAAAACACTTTTATATCTCGGTGGATATATTTAGGAGTCAAATAAAAATTAATATATTTCCGTACATTTCGGGGCGGTTTTTATTTTACCCCCCCCCCTTTTTTTTTGCCTATTTTGGTTTCTGTTACCTATTTTAAAATTTAAAGCCCATTTTTGCTTATTTTGGATCGTTATACGCATTTTATAAAGAACATAAAGAATTTTAGTATATCGAAGTGAAAAAAATTATAAAAATTAAATGGCATCTATTGAGAGTCTTGTTATACATTTATTTATTTTAAGCAGTCAGAAATTTTCTCCTCAACACATCCCCTTCAGCTCTTTAAATAGCAGACATTCATTAGTGAAAAGAACGCAATGTTAAGTTGGGCATGCAACACTAGCAAATAGAGACAATGAAGGAAGTACTGTATTTTATAGTCCTGGCGGATGGCCTTGTATTCCAGCTGCATAAATGTAACAAACAATTGCAAGCGAGAAAGATGAGAGCGGTACAGCTGTACAATAAACCGACCCTACAATGCGTTCAGCACGGAAGTAAGAGAGATACTAATTTGATTCCCCTATAAATGTATAAACAAAAAATGAACTCGACCAGAAATCATTGCGCATCTTTTGCTCATTCGCCAGGACTATTCAAAACTACTTTACTTGTCTTGATCAACATTTACATGATGTCCTGAAAGGTGAATGTTCTGTTGTAGCTGGTATGAGTTCTTCCGAAATGGTTTGTTTTAAATATACTCCAATCACTTCAGTGGAATTAGAACGTTGTTTTTCCATGATGAAAAATGTTCTCTCTGACAATCGGCTGACTGTGACAGTTGATACCTTGAAAAAACAATTTTGTTGTTGATTGTAACTAAGAAAAGTAAGCTTAAGTACTTTAATTATGTGATAAAAAATAAACGCCTGAACTTTCGGGCTCTGGTTATAACAAACAGATGTGTGATGACAGGTCAGAATGATACAACAAGAAGACTTCGCCATAAATCATTCGTCGCAGGTATTTCGCCATTACGCTGTCAATGTTGTTATTTATAAACAAACGAACACACAATGTCACTTCTGCTGTTCTCTGCTAATTTCTTACTATTTGCAGGTCACAAAGTTTTTTCACTCTTCTTGACGAGTAAATCGGATATTGTCTGAGCCGCATTTGTTGAAGAGTGGCAGGCAGGAAATGCTTGAGATGACGAAAGTGCCCAGCAGTAATTTATTGCGGTGGAAGCCTGGGCGGGTGTTCCTCAATTCAAAGGCAATCACCTGGTGGGACGCCCGCACAATGGCCTTTGGAAACCCCCCGCCCTTCCCATAGTCTGAACTGAATATCCGAAGTGTTAAGGGAGATGAGATATGGTTCGCAGTCGGGCTGGTGTCATACAACTGAACTACTGTCCTGGAAAACATCGTTACTCCGTCAATATGCACTAAACACCAGCAAATATCCATAAATTATTCATTTGCTGTCATTTTCTTTGAGTAGCCCGTTTCATAACTGAGACACCACAAGCGGGTCACACTGATGATACATGAGATGAAATATCAAGTTAGGAAAGCGTTTACAAACCTCCTCTGCATTCGCCATCATGAGAACTGAGGAAAACCTGGTAAAACACCTTAGTCCGGGAGAACGGTGCAAGTAGAAACCTAACCTCAGATCTCCCATTCTTATCTACCTTGGCCACATTTGTCGGCTTCTACATGGTCATACAAAAAGTAGGTTTCCCTAAGTAACGTCGGTCCTGGTGGTATATTGATAATCATACTTGCCTTCTAAACCCAAGATCGCGCGTTCAAACCCGGCAGGATCGATGGATTTTTTATCAGGCGTAAAAATCTTCTGGAAGGGAAGTAAAGCCATGGGTCCCGTGTCGTACATTTACAGCACGTAAAAGAACCTCAAGCCTGAAAGAAGAGGCCTCTGAGCAAAATTTATCGCCCGTTTCACGCCTTGAATTGAATGGGACGCTGATGACCTGAGATATTAAAGAGCGTCCTTAAATAAACCAAATCAACAATCTAAGCGTAACAGGCGCATAATGTTAGAGTGGGTTCAATCAAGCGCTTTCATGCGCGTGCGCACAATTATGACGGTGATCTAACCCGAGTTTATGGAATGATTCTCACATCTGCTCTCCTCCCCGTCAGAACGAATTTGGCTGCATTTGCAACCTGTTTCATAGCGTTTGACATGGCGACGCTTACTTTATGCTCCGAGATAGCAAGTACAGCCAAAACTAAGACTCGGGCAGTGGGCAACATCTAGGGCGGGGAGAAGTGTGTGTCGTTGATTGGCTGCCCCACTTCCATAGTAACTCTGAAGGATGCGCGAGCCGACGAGTATAGCCAGCTTGCTAAATATAATCATTTGAGACTTCGTTTAGCTGCAACAATTTTATATTTTACACTTACTGGTGTAGCGGGTAAGCTACTTGTTTGATAGTCTGTAGCTATGAAAATAAACTTTCTAGATTGTTAATGTATGTATTACTTTAATCGTTATTGCATTTAGTTCTGGTTTTATTGAAGCTGTTGGTGTGGTACTGCTGTTTTACTATGGCGCCTTTCCAATGCATAACGTATACATAAAATGACGTAGCGAAGTGTGTTTAAGTAAGCTAATATATTGTTCTAAAAGTTCGTTTTCACATTATACACCTACTCTTATTACCTCTGGCGTGTCAGTGGTAACCATACTTGCATTGTAGAACAGGGATAGCCTGTTTATAAGGACCAGATGGTCCTCCCCCCAAAGATAATGCCAAAATCATTTTTCATTTTCTCTTCTTCAAGTCAATTTTAAAACAAACAAATATACAGGAAAACAGCGACGTACGTATAACCGATTAGTTCTTGACTGTGCCTTAACTCAATACGGACATTTCCTCACTACTGTAGTAGCGGTAGCATGCGGGTTCTCCGTTAGCGAGGGAAGCTCATGGTCAGCCCGGAAAATTTTACACTTTAAACTTTTACCTTCATGGCCAGCAAAGATTTACAAAGACTTATATTTGTCTTCCTCCAAGTAGGTTAATATTTTTCATGCTTATTTCTGCGTCCACTTGGGCAAGCAGGAAAACGGCTCATGGCTAGAGCTCGGTATTCTCTCTTTTTTGGGAACCAAATGTTAAGGGATTATTGACAACATGCATAACTGACTAAGGGCGTTGTTTTCGCACTTTGTTTGAAATTGGCTGATTTCCTCGTTGTTTATCAGTGAAAAGTTGACTGTTAAGTTTTAAAAAAAGCGTTTTGTGACAATGAATAAAGCGGACGTTTTATTGTGTTAAGTTGGAGGTGAAACGATTTGGACCTGATCAACCGAAAACTATAGGACCTTACTCAGCAAGACGGCACAAAATTAAGAAGCCTTTTTTATGTTTTGAAAAAACTTCTTGGCTGACAGCATGTGAAGTGAGAAACGTGTCTTGTTTATAGGAATTACATTAGGAAATAAATAGAAAGAGCCATTTCGTTTCTGTGTAGCCGGACGAAACGTAAGATATTACATGCACGTCACAATTTGTTGTGATATTACGATACATTAGTGAAGGCTTAAGGCTTTAACAGCTGAATTACAAGAGTTTCATATAAACCAAAAGATTTTATCCCAGATGTTCGATGGTGCTGCAGTTGTGAGTGGGAAGCGAAGTCAGAATGGTTGGTCCCCAGGTATTTGAACCCGGAATCTCTCGGAAGCGAATCCCTGGTGTTCCACTTGAGCCATCGGTTGCTGAAACCTTGTAACAGTATTTATGTCAATATTAGATATTTTTTTATTGTTCTTGAAAACTTAAATATGCTTTAAAATCTTCCGAATGAAAATTGCATTAATGAGGTGATTTTCCGCGTGGCACTCAAGTTTGGCTTACGGAAAAGGGGGAGACAAAACCCCTGCCTTCCCACTTAATATGGCGCACACGAAGGGGAGCGCAATATTATTTATAGCGTTGCTTTCTCCTCACGGCGCCCAAAGCTTTTGTTTGAGTTATTGGGCCTTCCTTATCTCTGGCTGGCGTGTTCACTTTTGCTTTGAAATGCACCGTTTGTTATTTTCGATTATTTTCTGTCTCTTGCGCTGCTCTAATTAGTTTCCGTAAAACTGTGACAATAGTTTCTGTACAAAGTGGAAGCAGCGATTTGATACAATGTTCCAGCTTCTATTCCCGACACTCTAGAACAATGTTCCCAAACTTCTTGCGCGTATACCCCCTCCCCTTTTAGAGAATGAAATTATTGGCGACCCCTCCAGTCATTCGCTGATTAATAACAATTAATTTGCAAGTTCGCGCGCATGCTTCAACAATGATATCTATTCACTCACAATAGTCCTTATGGCCCTGCTGTACTACTTGTCAAAAGTGTTATCATTATTGAGATTAAACCACAAAAATTAACGCTATATATTAATTAAATGAAATATATGAAACTGATAGACTGTGTGGGTATTTTTACATTACTGAACTGAGCCCTTGATATCATCTTTACATTTACTAAAATAGAGAGAAATAACAGAAAGTTTCGAGTTACTTTGTGTATTTAAGATGATGTTCATATGTTTCAATAAAACAAAAACATGTTACTATTTAAAAACAATTGCAATGTACTAAGTAAATAAAAACAATCGAAAGTTACATCGATTTTCAGTGGCTTTGAAATTTAATTTAAATGTATTTAACATGTAACGTAAACGTTTTCTGAAGGTTATTACAGAGCGCTCTTACATACAAATATAATTCTCATACACATATATTAGATTAACGTTTTACATTTGATATCTTCACGACGATACTTTTTTTAAATATAAAACATGTGTATAGTTATACATACAGTTTATATGCTGAATTAATTTGTACTTTTATTTTAAAGCAATAGAAATTTAAGCCCAAAAGCGCTTTTTAAATTTCAGATTTCAAGTACGCCTACTTCTAATGGTCCAAATATCGTACTTTTCAGAAACTATTTTTTTTAATTTTATTTAAATGGTATACACCGAATCTTGTTATGAAAAAACAAATATTGGTGCCACTAGAACGATTTCTAAATTTACACCCCCACTCTTAATGGCCTGATTTCCCTGATTTTCAGGAAATATTTTTCATGTTTTATATAAATGCTATACACGGAGTTTTTTTGCGAAAAAGCAAATAGTGTACCAAGAGTAAATTCTCAAATTTTGGTTTCATATAAACCCCCTCTCTTAATGACCCGATTGCCCTGATTTTCGTAAAGGATTTTAGTCAATATGTGCTAAAGAAATATACAGAGTTTCGTGGAGAAGATGCCAAAATTGACGCCGCTAGTGCATTTTTAGTTTTTATAAATTGTTTTTGCTATAGATAAACCCCACCCCGAATGGTTCGATTGGGGTTAACGAACTCGAGAATCATTTATTAATTGATGATTCATTAAGAAAAAAATTGCGATCTCTAGGGCGTTAATAGACACAAACTAGTGGTTCCAATTATAGCGTGCGATAATCTGTGAGTATTTAAGCGTTTTCTTCTTTTTCTGCTTATTTACTTATGTATATATATATATATATATATATATATAACTTTTTCATTGTCTTTCCGATACCTAGTAAGTATAATCGATGAGATTTGAAGAATTATTTTAAAAATTGTTTCATGAGTATAGCCACAATTCCTGCAGAATTAGCTAACAAGATAAAGTTTGCTGTGTAACAGCATGGTAGCCATATTTAAATTTTCATTTAAACAATTTTAGTTCTACAAACAAACAAAAACAGGAGTAATCTGATTTCGTTTTATTTACGGACGCTCTTTAACATCTCAGGTCATCAGCGTCCCATTCAATTCTGGGCGTGAAACGGCCGACAAATTTTGTTCAGAGGTCTCTTCTTTCAGGCTTGAGGTTCTTTATCGCGCCGTAAATGTACGACACGGGACCCACGGCTTTACTTCCCTTCCAAAGGAAGCCATACTTAGGATTTTTACGTCCGAATAAATCCATCGGTCCTGGCCAGGGGTGTAATCTGCAAGCTATGTAATTTCATATTATGCATAAAATAAAAATCTATTTCTTGACCCCAAGATCTCAGGGCAGAATGTAAGCAACCATGCTTTACACTGAAATCTGTAAATACCTATCTTACAACATCAAAACAAGTTGATTTACTTCATCTGTTCAGCTAAGGTTGTCAAATGTTAAAGCCAAACGTCGCTGTTAGAGTAGGCCGGTAATAAAAACAAAAGAGTAACGTTTTACACCAGCAGTGTTAACTGTTCGAGGCAACGCATTGCAGTATAGCTCTCATGGCCTATCTGTTTTTATTCGTAACAAGGTTTGACATATTCCTTGCTGTTACTTCAGTTTCCCGCCACGTACAACTTTACCCGTCCGTCAACCGTGAAGACTGTCTACTTTCTTTTGGAATTGTTTCTAATCGCTAGCACGTAATGTCTGAGGCGCAGAATTAAAATGCACATCACTAACAGGACATTGTTAAATAGGAATTATTCAAATTAGATTAAGTAAACTGCAAAATGGGCAAATGTTCAATAACTTGGATGAAAGGGGTATACTAATTTTTGTCACAAAAATTATGTACATACCGCAGAACAGAATCCAGTGGTAAGCATTCTTGCGTCATAGACTAAAGGTCGCGGGTATCCCCGGCTTGGATCGTTGGACTCTAAAAATTAAGTATGGTTTCCTTCGAAAGGGATGTAGAGCCGTAGATTTACGGCATGTAAGAGAACCTCAAGCCTAAAAGAAGAGGCCTCTAAACAAAATGTATCGGCTGTTTCTCGCCCTGAATTGAATGGGGCGCTGATGACCTGAGATGTTAAAGAGCGTCCGTAAATGAACCAAATAAAAACAATAAGCTATATTTTATCATTGTAGTAGTTTTTGATAGTTTCAAACTTTTTAAAAAAGTTTTCCAAAGTGTACACTAAGAGGAAAAAAAAAATGTCCGTCTCGCAGTAACTGCGTAAACTAAGCCAATTCATCACTTAATAGAGTAATTTTAAAAAATATATAAAATCCAAATTATGACCTTATTAATTAATGAAATGAAATAAATTATTGCATTACTGTGTGGTATTAGGGGAACAAAATTAGAATTCTTGCAATCTATAAGTATTAGAAAGAGAAACCACATTTTTATAATAATAATAATAATAATAATAATAATAATAATAATAATAATAATAATAATAATAATAATAATAAATAATAATAATAATAATAATAATAATAATAATAATAATAATAATAATAAATTATTATTATTGTTATTATTATTGAGATTAAACTACAAAAATTGCGACCGATAGAGCGTTAATAGACGCGCGCGCGCACACACTATGTATAAACATTTTATTGTCATTTTTGGTGCCTTGTATGTAGGGATCGATGGAGGTTTGAAGAAATTTTACAAAAATCGTTTCATGAGTACAACCATTCCTTCGGAATTCGCTAAAATAAATGTTTTCTTATTTGCTGTGACATGTATCAGTCACTCACGTGGCATTTGGTGCCAAGTTAGCTGTTGCATTATTGATAATAAACGATGCCACTAACAAACACTGCTTGCTGCATACGAAAGGGTCACACCTGTATCGGAGAGCCGCTTCTGTAGAAAGCTGCTTGCTTTTGTCTTGATAAGATTATGGTGTAATTTAACCGGGGGAGGTGAGAGGAAACTGTAGGCTGAGCCTTTACCCACAATGCACCACCTGAATCGTCATGCTTTCAAAGGAAAGTGCGCCTCGTGAGTTTTTATTGAGACTGTTGTTCACATTGCGTTACAAAATTGAATTAAATGTTTTAAGACTGTTAGATAGAAACGGCAGCACAGTCATAGATGTTAAATGTAGGAAAACTTGCAGTTATTTCAGTATCAAACAATATTTCATATAAAATAATAAAGCTCCCATACAGAAATTCTCCAGCAGCGATAGTCATTTGTTTTGTTAGTAGTCAGCTGTTACTGAAAGACAGCCAAGTGAAGTTTCGTGTGAAATCGTGAAGTGGTTGATGTATTTATTTTGTGTTAATTGACTGTAAAGAAAATGAACACAGTTCAAAACTTAGATGCTAAATCTTTTCTTTGGGATCACTGGAAGGGAAAATTGAAACTAAAAACTGGATAGACTAACTGAAAGTATTACTTCATTTCAAAACATAGGAAGTAAAACGGTAATTTTAAAAGTTTTCAAAATGAAACACAAAATGACTCACAAATCTTAAAATGTTTATTATTTCTTAACATACTCTCCCTTAAAGCTAATATCCTTTGTCCAGCGATGCTCCAAAGCTTTTAACCCATGAAGAAAAGTCATAGCCCTGCTAAACTTTATGATTTAAGCTCTTCATCGGACGAAAATTTCTTCCACCAAAGAGTTTTCTCAATGCACGGAACAGTCAGAAGCCCTAGGGAACCAAGTCAGGGGAATAAGGCGGATGTGGCAGCAAATCGTACTCCAATTAATTGATTTTCGTCATTGCATGACATGTTTGAGAGCAAACGTTGATTTGATGCAAAACTGCTTTCTTCTGTGATAAACCCGGCCTTTTCTCGTGTATTTTTATTTTGGAAAACCGACGCTATGAACTTTTCGGCCGATTTCATTCAATTGGTGTTGGAGAATCGCGATGCTTCAATTATTTAGACTGCTGTTTTGTTTCAAGTGTAAAGTGGAGCACCCGTGTTTCATTATTGACCATAATCGACGCATAAATATACCCATGAAAAGATTTTTGAACAATTTATTCAAGTCTCCTTACTAGGCAAAGGCAAAAGGCAAAGAATGACCACGAAATGTATATACGAGGGTAGGTCCATAAGTTTCCGGCCCAAACATTTTCTAGATATGATAAAGACAAAACTATATTTCAATTTTCAATATAGTTACACTTTATTGCAATATACTTCTCACATCTTTGAATTAACATTTCAACCCCCCCCTCCAGTAATTGTCTGCAAAATGGGCATAAACAGCATCCATCACTTCTTCGTCACACTTAAATTTCCTTCCTCGAAGGTCATTCTTGAGTTTAAGAAGAGGAAATAGTCACTGAGAGCTAAATCTGGGCTGTAAGGTGGATGGTCCATCTCCTTGAAGTCACATTTATTCACAGCTTCCTGTGCAACAAGAGCTGTGCGCACCGGCGCGTTGTTGTGAAGAAGGCGCACACCACCACTCAGCTTTCCTCGCCTTTTCTATCTGAAGGAAGCACGTAGTCTGTGCAGTAGGCCAGCATAGTACTCCCCATTTACTGTGGTGTTCCTCTCCTTGAAGTCAATGAAGAATATTCCTTCACAGTCCCAAAAGATTGTGACCTGATCTTCTTTGGTTACTGAGTGACCTTGGCCTGTAGAGGCGGTGCTTCGCTAGGTTTACGGCACTCCATTGATTCTCTTTTGGACAAGGGATCACAGTAGAGGACCACAGTTTCATCTCCTGTAACAATGGTTTGCAGAACTTCTCTCTCGTTGCCACGGCAGAGCTCCAAAAATGCCTGACAACAGAAGACTCGTTGCTGCTTTTGGACTTAGGAAAGAAGTCTAGGCACTAACTTTATTCATGTTTAAATGTTCATGAGTAGTTCGAAGGAATGTTGTTTTAGAAAGGCCCAACCTTGCTGATATTTCTGTAACTTTGAGCCGCCGGTCTTTCATAATTTCTCCTTCCACAAGAGCGATGTTTTCAGGTGTGAGCACCTCCAAGGGCCAACCTGCACGCTCTTCGTCTTCAATGTTTTCTCAACCATTGGAAAAACTTTGGTCCATTCTTTTATGGTAGAATATGAGGGGGATGTTTCCCCATATACACCGTTCAATCACTGTTTAATTTCATTTGGAGTAACTTCTTCTTTTGTGAAGAACTTAATAACAGCTCCATTTTGAATATGTCAAAATCTTCTATACATAGTCTTCTTTATGCAACTATATTTGAACAGCTGAACATAGTTATAGCTGCAATTATTTACTTAACAGATAATATGACACCAGATAAGGACATTGTGAAGGCGATAATCCTTATCGGCGAGGTCGGAAACTTATGGACCTACCCTCCTATACCTCTGATTTGATTTGGATATAGTATATTATTTTAGGCATATAACTAAGAACAAATAGGTGAAAAGGTTAAATAAATTGAAAATTGTATAAAGTTATATCGGTTCATTCTTCTGGAATATAATTGTTAGCTCTATCACCTTATCAATTAACAATCTATAAAGTGGGTAGATTTCGATTGTTTCGCAGACTACAACCGTGCCTCCAAACCATAACAGGAACTGTGCGAAATAGGCTTGAAATACTTATGTGATACAACACAAATGTTTTGAATACGTCTTTATATCATCAATTTTTTTAAAAAAATTAATTAGCTATTGCCACATTGACTTTGTTGATCTTCTCGCGACGTCTGTAGATTTTGGACTGAATACTATAGCTGTAAGTCTGTAGGGATTGATTGATTGAGTGATTGATTGAAATAATGATAACGCAAACGAGATCGGAGTTCTTGGTGCCTTAAAACTATATGGCATTCATCATTTGATGTCATCACATACATGTGTGAGGTTATCAATTACTTTCATTCGGAAAAAACATGTGTTCATTAAATAATCAAATAAGCCAAAGAAATAAAATAATTGATTATTTTTCATTCGATTAACCCATCGCTAATTCGCCACACTTTCGAAATTCTTTGAGTGAATGACTTAATTTTGTTCTGTTTAGATACTATAGGAACATGACTTTAGGGACAGACTCTACGTCTTTACTGAGTAGTTATTGCTAATATTAGAATTAAACGATATAAAAATGAATAGGCATTTAAAAAGAAATCGCATAAGCTAAGGGAATGAAACAAATGAGTGTTTCCTAGCAACGTGTTCTAAGCTCACTTTCACTTGCGTTTGTTTCAGTTGCCTGTCGCAATTATACACACACCCATTAAGGCAGAACGAAAATACACAGAATGTGTGTGGTGGCAGACCTGTGGATGCGGAAAATTAGTTGCGTCTTTTGCAGCAGGCGAGACAACTTTACAGATGTTTGTAACACTGATAAAACCCGTAAGTTACATGCATGCTACACCAACTTTTAGCAATCAATGGCCACAGAAATAAAAGTAACTTTATCGGACCGAGACAGACCAGGAGTGATAAACATAATCGTAAATTTGAAAGGACCAATAAACCTTGCCTTGCAATATTTATGTAACTCTTGTCTTTATTCCCTGAGTGCAGTTAAAGTGAACTTTTGGGATCAGGACAATGTTTTATGTTTGCTGGCGTCCTCAAAAAAAAAAAAAAAAAAAAAAAACAGTGCAATCTCTTAAAGCTATAAAGCGTGGCAATAAGACATGGGTTCGGTACCGATGTCCGAGAAAATTGTAACACCTATTAGATGTATGGAGACGTACAGATCGAGACACGCCTTTGGGAGGTTTAGGAGCGAAAAGAGGGGGAGACGGTTTGCCTAGCACAGTAGTTTTAATATTCAGTAGCATAATGTCTGAGCAAGAGGTGCACTCATCGATTGCATAATGCATTAAGAATGACTCTAAACGTTTTGAGACTGGATACGACAAAAGTTTAAAAAAATATATTTAATCATTGTATCTTTTCAAAGTACAGGGTGTACACAAATGATTAGAACGGTTTTAAACATATATTTTTTTTTTCTGAGGTATACAATACAATTTTGAATCATAACTTAAATTCAAGAAAAACTGTGGAAGTTACCATAACACAAATTACAAGTATTCAATATGGGATCCATTTGTGACACTATTTACATCCAGCCGGTAGTTCATTTCTTGTCACACAGATGTTAGCATATCTGAACCAACTGCTGCAATAATCCTCCGTCTCAACTCAGGTAGGTCTGCAGGTAGCCATGGCATGTACCTTACGTGAAAAACTCACAGGTGTCAGATCTGGGGACCTCGGAGACCAACGATGAAAAGCCAAGGCGTCCGGACCATGACAACCAATCCAACGATGGAGACATTTTGCCTTTAGCAATTGCAGACGATATGATCTCTGTTGGAAATGTTTTCTTAACACCTTCCACACTGTCACTGTTGGAATTGTTAGTTCAAGAGTCGCCTGCCCCTCAGATTTTTTTAGAACTGCGCGTGAAAAATGTTCCGGCTTTCTACACATTCTCATCTGACACACGCGGTCGTCTTTCCTTTGGATCTGATTGTACGTATGTTGTTACCAGAAGGGACGTTAAGACCATATCTTCGCCTGTACGCCCTCCGGACTGGATTATGTTTCGCGATTTCCAAGACATAAAAAGATTTTTGCACGCGAGTTGTCTTATTGTGTTTACTCCGTTACCATGGCTACAAAACAAAGTCTGCGCATGTAGAATTAAACTTCCACAGTTATTCTTTAATTAAAGTTATGATTAAAAATTATATTGTATACCTCCGAGAAAAAAAAAATATATGTTTAAAACCGCTATGAGCATTTGTGTGCATGCTGTATATGTCAATTGCATTCTTTTCATCCGATCAAACCATTTGGTAAATGTGTACGCCATACTTCTTTGGATAGGGTGCTACGAATTTTTTATTTTATTTTCCGGCTAGAAAGAAATCACATGTAGCCGACCTGTACTGTAAGGTAGAGGGGACAAATATTTGACTCCTGGCTCCTGCAGAAATTGGGTTGTTCCTAGTGCACAGTGGGCAGTGGCATTGTCGTGGTGCGACAAGTTTCTGCGTGGACCATTCTTCGTTTATAGTCCATTGAAGACTTGAGGCAGGCATTTTGCGATGCACCATCTGGTAGAAGAAAGCACAAATCATCCTGCCAGCACTTTTGTTGGGAGATCCTCTCCTGGAAAGACCCAGACCGATGATAGTAAATTAGTTTCTGGATTATTTTGACATATCCAGTTTTCGCCACCTGTTAGGATGTTAAATATATATTTTCGTATTCCTCCGTCAAATCTTTTATATCTTTCCAAAGCACGCGTGTTTTTTTCTGCTCATTTGTGAGGTGGTGGTTGGGAATTCGTTGACTGCAAAGCTTCCTGACGTGAAATTTTCTTTGAGGATTGTTTTCATTGCTGGCAATTCAATATTTAGTGATTCTTGATCTAATAACAGGTTAAACGATGATCAGAATCCGTTACTCTCCTAAAATCTTGGAGTCGGGGCTTGCTGAGAGAGGTTTGAATTAGGGAACCTATATTTAAGAAATGTAAAAAGATATTGTTAAAAAATAAACGTATAAGTAAACAAAAAGTCTACCATGTAGGGGGTGCGTAAACTAAGCGAATTCCTCAGCAAGTAGAGTAACCTTAAAAATAGAATATAAAATCCAAATTGTGGCGTTATTAATTAATGAAATGAAATAATTTATGACACTACTGTGTGGTATTAGGGGAACAAAATTAGAATACTTGCAATCTATAAGTATCACAAAAGAGAAACTACAGTTTTAGAATTATATTATCATTATAAGTGAAATTTAACCACTAGAATTAATGGTATATAAATTAAATATATGACAACTTATAGACAAATCTATAGTGTGTACGTATTTTTAAACATTTTTAAATGTAGTCATGTTTATCAACTAAGCCCTTGATATCATCTTTACATTCACTAAAATAGAGAGAAACAACAGAAAGTTTCGAGTTACTGTGTATTTAAGATGATGTTCATATGTTTCAATAAAACAAAAACATCTCACTATTTAAAAACAATTGCAATATACTAAGTAAATAAAAACAATCGAAAGTTACATCGATTTTCAGTGGCTTTGAAATTTAATTTAAATGTTATTAACATGTAACGTAAACGTTTTCTGAAGGTTATTACAGAGCGCTCTTACATACAAATATAATTCTCACACACATATTAGATTAATATTTCACATTTACTGTCTTCACGACGATATTTTTGTTAAATATAAAACACATGCAATATTATAAATATAATTTATATGCTGATAATTTGTATTTTATTTTGAAACAATATAGAGAAAATTAAACGCTAGAGAACTTTTTAAATTTCGGTTTTTAGATATATCCATACCCTAATTGTTCAATATTCATAATTTTCGGAAACTATTTTTTATATTTTATTTAAATAATATATACCGAATTCTGTTTGCGAAAACCAAAATTGGTGCCGATGGAGCGAGTTTTAAATTTTGGGTTTCAGGTAAACCCTATCTGCCTTCATTAATTTTCGGAATATATTTTTATTAATTTATTTTAATGGAATATACCGAGTTTCGTTGAGAAAAACAAAAATTGCAACCGCTTAAGCGATTTTTATTCTTATTTTCTTTTTATATTTTCCACCACTCATAACCACCACTCTTAGTGCACCAATTTTTCTGGTTACGAACTCGACAAATTACGACCGCTAGAGCGTGAACAAATATATGTGTATATATTGTATGTTTAAACATTTTTATTGTCATTTTCGCTGCCTGGTAGGTAGAATCGATGCAGATTTGAAGAATGTCTCAAAACTTTTTCATGCGTACAGCCGCGACCCTTCGGAATTCCCTAAAAGTGAGAATGTTTTACGAAATGGCGGTCTTATTTATCAATATGTACTTGCAACAAGTCACATAAGCTCAGTACATAATGCTGTTTACCTCAAGTTGCTCTTTGAGCGAATGAAGTATAGTTAACGCTAGCAAATAATTTGAGCTCTATGCCAAATGACAAAAAAGTCGCAAAGATGTCACAGCGCATAGAAAGGCTTTAAAAATGTAGCAGCTAATAAGGATAAGTGCTTGTATGTGTGTCTGTCAAATCACGGATATGGAAGACAGCAGTATTTATTGCCATGGAAACACAAGCATCACAGAGATCATACGGTGTGTTATAAAGCGCAGTGGTTTCCTAGCAATATACACGCTGTAACAAATGAAAGTCGCTGCTACTAGATTTGTGCTCGTTCATTAAACACTTTGTGTGCCTTGACAACGTCTGTTTTTTTTTCAAAGATATTATGAAATCATTGATTATTAGGCAATTTACAAAGAATTAGTTTGACATATTTGTGAAATGAAAATTAAACATGAGTTACAAAATTGCTTAAATAAAAAATCAATTCCGCACGTTCCTAGAGTTAAACTCGTACTGACCTCTCCTCCGGCTCTCCGGACGGCTTTTCAGCTAGGGAACGAGGACTCGGAGTGCTCCGCGAAGGGGAAATCGCTCAATATAAGGTAATCTGTTATTTCTAATAGCTTTAAACAATTTATGAAATAATTCTACCCAATGTTTGGCAGTTTCTGACATACTGTGGAAATACATTCCTGAGACAGGCAGTAGTTAAGGTGAAAGATGAACAAAGAGATGCTCTTGCATATTTCCACGTTCAATCCATGCTGATCATTTAGAGAAATACATCGTTTTAAGTCGATTTAAATTTTATGATGGTATTTGCTCGACTAGTATTTCTCCGCCTACAAGCAGCGCATTAGCGATGCTGAGTGTGTTGAGCAGAGGACGGCTGTGTGGCTGAAACTTTCAGTCTTCATGTATTTTATTTTTTGGAAGGCTGAACTTATTAATGATTGAATATGAAGATCTATTGACTTTCTACTGTGCGATCAGCAATGCTTTCCTCCGCGGTGCGGGCTAAGGGTGAGCCGCACCTTGAAGGGTGTAGCAAGTCTGCTTGCTTACTTGTTTGCCTTACTGGCTGTCGCAGTCATAGCGCAGCTGTTTCCAGGCGTGTTTCTTATTTCGACAGTATACATAAAGTGTATTATATCTCGTGTGTTTACAACGTCACACCATGTCTTTATGTACCATTAATATATGTTAACTCAGTGATGAAATAATCATTTTAGCATACATTTGATTCTGTTACTTATATGAATATCACACTAACACCCTGTTTCAGAGAATTAATCGACAGGGAGCGTGATCAGGCGCATTTTTTCAACAAGACTCTGCTACTGCTCACACTGTGAATAATTCTATGAAAGCAATTCACCTGTTTCCACAAGACAGAATTATAAGTAGGGATTTGTATTCCCTCAGTCCTCCGATTTAACATCCTGCGATTATTATCTCTGAGCTATATTAAAAATGTCATGTACAAGACGCACCCGCACGCCGTACAAGAACTCAAGGATAATATTCATCAGGAAATTGTCCGGATATCTCAAAATGAACTACAGCGAGTGATGAATTATTTCCCAAAGAGATGCCAAAATGTGTGGAGAATGAAGGCGGGCAGTTTCAACACCTCATTTGATAATTTTATAAGTAATGAGCATCTTAAATTGGTTTGTTTTACTGTTTTACCCTCCCGCTAATCACTGAGACCCGGATGGCCAACTAACCTTTTTGGGTACCTCTCCGTCATTTACCATTTATGACAACTGAGGAAAATCTGTAAAAAAAAAAAAAGTCAGTTAGAAAGAACGGTCCTGGCGGGAATCGAACACCAGACCTCCCGCTCATGAGTCCGCGCCTTGACGAACTCTTGTCACCCGTGGCGGTACCAGCTAACCTGCTAACGAGCGGTGCCTCGCTCATGGGCAAAATACTCAGGGAAAAACAAAAGTAATCGCGGGGTACATGCAAGATCAATAGAAAATTGACATTCAAGGTATCCTCTGATTTAACATATTCAGAGATATAAAAGGAACCCCGATTTGTGTTCGAATACACACATTTGACAAACTGTGATGCTAGGAATCGAATTGTATACTTAAAAATATGCTGAAGGTTTTAAAACTTAATTTTCTTTCATTTTATTAAAAAACAAGTCAGCGAGAACTTTTTTTTTTTTTTTTTCCTACGCAAAATATTTATAATGCTCTTTCATGAAGAAAGAAATATAGACAGAAGAAAATTTGCCCCTTGAGGCACATTTCTTACTACAACCTCGAAGACTCTCCGTCTCACAGCCGTAAAAGGCTGAAATCTCACATCCACACGCCGATGCTTTTTTTCATTTCTTCGGAATGAAAGGAAGTACGCAAAAAGAGGAAGAATGGGGCTGGAAAGAAGCAATGAATTCAGCCACTCTTCTGGACCGTTGGCAAAGTAATTTATTGCTTGCAGTTTAACCCTGGCTAAGATTAAAGCAGGCTTTGTCCACACGCGTTACTCACTTGTTTATACATAAATGATATGCGATTGCTCTTCTTTTGTTTTTGCGTAAACAGATGTTTGAGGTGTGTTTTAAAATTAAATGTATTTCGTTTTGGATAAGCATATTTGAATGTTAAATTTTAAACTATTATTATTATTATTATTATTATTATTATTATTATTTTACAAATTTGTAATGAATTTTGGAAAAAAAAATATAGTCTCTTAGGATGTAGTGACAAAACTAAGTGAATTCCTCAGGAAATTGAATAACACTACAAATAATTGTAAAATCCAAATTACGCCTTATTAATTAATGAAATGAAATAAGTTATGGCATTACTATGTGGTATTAGGTAAACAAAATTGGAACTCTTGTAATCTTTATTTATTACAAAAAAAAAGAAAGGGAATATTTAAAATATTATTATTATTATTATTATTATTATTATTATTATTATTAAACAAAACCACAAAAATTAATGGTACACTCTTAATTTAATGAAATATATAACTACTGATAGACAAAGCTACATGGGTATTTTAAAACATTTTTAAATCTAGCCATCTTTGTGAGCTGAGCCTTTAATATCATCTTTACATTCAGAGAGAAATAACAGAAAGTTTCGAGTTACATTGTGTATTTAAGATGATGTTCATATGTTTCAATAAAAAAAACATGTTACTATTTAAAAACAATTGCAATGTGCTAAGTAAATAAAAACAATCGAAAGTTACATCGATTTTCAGTGGCTTTGAAATTTAATTTAAATGTTATTAACATGTAACGTAAACGTTTTCTGAAGGTTATTACACAGCGCTCTTACATACAAATATAATTCTCACATATATTAGATTAATATTTCACATTTGCTATCTTCACGACGATACTTGTGTTAAATATAAAACATATGTATCGTTATAAATACACTTTTATGCTGAATTAATTTGTCATTTTATTTTAAAACAATAGAGAGAAAATTAAATGCTAGAGCATATATTTCGATTTTTATGTATACCCCTACTTCTAATGGTCCAATTGCCTTGATTTTCGGAAACTATTTTTATTAATTTATTTTAATGGTATACCGAGTTTAATTGAAAAAAAAAAAACTTCGGCCGCTAGAATGACTTTAAAAGTTTCGATTTAGGTTGACCCCCACCTCTAATTATCCAATTTTGCTGGTTAACGATCTCGATAAATCGTTTTTATTTGATCGTTATATGCCGAGTTTCTCGAGAAAAAATAAAAAATTGCGGCCGCTAGAGTGTTAAGAGATACACCATTATTATTTTTTGGTGCCTGGTAGGTATCGATGGAGATTTGAAGAAAATTTTGAAAAATCTTTTCATGGGTACCACCGCAATAGCTACATTATTTCGGAATTCCCTAAAAAATAATGTGTGATTTAATTTCAATTGAAACAGAAAATTAGGCTATCGATAGGTGTTTCATTTGTTTACTATGTACAAGCTATTTCCGTCAAGTATTGCAGACGTAATGAAATATCAGTTCGTAAGAGATTTGTTGCAGAATGTTAGAATGTTCAAATAGAAATTGTAATTTTTCATTAACGTGTACAAATATATTGTTAGTAAAGCAAGCTTCAAATGAAATCGATTTGTTATAAAAAGATATTTGAAAATAAATATAACAAAACTATACACAAATAAGAAATAACACATGTATACAGTGATTTTGCAGTTCTAGATTTTGAAGTCAGTTTATAATAATTTACATGTGGTGATTCTAAATGTGAAGGTCATTTAGCTATATCGTATATTATTTTTTTAGAGCTTTATATCCCAAATTTATAATTATGATGTGTCATAAATGAATATAAATTATTAATCCGTTATAACCATTGCATCTAGTGAAAAAAAAAAAACTAGCTGAGCTGTTTTCAGACAGTTGGCAGCAATTTCATCCTGTTCATGCCATCTTGTATTGCTATTTCAGTTAAATTTAACGTTACATTATTTTGTTAACACAATGAATAATATACACATAATACTGTTGTCACTTTTGGATGCTGCCTGGGAGAGATGCGCTAGTTGAGACACGTTCAGTTCCGTCTACAACAAAACGGAGGTGAAACGCAATGAACAATTTACTGCTCTAAATTCCTCTTTCGTCTCAACAAATTTTCAGCTGAGACCAATGCAATGTTAAGGAGGTCTATGGAGTGAGGAACCAGATTGCATATTGGGGGATGGGATTTGGGCTGTATGGGTGCTGCGATAACTAATTTATGCCCACTGATTCCAGGTTTCGCCACGGCTACTGCACCCCCCCCCCCACTCTTCTTCGATGAAACTCTCTCGATGGCGTTTTGGCGGCTATGTGCCAGTCAGGCCTGAGTGAACGGGACTCCGAAGGTGGCGACAAATAGCGCTTTGTTATTTACTTGTTGATATATCAACATGAATATTCGGGCGAACTCATCACGTCTAACGTAGAACCACAGACAAGGAAATCTTGGCAAACACCAAGTTTATTACGTTAACCACATGGTGCCCAGCGTGAAGAGATTGTTAATTCAACAAAATTCTTAATGATGTATCAGCTATTAACGTTGTAACTGGCACTCAAGTTTCCTTGTCGCAGGAACTGGTACTTGGTACTTAGGCGGCTCTTCCGCTGATCTACTGGCCACGGCAGCCACGCGTATGTGGGTCTGAAAAATTCTGAAACGTCCTTCCTTTTGAGCAAAATCTATTCCTTTCATACACAACACAAAATGACGCTATCCATTGGCAGCGGCGCGAAATACTCCCGCCAATTCTGTATTAGCGTGTCTCATGGGTGAGTGCTTACCTCATTGAATTTCATTTCTATTCGTTGGAAAAATTTTGGTCAAGCCAAGTGCTTCGCTATTCGTCAATAAGATGAACTGTCAACGACTCTTTTACTCGGACACCTGCAACTTTGTCACTTAACAGATCGGCTTCTGCCCTGAGGCGGGGGGCATTTTCAATCCTAGCTGCATACCAGAAAGACGAGAGTTTTTCTTTACCTTGTTACATTTCTACACGTTATTTCTTAAATATCACAAAAATTACACTGTATGAACGCATTTAAACACGATACAATATTAATTCTACAAATACGAGTTATGTCATTAAAATTTCTCCACTGAAAGAAAATGCACAACATACTTGCACATAATTCTAAAATTACAAATATTGATTATTTCAATTACTCTGTAATTGATGGGGAGCCAGAGACAGCTTCAAGTGTTTGTTATTCCATAGCTTGATAATCGTTTGAAATGTTTAAGGAAGGGAGGCAATTAATTTCAAAGGAAAGTGGACATAACGCTGCACTTTGTGCTCTAATGAAAGAAAACACTAACACAGTTGTTTCATTGTGAGGATCGTTGATTAATAATAAGAACACTTTCAGTATTCAATGAGAAACCATGGAGTAGCGCAAACCGCACCCAAAAATCCGATCAATTCTTTTGATGAACTTCAAGAAAAGTAATATCATCGTAAATTCAGAGTATTACGATTCAATCCTGCACAAATGGCTATTGTTGTAATGGCTACAGAGAAGACCAGATCAGACATCCGCCATACAGCCTCCTCATAGCACTCAACTGATTAGTATCTCTGTTCTAACTGAAGAAATATCTATGGGTAAGAAGTTCAATTGTCATAATTGAACATTTTTAGATAAAAATTCTGAAATTGTAAAATAAAAAATACGAAAAGTGTATTGAAAAGAATAGGGTTATTTTGAAAATTGCAAAGGATGTTTGAAAAAGTTTTACAATGGAAGTGGTTTATAAACACAGTGCAATGTATGGTCATATCCATTTGTAGAGCGATGGACTGAGATCATGTCGCGAAAGGACAGTGCCCGTTTGTTCTCAAGTAGAGAAAGATGTGGACAAGATGGAAGGCATCTATGATAGACAAAGACTGCATGGTTTTTGTGAAAGGAAATTTATGTATGTAGTCAAGAAACTTCTGTACAGAAGAACGTTTACAACTGGGTCAATGGGTTAGCTGGCGGCAGGGAATCTTCACACAACATCTCAATCTCCCAGGATCTTTGTCTGAATTGACATGGCTGATAGGCGCATAACCCTGGACACCATTACTCACGGCCGACAATCTGAAACAGGCACTTAAGGACAAAAGGGTTGATGACAACTGGAAATGAAGATCTGGAGTTTTTGGAGAAGCTGATGACGGTCGTGATGTCACCAGAGAAGAAAGTCCAATCCATGTAATGGAAAAAAACCTGTCCAAGAAATTTCGCATTCCATCGTTTGCGGGCAAGGAAATGATCATTGTATTTTGGAACACTGATATTGGACTGACTTACTCAAGGAACGACACAGGATTCAGCAACGACGAAAGGGGAAATTGTCGACAGGATATGACAATGCTCGGGCCCCACACAGCAACATTACGATCGCAAAGTTAGCACCGTGGGGACTCATTGTTACCAAATTCATCGGATCGTCTCATAATGCCCAATTCAACAGCAGGTACTCTCTATGAAGTAAAAAATTCGGCAACAACGAGGAAATTCAGACAGCTGTCCAAGAATGGTGGCATTGTACTCATAAACAATGGTTTCGCTACTTCATAATGTTATCAGGAAGACAGTAATGGTTCACTGATGATGGTGGGGATTCAAGTGTATTGAACCATGTTAGTAATAAATAAGTTGCTATTGTAAATACTTTAGGAACGGCTATCGTAACAGAGTGAATTTGTTTCTCTCAGACATTAACATTTCCTCGCTAGCGGTTACTTGTCATTAGCGCAGCGCTGCTTGACCGCTGCTGACTCAACAGATTTTATTGGAATTTGATCCGTGTAGTGAGTCTCGAAAAGAAAGCGCACGAAAGGCGGAGTTTTTGCAGCAAATTTGTAATGCATGATCGACCACTAGGGAAAACATTAGCACTGTATCATGCAGGTGGAAGTGGTGAAAACATCAAAGCACTTACCTTTGAGCTGAACCGCCTCATCTCGAGAGCGTCTTTCAGAATTCTTGACTTCACTTGTACTCACCTGAAACAAATCAGAAAACATTAAAATGATCTATAGCCGCAATTAATATGACTCATAATTACATGATCAATGTATAATTTGACTTTTGTTTTGAGCCAAGAGCGTTTAGAGACTCTATGTCGTTGGGGAGCCTTATGTATGACACAAGGGAAGGGAATTTTTCTGAGACTCTGGGGAATGAATTCTAGATGCTGTATAGTTTTCTCCAGAATTGTTTCATTATTTATTGTTTATTAATAAGAGAGTAGTGAAGGAAAATACTTAATTTATAATAGACTCCCGTCTACTTTTGAACTAAAACCGGAAGAAGAAAAAAAAGGGGGAGAGTAGAAGGTTTTTACTCTATAAAAGGTAAAAATGAAAAATTATGCACTTTGCAAGAGGAACTTGGACGGGTGTAGAAGAAGGAGAAGAGAAACGAAAGAGATAAATAACAGACAGGGGGTAGAAGAAAATAGAAAGGAGAACAGCGATGAAGAAGGAGAAGAGGAAGAAGAGGAAGAAGAAGAAATGGGGTAGGGAAGAAGATTTAAATAAAATTAAAAAAAAATCAAAAGTACTACAGCAGGTATATAATAGTAAATGAACTTAAAAAGTATATTTATGTAGTTACAAACATTGATTTTGCGTCAATTTATGTAAATACAATAATCCACTTTTAATGGCGCCATATAAAACCGAAGCTACTGACAGTAGTACCACGCCAACCACTTGAATATCGTCGGAGCTAAATGTAATGGCAATTAAAGTAATATATTAACAATTTAATTTTTTTTTTATTTTGGTAGCTACAAACTATAAAACAAGTAGCTAAACCAGTAAATGTAACATCTAAAAAAACAAAAGATATTTAGCAAGCTGGCAATGATAGCGGGGAAGCCAATGAACGACATACATTTCTCTCGGCCCCTAGTAGATACTTTCCACTGCCAGGTATGCTGTATTTGCTATCTCGGAGCTTAAAACAAGCGCCTACCGTTGTCATGGCAGCCGTCAAATTCATTCTGATGGATTGAGCTGCACCACAGGATACAGTCAAAGCAGCAATCAATTCGTATATCAGCATTCAGAATTAAAAAGAGAAAAATCATGAAATTAAAAATTATGTACTGCATATACTGAATAAAAATACAAAAAGTCGGCCCTAGTTCATTTTTTGTGTCCATAGTTGATGTACAGCATGCGGCAAAACAAACGACACTGAAATTATCGATCATTTACTATGGAAGTTTCCATAGCAACGAGGTATTTATTTATTGAATATAATAGTTTGACATATTGTGAATTCAGTTTTGTGTTCATTTCTGCAATAATGATTTTCACGACAGATGTTTATCTTGGACAATTGTTTCTGGTCATTTGAGGTAGAACGTTAGAATGGAACCGTTTGCTTCACATTAAAGAACAGTACTAGGAGATATTTAATAAGGAAATACCAAATAACAAAACGTGTTAGCTGTCGTTGACAACTTCCGTCGTACGGGATCAGTCAGATCGCTCAAGAACCGTCACCACAAACAGAATGAGGGACTACTTCTCCAACAGGCGTCAGAGTCGCCAAAGTGTTGTCTACAACGAACATCACTGAAACTTTGTTTGAGCGATAGGTCTGTTTAAAGAACTGGCTGGATTTGCATACCGGATCAAGTTTGCTCAGCGTCTAACAGGAAGAGATCAGCGAGCCCGAGTGTTGTCTATGACGTGTCAGGACCCAGTTTTGGGCGTTTAACTACCTGATGACTTACATAGAAACTACTGCACAGGGCACGGATAATTTGGTGAGCCGTGTCCCGTCATGGGATATTGGACCCTTATTTCTTCGAGGATGCTGCACAGAATCCGCAAACGGTAAGCTGGGATTGTTATAAACACCCCAATCGTGCGGGATTTGCCCCTTTTTTGTCTCTTCTGAAATTTACCCCCTCAACGATGGAGCCCACACCCTGAGGGAGTCACTGGCCCTTTTGCAATTACACTTGGAGATCGCCTAACTCCATTCCCGTAACCTGCCTGCGCCCTGGATGTCACAGTACCTGATAGGTACGGGACATGTTGAAATAATACTACCACGGGTGGCCGAGGTTATTAAGGCACGGATTCGTGAGTGACAGGTCTGGGTTCAAATCCCACCAGGACCGTCCTACCTGACTGAGGTTTTTTCCTGGTTTTCCTTAGTCCTCATAACTGGCAAATGCCGAGGAGGTACCCCTTCCTAAGAAATCCTTTCCCAATATATTTCATGTCATGTACCATCAGTGTTTATCGCCTGTGGTGCCTCAGTAGTAAAAACGGACGTTAATCACAATTAAAAAAAATGTACACATTTTGAACGCTTCTGTACCAACGCCATTAAGTAACATTTCAGTGTCGTTTGTTTTACCGCAGACTGTACTTTAATTAAACAAACCGCGCAAGATGGTAGTACACCTAGAAGGTTGAGAAATAATCAAAGTAAGTGAACACTACCTGTTTTACTGGAAGGTTCCACGACACCGCACAGAAGTCGTTCCTGTCTTCCCCTATGTCGGAAGATGCACATACGAAATACGTTGGGAGTTTTGAAAAGGATGGAGCCTTGTAGGCAGACAAAAAATGTAGAAGCAGGGAAAACTTGGCATGACCCTTTCTGTTTCACTTATTCTGTTCCATCCCAGCCTTTATTTATCGTTCCCATTCCATTTCTTCGCTATATATATTAGTAAAGAACGTAATTTGGAAAATGGACATATCAACAGAGCAGTAGCGGCAGCGAACTGAAGTGAGCGGGGCAAAATCGGGTCGACTGCTTAGGAGCAAAGTAAAAGGAAAGGAATTGGAAATAATACGAAGGATATAGAGACGATGAAGCGTTAGACAAGAACAGAGCAGAAGAGAAGCTCCTCCCCTGCGAAACAGAAGAGCAAAAAGGGGCAAAACTAGAAGGCAGGAGAGGGGAGATGGATAAAAAAAAAAAAAAAAAGACCTCTACTTTGCTGTCACGCGTGGGGGCTTTTTTTTAAAAGTGAATATATCGCACACGGTCTTATTTCCACTGCAGCAGACGCACACTAGCGGCATCTAGATAGACACGGTGTATGATGAAAAACATCTGCAGGTTTTTATAACCGTCAAATGGGGCACTTGGTGACTTTACGACAAGCAAATTTAGAAGAAAGTAACTGACATCCGAACTCTAAGATTGTTTTCTTTGTTATTTCTAATTATTACCATAAGGTTTGGAGACATAATCCTTTTTGTCCTCATTAACTACTCATTTTCACATCTTTTTCTTCCGAGGTATCTACTCTTGGTTCATATTAAGTTATTATTGTTATAAATGTTAACTCTCCCATTTCCAAATACGGAGTATGCAGTTTTTCTTATTTTCTTGAATCTTCTTCATAACGTAGAATATTTTCGGCCTATCAAAGTCGGTAACCATAGTGGTTACCATACGTGCCTCCTAAATCCAAGATCGATCCCGGCCAGAACGATGGATTTTTTCGGGATTAAAAATCCTAAGTATGGCTTTCTTTGGAAGGGAAGTAAAGCCTTGGGTCCCGTGTCGTACATTTACAGCACGATAAAGAACCTCAAGTCTAAAAGAAGAGGCCTCTAAGCAAAATTTGTCGGCCGTTTCACTCCCTGAATTAAATGGGACGCTGATGATCTCAGGTTGTTGAAGAGCGTCCGTAAATAAAACAAATCAAGCGACCTTCCAATGATAAAACAAAAACTTTTATCGCCGCAGTTTTAATTGATTTTTATGCCCATATTAGCGAATTCTGAATGATTTAGGTATTACGGTTGTACCGATTTTTGAAACACTTCTTCAAAATTTTACTAGGCACAAAAATGACAATGAAAAATATTATATACATATCGCAATTTCTTTTGCCATCGAATATCGTAATATGCTATTTAAATAAAATACGAAATTCGGCGAAACCAATCTATTGTGAGTAGGGGTTTAGCTAAAAACCAAAATGTAAAAATTGCACTAGTGACACCAATATTTGTTTTTTTTTTTTGCAACTAAAATATTTGCATATATCCTTTAAATAAAAAAAAATAATTTCTAAAAATTAGGCAAATCATGCCATTAGGAGTAGGGGTATAGCTGAAAAAACAACATTTATAGAGTGAGGGTTAACTTAAAGTGAAAATTTAAGCCGCAAGTTTTGTTTTCTCTCAACAAAGCATAGTGTGTGTCATTGATATAAAATAAATAAACCTGTTTCTGAAAATCAGCGAAATGGGACAATTAGATGTGGAGTTTTTCGGAAACTCAGAATTAAAAATTCACTCTAACGGCCGCAATTTTTTCCCTCGACGAAATTCGGTATATGCCATTGAAATAAAACATTAAAAATATTTTCTGAAAAAAATAAGCGAAATCAGATTATTAGGAGTGGGAGTTTAACTAAAAACCAAAATTTAAAAATCGCTGTAGCGCCAGCAATATTTATTTTTTACAACGAAACTCGGTACATACCATTTAAATAAAATAAGGAAAATAATGTTGCGAAATCGGACCATTCGGAGTAGGAAAACCGAAATTTAAGTATCTTTTATTTTTCTCTCAATTGTTAAAAAAATAAATAAATAACAAATTAACTCATAATTGAAACCATGATTATGTTTTATTTTTGACAGAAGCATTTTCATGAAGACTGTGAAATATTATTCTATTACTGCCATGTTCATCGTATACCTTAGCGGTATCAAAGAAACCGGCAAACTTTTGATACGACCATTACTCGATATCCCAACATTAACACTGATAAACTCTTCCGCAGGTACGTTTGTCTGCTGTTAATCATAAACTACTATTGGCTGAAGCTAAAATATGTGCGGTAAGACAGAATTTCTACCAAAGACGTGACAACTAATTTCACTGGCTTGGCCCGTCTTCTACAAGTGTTTTGTATTGTGAGCTTCTGGTATTAGACATACGAGTAACTGCTTTCTCCCAATTTCTGTAAACTGAATATGTAACTTCTCTGTTCTAGGAACGTTAACAAATTCAATTTGTTGGGGTGTCAATTACATGAACTGAGTCTTCCGGGCTGTAAGGCCGTCGTCTATTGGGGTTCTCTTTCATCCTCACAGACGTTTCGTCCACCACTGTGGTGAACATCTTCAGTGGGTGGTTGCCGTAATCTTTTTGGAGACGAGGCAAGGATTGATAGCAGTATGTACGGTAGCGGTGCTAAAGCAACTGAGCTCTGATTGGTTCCCTTGGTTAAGAGAGGTGGATCTAATCTGGAGCTGATGGGTGTTTCCAGTGGGCTGTTTGTTGCTGATTGGTTCGCGTGGTTTCTTTGTCTTCGTATACCATTTTGAGTGCAGTTTTAGAGTTTCTTCGTTTCTTTTAAAGTTGTTTCTATGCTTGTAAATTTCAATTACCTCCCGATAATGAAGTGTTGAGGCTAATATGTCGGTAGAGGGTAGGTCCATAAGTTTCCGGCATAACCATTTTCTAGGTATAAAGACATAAACTATATTTCACTTTTTAATATAGTCATCCTTTATTGCAATACACTTCTCACATCTTTGAATTAATATTTAAATCACCCATTCCCCAAAAATAGTCAGAAGTCTTATCAGCAAAATGGACATAAACAGCATCCATCACTTCTACGTCACGCTTAAATTTCCTTTTTCGAAGATCCTTCTTGAGTTTTGAGAAGAGGAAATAGTTACTGGGAGCTAGATCTGGGCTGTAGGGTGGATAGTCCATCTCCTTGATGTCACTTTTCTTCACAGCTTTCTTTGCAACAAGAGCTGTGTGCACAGGCGCATTGTCGGCAAGAAGGCGCACACCACCACTCAGCTTCCCTCGCCTTTTCTCTTTGATGAAAGCTTGTAGTCTGTACAGTAGGCCAGCATAGTACTCCGCATTTACTGTGGTTTTCCTCTGCTTGAAGCCAAAGAGGAGTATTCCTTCCCAAAAGTTTGTGGTCATGACCTTCTCGGTTAATTGAGTGACCTTGGCCTTCGGAAAAGGTGCTTCGCCAGGTTTACGCCAGTCCATTGATTCTCTTTTGGACAAGGGATCATAGTAGAGGATCATAGTTACATCTCCTGTAACAATGGTTTGCAGAACTTCTCTCTCGTATCCACGGCAGAGCTCCAACAATGCCTGACAACAGATAACTTGTTGCTGTTTTTGGACTGAGGAAAGAAGTCTAGGCACTAACCTTATTCATGTTTAAATGTTCATGAATAATTCGAAGGAATGTTGTTTTAGAAAGGTCCAACCTTGCTGCTATTTCTGCAACTTTGAGCCGCCGGCCGGTCTTCCATAATTTCTCCTGCCACAAGAGCGATGTTTTCAGGAGTGAGCACCTTCAAGGGGTGACCTGCACGCTCTTCGTCTTCAATGCTTTCTCGACCCATTCGAAAAAGTTCGACTTATTCTTTTACGGTAGAATAGGAGGGAGATACTTCCCCATATACACCGTCCAATCGCTGTTTAATTTCATTTGGAGTAAGTCCTTATTTTGTAAAGAACTTAATAACAGCTCAACACTCCATTTTGAACATGTCACAATCTTCTACACATAGCTTTCTTTATGCAGATATATCCGAACAACTGAACATAATGGAGCGGAGTTACAAATACAATTATTTACTTAACAGATAAGGTATGACACCAGATAAGGATTTTGTGAAGGCAATAATCCTTAACGGCGAGACCAGAAACATGGATTTACCCTCGTATATCCATGTAGTAGGAACCCGATATTATTTTCAAAACTACTCATGAGGATGTAAGGCTGCACCTAATAAAACTGAAACCCCCCACTCCTGTAACAACGATTTATCAGTATGTCATCACAGATATAACCTCCATGCAAAAGTTTAGTATCTGCTGTTCCTAAGTGTTTTAGAGTTCCAAATGTGAAATGCTTCTGCATAAAGGTTTTCTGCAGTCCATCTCTGGATCGACATGGAGAGGGGATAGTAAAAGAGAAGCTGGCTCTCTCACACAAACACACATTCGGGCGACGTGTGGTTACAGCCCGTCTACTTTTGCTGGCATGTGCATGAAACAAAACAAGACTCATATCGGCCACTAAGGAGGCCTTGTCATACTCAAAACACGCTTCCGTATTCATTGAAGCTTAAATGCCCTCACATGACTTATTGGGGAGAGCGGGAGAGCAGATTCCACATTAAATAGCAGTAAAACCTCATTTAAACGTCCTTCTGAACACCGTAGTTTACATTACGTTTTGATATCTTGGTTGCGAGAACGATGTGATATTTGCTTATGAAATAATGTGCTTAATACCCAGGTATAGGTATATTTGGGTATTATAAGGGCATCAACAAGGAAGTGCACAGTGTAGCACTTGTCCCTAATTATTTAATATTTTGTTACTTATACAAATGTTGTTAAATCGTCTGAAATAAAAAATAAACAAAGGAAAGTATCATATAGGAATATAAAATGCATTATTGTTGGTTCGTAGTGAAGTACGTACATATGCCGATATTATTAAGATTGATTATTGATTGATTGATTATTACCGGGCTGTTTAGTCATGGATAAAAAGAAATCTAGAAACCACAGCTTTCGCTGACTACTGCAGCCAGTATCACCAGTGTCTGGAAAGGCATTTGCGCCTTGATCAGTGAGACAAATCTAAAGAAATCAGAAATGTTACGATGACAATCTCAGAATGTTAAAATACGACAGTTTCTTATAGCTGGAGAGAATTATATTTTTAAACAGTAATTTAGTATAATTCATATTTTCTTGGATATAATTCCTTTAAGTAGAATAAAGAAAAAAATTATAATTTTGTTGAAAATGTATCCTTTAATGAAACTGTGTTGAAATATCAGCTGTTCTTAGAGTAAGCTATATATGATTATATTTTAATGTTAGATTAGTACTAAATTGTTTAGGACTGACCAAAAGAACCTCAGCAAATCAATATACAATCTAGAAATTTTGAATAACCATTTCTTTCAAACAGTCTCCCCCCCCCCCTAATTACCGTGTGTGTCTATTATTTTGTGTTTTGAAAATTAAGGTGAGAAAATTGTGATTTACTTTTATATTTTCAGATTTTTATATAATTTGAATGCTTTAATTCTCCCCCTTATTTTTGTGTGTCTTAAAGTAGAACAATAACATCATGGACAAAATTAGCAACCTTTCACGTCCAAGTAATACCTTAGCTTTGCACTAGACATCACTTGAAGTTGGGTTGATCGATTCTGTCATCTGCAGGTGCTAAGTGTAACTAAATCCAAATGGTTCATTTTGCACTAGAACCCGGAACAGATTTTGGACCTAATTGTTGTTAAGTTTGTTAAATATTAGTGACATCAAGTAAAGTATTTTAAATATGTATATACAGGTTAAACAGGCGAATAAAATCACCGCTACGGGTGGCCAAAGTCGTTAAAGCGCGGACTCGTGAGCGGAAGGTATGAGGTTCGAATCCCGCCAGGACCGTCCTCCCTGAGTGAGGTTTTTTCTGGGTTTTCCGCAGCCTTCATAAATGACAATGACCGGGAGGTACTCTAAACTTAGGGCTGGAACATTTCCTTCCTTAAAATAAAAAATCCTTTCCCAATATATCATTTCATTTCGTGTATCATCAGTATCACCGCCTGTGGTGCCTCTGTAGCAAAAAACGGGCGCTAAACACTATCCCTCCCCAATGAAATCAAATAAAAGGAATAAAGTAAAATAAATTATAAAAAGGAAAGACAAAGCGAGAGGAAACGTCCTTAAACTTAAGGCTGGAGGAAAGAGAGCTAAAAACTTCTCCAGATGACCAACATCCGGTGTCAGTGCCCTAATTGCACGTTATGTTCCAGGTCACGTCTGACAGTTGCCCGGACGTGCGAATTGCGTAGGAGTCATTCATTATTGTCATCCTTAGTGGGCAGAGGACAGCGTCATGGCGCCCTCCAGGCGGCGTCGTCACTTCAGATGGCTTGTGAATAGAAGCCAAGGTTCATTGAGGACAACTGCAGAAAGTTCGAAAGCGAACTGGAGTGTCAACACATGCAACATGAAATAAAAGTTTAGTTCGCGAGCTCTGGTGTCTTGTATCTCTGGGATGGAGCAATCAGTGACAAGTGGCTTGTATCGAAACACAACAGTAATTGCCAATACAAGAAATAAGGCATGAATAACGGCTATGTGGGGTAAAACGGTATTAAAACTACCGCTAATTGCTGCTATAGTAGGGGTGGGGGCGAATCTGTTCATCGGACGAGATTATGAAGAGAATACTAAAACACGGTACAGGTTTCAACACCTCCCTGAGGGTTAGCAGGTTTTGTCAAAAGTCCCGCATCACGTAATAACTTTATACGCTTGTGGTTCAGCGACATAAAACTCGGTGTGGGGCGATGAGAACTTAAAACATATACTACCTATATTTTTCTGCTTCCGGTTTAACCGGAAAGGACTCCAACTTCTGTACAAATTTGTTGTTACTAAATGAAGAAAGGGGAGAAAAAAACCGCCGCACAGGGCAATTCATCAGCAAGTAGAATAATTGTAAAAATAATTCAAATATGGTCTTATAAATCAATGAAATAAAATAAATTATGGCATTACAGTGTGGTATTAGCGGAACAAAATTAGAATTCTTGCAATCTATTAGTATTACAAAAGAGAAACCACATTTTTAAAATTATCACACGTAATTTCACGACAGGGTAATAAATGGTATACTATCAATTAAATGAAATATATGATCATAAGTATGACTTCCTTCGGAAGGGAAGTAAAGCCTTGGGTCCCGTGTCGTACATTTACGGCACGATAAAGAACCTCAAGCGTGAAAGAAGAGACCTCTGAGCAAAATTTGTCGTCCGTTTCACGCCCTAAATAGAATGGGTCGCTGATGAACTGAGATGTTAAAGAGCGTCCTAAAATAAACACTTCAAAAATATATGATCACTGATAGACTTGTAAGGATACTTTTAATCCTTTTTAAATGTAACCATGTTTATGAACTGCTCTCTTGATATCACCTTTACATTCACTAAAATAGAGAGAAACAACAGAAAGTTTCGAGTTACATTGTGTATTTAAGATGATGTTCATATGTTTCAATAAAACAAAAACATGTTACTATTTAAAAACAATTGCAATGTACTAAGTAAATAAAAACAGTCGAAAGTTACATCGATTTTCAGTGGCTTTGAAATTTAATTTAAATGTTATTAACACGTAACGTAAACGTTTTCTGAAGGTTATTACAGAGCGCTCTTACATACAAATATAATTTTCACACATATATTAGATTAATATTTCACATTTAGTATCTTCACGACAATACTTTTGTTAAATATAAAACATATGTATCATTATAAATACATTTTATATGTTGAATGAATTTTCCTTTTATTTTAAAACAATAAAGAGAAAATTAAACGCAAGAGCGCTTTTTAAATATCGGTTTGAAAGCATACCCCGACTCCTAAAGGTCATATTTCCCTAATTTTCAAAAACTATTTTTCATGTTTTATTTAAATGTTACATACCGAATTTATTGTGAAAAACAAATATTAGTGCCGCTTGAACGATTTTAAATTTTGGACCTCAGGTAAACATTTTATATCAAAGGCATATACCGAGTTTCGATTTAAAAAAAAAAATAAAATTTTGCTAGATAGAGCGATTTTTAATTTTGACTTTAATTCCCCAATGGGTTTTCAATATACCCCTATTCCAAACACCTGATTGTTATTACTTTTAGAAACTATTTTTATTCATTTATTTAAATGAAATATACCGTGTTATGTGCAATTAGGTGTAATTGGAATAATAAATATTATTACTACTACTACTACTACTACTACTACTACTACTACTACTACTACTACTATTACTATTACTACTACTACATTACACTACTCCATACTTGCCTCCTAAACCCAAGATCGCGGGTTCGAACCCGGCCAGGACGATGGATTTTTTCGGGGCATAAAAATCCTAAATATGGCTTCCTTCGGAAGGGAAGTAAGGCCGTGGGTCCCGTGTCGTACATTTACGGCACGATAAAGAACCTCAAGCCTGAAAGAGAGGCTTCTGAGCAAAATTTGTCGGCCGTTTCACGCCCTGAGTTGAATGGGACGTTGATGACCTGAGATGTTAAAGAGCGTCCATAAATAAATCATTCAAAAAAAAAAAAACCATTACTACTACTACTACTACTACTACTACTACTACTACTACTACTACTACTACTACCACTACTACTACTACTACTACTACTACTACTACTACCACTACTACCACTACTACTACTACCACTACTACTACTACTACTGCTACTACTACTACTACTCTACTACTACTACTATTACTATTATTTGTTGGAGTCAACTTAACGTTTCCCCCAACATTCCTAAGGATTATCAAAATAGGTACAATCCTTAAGAAGTCAAATATTACTCAGTTTAATATTCTACGGCACTTCACAGAAATAACACATCAGTAGCTAACTGATTAGCAATAACTGTTTCTTGGTGCATTAAGCAGGTACACGACGCACACCTTCTGCAAACAGTAAATGAAAACAAAGCCGGAAATTTCCTTTATATCTGGATCTATTCAGGCGGGGCGATTTATTGAGTTCTCTGGAGGGATGCCTACTTTCGTGGTGTATCGTCTTTGACGTATTTCGCGAAGATTTTCGCCTCTTAGTTCGCAGGAGTGAATGGCTTTTCATAAGAGGGAATTGGAGAAAGAGAGAGGAAGAGAAACTGCGGGCAATACACACGGCCGGCCGGCCGGTTGGGCTGCAAATACTCTCCAGCGACGTGCAATCTGTTGCCTTGCCTTTCTTTGAAGAGCAGTCGTTTTGTTCAAATAACTTTTTTTTTTTAAGAAACACCAAAAAATTAGCATTGAAAACTTACTGGAAAATATTTAGAAGAATTATTTTACATTAAATATATGTAGGATGTAACAAAAGGTATGTGGGGAAGCATATAGAGAGGTATTTTTTTTTGAGTAGTGTTAACCTCCGTGTTTACTACTGAGGCACCACACTGATGATACTTGAGATGAAATGATGTATTGAGAGAGGATTTTTTTCAGGAAGGAAATGTTCCAGGCCTAATTTTAGGGCACCTCCCAGGCATTTGCCATTTATGAGGACTGAGAAAAACCTGGAAAAAAACTCAGTCAGGGAGGACGGTTCGGGCCGGTTAGGAAACCCCAGACCTTCCACTTACGAGTCCCCGCCTTAACGACCTCGGCCACTGGTCATATAGAGACAATGCAAATATGTTATATGAACATGAAACCGGAAATTCTTTATTTCCTTGTTACAGCCCTTTGTACTTTGTACTTTGCTTACACGGTGTGATATGCCAGCATACTGTCCTGTGGCAACCCCACAACACAACAGTTACTTAATACGTACAGTTCGCTTTTACCTTCGGTTAAATGGGGTGGGGTGTTGTAACCACTCTTAGTTCTTAGGTTCACCGTTGTTGTGGTCGTTCTGTTAAGCTACTCACTTCATTGCTTGACGTAGCACCGAGCACGTAGTGTCAGTTCTGTGTGTTCTAGGTACAGTAAAATGAGGTACTCAAATGCAGAGTTAGTAGATGCTCATATGATCTATGAACTAGCCGAAGGTGTAGAGAGTGTTCGTGCTCGTATTCTGCAAGACAGCAGACAATACGAGATGCTGCAGGGATACATCAGGGCATCAGGAAGTGCATGGGAAGGCGGATGGATGTGTCCATGTTAATGGAGAGCATTTTGAACATTTCATATTATTTTCTGTTTCCCACAGTTTTTGAGTATTCTGCCTTGGTACAGGTGTAGAAAAAGAGCCCTAATAAGGAAATAAAATAATTCTGGGTCCAGGATCATATATATTTTTTATTTTGTATAGTAAGAAATGTTTCCCCAAATTTATGACGTACCTTTTCTTACATCCTGTATAATGTTTTAATATTTGTTCTATTTGTGCAGATGCTAGCAAAACTTTTTTTAAAGAATTCTAAAATGTTGAATATTGGAGTAATGAAATTAAATTGCACAAAAAATGGTGTTCTTTCCAAAACATGAACATATTCAATAAAACGCCAACTTTATTTAGAAGAAAGTGATGAACTATTTATCACCGTGCACTCATTTAATATGTGTAACTTTTGGAACGCCCTATATTTTTGTGATTACGACCCAGTTTGCCAACTTGCAAGTCCTTATATATAATTTTTCATTCTGTAGTTTGATATTTTCTGACACTGTCATTCTTGTTTTAGGAAGTTTGCGCATGTGCGAGGACCAATAAGCCACTAAGTATGTGTGAACATGAATAGCGTTTTACTACAGAGGCACCACAGGCGGTGGACACTGGTGATACATGAAACGAAATGATAAACTGAGTAAGGATTTTTTTAAAGAAAGTAAACATTCAAGGCCTAAGTTTAGAGTACCTCCCCGGCATTTACCATTTATGAGGGCTGAGGAAAAGCTAGAAAAAACCTCAGTCAGGTAGGACGGTCCTGGCGGGAATAGAACCCCAGACCTCCCGCTCACGAGTCCGCACCTTAACGACCTCGGTCACCCGTGGCGGGCCGTACTAACTATATAGAATTTTTGTATTAAATTGTAACGAAAACTGTTCAATAAAAAATAATTATAATTTTTACAGGTATAATTTGTGGCGCAAAAATTTAATTTTACAATATTTTGTTAGCTTAATATATAATGTATTTGTATTTCTAGTTTATTTGTTGTCGCAATGAACAATGTGCTGCTATGAAATTCTGAAAATCTTTAGCTGGGGTCTATACAATGCTACAGGAAGATTTTGTAGATTTTGTTCTTCCTTGTAGCGCAGTGTATGAAATCAATCAATTTTAAACAAAGGCGGACACTACGCTCCGGTTTGTGCTCTAACCAAAGAAAGCATTAACACCGCTGCTGTCACTGTGCTAAACAATCGTCTAATAACCTTAAGAACACTTCCATAAATTTTGAAAATTCACCTGGTGCCACCCATAAGTTAGTAACTAAAATGATGCATATGAGAAGTGTTTGTGCACAGTGGGCTCCAGTAGGTTTATATGCAGTTGAAGATGTTACAGGTAGATGGGGAGTTTCGAACGAGGGTAGTCACTGCTGATGAAGCTTGGTTGCACCATTTCGACCCTGAGAGTAAACAGCAAAGCTGTATGTGAAATTCTCCATTGTTACCAACACAAAAAAGTGTAAAGTGGTTACTTCTGCTGGGAAAGCTATATTCATCTTAATTTTTGATATTCAAGAAATAGTTTATCAGCACTGCGCACCTGTACACACAAGTGTAACTGGGAAATACTACAGAGATGTCCTTAAAATTCTGCAAAGCCAATCACAACAAAATGTCACGTTTTCGTGCAACAAGCTGGATACTGCATCACGATAATGCACGGCCGAATATCGCAAATGTTGTTGCTGAGTATCTCACATGAATAAATGTAAAGTGTGTTTTTCACCCTCCCTACAGTCCAGATTTAGCTCCGTGTTAACTTTTCCTTTTCCCCAAATTGAAGAAACAGCTTGGTGGGAGGCATTTTCTATCATCAGAAGTAGATTTGAAGGCTGTGGAGACGATTCTGAAGGATCTGTCAAAAATAGTTACCAGCTGGGACGGTGAACTACATCCAACGGGACTATTTTGAGAAAAATCATCATAATTAAGAGATAGTTGAGGTATGTTGTCAAAAAAATATTACCATTCTTTATTGAACAGATCTCTCACAATAAATACGAAACCTTAAAACGTCTTTGTTGTCCACTGCACCGCCTAGAGGCTACTCAACTTTAAATTAACTTTTTTTTTGTTCCTGTTCATTTAAATATGTTTCAGAAGGGAGAAGTATTTAAGTTATTATTGAGTTTCATTCGCAGCTTGGAGGAACGATAAAAACTGAGCTCTAAGGGCAGAAGGAATATATTTTACAGTTGTCGCCCCCCCCCCCCGACCGTATTGTAAACCACGCGTATACTTTGGAGTAAATTGTATTTTGTGCTAGGCTGTCTGAATCCTAGAAAAGCCAAATTCCTCACGTACAGGAAAGAACTTATTAAGAACATGATTCATTTTAATTCGCTTATGAACATTTCATGCTATTTACAACATTTGGTCATGCAATATCTATAAGAGGAATGTCATAAGTAATGGCAACAGGTTTTTTTTCTCCTGAACAAGGGACAACACGAAAAATCTAACATATATAATTGAAAGTGTGTGGAATTTACTTTCGAATGAAGCCATCAGATGGTGTACATGAGCAGAACTGCATGTCTCAGCACGCCCCGAAGTTCAGTGGTGAACGACAGTGGTCAGGAGTATAGATCATCAAGAGTAAACTAGGCGTGTATGTGAAAATAGCATTTCTCCATAGCAGGAATACGCGAAACACGCAGCTCTGCTCCATACACTTTCAATCGTATATGTTAGATTTTTCGTATCCTTGCTATTACCTTGACACTCGGATAATTAAAAGACATTTGCACTTATCTCGGTATTAACATTTAAAGTGAGACGACGATACCGTTAGAGCAATAAAAACATTTTCAATTTATGTAGAGTTTTGAAATACAAAGAAAGTTGATGAATCCGTTTACGGAATCTTTTGGGGTAGATATACTTAAAATAGTTCAGCATCCACATTTCAATACTAGTGCACAAAGTGAAGTGGTTAAGATGCCAGGATCGAGTTTATTTGACAATATAATAAAAAATGTATACTCTTTTTACTTTAGACAAGTTCTAAACACTAACCTTAGTAGAATAATTGTTAATTTGTTTTATTTACGGGCGCTCTTTAATATCTCTGGTCGTCAGATTCCCATTCAACTCAGGGCGTGAAATGGCCGATAAATTTTCTTCAGAGATCTCTTTCAGGCTTGAGGTTCCTTTTCGTGCCGCAAAAATACGACACGGGATCCACGACTTTACTTCCCTTCCGAAGGAAGCCATACTTAGAATTTTTACGCCCGAAAAAACTAACAGGAGCGAAAACATGGCTAAAACAATTGTGTCAACAGTTTAGGCTGGCATGCGTTCATCCAGAAAAAGAAACAGAGTTCTTTATTGGGAAAGTGATAGACCGTCAGGGGATGGCACGAGGCTAATCGAGCTTTCGTTTTAAATTCCCACTTTCGGACTTGTGCAGGCCACGGGTGACCAAGGTCGTTAAGGCGCGGACTCGTGAGCGGGAGGTCTGGGGTTGGAATCCCGCCAGGACCGTCCTCCCTGATTAAGGTTTTTTCCAGGTTTTTCTCAGCCTCATAAATGGCAAATGCCGGGGAGTACCCTAAATTTAGGCCTGGAACGTTTCGTTCCTTAAAAAAAATCCTTTCCCAATATATCATTTCATCTCATGTGTCATCAGTGTCCACTGCCTGTGTTGCCTCAGTAGTAAAAACGGGCGTTAAACACTATTCACGTTCCCCTAGTATTGCGACTTCTGAGGGTGGTATGCCTGAAAAGCGCGGATGCGAAATAACAGATGCCTAAGTTTCTCAGGTATAAGACGTAAGGAAAAATAAAACCTCAGTCAGGAACATTTTTAAACACGTCTGGAATTAACTCATACCCTCCGCTAGGGAAGCGTTTATTTATTTGGTTTATTTACGAACGCTCTTTGACATCTCAGGTCATTAGCGTCCCATTCAATTCAGGGCGTGAAACGGCTGGCAAATTTGCTCAGAGGTCTCTTCTTTCAGGCTTGAGGTTCTTATACGTGCTGTAAATCCAGCTGGTTGGGATTGAACCATCGACACAAGTAAGGTTACCACAGGGCAGATGCATAGGAAGCACGAATGCTACCATTTGACAACAGCGAAAATCTTTGGTGAAGAGTCCAGGTCGCTTATGAATTTCCTGAGGATGCTATAGTAGTGGTAGGCAGTTCTTGAAACTGACATGCGGTGAGCATTATCCCTTCGTGATCCCAGAAGAGGTGGGCATCACTTTCCCGGCGGATGGTATCACTTTAATTTTTTTTTTTTTTTTCGCAGACGACACAGGATGTTTCCACTGCACTGACACACGTTTTGTCCCAGCCTGGTAATGGCGAACACCAGACGCATTATCTGTAACAACCCTGGCTAGCATACGGAGTATCATATCCTCCATCGTGGTAGAGATTGAATGCTGTAATGCCAGGCCCATTGTTTATGGGGTCAGTATGTGCGGCACCGTGCACAGACTTTGTGAAAACCTAACCTATCAAGTGTTATGAAGTAGTCAATAAAAACAATAGTCGCGGTTATAGTGTCTATAGTTCCCCTTTGTCTGCACAGATTAAGTCTTTAACTCATTGCCAATTGGCCTCTTTGGCAATTTCCGTTGTGCGGCCGAAGCGTTGTCCGTCTTCAATACATGCCCGCCCTTCATAAACAATTGTAAACAACTTGACGTGACAGGTACTTCTCAACGTAAATGGGAAGCATTTCTTTACAAATATTCTTTGATACCATTGATTTTAACCATAAAAATTGCACATCAGAACGCTGATAGCTGATTGTACATGCACTCAGAGGCGCCGCCATTTTGTAACTGCTGTTGCCCTATTGTAAACATCAAATGTCACCAATTGCTGCCATCTAGTCGCAATAACCTCAAGTGCCTCATCCAAATATATAGCACATAAATTTTCCAATTTACATAATGAAGGTACATATGCATCTGTTGTGTTCCGCTTGTTTTCACACGCATATCCATATGCCACGCCACTGACAGCCAGAAAGATAGAAGGGGTGAGGTGAAATAATCCATATTTCTCCACCCTCTTCATCTGATTTTCGCTCCCGCCTTCCTCTCTATCTTTACCTCTCTTTCCTTCCTCCCCTTGGCTCGTGTTTTTTCCATCTCAGGTCCCTGAAGGTAGAAATGAGAAATCTGGGAGGTAAATAAACAGAATGAGCGTGAAGGCCGAGTTAAGGGGGGGGGGTGAACGGACTGAACAAGTCTTCAAAGAGATAGAGAGGAGGATGAAAAGGTGGCTGGGTTAAATGAGTGACTGTGGGTCGTGTGAAACATCATTATAGCTTCAAATTCTGTTACTTTTTATTTCAATTACTAATATTACGACATTTAAAAAGTTACACGAAAATAGTCGCAGTTTTATAACTAAGAGTCAGTCCTGGTGGTCTAGGATAAATACTTGCCTTGTAGACCCAAGATCACGGGTTCAATCCCGGACAAGATCAATGGATATTTTGGAGCATAAAAATAGGGGACATAGGGAAGTAAAGCCGTGGGTCCCATGTCATACATTTACGGCACGAAAAAGAACCTCAAGCCTGAAAGAAGAGACCTCTGAGCAAAATTTATCGGCCGTTTCTTGTCCTGAATTGAATGTGATACTGATGACCTGAAATGTTACTGAGCGCCCGTACCAAATCAACAAAAATTATAATTAAATAATTAACATTAGAAATAGTGGTGGAAATTTTTATTGCATTACCTCCCTTGTATTGCAATTTTTATTTTCGACAATGATTCATTTAAAAATTACGAGAGTAGATCCAAAAGTTTCCGGCCTAACCATTTTCTGGGTATGATAAAGACAAAAACTATATTTCGCTTTTCAACATAGTTGCCCATTATTGGAATATACACATCTCATCTTTGAATTACTATTTCAATTCCCCCCACCCAAAGTATTCAGAAATCTTGTGTGTAAAATGGGCATAAACAACATCCATCACCATTTCGTCACACTTAAATTTTATTCTCCAAGGTCTTTCTTGAGTTTTAAGAACAGGAAATAGTCACTGGGAGCTAGATCTGGGCTATAGGGTCGATCTCCTTGAAGCCACATTTCTTTACAGCTTCCTTTGCAACAAGAGCTGTGTGCAAAGGCGCGTTGTGGTGAAGAAGGCGTACACAACCATTCAGCTTTCCTCGTCTTTTCTCTTTGATGTAAGCACGCAGTCTGTACAGCAGGCCAGCATAGAACTCCCCATTTACTGTGGTGTTCCTCTCCTTGAAGTCAATGAAGAGTATTCCTTCACAGTCCCAAAAGATTGTGGCCATGATCTTCTTGGTTGACTGATTGACCTTGACCTTTAGAAGAGGTGCTTCGCCAGGTTTACACCACTCTATTGATTCTCTTTTGGACAAGGGGCATAGTAGAGGACCATAGTTTCATCTACTGTAACAATGGTTTGCAGAACTTCTCTCTCGTTGTCACGGTAGAGCTCCAAAAATGTCTGACAACAGATGACTCGTTGCTGCTTTTGGACCGAGGAAAGAAGTCTAGGCACTAACCTTATTCATGTTTATATGTTCATGAATAATTCGAAGGAATGTTGTTTTAGAAATGCCCAATTTTGCTGCTATTTCTGTAACTTTGAGTCGCCGGTCTTCCATAATTTCTCCTTCCACAAGAGCGATGATGTTTTCAGGAGTGAGCACCTCCAAGGGCCGACCTGCATGCTCTTCATCTTCAATGCTCTCGTGACCCATTGGAAAAAGTTTGATCCATTCTTTTACGGTAGAATATGAGGGGGATGGTTCCCCATATACACAATCGCTGTTTAATTTCAATTTGGAGTAAGTCCTTGTTTTAATGGTCGATACTCCATATTTGAACGCGTCACAATTTCTACACATAGCCTTCTTTATGCAACTATATCTAAACAGCTTAACATAGCGGATCGGAAGTTACAGCTGCAAGTATTTACTTAACAGATAAGGTATGGCATCAGATAAGGATTTTGTGAAGGCGGCCGAAAATTTATGAACCTACCCTGCTATATAACCATATCACTTGTTTATTATCCCTAAACTTTTCCAGTGATGTAATGAGCTATTAACGGGCTTGCAGTACTGCACAATTGTCATGTTTTGGCAGTGCTTCGGAGTTTTACAAGCGGAAATAAGTAGAAAAATTCAATTGGCTTTTGATTGCGATACAACGGGGATCACAAAAACAGAATTCTTACAGACGGCATGTATTGTAACAAGTAACAAATAATATTGTACTGGTGACGGAAGTGAAGATCATATTGTACATGCAATTTCATAGATATTTTTTAATTTAATTAATGTGGTAAGATCAGTGAATTTTTGGTTAGGATATTATTAGAATACCTTTTCTGCTATATTTCTTTAATTAAAATATTCAGCATGACATTACCAAACTTTTTTTTTTTTTTTTTTTTTTTTTTTGCTGCAAAATTTATACTGAGTGTTAATACCAGGGCAAGTAATTTACAAATTGATGTGGGGTACTATATGTTTGAGATTATTGCCGTTAGATGGCAGCATTAGTTTAGTGGCAATTGGCTACATTTGACATCATACAATCGATGTTGACAATAGCGAAACAGCAGTTGCAAAGTGGCAAAGCTTCTGAATAAGTGTAAAGCCTTCAAAGTGCGATTCGTTGTGGGATTTTTGTGGGCAAAAATTATGGAATCAAAAATTATGGAATCAAAAACAATATTCATAAAGAAATGATTTCCATATACGGTGAGAAGTGCGCTGTTTATAATTGAGTGCAGAAGCTGTCTGAAGGGCGGAAAACGAAAATCGCGCCTGGGGGCCAAAGTATATCGCCACGGAGGTGAATTTGCAACGAGTTTAAGATTAAATCTGAGCAGACAGGAGGTAACTATAGGTACTATAGTCGCAGCTATTGGCTGCCTCGTTATATATGACAGGTTAGGTTTTTACACAGTCTATGAACGATAGGTGACACGCATGCAGACCCCACAACACAAATGCAAATAATGGTCTCGCATTACAGCAACTCAATCGCTATCACGATATGCTAACTTAAACTGTCACAGGTGATGAGTCTTGGGGTTCGCCATCACCCGCCTGAGAGAAAGCATGTCTCAATAAAGTGGAAAAGTTTAAAGTGACATCATGGGAAAGCGATGCTCTCAGTCATCTGGGATCACGAAGGCAGATTGCTCACTGTAACTTAACCTCAAGTATAAACCGTAAATGCCGGCTTCTACTATAACTCCTCAGGAAACTTCGAAAATCCATTCAATGGAAGTGACCACCACTCCCCATCAAGGATGTGTTGCTCTTGCATGATAACGCGCGACTTCATACTGAGAAAAAGACAAGTGAGACGCTACGAAATTGAAGAGGAGATCTTGAACATCCTCCGTATAGCCCCAACCTTGCACCAAGCGACGTCCATTTGTTCTACCCAATTAAACATAATTTTTCGGGTGAAATTTTTCCCAACCAGGAGCTGCTAAAGGGAAGTCACCACCTGGTTTCTACGGACGTTAAAAGAATTTTATGCATGATTGAGAAGTAAATGTATATTTCAAACCAGCTCTCTTATTTGTTTAAGCTCTATATCCATCTGTAGCTTACTTAATGGATATTCTCTTATAAGGCATAAATTTTTCTGAAAAAAAAATCGTAACAGGACAAATCAGTACTTTTAAAAATACGTTTTATCGAAATTTAAGTAGCAAAATAAAATTTATGGAAAAGGAAAGAACGATTTCAAATGCAAGGTTATAAAATTACTAAAACATAGCAGTGTAAAAGCAGAACAGCGGATAAAAATAAGAAACAGAAATTGTTACGCAACATTAGCAGTAAGTCACGAATAGGTTTTATAATTCATGACTAACTCACTGATAAGCACAACCCGGTTACTGGTGTTAACAAAAAATGCTCCAATCGAAAAGAGTAATTTTCAAACGGAATGCCACAAGGAAAGTCTTTTATTTTTTGTGTATGTGTGTGTGTGCCAGAGCCCTTTTCCTTTGTGCAGGTACTATGTATGCTGAATTCAGTTGTTTACTCGCCGTATTAATTAACAAGGGAGGTCATGGAAATCAAACTAAAAGCGTTGCTGAAAGCATTTGCCAGCAATTATTGCAAAACATCTACATGTTCGCAGAAAATGATTCCAGTCGCGTTTAATATTATTACAACAATCACGTAATTACCCTCAGGGTATATGTATGCATCTCTGCTGCTGGAAATGAGTCGGCTATATTAAATATAACGCTAATTCAAAGCCCCGCGCCTATGTTTTATGAAAAAAGAACAGATAATCGATTGGTATGGCCAGGCCCATCGTGTCTCCTAGCAACGGAAGAAAGAAAAAAAATGAATTATGTATTTATTCAGCACCATTAGTTTACAATTATACAGAAATAGTTAAAAGTACCACATCGCCCAAATTACTTCTGATGCATGTGGGTCAGTCATGAAACTCGGTGTAGGGGGGATAGCCGTGGACTGCCAAATTACCGACTTGTTCCTACCTCCCGTTTATCGCAAGTAACTCCAACTCTCATATTTTAATACGCAATATATTTTTTACATTTTCGAATAATTCTCATTAAGAGTTTTTCAAAAATCATCTGCACTAGATACCGCTGTACCATTTACTTTTGTTAAATCAAGTAACGAATAATAAATCACGTTTTCTTTCATAAAACAAAACAAAGCTAGATAACCGCCTAAATTCTGCGTTTACACTGGTAGCCCTCAGTGGATCATTAAAACCTTTAAGGCTTACAGGCTTAGTAGGAATGTCTTGCACCACGTCCAACATTCAATACTGCATATCGTCTAAGTTCTTGCGTCTTTCTCGATAATATACTAACTTCAAATGGCTCCACAAAAAGAGGACCTAAGGCAACTAATCTGGGGTTAATCGTTTCGAAAAAAAAAACCTGATCTAAGTGCTGACGAACATTCCGTACATAATGAGCTGGAGCTCCATCTTGTTGGAAATAGATGTCACCTCTGGGTAGACATCCACGAGTGGTCGAGGTTGTTAAGACGCAGGCTCGTAAGCGGGAGGTCTGGGGCTAGACTCCCACCAGGACCGTACTCCCTGACTCAGGTGTTTTTTTTTCTCAGTCCACTGAAATGCTTCCTTCCTTAATTTTTTTTTTCGGAGTTTACTATTTCATTTCATGTATCATCTGTGATGTCTCATTCAACTCAACGCGTGAAACGGCCGATAAATTTTGCTCAGAATGCACAAAATGTCGGATGCGGCTAGCCCTTTGAGCTGCAATACTGCTGTATGAGGTTGGACATTATCCTTCCGATGACTTATGAGGACTATAAATACAAATAGTTTATTACATACATCTGAAAACTACGATTTCCACTATTTTTCAACTTTGTCGCCATTTAAATTCAAGCACTTATAGCGTTTCGCCAGTTTGAAAATTTTTTTTCTGATTAAAACTCTCGGTCGCTTGGGAATGTAGCCAACCTGTCACACCATTCTGAAGATCTTCATCGTGCTGGGCCACAAGCTACTTTTTCATGTGATGGAAATCAGATGGAGCCAAATCGAGGCTGCATGGTGGATCTAAAACGTTCCAAAGGGGTTTGGTGTTCATGTTTGTTCTGGATCACTCCGCTCAGTTTTTTCTTTTTCTTCCAAAGTCTCACAATAAACTTTAATTGTTATACCATGTTCACTAAATTTGACAAGCAAGATTCCCATAGCACCCCAAAACACGGCGGCCATAGGCTGACAAATTTTGACGGCCTTTCTTGAGCTTGTTTGGAGAACCGGTACGACCTCATGGCATAGAGGAGGGTTGTATATGACGACAGAATGTACTGGGAGCAGGAATTATCTCATTAAAAATCGACTTGTAAAAATATCAGATCAAATTTTTAAAAGTCTTGTCCGATGATGACCCTCAAGTATCGTACATAAATCGTTTTTTTATGACTATATTCATAGCTAACAAAGAACAATTAACACACAATGAAATCGTAGAGTAAAACGTGAACGAATAAGCATCCCTCAAAAGAACTACAAGCTAACACCTGTAGATGCATTATCGGTCCGTTTTTACTACTAAGTACCTCCCCGGTTTTTGTCATTTATGAGGAGAGTAAAACTTGGAAAAAAGCTCAATCAGGGAAGACGGGTCTTGCAGGAGCCGAACCCCAGACCTCCCGCTTCCGAGTCAGCGCCTTAATGACCTTGGCCATATATATTCTTCTTCTTATCATTTGGCGCTAAGGCCTGGGGTGACCCTTGGCCTACCGCGGCGACCTCTGCATTCTCTACCTTCGTCTTACGACTTCATTTATAGAGGGTAGTAGTGCTGCAAAGCCCGCATGTCACCTATAACGCGGTTTTCGCAATCGAAGAAAGCCACCTCTCCAAGGTAGCTGCCCAATTGTCCTCATGAGGCTGGGTGGACCCCGTTCATACCTCCCTAACTAAAAAAATTTCCTAAATAGGAATCGGGAATTGAACCCAGGCCTCCTAACCAGGCATCAGCAAAGCTAACCAGTAGACCAAGGAGGTGTTCTTTATATATATATATATATATATATATATATATATATATATATAAGATCAAGGAGGCGTTCAGTGAAATTATTTTATATATACGGCCTAGACGACTGACTTCTCCCGCTACGTAGTCGTACTCTCGGCCCATAACCCAAATAATCTTACTGTACAGATGAATTAAATTTGTCGCATACATTCTACAATATGCCATTTGTGAGCTGCAGTATGTATTTTACGATAGAGTCAATACCTGATAAGATACGTTTTTAATTTATCAGATTTTTCTTCAAATATTTAATTTGATCATAATGTATTTTTATAGAAAAATCTAAGAAACCTACGAAAATATTAATGCAAAAGTTCAAAATAACTACTTTACCTACATTTTATACACAAAATATCTTTAGATTTTCTCCCAATTTAAAAAAAAAAATATGTAGATATCGTATTTAATTTTAATGCATTATTTTAATCTTGAGCCGTTTATATCGCATTATTTTTTTTATTTGATTTGATTACGTACGCTCTTTGACATCTCAGGCCATCAGCGTTCCATGCAATTCAGAGCGTGAAACGGCCGATAAATTTTGCTCAGAGGTCTCCTCTTTCAAGCTTGAGGTTCTTTTACGTGCCGAAAATCTACGACATGACTCGAAGGAAGCCATATTTAGGATTTTTACGCCCCCTCCCCAAAAAAAACTCTTTATAATACTATACTGTGTCTTAATTATTTTAAATTAGTGTCACTACGGCGTAGTGCGGAAGCAAGCAGAGCGCAAGGTGTTGATAAGAGTGACACTTGAAAGTCATACCTGAGGAATGCTAGTTCACACAAACGACGTCTGGAGCGGTGTGGTCAGTAGCGTGTTGGTTTTAAAGATTAAGGCGATGACGAAACCGGTTTAACAGAGATTGCCTGTTATACCCCTAGTCCATATGCAAATTTCACGAGCCTCTTCCATTGAGGCTGCTTCTCTATTGATTTTCCTACACAGGCAGATTGGGAGAGGCGCGGACGGACGGACGGAAGGAAGGAAAGAGACGGCGACAAAGAGCGACTAACTGCCTTATGGACTGCCTGAGATAGAATATATATACCATGGTGTAGTCAACATGTCCCATAAAACGACTTAAAATGCGTTCTATTGACTCGTCAAATGGGGCTTAGCATTTAATGTTTAAAACCCTCTACTTTTTACTAGTGACTTTACGATTGTAATCAGCACAGAGGCAATACGCAAAGGGCTCATAAAATATGTAAAAAAACCGTTAAAACACGTAACAATATAAACTGTTAATAGGTAAATAAACAATTTTAAAGCACAAGTGAGCAGTGTATAAACAAAATTTATATTCTATGAGAATAATTATTGAATAAACACATTTTAGAGACTATAGATTTATTTATTTTTAAATAAGTATGAAAAGTACTTAATTGTTGTTAAAAGTCTTGAACGGTTTTTATTAAAAGTTAAAAATTATCACAATCAACTGTAATTATTCATTGCAAAACGATCATATAAACACAATAATTCAACAACTAGAAATAATGAACTAACGCCATCATCAACGAGACATAGCTTTAAATTAAGAAAATGGACCGCTCCCGTGGTCAAGTGATAGCGTTTGCGACTATTAATTCGGATGGTCTGGGTTCTATTCCCGGTCAAGTTAAGTTGTCTGGGTTATTTCGGAGTTCTTCCCTGAGGAAGTAAATGCCAGATAGCTTTAAGGCGCCAAAGACTCCTGGCTCATTTGCGCTATCATTCATCCAATGCTCGGCGTCATCTTCTTGAAGACGACGCACTGGTGATGTCCACCGTAATCGTGGACGAAACGTCTGGAAAGAGGATGGGCAAGAACCCCACTGGACCACTGCCTTACAGCTCAGAACTCAAGTTTGCATAATTGAACGCAAAATGTTGTCACGCAGGAGCTGTATAAACTAAGCGAATTCCTCAGCAAGTAGATTTTGTGAAGATTATTACACAGCGCTAGAGCACGGAGTCCCACTTTTTATGACCTAATTTTATGTTCAGAAACGCTTTTTCTTATTTTATTTAAATGCTTTATACAGAACATTGTTGTAAAAAACTATCGGTGCCGCTAGAGCGATTTTTGAATTTTTGGTTTCAGGTAAACCCCCACCTAATAGTCTTAATTAGCTGATTTTGGGTAATTTTTTATTAAATTATTTCAATTATATATATGTATATATATACTGTGTTTTGTTCAGGAAAAAAAATTGAGGCCGCTAGAGCGATTTTTAAAATTTCGCTTTAGGTTAATTCCCACCCCAATTTTGCTGTTTAACGGTCTCGATGAATCGTTAATTAATTGATTATTATATGCCCAGATTCGTTGAGAAAAAACGAAAATTGCGGTCGCGAAAGTTTTAACACGCACACACACATATATAATTATTTTTTGGGCCCAGTAAGTAGGATGGATAAAGATTTAAAGAAAATTTTCAAAACTCTTTTCATGGATACCGCTTAACTCACATTATATGGGGAAAAAAGTTTTTACTACTGAGGCATCACAGGCGATGAACTTGAGATGAAATAATAAACTGGTAAACAAAGAATTATTTTTTTTAAGGAAGGAAGCATTGCAGACCTAAGTTTAGGGTACCTCCTCGGCATTTGCTATTTATGAGGACTGAGGAAAACCTGGAAAAAACCTCAGTCAGGGAGGACGGTTAGGTGGGAATTGAACCCTAGACCTCCCGCTCACGAGTCCGCGTCTTAACAACCTAGGTCACCCGTGGAGGTAAAATATCTTGGAAAGTGAATATCCCCCCATGGCATTTGCTTAAGCGACTTGAGGAAACCATTAAAAAACACCAAGGTCTGATGACCGCCTCCAAGGGACTTGAACCTGGGACCGGGTAAGGTTAACGAACGTTGATACGATTTGTCACATAGCCAGCACTCTCAAGTCAAAGTAGTACAAGTGACTTCTCGCTCTGCCTCGCACGACCATAGTGCACGGAACGCGTGTTGCATGTTATAGCTTGGCGAAGTGATTTTTATTCAGAGTTCTTCTGCAGGGAACATTAAAAGAATTTTGACAAATCTTTGGCTATAGAGCGAACAATTAGCTGACATTATACTGTTTTTCTTGGCGAATTTAAGTCACTGGAATTAATTTTATATATGTTCATGTTTGCATTTTATGTTGTGTGCGACATATACACATTTAGAGAACATGTGCCATCAGTTAAGATATTAACTTCTTTATAAAATTCTAGCGTCCGTCTTTTGTCATTCGTAATTGTACGATACATTTATGCATTAAAACGGAAACCTTAACGAACTTAAATATAATAACATGTATTTTATTTATCTTTATATAGAATGTCCCTTATGAACCAATTTTTAATTTGAGCACTCTGAAGGTTTGTTAGGTTGCCGCACTTGAAATTTAATAGACCGTCATCTGTTTGTATTGCGATAAACGATTGTCATTTGTGTGTCAGCTAAAATGGAGCGATACACGAAGGATCAACGTGTCCAGATTCTGAAAGTGCATTTTAAGTACGGTGAATGTTAAGCTAAGATCGTTCATGTAATTTTTGGTAGACGAAATGCACCAAAGGTGTCAACAGTGTAGAGATTGATAAGGAGATATGAAGATACAGGATACAGGACAGAGAACATCAAACCACCTGGACGTTCTCTTCTGTCGGTAGGGTATGTTGTCCTCGTCAGACAGAGCGTTGCTACGACCCGCCGCCGTTCTCAACAATTAACAGAAGCATTTACAGCGAATTTTAACAAAACATCTGCATACAAATCCATCGAACTAACACAAGAGCTGAAGCAGACGAACCATTTGCATCGTCGAACGTTTACCTGTCTCGTAACGGTCACCGACATCGTGTGATTTGACACCTTGTGACTATTGTTTTGTGAGGGTATGTAAAGTTTTGTGTTTTTATGGAAAATCCATGAACCATTCCTAAACTCAAGGCAGATATTAGACGTGTCATGGGTTAAATTCAGCCCGAACTTTGCACTAAAGTAGTTGAAAAGTTTGTCAACAGATTGAAGGTGTGTCAACGAAATCGTGGAGAACATTTGCTTGGTGTTTTTGTTTCGTGTTTAATGGCAGTGTTTCTACTTCATATTATTTAATAATATTGGCACTTTTCAAATAAATTATGTGTTTTATGTGTCATTAAACAAAAATTGCGTTCATTATGGGATGTGAGCATAACAAAAATGCAGAGCTATCACCAAACAAACTAAAGGCACAGTTACTTTCAAACGAACCTGAAACCGCAGTAAAAATAGATGGAACAGTCCTCAAACTGATAGATTCCAGACGCTCGAAACCTGTGTATATCCTGTATTACTATATGGGTAATGAAAAATATATATGAATGAGTATTATTAACGCCCATTTTTGCTACAGAGGCACCACAGGCGATGGACACTTTTTTTTTTTTTTGAATGATTTATTTATGGACGCTCTTTAACAGCTCAGGTCATCAGCGTCCCATTCAACTCAGGGCGTGAAACGGCCGACAAATTTTGCTCAGAGGCCTCTCTTTCAGGCTTGAGGTTCTTTTTCGTGCCGTAAATGCACGACACGGGACCCACGGCTTTACTTCCCTTCCGAAGGAAGCCATACTTACGATTTTTACGCCAGAAAAAATCCATCGATCCTGGTCGGGTTCGAACACGCGATCTTGGGTGTAGGAGGCAAGTATGGTAACCAGCAAGACAGTGTTGCGATGGATACTGATGATACATGAAATGAAATTATACATTGAGAAAGGATTTATTTTTAAGGAAGGAATCGATCCAGGCCTAAGTTTGGGGTACCTCCGTGGCATTTGCCATTTATGAGGACTGAGGAAAACCTGAAAAAAAAAAACCTTAGACAGGGAGGACGGTCATGGCGGAATTCGAACCCCAGACCTCCCGCTCACGAATGCACTCGTGGCGGTATTATATGCGTCTCAACAAAAGAACAAAATTCAAACATGCCTAAGAAAAATACAACGCAGAATTCTGGGAATAATTTTGAAGGACAAAATACTTATATTATTAATAAATTATTTATCTCTTATAATAGACATAGCACAAACAACTACCAGCAGCAAATGGCAATGGGGCGGGATAGCAAAAAGGGCACAAGGCAGACCCAGAAGAAGATGGACAGACCTCTACAAGGAACATGCAGGTCCAGATTGGTTAAGAGTAGCAAGAAGAAGAGAAAATGGAAATCCCTCGAGAAGCAACTAGCGCAGTGAGAAATGGAGTAACCAAAGAACAAATCAGTCAGTGTCTTAAACAGCATACGAACAACTAGCGAGGAATAGCTCACCACTTTAGGAAAAAGCGAGCTTTCCCTACATGTTAGGAGGCCTTTGCCCTTAAGAGACACAAGGTTGTCTTTATATATATCTTTATACTTTATTCAATGTACTTCTAATTTATTAGATTTCTTTGTGTGAGATTTGTTGATATTAATTTTGAGAAATACCATTTATTTTACAAGTTTTAGCGCTTTAAATTTGTTTCCACGATAAAGATGTTTGGTAATTTTATGAGCAGGACAGGGATCTTCTGTTAGCGCTAGGAAACGAGAAGTGGGGATGTGACAGATTGCCACCTAGCGGGAGATAAAGTTGACCGGAAGTGTAGTGCGGGTCTCTGAACTCTCTCAAGGAGCGTGTGTCAACTTCCTGGGGAAGTTTTTATTGCAACCACATGCAGCTGTAGAGAGAATGTGGCGTATTATTGCACGAATACATATATAGAGTCGGTTAACTGAAAAACATTTGACAGTCACTTTAACAAGAAAAAGTTGAACGTGTTGATTTAATAAAAAAAAAAAAAAAAAAAAAGAAAGAAAGAATAAGGGTTTCTGATGAAATCTGTTCCCAAATTGAGTTTCGATATACCTGTAAGCTTTCGGAGTGAAAACATTTAATGTGCTTCTGGATTTTCTGTACTTTAAACTTATATATATTTTCCAATTTTGCGCGTAAAGGTCAGAACATTCAGAAGATTTAGGACATGCCATATAATTATCTTAATGTTGGTTATTTTCCTGACCCCTTTAAATTTGCTAAAATTGTACCAATTTTAAGATTTTTGTTCAGAATATTTGAAGAATTGAAATGTTAAAAGTTCCGAGTGCCCTTTTTAAATTTAATGTTTTATTTCAAAAGGCGCTCTATATTCCCAGATGCGTGTTTTAAGTATCTATTCACGGATCAAGTATTTCAAATACTTGTTAACAGATTGCACAGCTCAAAATGGCATGCTATGCTGTTATCTGGTGTTCTAAGTGCCGTGCCGTGTTAATAATAGCTTTTAAGGGTTATATTTATAGCACAGAAATATTTAGTAAGTGGTCATAGCTTTTTGAGTTGTGATAGAAATTTCGCTATTATAGAGAAAAGTGGAAGGTTAAGTGAGACCTTCATTCCCGAAGATTTTCTTAGGATTGTAGATTAACCTAAAGCTATAAATACTTTTCATTTTGGAGTCAATTGAGTTTAAGAATGTTGTTGATTCACTATTAACATTAAATAAGTGCAACATTTCAAAATGCACAATGTTTAAAGTATCTCGAACTCATGCATCTCAAATAACTAGTAAAAGAACTCACTAACCATTAGAAGGGGTTTTGATGTTTTAAATAAAGTAAAACCAGGGTTGATGTACAGTAACCTGTGCTTTGTCTGAAAGATCAACCCGTTTATCGGTTGGAAAAAGAAAATCTCTCGTCCATGTTGCCATTCCTTCCTGAAGAACTCAGAAAGTTTTATGAGACACCAATTTCAACCTCTGTGTAAGAATGAAAAACTGAACTCTTCCTGTCAGTTGTGAGGAGAAAATATGAAGATTGATATTCTTGTACATATTTCGTAATACCTTTTTGTACTTATGCCCATAATAACATTATTTATATGTTCCTGCTCAACATTAATTGTTATATTTGCAATTATTTCCCTGTAAAACCGGAAAAAAGTGTAACAAAAGTTTAAATGACACTTGTAAACGACTCTTCCATCATAAGGGTCCAGAGAGGCCAACATCCAGCACCTGTTTCACCTTTGAAGGTACCACGGACATCCATTTCTGCGTTCAAAAGGGTCTCCTAGTACAAAACAGTGTACTAGGAGACAATGCTGAAGAGAATGGTCAAGCACCTCCACAACTCTCTTCCATGAACAAAGTGAGAGATTCCAGCAGGATTCAGCCCCAGCACATGGCTCAGACAACCCAGGAGGGGCTTGAGCTTGACTTTATTTCGACCTCGGATTGGCCTTCTGCAAGTCTAGATCTAAACACTGAACTACAAATTGTGATCCAAGCTTCAAGAGAAGACTTGCAAGAAGAGACATGAAAATATTGAAAGTTTGAAGCTTTCTATTCGGAAGATAACAGCAGATTTCTCTGATGGAAGTTTTGAGTAATTCAGTTGATGAGCGGCCACAAATACTTAAGGGCTGTGTGCGAGCCAGAGGTGATCGTTTTGCATAATTAATGTGATTTTGATTTATTATACATCCATTAAACTGATATTGTTAGGATATTATAAATATCTCAAGCGATTTTGTGTAAATTTGTAGAAAATGTTGTGACAGTATTTATGATTAGATTACGCCACCAAAATCAGCAGATGTCACGCCGTATGATATTTTCATGTGGGGGATGTATTAGAGTACAAATATTTTGTGACAAAATCAACAGACTTATAGAATTTAAAGGGTTTGATTGAACAAGAATTTCAGAACATTTTTTGGTAATCATGGAGATTTGTATCATATACGAGGGTAGGTTCATAAGTTTTCGGCCTTGCCCATAAGGATTATCGCCTTCACAAAGCCCTTATCTGGTGTCATACCTTATCTGTTAAGTAAATAATTGCAGCTGTAACTGTGTTCAGCTGTTGAGATATAGTTGCATAAAGAAGACTATGTATAGAAGATTGTGACATGATCAAAATGGAGTTTCGGGCTGTTATTAAGTTTTTCACAAGAGCAGGTCTTTCCCCAAATGAAATTAAACAGCAATTGGACGGTATATATGGGGAAGCATCCCCCTCATATTCTACCGTAAAAGAATGGGCCAAACTTTTTCGAATGGTCGAGAAATCATTGAAGACGAAGGGCGTGCAGGTCGGACCTTGGAGGTGCTCACTCCTGAAAACATCGCTCTTGTGGAAGGAGAAATTATGAAGAACCGGCGGCTCAAAGTTACAGAAATAGCAGCAAGGCTGAGCCTTTCTAAAACAACAGTCCTTCGAATTATTCATGAACATTTAAACATGAATAAGGTTGGTGCCTAGACTTCATTCCTCAATCCAAAAGCAACAACGAGTCATCTGTTGTCAGGTATTTTTGGAGCTCTGCCATGGTAACGAGAGAGAAGTTCTGCAAACCATTGTTACAGGAGATGAAACTATGATCCTCTACTATGATCCCTTGTCCAAAAGATAAGCAATGGAATGATGTAAACCTGGCGAAGCACCTCTTCTAAAGGTCAAGGCCACTCAGTCAACCAAGAAGATTATGGCCACACTCTTTTGGCACTGTGAAGGAATACTCTTCATTGACTTCAAGGAGAGGAACACCACAGAAAATGGGGAGTACTATGCTGGCCTAATGCACAGACTACGTGCTTCCATCAAAGAGAAAAGGCGAGGAAAGCTGAGTGATGGTGTGCGCCTTCTTCACGACAACGCGCCTGTGCTCACAGATCTTGTTACAAAGGAAGCTGTGAAGTATTGTGGCTTCAAGGAAATCGACCATTCACCCTACAGCCCAGATCTAGCTCCCAGTGACTATTTCCTCTTCTCAAAACTCAAGAAGGACCTTCGAGAAGAAAATTTAAGTGTGACGAAGAAGTGATGCATGCTGTTTATGCCCATTTTGCAGACCAGACTTCTGACTATTTGAGGGTGGGGGGGTTGAAATGTTAATTCAAAAATGTGAGAAGTGTATTGCAATAAAGTGTAACTATATTGAAAGGTGAAATATAGTTTTTGTCTTTAACATATCTAGTAAATGGTTAGGCCGGAAACTTATGGATCTACGCTCGTATATCATCAGTTTTAAAATTATGTGTAGATAATAAATTTGAGCAATTTCTGCTAAACTAGACCATTCACTTTCAGTTAACGGATTTACATTGTACTCAGCCAGTAGCGTTCTGGTATGTATTGTCTCTACGTTGTGACATCCCTGAAGAGGGAAATCAAATATTCCCTCCAGCATTTGCATAAGTGTTCAGGGAAAACTGTCTTACGTTCGAGACAACTCAGTTGGTCAGTGGTGGCATACTGATGTCCGCAAATATTTACTGCACCCTTCGGTAAAAATATATATACTACATAGCATCTCAGATCTAGACTGTATGGTGGATGCTACAGAGAGTTGAGGTTTATTCTCCCAATTGCTGCTGTGATGACATGTAAATAGCAGATTTACCACGGACGATTGTAAAAAAAACATTCCACTTTCCTTTTCAAACTCTCTTTAATCACTGTTTTTAATCTCCAAAGTCCTGAATTGACTGTTGTCATGCTTTTGCCAGCTGAAACAAGTGATTTCAATTTCTTTTTTTCTGGAGCGAATCTTTGTGTCGAATTCCATGGACTGAGGCTTTGTCTCTGGTTGATAATGTGAACAAAAACTTTCCTGACGGCTTCACGAAAGTTGTTCATCGTTGATAGAGGTGTATTCGGTTATGAAGAATATTAGAGGACACATTCTAAAGATTGTTTCTGTGTTTGGCTGTTACGTTCAAGGAGGCGCTATTCTCATTCCATCTGCATAAAATGCACTTGTATATTCACTTGATGTGCTGGTGGGTTGGGATATTGTTACAGGGGATTGAATGTTTTTATTGTTAAGAGCGTTTACTGAAGGCACAATACACAACTGGGAATGCAAGGCTTTCAGCACAGACTCTCTAAAGGATGACATCAGTGTGAAAGTTCTTAGAATTTGTTCAGTTAAGTTGAACAGAACTGTAGCAAATGTGAGTTTAATCGGATAGCAAGTTGTCATTTGTTTTTTGCTTTTTTCAGCGAATTCCAAAAGAATATAGGCAACTATTGCTGAAACGATTATTGAAAAAGTTCTTAATGTTTACCATTGATCCTGCCTACTAGGTGCTGAAAATGTAATGATGTATAAATAATAATAATAATAATAATAATAATAATAATGTGTGCGTGCACGCGTGTCCATTAACGCTCTAGCGGTTGCAGATTTTGTTTTTTCTAAGAAATTCCGAATATAACCATCAATTAACAAACTATTCACGTGCTCGTTAACTAGCAAAAGTGGACCATTGGTGGGGGTTTGTTTAAATGAAAGTGAAAACTTAAAAAAATAAATAAAAATCGCTTAGCTGCCGAAATTTTAGTTATGTTTTCAACCAAAAGCGGTTTATTTCTTTAAACTAAGTTTTTACAGTTTCTGAAAAACACGGCAATCTTGCCATTAGGAGTGGGGGTTAAAGCGACATTTAAAAATCGCTGTAGCTGCCGTAATTTTGCATTTTTAAAAAAGAAAACTCGACATATGCCATTGAAAAGAATAATAGTTTCTGAAAACCAGAGAAAGATTCCAAAAACTCAGCATGTAAAAATCCCTTCAGCGGTACAAATGTTTACCTTTTCCCAATGAAACTTAATGTACACCACTTAAATAATATATTTTTTGAAAATCAAAGAACTTGGGCTATTAGGAGTGGGGTTTACCCGAAACACGAAAATTTAAAATTGATCTAAGGCACCAATGTTTCTTTTTTAACAACAAAATTCGGTATATACCATTAAAATAAGATACGAAATGTAGTTTCTGAAAATTAGGGCGGACCATTAGGATTAGGCATATAGCTGAAAACCGAAATTAAAAGAGTTGGGGATTAACGCAAAATTTAAAAATCGCTCTAGCAATTTTATTTTCCTTCAACGAAACTCGGTATATGCCATTGAAATAAAATAGGAATAATAGATTCTGAAAACGAGTGAAATAAAATTATTAGGAATGGGGGTTTACCTGAAACCCTATAATGAAAAACCCTTCCAGTGGCACAAATAATTAATTTTTTGCAACGAAACTGGATATACCACATTAATTTTTTTTTTTTTTTTTTTTTTTTTTTGAAAATCAGGGGAATCGAGTCATTAGGAGGAGGGGCATACTTAAAAACCGAAATTTAAAAGGCACTCTTGCGTTTAACTTTCTCTATAATATTTTAAAATAAAAGTACAAATTGTTTCAGTATATAAACTATATTTATAATAATGCATATGTTTTATATTTAACATAAGTATCGTCGTGAAGATAGCAAATGCGAAATATAAATCTAATGTATATTAGATATAAATATAAATCTATGTGTTTAAGAATTATATTTGTATGTAAGAGCGCTCTTCAGAAAACGTTTACGTTACATGTTAATAACATTTAAATTAAATTTCAAAGTCACTGAAAATCGATGTAACTTTCAACTGTTTTTATTTACTTTGTACATTGCAATTGTTTTTAAATAGTAACATGTTTTTGTTTTATTGAAACATATGAACATCATCTTAAATACACAATGTAACTCGAAACTTTCTGTTGTTTCTCTCTATTTTAGTGAATGTAAAGATGATATCAAGAGCTTAGTTCATAACATGGTTACATTTAAAATATTTAAAAATACACACACACAGTATAGCTTTATCTATCAGAGGTCACGTATTTAATTTAATTAACAGTATGCCATTAATTTTTAGGGTTTAATGTCAATAATAATTCTAAAATGTGGTTTCTGTTTTGTTATAGTTATAGATTGCAAGACTTCTAATTTAGTTCACCTATTACCACACAGTAATTTCATAATTATTTCTGTTCATTAATTTATAACGCCTAATTTGGTTATTCAACTTGCTGAAGAATTCGTTTGGTTTACACAACTCCTGCGTGATGTACTTTTACTATTACAATCGAAAGAAAATACAAAGAATATTATTTTTATTGGTAGAAAGCGCTGTTTAAGAACTTGAACAAATAAAAAGCTGATTTGAAAAATATTTTTATTTCTTAACATAATCTCACTGTACTTTGATTGTCGGTCCTGGTGGTGTAGTGCCTCCTACACCCAAATCGCGGGTTCGAACCCGGCCAGGACCGATGGATTTTTTCGGGGCGTAAAAATCCTAAGTATGGCTTCCTTCGGAAGGGAAGTAAAGCCGTGGGTCCCGTGTCGTACATTTGCGGCACGAAAAAGAACCTCAAGCCTGAAAGAGAGGCCTCTGAGCAAAATTTGTCGGCCGTTTCACGCCCTGTGTTGAATGGGACGCTGATGACCGTAGATGTTAAAGAGCGTCCATAAATAAATAAATAAAAAAAAAACTGTACTTTGAGACACTGTAGATTGCTCTCGGAACAAGCGGTGACTTCTCTTTCTACAGCTACATTGTCGTGAAAATGTTCACGAGAAAGATGATTTAAAGAGGGCCGAACAAATGAAAGTCACTTAGAGCAAGGTCGGGACATTCCATATGACATTTCCCAGAGTCTCATTTGTTTTGTTGACAGTATGAGGACGCGCGTTATCACTCAAGAGCTTTGTTGAGGAAATCGCTTGCGTTAGATTGCCTTACGAAGTTTCGTGAGGATGTTATAGTAGAAGTCGACATTTACCGTTTATTCTTGAAGCTGCAATGCCTTCTTTTTCCCAGAAGGCTGTGAGCATTAATTTCCGTAGGACAGTATCATTTTATTATTATTATTATTATTATTATTATTATTATTATTATTAGTATTAGTATTACCACCACCACTACTACTACTACTACTACTATTACTACTACTACTACTACTACTACTACTATTACTACTACTACTACCACTACTACTACTACTACTACTACTACTACTACTATTACTACTACTACTACTACTACTACTACTACTACTACTACTACTACTACTATTACTAATGCAGACAGGGCAGAATGTCTCTACTTTACACACTATAACAGAACCAATGCAATGAGTTTATACAAAATGGGAGAGCGGAAAATTAAGGAAATGACGAAAAAATAAAGGTCAGAATGGTCGGCATCAAGGGATTGAACTGGGGGCCTCCCGGATGAAAGTCCCAAGTATGAGCCACCCCACTCGATTGTGGAAGGGGTTGATTTAAAGGTCTAATTGTGATCGCAATGCATAGCTTGCTAATTTCGTAGATATAAAAAAGCTTCTTTCGCCGACATAAAGCTGGTCGTTTATTTCAAATCAATGAGTAAAAAATAAAAGTTTTTTATCGTCGAGGGTGTATGAAGCCCCCTTGATTTGTGTTGCTTCTTCTGCTCAAAAGAAGCGTGAAACTTTTGGGGCGACGTCTGGATTTTCTTTGTTTTTTTTTTTTTTTTTTTTTGGTACGCCATCAAAAATTTCCCTTCTTAATTTCACTGATAAAGTCCAAAGGAAGTAGAAAATCTGAGATCACAGAGAACACAAAAGGGAAGACCCCCATATTAACAGAAATGACCACGATGTAGATAAATGGTTGCAGGAAAGGAGAAGGGCTGAAAAGAAAAGGGAAGAAAAGTGTCTGGAGAACAGATTAAGAAGGAAAAAGAAAACAAGACTGTGTCGGCTGGAGGTGGGAGAAATAACACAGGGGGACGGAGGCGGAAAAAAAAAATGGTCAAGGGGGAGGTGGATAACACAAATGGCATAAGGGAAAGACGGTGTATAGGGGATGAGCGCCCCCTTACAGATAAAATTAATGTTTCATATGCAATATGAAATGTAGGGTTGTTAAAGGTTACACCCTTCAGCGTTCCTAAACCCAAAGTGTTAGTTTTAGCTGCTGTTTTGAATTTATGCCATCATTCGACCTGCATCTGTCTTTGTACTTTGATGTTATCAATCTCTAATAAAGCGTTTGCTCAATGTCTGCTGGGCGTATGTTTTATTGGCGTTCAATTAAATCTCAAACGTACAGGAAGAACCAAAGAAACAGTACCCTCATAAACGGGTCTTTTATTAATCCGGGTGTCATTCAATAAGTAAATTTACCAATTTTTTAACTGAAAAACAAACAGCAACAAAAAACTTGTTCTCACAATGATAGCGGAGTTGTAAACTTTTTCTTCCGTTAGAGCACAAACTGGAGCGTCGAGGTCACTTACCTTTGAAACTGAATACCACCCTCTTTAAACATTTTAAATCATCTTCAAGATATGCATAGGTCTTAACTGAAGATTTGTTGAGACGAAAGCAGAATTTCAGCTCAGCAACTGATCGTCTATTTGCTGTAGGTTGAACTGAACATGCCTCAACTTGTACACCTCTTACATCTCTCAGACCTCTTAAATTTTAGCTAGAGATATTATGCCTGTATAAAAACCATGACAATTTTTTATTGAACAGCCTTTGTGCATCTAGTCGGGGTCTTCTAAAACAAAAATTGGAAGAAGGAAATGTATGATATGCTTTCTGTATTTTTGTTTTGTTTGGTTTATTTACGAACGCTCTTTAACATCTCAGGTCATCGGCGTCCCATTCTATTCAGGGCGTGAAACGGCCGACAAATTTTGCTCAGAGGCCTCTTCTTTCATACTTGAGGACTTTTTACATCTTCGACATGGGACTCACAGCTTTACTTCCCTTCCGAAGGATTTGTTCGACCCTGGCCGAGCTTAAACCTGCGATCTTTGGTCAACAATTAGGTTACCACTAGACCACCAGGACAATGCTAATTACAAACGTTTTGTGTATTGTCTTGAGTTCAGTGACAAATGTAAACACTTCTGTCATGTATGTTCTTACCATGAAATGATCCAGGCAGGGCTCGTTCCAAACTGCACTACTGTATATTTTACTTTATCTCACATATTCTATGAACTCTGTCCTTTTTTCATCAATTAGTAAATTCTACTAAATTCAGCTTTGCAATAAAAGCAGTTTTACAAGCGAGGTTATGCTTTTATTTTATCTCAATAAAACACATGAAATTGTCAATTCTTAATAAAATATTGTTTGTTGCTAATCCCTTCTAAGAAAACCTACATCCCTTATAAATACAAGGTCCCTCAAGTATCAGCTTTTCAATTTATACTGTTACAGAAGTGCTTCACTTCACTTTATATTTTATAAAAACTTTTCATTTGTCATTTATTGTCAAACCTTGTAATCCTTGCAAGTATCTTTTTATCAGTATAATTAATGAGTCAAGCTTTACCTTTTCGTACTTCATGCCTCCAATATTTGAAACGCCCAGAGCACAAGTAGCTAAGTGGTGATGTGCGCCTTCTTCATGACAGCGCGCCTGTGCACACAACTCTTGTTACAAAGGAAGCTGTGAAGAAATGTGACTTCAAGGAAATCGATCATCCACCCTACAGCCCAGATCTAGCTCCCAGTGACTATTTCCTCTTCTTAAAGCTCAAGAAGGATCTTCGAGGAAGGAAAATTAAGTATGACGAAGAAGTGATGCATGCTGTTTATGCCCATTTTGTAGACAAGACTTATGATTATTTGGGGGGGGGGAATTAAAATGTAAATTCAAAGATGCGAGAAGTGTATTGCAATAAAGGGTAACTATATTGAAAAGTGAAATATTGTTTTTGTCTTTATCACGCCTAGAAAATGGTTAGGCCGGAAACTTATGGACCTACCCTCGTATGTTAGGTTACAGTTTCCATGAAAAACTCCACTTTGGACAAAAGTGTAACATGAGGCCTTTTTGCAGAAGTCGATTCATTTGTTGCCTAAGGTGCCCCTGCAGTATTGCTTATGTATTTACTGAGTTAGATAACTTAGAATAAATGCAAACAGCTGAGTCACGCGGCATATATTGGGATGCAAACTATTGCTTCTTGTTTGTAATTCATGGTGTCAGCGTGTTTGTATGGCACGCTGCATGCAATCGACCTTGCCTTTTTTACCACCTTAGAACTGCCAGTTTTATCTGCGAGAGTACATGAAATGCAAACATTAATACTTTCAAAATTCCAATTGCAATAATGGAATCCACCACTGATACATGAGCTAAAGTGTTATATTTAACATTAATATAAATTATAGCGTTCGTGCATGCCCAATGATAGAAATAAGAATATATTTTGTGTAGTCAGTACTAGTAGGAGAGGATTTATTTCAATGGCATTAATAAATTAAAACGTATAACAGGCGGACGGATCCAAGAGACCATACCAGCTTTCATAACATACTAGACATTAGATTAGATATTTGACAATAAACTATAAAACAAATGTATACATTCAATAATAAAATAAAAATTAAATAAATAAAAAATAGAAAACAATCACATTAGGAACCACACATAACTGGATTACCCTATCCCCTCACTGATTATCAATCATTTCAGGTCGGTCCTGAGGGTGTAGTGATAACCATACTTGCCTCGCAGACCCAAGATCACGGGATAAGGTCGATGAATTTTTTCGGGCGTAAAAATCCTAAGTACGACTTCCTTCGGAAGGGAAATAAAGCCTGGTCCCATGTCATATATTTACGGCATGTAAAAGAACCTCAAGACTGAAAGAAGAGGCCTCTAAGTAAAATTTATCTGTCTTTTCGCGCCCTAAATTGAATGGGACGCTGATGGAAATTTACCGCCACGGGTGCCCGAGGTCGTTAAGGTGCGGACTCGTGAGCTGGGGTTCGAATCCCGCCAGGACCGTTCTCCCTGACTGAAGTTTTTTTTTTAATATTTTCCTCAGTACTCATAAATGGAAAATGCCGGGGAGGTATCCTAATTTTAGGTCTGGAAAATGTTTTGCCAGTTTATTTCATCTCATGTATCATCAGTGTCCTCCACCACCTCGGTAGTAAAAACGGGCGTTAAACACCATTAAAAAACACAGAAATTTAACAAATTCCTCTCCTTCCTGCCTGCCATGACTTCTGCTCGGTCTTGTAAAGGAACGTCTTAATCAGTTTTTCCTCCTGTTCATGATTTTCCCTCCGCACAGACGGAGCATATTTATCGTTCTTAATCATCCACCACACCCCCTGTCTATGAGTTTGGTTTCTGTTTTGATGTATTGCTCCAACCCCATTTACATTTCACCCTCTATTTTAGCCCCGAAATCATCTCTCTGCATTGCGCAATTGTCTGCTGCCTATCCATATCCCTCAAGCGGTTCTTAACCTTCCTCTGCGCTCTTTCTATCACATGCCCCGCATTTTGATGCCCATGTCATGTTTCCTCTCATCTCCTGCTGTTCATGGTAACAAAATGCCCTAATTAAAGTTTGGTTTCCATGAATAATTCGCAACCAGCACTTTGGTTTTTACATTGTATGATTTCACCGAATTCCCTCGTAATTCCGCAAATCGATGTGCCCCTGTGCCCCTCTCCTTTCAGAAGAAGTGCCCTCACTGAATCTAGGTCCGCAATTTGTTTCCATCTCCAAGTTTTGGTGACGTATGTCACTGTAAATCTTACTAGTGCCCCATATGCGGTTTCCAGCGCAATTACATGCATGTCTGGGATTCTGTTACGTCACTAGAGAGTTTCTACTTTCACTCCTGCTTTATGCTTCATCGTAAAAGTAACGTTCAAGTGCTTTCCAGTGTCTACCCCAAAGTAAGTCCATATCTCCGTCCTACTATTAACCGATCCGTTCTTGAAAGTCATTGCTTTCGTCTTATTCGTATTGACGGTAAGTAATAACTCTTCGCTGTAGGTTCAAAAATCTGTCTAGTTCTCCCTCTGGAGGCCGTTAACACCAGAGCCACAGAAAGGGTCAAAATGATCCCGGACTAATTTTATTTCCTCAGGTATTCATATTTTTTCACCAAACATCATGGCTTTTATTCGATTCACGGAAACAAAAAAAATGGCTTTTTTTTTTTTTTTTTCATTTTTACGTCCTATATCTTGAACTTGAACGCTATACATTTATAGTATAACTGCGCAGTAAAACTTTTGACAAATGACCAGTTACAATAATCACCTGCATGTGTGTACACTGTCAGTTTTATCTGTAAATATTACGTTCCCATTTAGGTAGTGTTGTGTGTTCAAGACGGTGGTCTTGAATCATGTATCTGAGAGGGGCCCTTCGGATGACGAGATTTTGCGCATTTTTTTTCCGAGAGTTCCGAAGTCCTATCAGAAATTCTCCTATCAGACTCGAGGAGTGGATTTATGCCAAAAAATATTCCTCAACCATGGCCTCTGTCATCTCAGCAGGGACAGGCTTCATCAGATTCCTCCACAGTGGCTAGAGACGGATCCTAATGGTAGGTTTTCAACATATCATCATCTTCGTCAGGAAGAAGGGCTGCTGTAAATGTCCTAAAAGAGCGAGGAGGTTCCATTATATACTTTTTAATGACATAAGTGCTTTTCGTCTATTCTTTGATGAATCTCTTAAAGAAGTATAGACAATTCAATGCTGAGATGGAACTGAAACACCAGTGGACAGTTTTACTCGAGGAACTTGAAGCTGTCCCTGTATCCCCGATTACAAAATTATTGAAATAATTAATATTTGTAATTTTTCAACCAGCAACTCTGTAATTATGTGCAAGTATGTTGTGGCTTTTCTTTCAGTGGAGGAACTTTAATGCCATAACTCATATATGTAGAATTAATATTGTATAGTGTTTAAATGTGTCCACAATATGTATATTTAAGAGATAACACGTGGTAATATAGCAAAGTAAGGAAAAACTCACGTCTTTCTCCGAACACAGCAAGAAACTGACCTATGAGCGACGTTAACATGAAACTGGCGGGAATATTTCGCGCCACTGTTCGTGGATAGCGACATTTTATATTGAGTATAAAAGGGATAGATTTTGCTCAAATGTGACGCAGTCTCAGAATTTACCGAGCCCAGATATGTGTGGCTGCCGTCACCCGCAGATCAGCGGAAGAGCGGCCTAGGTACCAAGTACCAGTGCCGGCAATAACGAAACTTGACTGTCAGTCACCACGCGGGTTACCGATACAATATTATGCATTGAGGAAACAACAATCTCTTCGCATTCGGCACCATTTTGGTGAACGCAATAAATTTACGTGTTTACCTTGCCTGTGGTTCGACGTGAGACGCGAGTTGGCCTAACTAATCATGTTCTGGAGAATAAAGAACCTCAGCAACTAAAGCACGAGGCGTTATTTATCGGCGCTTCCCATATCAAATCTGCTTCAATCAGCCCTGGCTAACTCATAGATGCCAGAAATCACCGGCAAGCACGAGAGAGAGAGAGAACGTCTCGTGCAAACAGAGTTGGTGGTCTGCAGCAGCTTTGGCGAAATCTGCGATCTGCGGCCTTGAATTAATTAACATAACTACCATACAGCCCGACCCCCATCCCCCACATATTGACTTGGGGTCAATAACAAACATTCACCCACCAACAATCCCCGTTTCAAACTGGAGAAGATGATCGCCAACGTGTACACCCGAGGAGTAACCTACACGAAAGGCATGTCAGTTGATGATCTTTGGTCGCGTTACTGCAGACAAGAACACAATGTCACGGGATAGACTTCAGGAGCTGTTCAAACTTCACCGATCTGATGAAAAATCAACCCAAGCTGGAATTGGCAGCAATCAATGCATGGGTCACTTACATTGAGGTAACAAACTGAAAGACCAAAGAGGATGAAGTACATAGGCCTTTCAAAAAGCGATCAAATCAGTCTGTGTAAAGGAAACAAGACAAGTGCTTTCTGTGAGAATACCGCAAAGCAGTGTGTGGAAAATGTGCACGAAAAGTACAGGTCCAAGATGCGTAAAGTGGTTCAGAAAAATAAATGAAAACTAGACAGTCATGTAAGCTAACTTTTCAGATTAGGAACTTCTTCAAGTTAAATAATTTAATATCCACTTGTTTATTATTCTAAAAGCATTTGTAAATTCAAATAATGCTATTAGTAAATAAAACAATAAAGCTGAGTATGTTTCTGTGTTGCCTTTCTAGGTACGAGGGTAGGTTCATAAGTTTCCGGCGTAACCATCTTCTAGGTATGATAAAGATTTAAACTATATTTCACTTTACAATAGTCACAAGTCTTATCTGCAAAATGGGAATAAACAGCATCCATCTCATTTTAGTCACACTTAACTTTTCTTCCTCGAAGGTCCTTCTTGGATTTTGAGAAGAGGAAATAGCCACTGACAGCTAGATATGGGTTGTAGGGTGGATGATCGATCTCCTTGAAGTCATTTTCTTCACATCTTCCTTTGCAACAAGAGATGTGTGCACAGGCGCGTTGTCGTGAATAAGGCGCACACCACCACTTAGCTTTCCTCGCCTTTTCTCTTTGATGGAAGCACGTAGTCTGTGCAGTAGGCCAGCATAGTACTCCCCATTTACTGTGGTGTTCCTATCCTTGATGACAATGAAGAGTGTTCCTTCACAGTGAAAAAGAGTGTGGTCATGATCTTCTTGGTTGACTGAGTGACCTTGACCTTTAGAGGCGGTGTTTAGCCAGGTTTACGTCACTCCATTGATTCACTTTTGGACAAGGGATCATAGCAGAGGACCATAGTTTCATCTTCTGTAACAATGGTTTGCAGAACTTCTCTCTCGTTACCACGGCAGAGCTCCAAAAATGCCTGACAACAGATGATTCGTTGCTGTTTTTGGACTGAGGAAAGAAGTCTAGGCACCCACCCATCTTGCACTAACCTTATTCGTGTTTAAATGTTCATGAATAATTCGAAGGACTGTTGTTTTAGAAAGGCCCAACCTTGCTGATATTTCTGTAACTTTGAGCCGCCGGTCTTCTATAATTTCTTCTTCCACAAGAGCGATGTTTTCAGGAGGGAGCACCTCTAAGAGCCGACCTGCACGCTCTTCGTCTTCAATGCTTTCTCAATGTTAACAACTGTACACATCGGGGTGGAAGTTACAGTGCAATTATTTACTTAATAAATAAGTTATGACACCAGATGAGGGTGTTATAAAGGCGATAATCCTTATCGGTGAGGCTGGAAACTTATGGATCTACCCTCTTATATCAAATTCTTAGCTGTTCTAGTGTTAATCGTCGTATAACATAGTATCATATCATCCGGTACAAAAGATCTGGCACCTGCAAACCTCCTATTGCTGGTACCTTTTTGAGTAGTGTTGAACGCCCGTTTTTACTACTGAGGCACCACAGGCGGTGGACACTGATAATACATGAGATGAAATGATAAATTGGGAAAGAATATTTTTTAAGGTAGGAAGCGTTCCAGGCCTAAGTTTAGGGTACTTCCCCGGCATTTGCCAGTTATGAGGAGTGAGGAAAACCTGGAAAAAAAAAACCGCGGGTCAGGGAGGCGGTCCTGGTGGGATTCAAACCCCAGACCTCCCGCTCACGAGTCCGCGCCTTAACAACCTCGACATACATTGCAAAAAACAAAGAAAATAATGTTATCAGAGGAGAAATAAATCACGTTTGAGTTATGTACATCATCTAAGACTAAGATAAAATGAATGTAATTAAAGTTGAAAAACCGAGAGTGTAGTTCACGCTAGAAAATAAAAGAAGAAGACATTGGGTGAATAATGCACACTTTTTTGTGTTAGGTGCAAATAAAGCATTGCATTTTTCATCTTAAAATGCTAAAGATGCCTAAATATTATTAGTGAAAGTCTATGAGTAGTATTTTGTGTGTTTCTATTTTTAGCATGTGCGATCCGCCACTGCCGTCCTGCCCTAAACAATGAGTGACGCTGTAACTAGCACCGGGATCGTGTGCAGGTGCCTTCTGGACTTGTGGCAACATTAGCTAATAGGAAAGCTGGAGTACGGTGATTAGCGGGAGGTAAGCACTGCACGCTGCCAGCCGTAGCCGAGTGTTGCCGAACGTAGGCGAAGGAACTCGAACATATGGACAGGGTGACTGACCGACCGGCTTCTGCAGGGGTGAGCGTATCCGATGCGTTATTTTCTCTCCCCACCACTACGAAGCAAGCAACAGATACACTGTGGATATGTCTTGCTCCACAGGATTATTCCAATTTATCAGCGGCGGCTCGTGTCTCGCTTTCTGTAAGCATACATTGTAATTGTGTGCTATTTGGTATACGGAACGGAACCTTCCACAACTGAAGAGGGTTGCGGAAAGCAATTTAGCGGGGAATAGCTATCCTATGAAGAATAAAAGCGATTTTCTTTTAGTTATGTTATAGTTCGTTACGAAAAGCGTATCTGTAAGTATGTATTTACATATATACGCAAATTAGCGACGAAGGGAGAAAAAAGACCTATGTAAAAATGAAGAAAGTAAAAGTACGTCAAATATGATCAGAAAAAGAAGAGAAAAGATTCTTCAGTCACTTGATGACAATGGATGAAAACGCACACAAACACACACAGAAGTAAACATTTCAACATTGGATCAGAAATATTATTAAAGATATCAACGAGTTGGAACTAATAGAAGATATAAAAGGGAACAGAATAAAGTTTAGGCACCTCGAGGTTTATATTCTAATTTTATTCAGATTTGGAATAATCTCTCACACAACATTTCAAAGGTTTCCATGCAAAGGATGGGTAGAGAAGAATGGAAGAGAAAAGGTAAACACATAGTGACAGAATGAAGAATTATTGGGAAGCCAGAAAGGAAATGAAATAAAAAGGAAGCAAGGAAGGAAGGAAAGAAAGAAAGACAGACAGAAAGAAAGAATGAAAGACAAAAAGAAGGAAAGAAAGAAAGAATGAAGGAAAGAAACGAAAGAAAGAAAGAAACGAAAGAAAGAAAGAAGGAAAGAAGGAAAGAAACGAAAGAAAGAAAGAAAGAAAGAAAGAAAAAAGAAAGAAGGAAGGAAGGAAAGAAAGAAACGAAAGAAGGAAAGAAAGAAGGAACGAAAGAAAGAAGGAAAGAAGGAAGGAAGGGAAGAAAGAAAGAAGGAAAGAAGGAAGGAAAGAAAGAAGGAAGGAAGGAAGGAAAGAAAGAAAGGAAGGAAGAAGGAAGCAAGGAAAGAAGGAAGGAAAGAATGAAAGAAAGAAGGAAGAAAAGAAAGGAAGAAGGAAAGAAAGAAAGAAGGAAAGAAAGAAAGAAGGAAAGAAAGAAAGAAGGAAAGAAAGAAAGAAGGAAAGAAAGAAAGAAGGAAAGAAAGAAAGAAAGAAGGAAAGAAAGAAAGAAAGAAGGAAAGAAAGGAAGAAGGAAGGAAGGAAGGAAGGAAAGAAGGAAAGAAAGAAGGAAGGAAGGAAGGAAAGAAAGGAAGAAGGAAGGAAGGAAGGAAGGAAGGAAGGAAAGAATGAAAGAAAGGAAGGAAGGAAAGAAGGAAGGAATAAAGAAAGGAAAATAATTATATTGGGTTACTTTACGGGGTTCCTAGATGACTTGAAACAGGAACAGAAAAAATACAAAATTAAAATATAAACATTTCGATATTTCGTGTATGTCATACAGGAATGGCAATTTCTTTTCTAAAACAAAAAATCCTTTATATGCATTCTATAACTCAAAAGGGTTAAAAATATGACTCCCCCCCGTTTTTTACATAAAATACAACTTTGTTAATGTCATTCGTTTTTTACTTTAATAATTTAATTTTAATTTAATTTAAAGTATTGAAATTGCAATACAATACAATATAAGATATTTCTTTGCTAAATTATAAATTGAACATGTTCTAATTCATGAAACAATACCAAATTAAATAATGACAATGTAATTAAAAGTAAAATACTCCCTATCTATCATCTATAAACCTTACGCCCGACGGGTGGACGAGGTCATAGGCGTCGATCGTGAGCGGGAGGTCTAGGGGTTCGATTCTCGACAAGACCGTCTTCCCTGACTGATATTTTCTACAGTTTTTCCTCAGCCCTCATAAATGACAAATGTCGGGGAAGTGTCCTAAAACTTAGGACTTTGCTTAGAAAAAGTCCTTTGGCAATTTTCATTTTATCTCGTGTATCATCAATGTTCGCCACCTGCGATGCCTCTGTAGTTAAAACGGGCGTTAAGCAATACACAGGGGGCCACCCGTAGCGGTACATAAGCCAATGAAGTTCTTATTGAAAGTTTTAGGTTTGCACTCTAATTTTTTGTGGGCTGGGAAATCATGAGATTCTAATAGATTAAAAAATGTTTTTTGGTCTTGGAACTTTTGAGTCACGTTTTTAATATCGGTATCAAAGATGGAAAGTTTTTTACAAAGACAGTGGTCACGGATTGAAAGAGAAAAAGATCTTTTGATTATGCAGGGGATGATATTTTTCAAAATGAAGATACCATTGTATATTTGTTGGCTTAATGTGCACGGATGTAAAAAAAACAGCCATTGCATAAAGAAATATCAATATCTAGGAACGTAACAGCATTGGGAGAGACAGAAGAAGTGAACTTGACTGAAAAGTTTGTGTGTGTGTGTGTGTTTTTTTTTTTTTCCCCTCCAGTGTTTAACGCCCGTTTTAACTACTGAGGCGTCACAGGTGGTGGACACCGAGGATACAAGAGATGAAATGATAAACTGGAAAAAGAATTTTTTTTTAAGGAGGGAAACGTTGCAGGCCAAAGTTTAGATTACCTCCCCGGCATTTGTGATTTATGCGGACTGAGAAAAACCTACAAAAAACCTCAGTCAAGGAGGACGATGCTGGTTTGAATCGAACACCAGACCTCCTGCTCATGAGTCCATGCCTTAACAACCTCGGCCACCCGGATGGTAAATGTAAGGAACTGGTGGAGAGATTATCAGCCATGGGTTCAAAGCACGAATATATCATCAATATATCTCAACCATAATAAGGTTACCAGAGGTTCTGACTTAAGAAATGTCTCCTTTAAGCGAGCCATAAAAAGAATGACAAAAGACGGTGTCATTCTAGCGCTCATTACAGTGCATTTAATTTGTAGATAATATTTACTACCAAAACTAAACGCATTGCGAGTAAGAACCAGATCAGTTGATGGCAAATGAGGAGGTGCTCGAGAGTTCAATAACAGCTGCTAAACCTTCATAGGGGGAATGTTAGTATAAAATGATGTCAAAGCATACTCAAAAAAGGAAGGAATATTTTATATACGGTGTCCTAGAGGTAACAAACGTCTGCAACTAAAAATGTGAGCGTGTTTCTATAGGAAACAGTCTAAAGACCTGATTATCTAGCATACATAAGTAATTTTACTTTTTGTCGGTCTTTAAGAACGCGTATTAACAATTTCATGGATGCATGTAACACGTACGCCATCAATAGTTTAATAGCAGGTCTGAGTTACTTTTATGCCCAGTCCATCTAAACGAAGGCCCATGGATGAAACTTTATGAAAAATGTGCGTTATTTGCGCTGCTGCAAAACAGAAGGCAATTATGACTTTAAAAATAAAGCAATCTCTTCGGTTAATACATGTATCACTTTGATTGAATACTCTCTTTGGCGTAAAAGTCGCCGGAAATGGAATTGCGTTTATCGATTCAAAATAATGCTGCCATGCAACGCTGATTTTCAAACGGATTTGTTACTTGGCTAGTGGCATTTCTTTTATTGTCTTTTGTTTTGTGAATCATGGATTATTTGAACACCATTCGTGTAAGGTTGCTTATAGTTCACATTTGGATCGCAATTAAAGATAGTTTAGAACATTTTAGCTCAGATAAACAGGAATGTTGCGATAAGCAATTATAAAAATAGTTATGTTTGTAACAATACACGATCTAATTATAATGAGGCCATTTGAGCTATGGCGGGCAGAAACAGCTGTGCACTGCGAGAAGTTACTAGTCAAGGCCATGAAATACATGTACAGGTAGCAGCTTGTAGCTACTCTAAGAGGGGCTTTGTCGGGGAGTGATTGCACGTTCATGTGTTACTCGCTGCTTCATTAAGTGCTAGTTTGTATCACTACATAAATATAAACTTGAAAAACGGGGTTTTATGAGTAATAAATATTCTTGTAGGAAAATGATAAAACCTATCGAAAGAAAATATCCTTGCAATCGTGTTCCACAACTTATTAAAAGTTAAAGGAGAGAATCTGAATGACAAATACACATTCCAAATCTTCGTGTTCTCAAGGAAGAAAAGTTAAATGAAATACAGGCATTTCCTTCGCAAAAGCTGGCAATGTATTGCCGCTGAGGGGCATCACGTTCAACATCTCTTATAACACAGGTTAGTGCTTTTAATCTTTCAATAAAAGTTTAAGTACTAACAAAGTCTATCACGCAGGACCTGCGAATTCCTCAGTAAACCGAATAGTAGCGGCATTAAATTGTAAATTTCAATTTCAAAATCGTAAAGCCCTTTTATAGATGAAAAAATTATTCTATATACATTTTAATTTATAATTTTTTCCATAATTACGCCACTAGAGCACTTTTTAAATTTCCATTTTCAGGTATACCCCCACTCCCAATGGTCCAATTTTCCTGATTTTTAGCCACTGTTTTTATTATTTTATTTAAATGGCTTTTATCGAGTTTTGTTGCGAAAAAACAAAAAATTGATGACGGTAGAGGGATTTTTAAATTTTGGTGTTCATATATAACCCCATAAATTTTTAGCAACTAATTTCTTATTCTATTTCAATGGCAATATACCGAGTTTCGTTGAGAAAAGACAAACACTGCGGCCGCTATAGTGATTTTTAAATTTTTGCTGTTAACCCCCACTCCCAATAATCCAATTTTGCTGGTTAAAGAACAAGAAGAACTGCGAAAGCATTAACAACAACCCCCCCCCCCCCGCAATCCTCATTTCTAATGCCTAGAAAGTAGGATAGATGGAAATTTGAAGGGAAATTTTCAAAAATCTTCGCCAACTATTTCTTTGAAACAAGAAACATATCGATGACTGTAATAAAATTAATGAACAGCTACTAAGTTTCCTCCTCCTTTATGGCGCAAACCCGAGTCTGGGGTTCGACTCCCACCAGGACCGTCCTCTCTGACTCTAAAAGCTATCCAAATACCGCAGTTGTCATAAATCTAATCGGTTAATTGTTTTTTTTTTTTTTTTTTTTTTTTTTAAACTTGAGAATTTTTGACTCCAATGCACGGCTTATGAATTCGTATAAATATCAGCATCTATCATACAGGCCCCAATGCATTCAATTTCACAAATAATTGTACAGAGTTAAACACACTGAATTGCTTTCGCAAGGTTTTTGTGCCGTTAGAACGACTCCGGCGCAACAGATGGAAGCACGCCGCCTGCTGGCGGAACTAAATATATGTAAGCCCCAACACAATCGCATTGTTTTAGGTCAAAATATTTCACAATTACAGCTAAATTAATGATGTACTTTTGTCATACCAAATGTCTGAAATGTTACCTTTGTACTCCAACCATTTACCACATCTTTAAATAAATTCTGCACTCATAAGCATTACATCTTCTGAAATCGCTACAATCTCTCTCCGTTCTTCCACTGCGATTCACGTTGCATTTTTCAAGTTCTCTTATAAATAAAAATTGCACGGATATCGACTGTACATAATCCTTTACTAATGACCCTGTCTCAAAAAAAGATGCGCATTTAAAACTAAAGAGTCGTTAACTGTATGCCCTGTGGCAAAATCTTGTTGAAAAATTGCAGAATTATATTAAATGTCGGATATTTGCTCACATAAAGGTGTAAGCATTTTATCTCTATATATCTGTAGTCGTAAAACAAAGGCCTATTATCCGGTGTGTATTTACAGAGCAGGACAATTGAATTACGTTCGGGTTTTACCTGTTCTGTATTGAAAACAAAGCTAAAAAAAGAAGCCACGTTTCGTCAACGATGAAAATTAATCTTAGGCCAACTGTGCCCTTACAAACATTGTTCAACACGTAGTTACAGAATTTTTGCTAACAGCGTTGAAAAACAGTAACCTTATATAATGTTTTTTAATTATTGTTTCATAGTCAAGGTTTAGGAAATTTGCACATTTTTCCTTGTACAGAGCGTAGAAGTTCTGATAAATTCAAGTCTCTTTGTTATTTTATACTGAACATTTACTGGTAATAATAGAAAGAGCGGATGGAGGAAGGATAAGAACCGCTTGAGGGACAGGGACAGGCAGCAGATAGTAGCACAATGCAGAGTTGATTTCGTTGGAAGTTTAATCGGGACTAAAATCTGAATAGGGGCTCAAAACAGGGCCATACTCACTAGAGAGGAACTCAAACTAGGGGCATAGAGGATTGTTAAGATCACCGACAATAATGAGCTGAGAATTTGCTCCATCTCTGAGGAGGGGGACAAGTATCCTGCCTGAATGTAAAGGTACTGAGGAATGGAGAAAAAAGTAATAGCAGAAGTGTATTTATTACAGTGGCATCAATACAATACAAAACAACGTCAACAGACGCATGGACCCAACGAACCGTCAGTGCTTTTATGATTTACTTGATTTAATACAAGCTATTACATTATTCACAATAAGATATAAAACACATGTTCAACAACAAAAAATAAACAATATAAAATAGAATAAAATAAAAATACTAGAACAATAACTTTTAAAAATATTAAAAATACAAAGAAATCTCATTATCGATGACACACAGCACTGGGTGGAGTCAATTTGTTCCCCCCCCCAGACTTTTCAGACCTGAGCTGTTTTACTTTCATCAGAAATTTACCTAATCTCTCCTTCCCCACTCTTACCTGCCAGCAAAACCCAGTATGACCATCTCCCTCTGTTCGATCCTGTAAAGGTGAGCTGTAGGTACTTTCCCCTTCATTCTACTGTACCTTTACATTCAGCCAGCGGAAAATATCATTTAACAAACAGAGAGAAAAAGAGAGAGATTATCATGCTGGGCTCTGCTGGCAGGCAAGGAAGGGAGAAGCGATTAGGTAAATTTCTGATGAAAGGAAGACAGCTCAGTCTGAAAATACGATATCCGGGTGGGGAGAGATAAAACAAATAGATTGAATTAACTTTGTGTGTGTCATTTTTAATGTGACTTAATTCCCTTTATATTAATTGCTTTAAAATTCTTTACATCTTTTCTTTATTTTATTTTATTATTATTTTCATATTATTATTGAGTATACGTGATTTTTTATTTTTTTGTGAAACATATAATCTAATATCTTGTACAGACCTAATGTATAATAAAAGCACAAAATCCGTACTCACGTTGGATTTTTATTGTATTGGTGACGCTGAAATTAATACATCCCTACTAATACTATTGTAACTACTAGTAACAGTAGATATATATGAAATTAGATTAAAATTGTATGTAGTGTGGACACTACATGTAAACATTATGAAAAATTAGCCTTAAAACATTTCTAAGACGCTCTAAATATATAAGTACATTATTTATATGCTGCAAAAATAGTAGGTAAAAGTACTTATTTAAATATATAGAATGGAAATGGTATAGATATCGTCATTTAAACCAGAAAGTGACTCGATTAGTATAATTGAAATGTTAATGATCAGAGGCCGGACGTTCAAGCATTTATTTTGATTAAAATAGGCAGGTGAAAATACTTAATAATTTCTTTATCACATAATTAAAGTACTTAAGTTTACTTTTCTTGGTTACAATAACAACAAAATGTTTTTTTCAAGGTATCAACTGTGATAGTCAGCCGCTTGTCAGAGAAAGCGTTTTTCATCATAGAAAAAGAACGTTCTACTTCCACTGAAGTGATTGGAGCATATTTAAAACAAGCTATTTCGGAAGAACTCATACCAGTTACAATAGAACATTCACCTTTCAGGACATCATGGAAACGTTGATCAAGATAAAGTAAAGTAGTTTTGAATAGTCCTGGCGAATGAGCAAAAGATTGCTTAGTGGTTTCTGGTCGAGTTCATTTTCTATTTATGTGTTTATAGGGGAATCAGGTTAGTATCTCTCTTACTTCCGTATTGAACACATTGTAGGGACGATTTATTGCACAGCTGTGCCGCTCTCATCTTTCTCGCTTGCAATCGTTTGTTACATTTATGCAGCTGAGAAGTTACCCCACCACAAATTTCCTAGAAATGTCTCATACAAATCGATATAAGGTTAATTTCCAAGGCTGTTCAAAACTACAGTACTTCCCTCATCCTCTCCATTTCCTGGTATTTGTATGCCCGAGGTAACCGTGCGTTCCTTTCAATAATGAAGGTTCTGCTATTTAAAGAGTTTAAGTAAATGGGTTGAGGTGAAAATATTTAATTATTTAAGTTGCACAATATTTTTACTGCGACACATTGGAATTCTTTGTGTAATTTTTAAAATGCGTAAATAATTGCAGAAAAAATACAAACTATCTAAAACAGCCCCCCCCCCAAAAGGTTTTAAACCAAATGTAGGGAAACATATATAAACAAATAGACAAAAATACGCTACGGGTGGCTGAGGTCGTTAAGGCCGCGCGGACTCCTGAGTGGGAGGTCTGGGGTTCCAATCCCGTCAGGACCGTCCTCCCTGACAGGTATTTTACAGGTTTTCCTCAGTCCTCATAAATGGCAAATGCGGGTAAGTACCCTAAACTTTTTAAGCCCGGCTTAAAAAAAATCCTTTCCCAATATATCATTTCATTTCATGTATCATCAGCGTCCACCGCCTGTGGTGCCTCAGTAGTAAAAACAGGCATTAAACACCATTCAAAAAAATCAGATAGAAAATGAATTTTGTCTAACTTCCGGGCTCCGGTTATGACGGTTACATTAAGAAACAAGCAAACTGTACGCATGCGTAGAAGCACATTTAAGCACCGCGTTGAGTAATGTGAAATCTACGAATATGCTCCTACACATAACGCGATCGTGTACATTTAAACGGCCTGCGCATGATAATTTACAGGAAGCTTGGTATTTCCGCTACCGGGGATTGAATCTATGCTACAAAGTCCATTTAGTTACTGGTGGAGAGTGTTTCACAAAGAAAGAAGGTAATTAAGTTATTACGGTATGGAAATTTCAAGCAGAGTCGCTCATTTACAAAACAGTTGAAGTAGAATGGCTTTCCTTTCGAGATTGTATCAACATGGAGGCAATAAAGGCTAAGAAAAGTGGAGATACTATCGCCCGCCACTGTGTGGAAATTGAATAACGATGTTTGGACAACTCGGGCACCAGGAGCAGCATTAGCTACTCACAGAGGCGATATCTCGTGGGCACTTGCTGCATTACAATGTCTACACCGGCAGCTAGCTGCCCCTGAAAGTTTACTAGCCTACTTTATCATTGCGTCACGCAATGCGCCGCTGGAAAATAGACGGTCACGCAGGAGCTGAGTGAACTAAGCGAATTCCTCACCAGCTAGAGTAACTATAATATAAAATTCAAATTATTGTCTTATTTATTAATAAAACGAAGTAAGTTATGACAGGTATTAGGGGAATAAAATTAGAATTTTTGAAACCTATAAATATTACAAAAGAGAAATCACATTTTATATTATTATTATTACTATTATTATTATTATTCAATAGACTGCCTCGTAGCGATGCACTTAGCGATATGTTGATATAAGACAGGATGTCTTTTCCTACATCGTTACTAGCCAGCCACCATGTAGTCCAGATACTGCGCCTAAGTACTCTGCTATAAATTACACATTTCGGCGTACTTCTGATTCCCAATCGAATGTTTGTTTCACTACAAAAGCGGATTCCGCTAGAGAAAAGGGTAAAATCACCGAAAATAATGAACTATATTTTAATTCTGTAGTCTGTTCAAACAAAATATAAGGTTAAAAAAAATATTTTGTGGCATAAGAGACTCATATTCATTTAAAGACAGATTTAATAATAATAATAAAATGATTTCGTTTGACGTTGATATAACTGCAAATACTTCAGACGCTGTTCAACTGCCAGCTCCATTGCTTCCTCTACGAGCGAGTCGATAATGCAGCTCTCGCGAATATCTTATTCCTTGCGGATTCTGCAGCTAGCGAAGTGCCCGAGGGGTGATTTGAATGCTCTTTTTTTTAATATCCAATGTACGTTATTCTGCTTTTAAGTCTTATTTGAATAGGAAAGGAATGAAGATATATTGTTTTACAAAAAGAGTAGATACAGATAAATTAGACATTTTATAGACTTTCACCAAACGGGAATATAGAGATATGAGTTTTAACACTATGTAAATTTATAAATAAAAACATTAAAACTTATCCAAAGTAAAATAATATGTTAATACACATTTTATATATTTACTATTTGGCAGTGGCGGCTCGCGTTATAGGGCACAAGTAGCATGTGCCCTCCCTTTTATTTTGAACCATAAATACCTTTAAATAATTTCTGCATAAACTTTCGACTGAAAACAGATTATAGAATTTCATAGACGCAAACCCCTGAATGTTTCAGCACCTGCTTTGCTGTAGCATACAAGAGAGGCGCGCCGTTTAGAGGACGTGTGCGCATGCAGACAACTTAGGGCTAGGGCACACTCTCCTTGTGCCCCGGCTTGGCAGGGCAGAATGCTTTGGTTTGAAAGGAGTGGTTATGAAGTTGTTGGGCTTGTCACAGTGAAATTTCAGAAGGGCATGCAGAATTTGTGGACTTGCGCAGTGAGTTCGTCTACCATACCGTAGCGCCTGCTAGAGGAACTTACCTAAGCGATTTGTTAACGTTACTACCTCCCATTAGCTGTTTGTTTGCTCTTTCGCGCCAATGGCTTTTGTTTAACGCCCGCTTTTACTACTGAGGCAACACAGGCGGTGGACACTGGTGATACATGAGAAGAAATGATAAAAGATTTTTTTTAAGGAAGGAAACGTTCCAGGCCTAAGTTTAGGGTACTTCCCCGGCATTTGCCATTTATGAGGACTGAGGAATACCTGGAAAAACCCTCAGACAGGAAGGACGGTCCTGCTGGGATTCAAACCCCAGACCTCCCGCTCACGAGTCCGCGTCTTAATGATCTCGGCGGTCCAATGGCTTATGACGAATCTAAACTATAGGAAACTCCTCCACAATAAAGGCAATTTAATCATAAATACTAATACGCTGTAAACGTATGATTAGTGACAGGGGGCTTATGAGATTAAATCGACAATTTTGATACATTCATCACCGATTTTGTTGAATATCTTAATATACTGTCAATAAAGAAAAAAAAGTGACGTCAAGTATAGTCGTTTAAATATATTACTGCATCTTAAGTACTGATATTTGTTACTGACATTAATTCTTGCTTCTGAACAATAGTATGCAGCGAAACTATTAACAAAGATGTGAACTGCATCGGAAACTTAAGTGAAGGTGAATTATTTAAGTAAACGTGTAGTGAGCATTTTGTATAAAATAAAAATTGAATACCGCTACATAAAATAGTTTTTGACTATATTTTCAATAATAGTGAAAGTTTTATGCTTTTCTTCCTCCTGGTATTATATTTTTGCAGATCAATGTGATAAATTCATGTTCGTGGGTTTTGTATAGCGTTATTTTTACAAGTTGTACCGCACCAACTAAAATGAGCACGAGCCGCCACTGCTATTTGGATTATCATATAAAGTCCGACATTATTTCATAATAAATTGTTACAACAGCCAATAATAATTACCAAGTTTCTCCATACTTATAATTGTTAAACAGACAATATTCAAAACACTTTCAACACATTTTAAGACAAGAATGATTTGATAAGTAATTTGGTTAACATTCTAACAGAGGGCAGTAGCAATATCTGTACATAAAGTTTCCTTTCTATGTATCAATATTCTATGGTCACAAGTCATTCTGACGCTAATTCTTGTTCAGCAGTTTAAACACAAGCGTTTCAAATGACACTGACATATATGAACAATATTGAAATTTGTTACACAATTTATTTCTTTTTTCTGGGATATTTATTTATTTACGGACACTCTTTAACCTCTCAGGTCATCAGCGTCCCATTCAACTCAGGGCGTGAAACGGCCGACAAATTTTGCTCAGAGGCCTCTTCTTTTAGGCTTGAGGTTCTTTATCGTGCCGTAAATATACGACACGGGACCCACGGCTTTACTTCCCTTCCGAAGGAAGCCATACTTAGGATTTTTACGCCAAAAAAGCCATCGATCCTGGCTGGGTTTGAATCGGCGGTCCTGGGTTTAGGAGGCAAGTATGGTAACCACTACACCACCAACAGGTTTTTTCCAGGTTTTCCTCAGTCCTCATAAATGGCAAATGCCGGGGAGGTACCCTAAACTTAGGCCCGAAACCTTTCCTTCCTTTAAATAAAAAAACACCTTTCGCAATTTATCATTTCATCTCATGTTCATCAGTGTCCACCGCCTGTGGTGCGTCAGTAGTAAAAACGAGCGTTAAAATACCATTAAAAAATGAAATTGGGTCAGTACATTGAAGTCGCGCCAATGAGGACAAATCGACCGAAATGCAATTTGAAATACTTCCGCATCTGCCCTATTCACCTGATCTCGCTCCCTTGGATTACTATCTGTTCTGTACAACAATTGTATTGTTGTTTCAGAAAGACTTCAAAGTGAGTTTTTTAGAGGAACGTTCCAGAATGTTATCTAATGTTAACTCTGTGAGTACTCTAAGTGCCTGTGTATGCTTTTAAACTTGTTTACCGAACTTTGACTTGAAAGTTGGACATTAGCGAATCTCTTTTGAAACAATCTCCGTACACCGCGAGTCGATTCTATACGCAAGTGCGACTGGTAAATAAACACTCTTTTGTGAATATAATACCTTGAATTGAGTCTTATTAACGTAGTCAATACACTGTATTACACCGTCACACAACACACAAAAACATATCGGCACGTTCCTAGAGTTAAACTCGTACTGACCTCTCCTGGTTTGAAGCTTGGGAACGAGGCGAGAACTCCAGATCTGTCACCTGTGGAGTGGTCAAGTGAAGGAAAAAACACGCAGTATAAATTTTATTTTCTTTCCTCTATTTTTGTGTAAAATTGTTAAACCTAGGCATATACATATTCATGTTTACACAAAATATGTTGAATTAAAAAGAAAAAACGGGAAGTCGGTTGTTTTAATTTACATGGAAACGCCTAAATCTGGTAAAATTGTAACAGTAACAAAAGACTATCACATGCTATCTCACAAATTGACAGTCGCAGTGCCAAAATAGCTTTCAACTGTCAAGGTTAAGTAATAAAACAAATGAACAGTTGTATGCGGAAGCAGATAAAGGTAACAGGGATTGATTCTAATGGTTCTCTCTCACTAAACTGCACTGATAGACTTTCCAGCAAAGTTTTCTACAAGTAATATGAAGGAAATACAAAATTTTGAACTTGTTTTCCCGTCATCACGCGATTCACTCCTTCATCGTTCCCCACTTTTTTTTCTTCTTTCTTTCCACACCGGAGAAGATGGTAGATTAGCAGGATCTGCCAAGTAACTGCGTGGCATTAGTAAGAGTGACTGATGAGAGTGAAAAACAGGGGAAAAGAAAAGAGAGGAAGTAAGCAAATGCTGAAACAAAGACGATCAATGGAATATGCTTAAGGGGACGCGCATTTCAATTAACGAACATGAAGGGACGCGCTTCACTTAAGATAGGGTTGTTTTTAGTCCATAAATTACTTCTTTAAAAGAAAGTATTTCATATAGAAGTAAGCTCAACAGTAGCGTATAGTTTTTAAAGGCAAAACAAAAAATATGCATAAGAAACATAACCCATCAAGATCACAGATGAACGTGCAACAGTGCTGCTAGCTAATGGAGGGTTGATATGCACAGGAGCTGCGTAAACTAAGCGAATTCCTCACCGAGTTGAATATCTTTTAATAAAAATGAATATAAAACCCAATTTGAGGCTCATTAATTAATGAAATAAAATAAGTTATGGCAATACTGTGTGGTATTAGGTGAACAAAATTAAATATATGCCCACTAATGGACAACTCTATAATATTATTAAATATTTTTAAATATTTTTAAATGTAATCATGTTTATTAACTGAGTCCTTTATATCATCTTTACATTCACTAAAATAGAGAGAAACAACAGAACGTTTCGAGTTACATGTGTATTTAAGATGATGTTCATATGTTTCAATAAAACAAAAACATGTTACTATTTAAAAACAATTGCAATGTACTAAGTAAATAAAAACAGCAGAAAGTTTCGAGTTACTTTGTGTATTTAAGATGATGTTCATATGTTTCAATAAAACAAAAACATGTTACTATTTAAAAACAATTGCAATGTACTAAGTAAATAAAAACAGCAGAAAGTTTCGAGTTACTTTGTGTATTTAAGATGATGTTCATATGTTTCAATAAAACAAAAACATGTTACTATTTGCCAGTTATGAGGACTGAGGAAAACCTGGAAAAAAACTCAATCGGAGAGGATTCCTGGCGGAATTCGAACCCCAGACCTCCCGCTCATGAATCCACACCTTAACGACCTCGGTACCCGTGGCGGTATAACTAGACCAAGCAGATGTTCATATTTCATTAATATAAATAATCACAATTATTTTTGGACAGCCTACCTTTCTTTACTCGATGATCTTCCTCAAAGCAGTCCTCGTTGGGTGCAATGCGCCTGTCTCAGCATTTTTCTGCCAGGTTCTTCAGAATCGCCTCCACAGCCTTAGGATGAGGGACACCCTGATATTCTGAGAAGGTCAAAGTGTCGACTGCATTTCTAGGACGTTTTGAAATTATTTACAATAGCAGTAGTACTTTTATCCTATTTATTATAATTCAGCATGATTCAAGGAATCTCTCAATATGTTTCCCATAATGTCAGTAATAACAGCAAGAAACTCCATTTTGAACCTGTCACAATCTTGTACACACAGCCTTCTTATATCTAAACAACTACACAGCGGAGCGGAAGTTACAGCTGCAATTATTTACTTAACAGATAAGGCACGACACCAGATAAGGGTTTTGTGAAGGCTATACTCCTTATAGGCGAGGTCGGAAACTTATGGACCTACCCTCGTATGTAATAGTAAGTTTGTTCAAATAATATAAGCTCTTTTTATTTTAATATTCCATATTTTACAATTTTGCCTTATTTTTAAAGCGATCTAATCAAGACAGTTATGACAGTTTCTTGCGGTTTTACCAGAGAAAATGCTTGTGATTTGCGCGTCCTCGAGATCCAGGACAAGCCTGGGGAGAATTCTTTTTGATGGCTTCATGTAAGTACTTCATAGGTTTCTTCACTAATGATCGACTTGTATGGCGTGAACCCCACAACAAGCTGTCATCTCTGAGGTGTAACCTCTTTGTATTAAACCCTCTGGCCAACACTTCACACCCCTTCGTTTTTATCAAGCATTTTCGGAATACGTTTAAAAATAAGCAAAACTAAGTAGATTAGAAATGAATTAAGTAAAATTTGCTTACTTAAATAAAGGTTTATAGCAGGAAAGAAATGTAATTATTTCTCTTGAAGTTAATAGTGCAATTAGAGCGCGGGAAGTTATGTTGCAAATGTATTTGAACTTTCTCAAAGAGTAAGCACTTGAAAAAGAGAGTCATCGCTTCAAATATTATCAAAATGAGACTTTGTATCACTCCTCTGATGAAAAAAGTGCGTCATTCAGATTTAAGAAGTATGGAGTCACTGGGAGCCAAATTTGGGAAGTATGTGGGATGCTTCTTGCTTAAGACTTTTGACTATGCATTGAACTGAAGAAATAACATGCTTGTTTTTAATCCTCAATTTTTCTTCTTGTATTTCGTAATTTTAAAATCAAATCGCTATATAATGATCTTGCATCAGGTCATCATTATCTAGTATATGTGTAATTATTAATTTCATATAATTTCCGTTTTTAACTCAAATTTAAACTATTTATACCAGTTTATCGCTACTTTGACATGATTTTTACACCTGTATTCTCTGGTACAGCCCAGTTCATCTGAACGAATTTGGCTGCGTTTGCTACTTGCTTCATAGAAGTTGTCATGGCAACGATATATGCCTGTTTTGTGTTCCGAGGTAGCAAATACAGAAAAAAAAAAAAAAACCTGTGATAGTTGGCAGCATCTAGAGTGGGAGAAATGTGCGTCGTTGATTGACAGCCCCGCATCCATAGTAACTCAGAAAGATGCGCGAGCCAGCGAGTATTGTCTACTTGTTAAATATATAAACTTCGTTCTTGAGAATTTTAAGTTTACTGGTATAGTGGTTTAAATACTTGTTTTATGGTCTGTGGCTATAAAAATACAACTTTTTGGATTGTTAACACATTACTTTAATTGTTACTGCATGCAATTCCGGCTAAATTGAAGCGATTGGTGTAGTATTACTGTTGGGGTTTCTACGGCGCTATTCTGGTACATAAGCTGCATTATTGCATTTACATAAAATGAATTAGAGACAGTAAATCGTAAGCAAGTGCTTCAACATAAGTCTACCTGCTGTAGTACCTGCTTTATCAGCCTTCTATTATGTAATAAATAGTCTAAAACAGCGAGTAGATTTTATTTTGTATATCTGTATATTTTTATGTTCAAACTGTGTGGTAGATGCGCAACCAACATAATTTTCAAATTTAACTTTTTATTATGGAGGTACAGTTGGACCAATTTTTTATATAACGAGCCGCCACTACCTTATGCAAGCCTAAAATCGGACTGCATTTACTTTTAATGATGCCTGGCATCCTGAATTTCTTAGAGGGTAGAAACGGCTAATGTTTTCGTTCATTGTGTTGCATTTTTTTCCTTTCAAAACCATAGTGATGCACGCATGATAGCCAAAAACTCTAAACGGTTTTTGAGCGGGTGTCAGCATTCGAGATCCACAATTTAAAAGTAATTCTTTCATTTTATTATTTAATCAAAACATTAATGATACTGTATGAAAAAGTTCCCGGAATGGTTCTATAGCGCACCAACAGATGGCAATACTGCTAAGGAGGTGGGACTTTGAGCTTGTAGTTTTCTAAGTGATATCGCTGTATTTACATTGGAAGTAGTGCAATCGGACACGCGTGTACTAAACTGCGATTTCGTCATGGATAGCAAGTTGGAACACAGAGGTAACTTGAAATTGTGCATTAAACTTGGGAAATCGGCCATAAAGACATTAAACCTGCTTCGGCAAGCTTACGGCGATTGGGTTCGGAAGCTTCAAAAGGGATGAACGTCCCAGGAAGGTGATAAGCATCACTCACGAAAATGTTGATAAAGTTTCCAGAGGAAAAGGAAGGTAAGATATGGCTGACATCTTTGCTGTGTCGTTTGGGTCAATGCAGGCAAAGTTCGTCGTCTTAACACCGTAGATGAGATACAGCGTGGGTCGCACTCACTTACAAACAATGACTTTGAGGCCACATTCTTAAAGTGTCAGACAAACATTACAGCGAATGTGTATCTTCCCTTAGTGTATAAATGGTGAATTTAGTTGTGACGGAATGAGCACAAGCGATGCGGGTCATTTCGGACTTCTGGTAGAAGTAACGACTCCCGAAATGATTAAGAATATTCATGACCAAGTGCTAAGCGATCGGAGATTGCTGAAGCTCTGGGCATTTCCAGAGACTGGGTTCATAATTCTTTGCACAATCAGAAAGCTATCGGCGAGGTGTGTTCCACGTTCGCTAACATTTGACTAGAAAAGAGACGAACTGTCAGCTCCGTGCAGAATTTGGAGCAGTTTAAATGGATTCAAATGAATTTCGGAGACAGTACATGACATTCGACGAAATGTGAATTCACCACTACACGCCGGAAACGATGGATTCAACCGGAAAAAGCGTTTCATAGAAGGTAAAAACATTCCCTTAGTAGGAAAGGTAAGGACTACTGTGTTTTGTGACTGTCACTGCTTGATTGATTAGACTTTTTGCAAAAAGGTTAAACGTAACCGGTGAATGTTACGCTATGCCAAAGGAACAATTAAATGATGTAATCCAGGACAATCGCCCTCATTTGACGAAGAGCAGGTCTGTTCCATCACGACAATGCTCCAGCGCAGATTTCTGCGATTTCGACCTTACAATTATTGAACTTAGGGTTTTTTTTGGGGGGGGGGATGGTGTTTAACGCCCGTTTTTACTACAGCGGCACCACAGGCGGTGAACACTGATGACACATGAGATGAAATGATATACACTGGGAAAGGATTTTTTAAGGAAGAAAACGCTCCAGGCCTAAGTTTAGGGTACCTTTCCGGCATTTGCCATTTATGAGGACTGAGAAAAACTTGGAAAAAAACCTCGTTCAGGTAGGACCTGGTGGGATCGAACCCCTGACTTCCCGCTCACGAGTCCGCGCCTTAACGACCTCGGCGGCGGTAGGACTTAAGGTATGAAATTGTTCCTCATCCTCCCTACTCTCCAAATTTAGCTCCCTCGGACTACTCAAAAACCTGATGCTGAAACACCAGCGATTGGAATGAACACATCAGCAGATGCCGGGAAACCTTCTCCCTAAAGAAAGAATGTCCAATGAAGATAGGAAATTCCAGATGACAAAACCTCTTCTACAGTCGACCAACCTGGCAGTCTCATTAGATGTTTATATTTTCTTCAGCAATTTTCTAATACAATTTCATACATTCCCTGATATAGTTAGTGGATTTTGGTTGTTTTTATCTACAATTATGAGTACTTTGATTTTTTATTGTTAATTAACATGAACAATTAATACATGATATTATTTACAAAAAAGGGTGTGTTAGAAAACTACCTTAAGAGTTATTCTAGAAAAAAAAAACTGCTATATATCCAATGTGCTTAATTTTGTAGCCTTCATATTGCATTCCGGTAAAAAATTAACGTTGCAATTTGTTTTTCTCTTATACCCTTTAAGAATTTTTTTTTCAAAAAGTTATCTGTTAATGTTTGCACTGACTTATATAAAAAATAAAGATAGCCTATTGTGTTCCTTAAGGACAAAGGCCTCCTAACAAGTAGGGAAAGTTCGCTTTTTCTTAACATGGTGAGCTATTCCTCGCTAGTTGTTCGTATGCTGTTTAAGACACTGACTGATTTGTTCTTTGGTTACTCCATTTCTCACTGCACTAGTTGCTTCTCGAGAGATTTCCATTTTTCTCTTCCTCTTGCTACTCTTGACCAATCTGGACCTGCAGGTTCCTTGAAGAGGTTTGTTCATCTTCTTCTGGGTCTGCCTTGTGCCCTTTTTCCTATCTGGGGGTCTCACATGGAGATCTTCAAGGTCCACCTATTGTCCTGCATTCTTGCGACATGACCGCCCCGATTGCCATTTGCTTCTAGAGCTATTTGTGCGATGTCTGTTGTCTTAGATAACTGATTTATTAATACTACAGGTATTTTGTCCTTCAAAGTTATTCCCAGGATCTTGCGTTGCATTTTTCTTTGGCATATTTGAATTTTGTTTATCTTTAGTTTTTCTGTTATTGGCCATGTCTGGCACCTATATAGTAATACAGAGGTATACACAGATTTCTGGAATCTGATTTTCTTAGTTAGTGTTCGGTCTAACAATATAAACTTAAGGGCTCAAACTGCCCTCCAGGTTAATGAGATCCTTCTTTGTCCCTTTTTTTCCATTTTATCATAAAGGAAATCTATTGTCCTAGGTATATATATATTCGCTCGTTCCATCTATTTTTATGGGGTTTCAGGTTCGTTTGAAATTAACTGTGTTTTTGTTTAGTGACAGCCCCTACATTTTTGCCATGTTCACACAATTGTTCCCGTATAGTTTGTAGTGCTTTCGGTGTTTTGGCGAATAAGACTACATCGTCGACAAATCTTAGATTTGTTAGTCGACTGTTGATTCCGAAATTATTATGCCAGTTAACTTTCTTGAATATATGCTCCATTACATTACGGACATATATAGACCTCAAAAATTAAAGTTAACCCTTTTGTTTCGGATAGCATTTTTTCTAAACCCAATTTAAGCAGTTCATTTGATAAAGCCATAACCTACAAATGTTGACGTCACAACAGAATATAGGGGGATTCAATATCTTCTATGTTCCATAAAAATGTGAAGCGTATCAAATAATACAACAATTATAAAATAATAATAATAACAATAATAATAATTTAACTAAAATCGCATCAAATGTTTATTCCACCGTCCTCAACATAAAAACAGTTCTAATAAGTCTAGTTTGTGCATTCTCTAGTGTTTATACTCGAAGCATTAAAACGCCGTCATCTATTCATTTACGTCAGCATCAACTGCAACGCATGCGCGCAGCATGAACCTGTTGTGCTATTAACAAACAAAACGCAACCGCGCCAGCAAAAACAGAATGCAGTTCTGGGGCAAACTCATGTTGATAAAACTTGCACGCCATAAGGCCCACAAAAGAACGGCAGCGGGCCCCGGGCAAACATTTGCAGTTTTAATTTTGTACACACGTGTTTGCTGTGGGATAATCTTTAATCCTGCACGGAGTAGAGATGGCCATTTTATTGCACGTTTTCACGGCATTTCCGTTGTTATACATAAAAGAATGCGGTGAAACAGTCAGAAGGGCGTATTTTATGCGGTTTCATGTTCTGTTCTTTCCCTTAGGTTTCCTGTAATTGTGCTATTTTTCACTGGAATGTTTTAAAACGGCGAGTTACGAGAGAAATTTCCCTCACCTAGCAATGTAAACGCTTGAGTTTGACTCCCGGATAAGATAGCATTCCTTGAATACTTTGTTCCTCTCCCCTATTTTTTAGAAGGTTTAAATGCAAGCCTGAGGTTCCGTTTAGCTTCTGCAAAATAACATGTTCTCTTTTTCTGTCCAAATGAATGTCCCTGAGGTATTAAACGACCTGGAAAATCCTTCTCACATAGGAAATTAATTTTGGACTTTAACGAAAAAGAAAAAGTCATAGGGGCCAATTCTGGAGGGTAGGGTAGATGCGGTAAGACTGCGACAACTTCTTTGATCCAAAAACTCATTAGTTTTAGGAATGTTAATTGTTGTTGATTTGTTTATTTACGGACGCTTTTTAACATCTCAGGTCATCAGCGTCCCATTCAATTCAGGGCGTGAAACGACCGATAAATTTTGCTCAGAGGTCTCTTCTTTCAGGCTTTCGTCTGTTTATTTCTGATTTATCAGCTTTAAATTTCCCTTTTCTCGTTCGGGGTTTAAACCTTCAACCGCAATGCAGCTCAGAGGTCGTTAACCTTTATGTAGGCATTTAATTTGTGTTTGTTTATTTGTGAGAACACATGTTCACTTTGTGTTGCTTTTAAGGACAGCCCTCGATAACAAAAGACTGACCTTGGCCCGTTAACAAAGGCTATTTCTCCTTTGGACTGCCCTTTTCTCCAACGCTATATTCGACAAAAGCACTCATTTCTGCATATTACAAAGACGTAATGTTTTTTTCCACCTAAATACCATCGGTCCTGGGGGTGTAGTGGTTACCATACTTGCCTTCTAAACCCAAGATCGCGGGTTCAAAGCCCGCCAGAATCAATGGATTTTTTTCGAGGCGTAAAAATCTTAAGTATGGCTTCCTTCGGAAGGGAAGTAAAGCCATGGGTCCCGTGTCGTACATTTACGACAGGAAAAAGAACCTCAAGCTTGAAAAAAGAGGCCTCTGAGCAAAATTTATCGGCCGTTTCACGCATTGAATTGAATGGAACGCTGATGACCTGAGATGTTAAAGAGCGTCCTTAAATATACAAATAAAACAAATACCAAACAGAAAGTATATATTATCGCGTATGATTAGACATTAAGATAATTGGTACAGGAGGAAACATAAATAATTTATATTAAGACGGGCGTGATACCGCAAGAACGGTCTCAAACATGAAGAAATTTTCAGGATGTTCCAGCAGACAACGGCAGTCGCCCGTTTATCTGCAAGATCGGGCTATTTTTAGTAAAATATCACACTCCACACTTCTGTTTTGCTCTCCACGTGCATATCCTTTACATCTAAGTTTTTACTGCTACTTTACAACCCGGAGCAAAGGCCTTCAACACGACCTAAAGCAATAAAAAGCCCGCACGGTTGACAATACAGCAGGGATGCAGTAAATGAATATCTCTGCGGTGCAGGTGCCCACGTGCGTGATTTACCTGAAGAGATAATCTGACACTGGAGTTATTTCACAACCGGTCTCCTAAACGAGGATGAATTGCGCCCTCTTTTTTCTGTCGCAGGCAGACGAACATTTGGTTAAGAGTTGAATGTGGCCCCGCTCGCGCAAAACAAAAGAGCAACGGGGAGCGCGGTGCCACCATTATACACTAACCTTTCACCCCCTGAAGAACGCTCCGGAGCTTTTAAATGATAAATAAACTACAGTATGCTTTCAAGCGGTTAGCAAGCTATCATTTATTTGTGAACTTGCAGTTATTTTTAAGAAATTTTATTACCCCAGTTGATAATCGTAGACTTATCAAAAGTTGTTCCCAAATTTTTAGGTTACGGAGAATTTTTCAATGTAAAGGTTCATCACAGATGATACTATTGGAGAACAGAAGGTAAACATTCACAATTTAGAACCTTAGACATGCTATTCCTTTTGTTTTATTACAAAAAATACTTTCAACTTTAATTTCACAACATATATTACAAAACAACGGGGAAAAAATGCGTGTAAAGCAACACATTTTAATAAAAGCAAGTATTGTAAATGTATAAGTCCTCATAGATCTGGTACATAAACCCATTTTTAATTTTGCATACTCAAAAATGCTACTTGGGACCGTAACAGAACTATTCTAATCATTTGGTTTGCTTATGGATGTTCTTTAACATCTCAGATCATCAGCGCCCCATTCAATTCAGTGGGCGAAAAACCGACACGGGTGACCGAGATCGTTAGCGGACTCGAAAGCGGGAAGTCTGGGGTCGAACCCCGCCAGGACCGTTTTTATTCAGGTTTTTCTAGTCTCTCATAAATGGCAAATGCCGGAGAGATACCCTAAATTTAGGCCTACAACGTTTCCTTCCTAAAAAAAAATCCTTTCCCAAGTTATTTCGTCTCATATATCATCAGTGTCCACCACATGCGGTGCCTTGGTAGTCAAAATGAGCGATAAACGCTATTAAAAAAAGCGTAAAACGGCCGATAAATTTTGCTCAGAAGCCTCTTCTTTCAGGCTTGAGGTTCTTTTACATGACATAAATGTAAAAGAAGGAAGGAAGCCATACTTACACCCGTAAAAACCATCGATCCTGGCCGGGATTGAACCCGTGATCTTGGGTTTAGGAGGCAAGTATGGTTACCACTACACACCAGGACCGACCCTAATGATAGGGATGAAACTGAATATTTATTTATTAATTCATTTTTGGAAGGGTGTTGAACGCCCGTTTTTGCAACTAAACACCACAGGCGGTGGATGCTGATGATGCATGAGATGAAATGATATATTGGCCCTAAGTTTAGGATACCGCTCGGGCATTTGCCATTTACGAGGACTGAGGAAAACCTGGAAACACCTCAGTGAGGGAGGATGTTCTTGTCAGGATTCGAACCCCAGAGCTCCCTCTCACGAGTCCGCACCTTAACGACCTCGGCCACCTGATGGTGAGACTGAATTGATTTACATAACTTAGCTATATGGTTGGCAGCTGGAGCCGAATATCTGACTCGTATCGAGACGAGATTGTGTTTTGTTTTAGTACCTGCATAAGCAGAGAATCCTGATTCACATAAAGAAGTGTTTGCAAAGTGCAAAGGAAGGTTTCAGGTTTATCAGCCAAAACTTTAAATTTCTCTTTTATCATAGAATCTGATATCAAAGCAATCAAGCATTCATATTGCCGAGTTGTCAATCTTGAACTGAGGTGGATGCCGGGGCATTGGGGTATTTATGGAAATGAAAAAAATAGATCGACTGGCCAAAAACAGTATTGAAACATCCTATGTTGGTCTTGAACCCGGGTTGGAATTGTTACATAAACCGCGGTGAAAACATGGATGTGGGGGAAAATGCCAACTTACCCTAAACAAAAACAAGCTATCCTAGGCCCAAGCAACATTCTTTCCTCGTTTCTCTTTGAATTGGACAGAAGAAAAGTAATTTCTTTAATTGCTGAACATAGCCAGTCACTTCAGGAAACATGGGACTCTATAAAGATGAACCCATTTGTAGAATGTGCAAACAGAATGAGAAGAGTGCCTTGTGTATCCTGTTTAATGACCCATTCCTGATAACAAAGAAATTTACTCTTTCTATAACCTCGGAACGGACCTGACATTCTAACCATGATATTGCAACTTGTTCAAGAAATAGATTTTTGTAAACAAAATGGCGTCTCTTCCAGTAGGGTAGCATAATAAAACTTTTAGACTGACGTGCTAGAGGTAAAAAAAACTCCATTATAATCCTTCGTTATCAAAACAAATATCTTTTGCCTAATCTAAAGAAATTTCAGTCAAATCGGTCATCATTTTAGGGCTGTAGAGGGAATGTGGAAGCACACAAACATTCTAATTGAATAAAAGGAACCTGCGACACTAAACTTTCTCTTTTAAGATATTTTAAACATATTTCGTAAACTGGCGCACTCTAGCTGCCACGGACATAATAAAGGACTACTTATTTACAAGAAATCCCAAGTTCATTTTTTGAAATTGTATTGTTGATGCTCAGGATCATCTCTGCTTGCCTGCACTGAGCTGTTGACACAATATAAAATTACTGTTTTACATAAAGAGTAACATTTAACTTATTTCAGTCGGTTGCTATGCAACTGCAGCGGGGCTTTTGCCTGTGGGTGGAGTTATTATACGGTTAAAAACAGTTGGAGAGATCGACCAATTGCGAGTAATCGATCGCGTTCGAGCGCCATTCCACTGTGAGACCACGCTCCATCTGAAATCAATTCCACTTCACTCTCACGTTCGGTGCAGTCCCCCCCCCCCTTTTCCCCTTTTCCGAGCCCAGAACTGTCTCGCGCCTTTAGATCGGTAGCAATAAGCACTGGCATGTTGGGGGTCACGCATCATCAGCAGCCAGCTTGTGGTTCACTTATTATAGAATAAATCAGTGGCGGCTCGTCTACTTGTCTTCATTAAGGTATATGTGAGCTATTAAGATCAAGAATTCATACTTTAAAGCATATGAGAGTGCTTTCAATTAAATATTATTCTTAAATGTTATATTATAAGTAGATTTCTGACAGGATTAAAATAGTTATTTATGTAGCTAATGTATAATTTTGGTAATTTTCACGATTGTTTAGAATAAAGATTATATACGTGTTGCACACAAAGTTTTAGGCAAATTTTAGCTTTGGTATAATTTTTAAAAAGAATAAAAATTTTGCAAAATGTATTGTTATGACGTAGTAGATATGACGTATTATATTGCATGGTTTCTTAGTACTCGTTTCTATGATGATGTTGTTTTGTTTCTGTTTTGAAGAAATCTATACTGGATGTAACTAAAAGATGTCAAAACTTTGGGGAAACATTCCTCACAGCGTTAAAAAGTATATGAATATGGGTGCGGAAATTCTTTGTTTCCTTGTTAGAGCCTTTTTTCTACAGATGGTCGGTCCTGGTGGTGTAGTGGTAACCAAATTTGCCTTCTAAACCCAAGATCACGAGTTCAAACCCGGCCAGGATCGACGGATTTTTTTCGGGCGTAAAAAGCCTAAGTATTGCATCCTTCGAAAGGATAGTAAAGCCGTGGGACCCTGTAGTACATTTACGGCAGGCAAAATAACCTCAAGCTTGTAAAAAGAGGCCTCTGAGTAAAATTTATGTTCTAGTGTTTTATTTAACTTAAATGTTTCATTAATATTAACATGTATTTAATTAGGGTGGTATGTAATTAATTAGATAAGCGTGAATTTAATTACGTTGTCATGTATTTAATTAAATTGATAAGTTATTATTTAGGTTGAAATGTTTCAACTATATAGAAGTTAATTATTTTGATTAGTTAGTTAATTTAATTATTTTGACATAAGTTAATTATGTTGACATTGTATGTAATTAGGTATGTATTTTATTACATTGTGATATTTTTAATTAGTTCAACATTTTATAATTAGATAGACGGTTATTAATTATCATGTTTTAATTAGGTTAAAATGATTTAATTGTATTGATGTGCATTTAATTATGTTATCATATTTTGAATTAGATTTACATATGCTAATTAGTTGACAGGTATTAATTAGCATGTTTCTATTTAGGTTAAAATGTTTGAATTATATTGAAGTGCATTTAATTACGTTAATTTTGTTTAATTATATGGACATGTGTTAATTAGGTTGGCATGTTTTCATTTCTTTTAAAATGTGTTATTATATTGACGTTAGATAGTCAGGTATTTAAATACGTTGTCAACTTTTTACTTAGGTTGACATGTTATGGAAAATCTGTCTGTTCTCCTAGATCGCAACGTTTATGCGACACGACTGAGATTGTTACGAGGCCCGCCAGGAATTGAATAGGTAATACCCACGACGATTGATCCCGAGGTGAGCAGACCTGAATCATTTGGGCTCATACGTATGGGGTCACCTCCAGAGGATGACGAATAGCCTCGTCACTCAACTGCGTCGGACGAGACAATGCATTGAGACAGCTGGTGGACGCTTTGAGTAACTGTTAAACATTGCCCAAGTATCATAAAGTATGTAACGTAAAACATATATGAGGAATATGTCATAAGTCATGGCAACTATTTACTTTTCTCGCGAATAAAGGGCAACACGAAAAATCTAAGATATACGATTGAAAGAATATAAATTATACTTTAGAATGAAGCCACCAGATGGTGTATATGAGCACAGCTGCGTGTTTCAGCACTGCCCGAAGTTCAGTTGGGGAGTGACAGTGGTCAGGAATGGAAGTCACAAAGAGTGAACATGGTGCCTACGTGGAAATTGCATTTCTCCGCGGCAGAAATGCACGCAAATGGCACACAGAGCTACGGGAATCACTGAGTGCGCATGCTCTGCCTTACGGAACAAGGTAAGGTGGATTTCATCCTGAAATTTCTTCAAATTGATGCGACATGTTTCGTAGCGAGTCCACTTCTGTACCTCACGGCACCCACTTTGCTAACATTTTCCGCATTTTCAAGTCCTCCCGTAGGATGCAGTGCACAATTTTAGCCGGAATTCCTGTTTGCTGTTTTAATTCCACAAGTGCCCAGTGCCTATCATCGCGTAAGCACTGTTCCTTTCCCACCACCCATCTCTGCGCAGCATATCGGCAATCGAACATTCTGCCCCGTTTGAAGGCCTCTGTCCACCTGGCCAATATTCGATAGGGCAGGGCACGAACACCGTAACATTTCCGTAACATTCCTGCGGCGGAGAAATGCTATTTTTACATAGACAGTTGTTCACTCTTTGTGACTTTCATTCCTGACCACGGTCACTCTCCAACTGAACTTCGGGGCGTGCTGAGACACATAGATCTGCTCACATACACCATCTGATGATTTAATTCGAATGTACATTCCACATACTTTGAGTCATATATCTTAAGTTTCTTGTGTTGTCCCTTGTTCGCAAGGAAAAAAGAATAGTTACCATTATTTATGGATTGTTCGTCGAATATATTTATTGATTACTGCACAGAATAAAAAATAAAAGTCTGTAGGTTCTGACCCTAGCCACTTTTCTTATAGACCACTGCAACATTTCATACAGTTTTTAAGTTGCCAAATAGTAGATCTACATATCACAAATAGCTTTTAACTTCTTAATTTCAGTGGTCAGTATTCCCGGCTTCAAATAAGCATAAAGCATTTGTAAATAAAATCATTATTAAGTCTCTTTCGTTGATTTCATTGATTCTGAAATATGCCCCATTTGACCCAACAGTATTGTGAAGATATCTCCGTTATAATGACTCGAATTGCATTGATGGAGGGGTAGGAAAACAATTCGGCACTTTAGATTTGCTCAAGGCTAGACGTTTGTGTCAACGCCCCTAATTTAGACACGTACGGACAGTGCTTGGAAGTAAATGAAGCCTTTAAGATGTTTTGGGATAGAACGTAATGCCACAAACCGACACCAACTCGTTAAGGTCTGGGGTTCGATTCCCGCCAATATCGTCCTCTCTGACTGAATTTTTTTCCCCCCCTTTAGTCCTCAAAAATGGAAAATAGATCTAGAACGTTTTCTTCCTTTAAAAAAAATCCTTTTCCAATTTATCGTTTCATCTCATGTATCATCTGTGTCCACCCTCCATCACAGAGGCATCACACCTCAACAGTAAAAAGAGGTGTAAATCACAATTCGAGCCTCTCCCTCCCAAGGGTTTTGAGTCCCTCCGCCTGCATACCAGACGCTAGAGTATTGTTTTTCATTTATTTTATTTATGGACATTCTTTAACATCTCAGGTCATCAGCGTCCCATTCAACTCAGGGCGTGAAACGGCCGACAAATTTTGCTCAGAAGCCTCTCTTTCAGGCTTGAGGTTCTTTTTCGTGCCGTAAATGTACGACACGGGACCCACGGCTTTACTTCCCTTCCGAAGGAAGCCATACTAAGGATTTTTAGGCCAGAAAAATCAATCGATCCTGGCCGGGTTTGAACCAGCGATCTTGGGTCTACGAGGCAAGTACCATGGATGTCAAAATTTTTACAAAGCGAAAGCCGCCAGGCCACGTTGTACTGGTACTTTCGACCATGTAACGGAATCTCCTAAGCGACCAGAGGAAAGCACGAATGGCCGGCCTCAAGGAGTTTGAACCCGGGACCTTCCATGTGTGAGTCACAGCGTTACCGCCTAACCCACGCGTAAAGTTCATACAGTGTTACTTATTAGTGAATCATTTTTATGTCTCTTCTATCACAACCCTCTTTTTCGCACAGTGTGTAAATCAACATTGCTGGTGTTTAACATCAACAGTTAACAATTTACACATTAACCCATACACAGATTTTTTTGTATTTATTTTTTTTTTTGTGTTCTATTACAATAGCGTGGATTTTTTCAAAAACTATTTTTCATTTACACCTCAATTGGTATTTCAGGGTCAATTTTATCTTTAGTATGTTTAACGCCATTTTCGTTATTCTGAAGTTGTACCCATGAAGCGATTTTGAAAACGTCACCAAACTTCCAACGATCCTACCTAGTAGATATCGAAAATAACAATTGAAATAATTATATGTATATTTAAAGGTCTAGGTTCGCATTTTTTTTAACAAAACTACGTTAACCAGAAAAAATTGGACAATTGGGGATGGGGGTTAACCTAAAGCGAAAATGTTTTAAAAATTTGAAAAATCGTTCTAGCGGCCGCCCTTTGTTTTTCTCGATGATATATATGTTTAAATTAAATTGACAAAAGTAGTTTCCGAAAATCAAGGCTATCGGGCTATTAGGAAACGGTGGGGGGGGGGGATAAAACGAAAAATTTAAAAATCGCTCTAGCATTAATTTTAATTGTTTTTAAAAGAAATTTTGTACATATAATTGAAATAAAATGAAATAAATATTTTATGAAAATTAGAGAGATAGGTTTATTAGAAATGGGGGTTTACCTGCAACCCATCATTTAAAAATCGTTCTAATACACTAATATTTGGTTTTCGCAAGGAAACTCGGTGTGTACCAATTAAATAAAATAAAAAAATAGTTCCTGAAAGTCGGGAAAATCGAGTCATTAGGAGTAGGGGTTTATCCTAAACCCATAATTTAAAAATCGCTCTAGCAACACCAATATTTATTTCTGCATCCCAAAATTTGGTGTTTACATTTAAATAAAAAAAATTAAAAAGCAGTTATTAAAAATTAGTGAAATTGAATCATTAGAGGTACGGGTATACATGTAAAATTAAAAAGTGCTCTTGCGTTTAATTTTCTTTCAATTGTTTCAAAATAAAAGTACAACTTAACTCAACATATTAACTGTACTTATAATGAAGCATATATTTTATATTTAACAAAAGTATCGTCGTGAAGATAGCAAATGTGAAATATTAATCTAATATGAGTGTGAGAATTATATTTGTATGTAAGAGCGCTCTTCAGAAATCGTTTACGTTACATGTTAATAACATTTAAATTAAATTTCAAAGCCACTGAAAATCGATGTAACTTTCGACTGTTTTTATTTACTTAGTACATTGCAATTGTTTTTAAATAGTGACATGTTTTTGTTTTATTGAAACATATGAACATCATCTTAAATACACAATGTAACTTGAAACTTTCTTTTATTTCTCTCTGTTTTAGTGAATGTAAAGATGATACCAAGGGCTTAGTTCTTAAACATGATTACGTTTAACAACGTCAGTATCACTTTGTCTATCAACATTCATATATTTAATTTAATTAATAGTATATCATGAATTTTTCTGATTTAATCTTTAATTAAAGTTACTGCACTAGATGAGGAATTCGCTTAGTTTATGCAGCTCCTGCGAGACGAACTTTTTGATAGTTTTCAATGTAGGCTGGTATGGCCTTAGCCTTTGATCTACACAGACGTTCATGCCAGATGACTATCGAATGCTAGTAGCAACTGCCTGGAAGTTTGTTTCCGTAAGCGGCTTGTACGGCTGTAGCCTGTGGTTTTACCTCCTCTCATACTCTCAAATGTCTTCAGGAGTTAATGCCCCAACACTTTTTTTGTTCTGTAAGGGAGCGTATCAGTCATTTTCCGAACAGCTTCTTGTGGAGAAAGATTTACTGAATATCTCGACCCAGAGAGCCACTAGACAGTCCCGCGGCAAGTAAATCGATTATGCAGAGCGCAAACATGAGTGAATACGCCCCATTCTACTTTCCTCACAGATTTCTTCCTCTGGTTCTCTCTTCTTTTTTTGTTATTTCCTCTCTGTTCTACCCTACGAGCCTCTGAACTCCGTCCCCTTACCCTCGACATTAACTTAATTGCCCTCCTCTTTATTTCACCCTCTTCTTTATTCATTTGCCCCTCCATACGTTCTCTTCGTACTTCAGCTTTTACATTACTTTCAGGGATTTTGAAATAACAAGCGCACAATCGATGGGTGGAATATGGGATCATTTAGAACGTTCCCTATCACACAAAGAGAAGTAGGCAAGCTCAACGCCTTTTATTTATGACTTGGAAATGCAAATGCTGTAAGGAAACAGAACCAGAAGAGACGGTTCTAAAATATAATTACATTACTTGAGAATTAAAATTGAGTTTTATCAACTAGATGGCGAATAACTTTCAATAAGAATCTACAAATGTGAAATTCCTAGCAGTGTTTTCATACATAACTGAAATGTCGATACTGGCGGTGTAGTGGTAACCATACTTGCCTTCTGAACCCAAGATCGCGTGTTCGAACCCGGCCAGGATCGATGGATTTTTTCGGGCGTAAAAATCCTAAGTTGGACTTCCTTTAGAAGGGAAGTAAATCCGTGGATCCTGTGTCGTACATTTACGACACGAAAAAGAACCTTAAGCTTGAAAGAAGAGACCTCTGAGCAAAATTTGTCGGCCGTTTCACGCCCTGAGTTGAATGGGACGCTGATGACCTGAGATGTTAAAGAGCGTCCGTAAATAAATCAAATCAAACAAAACAAACAAACTGAAATGTTAGATACAAAAATATCAGGATAACGCACTCGAATTGAAGCCCAAAGTTCGACCAGCACATCTCAATGGATTTTTTAAAACTTAAAATTCCCAAACGCAGGTCTTCTTGTGCCGTGTCGGAGATTTGAGGTACATCTCAAATGTTTTCTTTCACCTTTTTCGGTTTGTAAGACATACACAAGTGTCGGGACTTTCATCATCGACCCACAAAGAGTTTTAATACTCTCAATACAGTAAAATTTGTCCAACTGTGAAAAATAACCGTCTGTTTCGATTTCATCCTCATCATTTGATGCGAATCTTCCTCCACCCAGTCATTTCTTCAGGTTTAGGAACAAAAAGCGATCGCTGGGAGTCAAATCCGGCGAATATGGCGGATGTGGAAGCATTTGGAAATGAACGTCATGCAGTTTTGCAGCAACAATCCGAGACATGTGTGAAGGCCCATTATCATGATGAAAGAGAACTTTCTTTTACGCCAGGTGTGGACGTTTAGCCTGAATAGCATCTTTCAGTTGGTCCAGTAGTGAAGCATAATACACCCCGGTGACGGTTCTGTCCATCTGAAGGTAGTCTACAAGCATCACACCATAAGAATCCCAGAAAACCGTAGCCATGTCTTTTCCTGCAGATGGAAACGTTTTTGGTTTCTTTGGTGCACTTTCACCTGTTGCTACCCACTGTTTGGACTGCTCCTTAGTCTCTGGCGTGTAGTGATGAATGAATGAGTGGTGTTTAACGCCCGTTTTTACTACAGAGGTACCACAGGCGGTGGACACTGGTGATGAATGAAATGAAATGATATATTGGGAAAGGATTTTATGGAAGGAATCGTTCCAGGCCTAAGTTTAGGGTACCTCCCCGGCATTTGCCATTTATGAGGACTGAGGAAAACCTGGGAAAAACCTCAATCAGGAAGGACGGTCCTGGCGGTATTCGAACCCAGACCTCCCGCTCACGAGTCCGAGACTTAACGACCTCGGCCACCCGTGGCGGTGTGTGTAGTGATGAGTCCATGTTTCATCTACTGTTATGAAACGTCGGAGAAACTCACTGGAATTTTGTTTAAAAAGTCTAAACACACTTGCGAAATTTTTATTCAAACGCATTGTTAACAAACGCGGCACCCTTTGAGAGGAAAGCTTTCTTATACCAAAACCTTCGTGTAAAATGCAGTGAAAACGCCCTATCGAGGTATTTGCAATGTCAGGCAATTCTCTTATCTTCACTAGGCGATTAACGAGTACAAACATTGCGAATTTTTGTTACAATCGCGTCGGTCGCAACAGTTTTGGGACACCCTGAGCGCTCATCATCTTGAATTGATGTACGACCGCGCCTAAATTCAGCAGCCCAGTTTTTAATCAACCAAAACGAAAGGGAAGACTCCTTTAATGTGGAATCAAACTCCTTTTCAGTTTCTATTGGGGTTAAATCCTTCAAAACGAAGTACTTTATAACAGCTCCGCGTTATCCATTTTGTAGAAAATATTAACACTAGTTTGTTAACACGATCATCAAAAACAAGTGATTTCAGGTATATCCCCACTCCTAATTGACCGATTTCACAGATTTTCAGAAACTATTATTATTAATTTATTTTAATGTCATATGCCGGGGTTCGTTCAGAAAAAACAAAAATTGCAGCCGCTAGAGCGACCCCACTGGTCCAGTTTGGTTAGATAGTTAACGAACTCGATGAATCGTTTGTTAATTGATGGTTATATGCAGAGTTTGGTCGAGAAAAAACAAAAACTGCGACAGCTATAGTGTTAATACATACACATTTTTCAATGCCATTTTTGGTGCCTAGTAGATAGGATCAAATTTTTTTTCAATGCATACAACAGCATTAGCTACTTCTTCGGAATTCGCTAAAAACTGAACCTCCTGATATCACAGGCTCCTGAATCGGCGAATGTGCATTTTAAAATTATATTTAACATTCTTTCAGATATATATTTGATACTTCACGAATCCCAGACCGTCAAAAGGCAGGTAGTATGATGCAAATGACTTTAATGCTATGAAACCCACATAGACAGTATCTGTGAATGAATCAACCATAGCAACAGAAGCTAAAATGAACGATCTACCAGCTGGCTTAATACCAAAAATAATATCCTGCCTGCTACCTGGCACGGTGGATGATTCTGCCAGCAATAAATTTGTTTTTCACTCACTCTAACAAATAGCAGGTGAAGTCGAAACTGTGTGAGAGACAGGAAGTAATTTATTAAATGAGTACTTGCTGCGAAAACTAACGAATGCTTTTCAGTCGATGAATCAACATATAACACCGTGTTTATATTTGAATTGTGCTAATATTTGCATTGTGTTTTATTTATTATACAACTCTCTTAAATTGATGACCAGTTTTTACTGAATTTACGATGAATTTAACTACTTTTTATATTATTTAATTTTGATTAAGGTAAAAGATAATGCACAGTTTTTAAAACAGAGACAAAATAATTGTGTTGATTTAATTTATCTACGGACGCTCTTTAACATCTCAGGTCATCAGCGTCCCATTCAATTCAAGGATTGAAACGGCCGACAAATTTTGCTGAGAGGACTCTTCTTTCAGGCTTGAGGTTCTTTTTCGTGCCGTAAATGTACGACACGGGACCCACGGCTTTACTTCCCTTCCGAAAGAAGGATTTTTAGGATTTTTACTCCCGAAAAAATCCATCCATCCTGGCCGACAGATTTAATTATTGTTTATTATTAACGTAACCGGGAAGTGTAAATGTAGAACATATTGCAGCAGTGTATATTTTACACTGTATCTCAGAAAGATTTAAAGCTATCAATAGTACTCCAGAAATTTCTATCGATAGATGTTTACTCGTTCATTTCCTAGCTCTTGTCACGTGAGCATGGTGACATCACCTGGGACTTAATATGATTGCCTGAACGCTCCAGGGTTTATTTACTTTGGTTCGACCCGAACACTTTTGTCTGTTACTTAACTTTTCTTATTATATTTATTATTGTGAAATTAGTTTTTTAAATTCCCGGAATTTTAGAGTAGCCAATAACATTTAAGTACTTATAATATTATACTTTTAATTTTCCTGTTTGTTTCCAACTTAAATTATGGGTAATAAAGAAGTATGAAATTAGTTTATGTTCTTAAGCAGTTTTTGCCACAAAGTAAGTCAGTAGAAATTAAATACGTTAACATTTTAATTCAAAGCTGCTACTTTCAGATGTTTTTGCTGTCACCACTGCTCTCGGCCTACTCTACTACACCAAGAGACTTTATTTATTTTTTTTTCTGTTATCCATTTCTGGCTATGTCATTCCCATGACGAACAGACACACATAGCGATGTGCTACGGCAATGTAATTATCGCAGAGAGGATTTTTATCTGCAGTGTGTGTTGCCTAGAAACGCGTGCAGAAGATGCGAAGACAGCTGCGCTGTTTCTGACATGCGCGTTGAAGTCACTTTAAAAACAAAAGAACTGTCATGTTGTCGTCCCTGGAAAGGTACGCAACTCTTTTCTGTGAGGGGGCTTTGAAATCGGCTAGCGGGCAGTGGGAAAAAAAAAAAAAAAAAAAAAAAAAAAAAAATCCACAACTGCAAGTAAAACAGAATTCACTTTAAGGGAGAGATTAAAAGAGTCATGTGCTTGAAATTTCTGTGCCTTGACGTCCGCTAAATTGTTACAATCCATTAAATTAATAGTTTTTATTCCATCTCCCCATAGTTGTTTTCTTATTTATTAATATTGCTGTCGAGTATATAAATGGAAAATATGAACTTTCATTTTTTCAAAATATACAAGCAGATAAAAAGTGTTGTAATTCCCTGTTCAAACAGTCGGTCCTGGTGGTGTAGTGGTAACCATACTTGCCTTCTAAACCCAAGATCGCGGGTTCGAACCCGGCCAGGAGCGATGGATTTTTTTCGGGCGTAAAAATGCTAAGTATGGCTTCCTTCGGAAGGGAAGTAAAGCCGTGGGTCCCGTGTCGTACATTTACAGCACGGTAAAGAACCTCAAGCCTGAAAGAAGAGACCTCTGAGCAAATGTAGGCCGTTTCGCACCCTGAATTGATTGGGACGCTGATCACCCGAGTTGTTAAAGAGCGTCCGTAAATAAACAAATCAAAAAAAAAAAATTTCAACAGTCGTTTTGTTAAACAAATATTTTGTTGTTTCCTATGTACAGTATGTTGCAAAATAAACGAAACTGAAATTATCGACTGTTCGCTGTCCAAGTTTCCATACCAGTGAATTATTTAATAATGTGACACATTGTTATTCAGTTTTGTTTTGATTTCTGCAATTATGGTTCTCACGACAGATGTTTATCATGGAAAATTATTTCCGGTCATTCGGAGTAGGATGTCAGAATAGGCCAAGTTTACTTCACATTAAAGAACAGTACTAGGAAAGATTTAATAAGGAGGTACCAAATAACAAAACGTGTTAGCTATCGTTGGCAAGCTCCGTCGTATGGGATCAGTCAGGTCGCCCAAGAAGCGTCATCACAAACAGAATGAGGGACTACTTCTCCAACAGATGTCAGAGTCGCCAAAGCGTTGTCTACAACGAACATCACTGAAACTTTGTTTCAGCGATAGGTCTGTTTAAAGAACTGGCTGGATCAAGTTTGCTCAGCGTCTAACAGGAAGAAATCAGCGAGCCCGAGTGTTGTCTATGACGTGAGAGGATCCAAATGTCTTCTATAACACAAGGTTATCAGATGAAAGTCCATTCTCCTTGATGGTGACTACATCAACAAACAAACACTCGTTTTTCAGATCTTCAGTGGCCTGATATTTGTTATACAGAAACCACCGCACAGTACGCAGGTGATTTGATGCGCCGTGTCCGGTCATGGAATGTTGGACCGTTATTTCGTCAAGGATGCTGCACAGAATCTGCAAACAGTAAACCAGGATCGCTACAGAGAAACCATTATTACCCCATTTGTGCGGGATCTGCGTCTTTTTTGTCACACCAGAAACGACTATGGATGCAGAAATATGAAGCAACAGCCCACACGCGGAGGAATCGCTTGTACCTCTGCAACGACACTTTGAAGATTGGATGGAGTTCCATTCCTTTATCCTGCCTGCTCCCCAGATCTCACGGTCCCTGATGTCTACATATGGGGCATGTTGAAAAAATCAGTGTTCAAGACAGACCCACCTACAAATATTCCCGAACCACGCAAGAAGATAACGTCGTTTTTGGGTCCTTACAGCCACCTTTGTTCATCAACATGTTCAATAATCTTCAGAAACGTTATGTGAGATTCTTTTTGAGATCGAGACGTAGATCTTTTGCTACATGTTTTAATCAAAGAAAAGTTTTATTGCATGTATGAGTTACCTGGCTATGTCATTCAAGATCGATGTCAAAAATGTAAACAACGTGCGACATGTGATGGTGTACATTTTGAACACAGTTTGTAACAACGTCATTAACTAACATTTCAGCGTTCTTTGTTTTGCTGCATATTAAACTTTTATCTGCTGATTCCAATGCTGAATTTCTTTAATTTCCAAATTTTCTTTAATTTCAAACAAAAAAATGAGTGTTTTGGCATACATAGCCCTTAACATGCAAATGTTTTTATTTCAGTGCTTTATAATTTTAAATTATTGTTGAGAAATATCACGAAAATATTACATCTGTTTACTTTTGCATGGACTGTGTTCGCTGTTTCCGGTATTATAGAGATATTTTGTGCAGGACTGCACAGCTATTCATTTCGTTGTATAGAAATCTAATGGACACACTTCTTGTCGCCATATGCAAAGGATTCTGAGGTGCTGGTGCCGTATTTAAATTCCAGCAGCTGGTGTAGCCAGGCAATTGATGTTGGGGGGTGGGGTTGAGACCAGCGTGCGTGCAGGTTTTATTACCCCCTCTCTCAGTCCTATTAGTTACGCGGGCCCTGCCCCATTGCACGATGTACTTTTCGCTTTACTTTTCCTCGCCGGGCAAGAAATATGTTACCGTACGTTGTAACGAGCACCATATTTAAATGCGCCCAGGCAGGAAATAAATTTCCCATGGGCCCACCAGCTCCGTGTACAAGCCCTCACTTACTAAATGACATCATAGATAGCACCTCCATCCCTTCTTACCTTGCCTACGCCTTTGCCTGCAGTGAGTGAAACACTCACACTCTCCAAAAGTAATAAAAAAATTAGTGTGTTTAGAAGTTTTATTTTTTATATGGTATATTTCAAAATTAAAATAAAATATAGTTATAAAAAACCAAGATATTAAATTTTTTCAAAATAATGAATAATAGTACTAATATTATAGCAGAAACACACAGTAAAAAAACAGGCTGGCTTTAGTATTTATAAAATGAAAGACGAAAAAAAAAAAAGGTATTGACTTAAAAAACTGTTACACTGATTTTTTCTGAACTTATTCCAGGAAAGGACGTTCATGAAAATACCATGGGTAAAACTTGTTATGAGCAGGGCCCTGGAGTTCCGGCATTTATTTTGGTGAAAATAGGCAAGCAAAGGGACACTTAAAATACTGAAAACAGGTACTAATAAAATTAAAATAGGCATTTATTAAAAGTGAAAATAGAAAATAATATCACTCATTATTAATAAAAATACTTTATATACTTAATAAATTCTTTATCACATAATTAAAGTACTTAAACTTAGTTTTCTTGGTTACAAGCAACAACCAGATGTTTTTTCAAGGTATCAAATGTCATAGTTAGAGCGAATATTTTCATCATGGAAAAAGAACGTTCTACTTGCACTGAAGTAATTGGAGCATATTTAAAACAAACTATTTCGGAAGAACTCATACAACAGAACATTCACCTTTCAGCATATCATGGAAATGCTGGAACTATGATTATGGACTTAGTCTCATGGAATTTCAGCACACAAAATGTCTTCATCGCTGCTAAGGCTACCATTTTGTGGTCAACAAACGAAGCTGTATTGATTGAGAGCATTATAAATGCAACATTCCAAGTTTTTGTCTATTTCTGTGCAAAAAGGATTAAAAAATTGCAATATTTAGAAGGTAGTTATTTATTAAAACACAAGGGTGTGCTTTGAATAGCCTTTTGTCTTCAAATCTTCCATTCTTTCGTGAGATTGATATCCGACACATGTTAATCAAGTGCAGAAGTTCTAATAATTTGCCTTGAAGTAAATAATCCATACAGAGTTCCCATTAACTTTAGCTTGACTTGTTCAATCGCTCAATTTTCCCTACTTTCATGGCAGAATGACACTGGTATACTGTCAGACGTTAACCACGCGGCACATGTGGCTGAAACATTGTTATAGACCATTACAAGAATGATGCTTGCCAGCAATGATGTCATTAAATGAATTTCCTCTCCATTTCATGGAAATTCACCGGACTTTTTTTTAACAACTTTCCTACAAAGCTCCTTTATAATTCCTTCCATTATTTCTCTCAGAGCGTACATAACAGTTGAAACATTGACAACGGTTTGTTTTATAAAACCTGAAAGAAAGCTTATTAATGAATGAAGGAAAAACTCATAATTCGAGGTTTATAGACCGCCGTAAACGCCCTCCAACATTTTAGTCATATGCGAACTGGCAGAGATTACAAGGTCGAAGATATCAAGGCACCAAAAAACGAAGTTAAAAACTGCACGCGTTTCTAATAACTCTTCCGAATTAAAGGGAAAATATGCGGGAACATGGGAATGTTGGCCTCCGACCAGAAAGGGCTGTATATTTATATGTCCTCATCTCGGTTGAAATAATCTACATGGCGCACACGTAATAAACCCAAAACTGAGTTTGTTTAACGAAGTGACTGACTTTAAAACGGAAACCTTGGAACGTTGTGATCGCTATGCATATCACGCACGGTGTGACGAATTTCACCTGCGTAATTAAAGTTCGCCTCAAGAATAACTCGTTACAGAGGTATATAAATCTGTTCCCTGTCCAACACAAACCGAAATATCCTTCCTTTGACTTACAATTTCTTGTAAAAGGGACACACAGGTTTTAATAAATGAAATGTATGCATATATTGTGGTATTATGCTGAATAAATTACAGAATTGTTAAATATTACGTTAAAACTTTGATCTTAATTGAAATTTATGCTTTATTGAAGACAAATTTTCAGAAAATGTAGACCATCTTGTCTTAATGTTTCAAAAATTACAATGTAACAATTACTACTTACCAAAACAAAAGCTATAGCACTATTGTAACTGATTGGTGTTAATATTTTGTTGGATATCCTTTTGATTTGATTACTGTCACATTCTTCATGATATTGAAGAATCTCCACCAAACATTGGAGATCTTCTGGTGTTTTTACTCTAAACAATGATTGGATGATGACCTCTAGAAGTTCCTTCTTGTTACTGCGATTCCGACGTGACATCAAAACTTTCAACCTTGACCATAAGTTTTCAATTGGGTCAGCCCTGAGGGGGGGACAGTAACATGATGGTCCCTGAACCATTTCTGATCGATTAGAACGGCATGACACTTTGGGCCATCCTGATGGAAGATACACCGCTGACAAGTCGCGAATAGTAGGCAGCAGTTGGTATTATTTGGCATTAATGTTACCCTCTAACACTGTTAGACACACGACACCATTCCCTGCTTTCCCACACCATGACGCTGACAGGAAGCTTCATAGTGGCGGCGGTGCACTCAGGTAACATGTCCTCAGCTGTTCGGCGACACACAAACGTGATGTCATCATCTCCAAAGATGTTAATCGCTCCAAATGACGTTACCCCAGTGTTCTTGCATCCAATCTCTGTGTGTTAAAACCGGTTCCACACGTTTTTGGTTGAGATAAAACTTCTTTCTTGGGGTTCTCGTTCGTAGACCATTTTCTCAAAGATTTTGTTTGAAAGTTCGTTCAGAGAGTTGTAACCCAGAAGTTCTCAAGATGGCAGTTAATCTTTTGTAGTACTTCCCACTTACTTCGCACCGCTTACAAACTTTCCTAATGCATGATTTTGTAGCGTCACTACCCAACATTTTCGCTATTTCTTCATAGGAATAGCCTTCTTCAAGAAGTGCTACTGCCTTACTCGTTTTATTTGGTGACCAATCAACGAGTTTTGTTTTAGGAACCATTACTGCAAATTACTCTGAAAGATGTTCACTTTACAAAAATTAGTTGCTAACACAAGAGCGCTAGTATACAAACATCATAGACAAAATAAAAATGTCATTTGTTCATTTAGCACAACACAACCCTTGCATATCTTGTAAGATTTAAAAAAAAATTTTTTTTTTTACGAAAAGTGCCCGGAATTAATAGCACTACTGTGTGCACTCTTTAATTATCTGTGCTCTTTGTTTAAACGTGTAACAGATAGGGGAAGTTAAGAATATCGCACGGAAAACTGCTAATTTCAGAGTACTCTGGCGGCGTTATTGTAAACTAAACATATTTCAACCCACACTGCACGAGTTTCACAGCAATCGGTTGAGCAATTGTGTTATTATCTTATGATTCTGGATGTAGCTTTCCAACCATTTTCGTAACACTTGGTAAGTGGAAATTAAAACTTTTTATTGATTTGTCCAGAAGGAACTGGTTTTCAGATTGTATACTTTAAGGTTAGAGTTGATATTATTGCAAAATGAAGTCGCTCCTTTCTGAAACGCCCAAATTTCACTGGTGTCATTCAGGGAATGTGCACAATCTAACTTGGTTTTTTTTTTTTTTTTTTTTTTTTTTTTTTCCAAAAAACATCCGCTCGTTGCCAAAATGATATATTGCGTTTGGAAACTTCAAGATATGAGCCATGCCACTGAAGATTTCAAAGGCAAGAAAATCGGTCTAAAAAATGTTGTAGAAAATATAATATTCGGAAGAAAACATTGATGAGACACCTGAGAGACAGGGAAAACGATAAATACAGCTTCAGCGTTGTAATGTTATTTATGGGCGACGTCGTCGATGTTCACTGAAGCCAACGAGTTCGGGGGCAATGTATTAACTGATGTCGTCGTAGAGTTTGACGTAACTATCACCACTATAATATGCTCGACTAGCTCAGGGTTTCATTTTTCAGATTGATGCTTCGGGGGTGAAAGAAGTGTGACTTTAAGTATAACAATAGAATGAATGAATGGAAATCTACGGAGTTTGTTAGTGTTTTGTTATTACTACACAACAGTAACACGATATTCTCTGAGAATATTATTATATGCAGAATGAATACAAGATAGACGTGCTATAGTTTATATTTCTGTCCCGAAAACTGTACTTTTTGTCCTGTTGTAACTCTATACAATTTTCCTACATGGATATTAATTCAAACTCGTAACTCTTATAATTCACCACAATTAATAATTTTCTAATTTCTTCCACGAAATGTTAATCGCCACTTATCTTTACGTAATGTTAAAATGCTGCTTCTTTATACGGAGTAAGAACCACGATTTCTGCTAATGGAATTTAAAACACATCTTTTCTCTACGGAATCCAACGCATAAATAACAAAATTTGAGATAAAAACCTTCACTTATTACGATAGGATTGTAATAAAACTATACATTACACTGCATTATATTTTCCACATACATATACTAAACGAACGAAATTCGTTCATTTCTATTTAGTCGTAACAAAGCTGTCTGTCGCGTGTTTCATTCTTGGTACACATTATTAATGTTGTTACGCTTGTCATTGGTTGATTCACTTAATGTTTTCTTATCTGTAGTTTAATCTTTTCATATTCTTGGCTATGTATGTGTTCCTTTGAACCGTTACATTTATATTATTAGGTATTGTCCTTGTAATAGCCCTTAACTGATATATGAAATCTATATGAAATGAGCTTACTAGATACATTTATACGATTTAAAAGTATTACCAACGAACATTTGTTATTTGAGTTGAAAATTAAAGTCCTTACCTAACATTAAAATATGTGAATAAATTTGTTAAATTTATATGATTAAAAATATATTATCAATGAATTTTGGAGCTTTAAATCAAATATTATAACCTTTATCTTACGTAATAACATACAGAAATGAGCTTCTTAAATTAACATAACTAAATAGCTATTACTATTAAATGTTTGTGGCTTTATATTGAACAATTATATCCTTTACCAAATATAAAAACATATGAAAATGAACTCATTTAATTAATATAATTATAGCATATTATCAATGAATGTTTTAAGTTTCAAATCAAATATTATGGTCTTTATCTTACGTAAATGGATTTCTCAAATTAATATAACTAAATAGCTGTTACTATTAAATGTGTGAGGCTTTATATTGAGCTAAAACGTAATATAGAAACATGTGAAAATGAACTTATTTAATTAATATAATTAAACACCTGCTATTAATGAGTATTTAGCGCCTAAAGTCAGATATTTTCCGTTTCAAAGTATAAACAAAAAATATGCAGATGCAGTTCTTCCTGTCGAGGTTCAAAAAGAGCTTTATACATATACAGGATGAATTCGAACTCTACCGACAAACTATCACAAGTTGTTCAGGGATATTTTCTGAGTGTTTTGATATAAGAAACCCATGGTCTCTGATGGCTGATTGCCGGGTAATTTCATCGCTTTCGTGTTGTTTAACTGAACTATCTTTGTATCTGTTTACTCCGAATATGATTGTTTCTAAGCTTTTTTATTTGTTCATTTTTTAAGAAATGAAATGAAAGCGAAAGTTGGAGAGGAATGGAAAGTAAAGGTAAGTAAGTCCCGCATTAGTACCCTCATTAGTAATCGGGGCTTGGAATGGTGTCGGCCAATGATCACTTTCATTTTATCGTATCCAATTATTTTTATGTAAATTCATCCGAAAAACACACTAAATATATTTATAGCTTCTTTGGCGTGAATGTCAGTGTGCCCTAGAAAGCATTAATAAACACAGCGGGCAATTATAAAAGATTAGGCAAGACGGTTCAAATTGGCCTTGGAATTCAAAGTTCCAAGCCAAAAAATACTAAGCAAAATAGAAATTGTGTGAGGAACCAGATTTAACCAAAATTGTGTTTTTAATAAATTTGCTTAAATTGATATTGTAGGTTGTCAGGATTAATTGTCTTTAATTTGTAGAATGTAGGCTTTCACGATCGATGTCAACTATTCTTTTTGAAGATGAGAATATTACTGACGATGTCCATCGCAGTTGTGGACGAAACATTTGCGAAGATGAAGATCAGTTTGCATTGCCTTAAATTTGTTGCCAAAGAGTATAAATAAAACAATTTATATCCCGTATATCCTTTTAATTTTTATTTTCATATGTTTGACTATTAGCGGAAATTAAAATGCCGGACTGAACATTCATAACTATGAGCGCATTTTATGCATATATTATTTTATTTTTATAGTTTTATTCGCTAAATAGTCACAAATAATACCACAAGAGGGTCTGAGAATGCTGATAAACTCACGACGTAGTGAGTCTTGAAAACGCAGACCCTCGAGTGACATTTACTAGGATTATTTCAGGAATAAAATAAGAATTTAAATATAATTCTTGTAAACTTGGCTTACAAAATTATAATAATTGTACATATGTATTATGAATACTTAACATTTTCAATGTTACTGAGATTAAACCACAAAAACTGAAGGTGTACTATTAATCAAATGAAATTATGACAAATCTATACTGTGTGAGCATTTTTAAAATGTTTAAATGTAACCATGTTTATGAACTGAACCCTTGATATCATTTTTACATTCACTAAAATAGAGAGAAATAACAGAAAGTTTCGAGTTACATTGTGTATTTAAGATGATGTTCATATGTTTCAATAAAACAAAAACATGTTACTATTTAAAAACAATTCCAATGTAGTAAGTAAATAAAAACAATCGAAAGTTACATCGATTTTCAGTGGCTTTGAAATTTAATTTAAATGTTATTAACATGTAACGTAAACGTTTTCTGAAGGTTATTACAGAGCGCTCTTACATACAAATATAATTCTCATACACATATTAGATTAACGTTTTACATTTGCTATCTTTACGACGATACTTTTGTTAAATGTAAAAAATATGCAACATTATAAATACAGTTTATATGCCGAATTTATTTGTCTTTTTATTTTAAATCAATAGAAAGAAAATTAAACGCAGGAGCACTATTTAAATTTCAGTTTTCGAGTACACCACTATTCTATTGGTCCGATTTCCCTAATTTTTAGAAGCTATGGCTAGAGCAATTTTTAAATTGTGCGTTTCAGATAAAACCCCCACTGCTAATAGCCCAAGTTCTTCATTTTAAGAAAATATTTTTTCTTGTTTTAAGATGAAGTTTCATTTAAAAAATTTAAAATTCGGTACTTGAGCAATTTTTAAATTTCGCTTTATCCCTGATTCCTAGCCCGAGTGACCTGATTTGCAGGATATATTTTCGTTAATTGACTTTAATTAAATTTACTGAGTGCCGCTGAGAAAAAACAAAAGTTTCGGAATCGAGAGAGATTTTGAATGTTTTTTTTTTTTTTTTTTAATTTCGCCTTAGGTTAACCCTACCCCCAAAGGTCCAATTTTGTTGGTTAATGAATTCGACGAATCGTTTGTTAGTTGATGGTTATATGCCGAGTTTCGTTCAGAATAAACAAAAATTACGACCGCTAGAGCGGTAAAACACACACACACACACACACACACACACACAAGCATAGATTTGAAGAAATTTTTTAAAAATCTTTTCATAAGTACAACTTCAAAAGCTAAATTTCTTCAGAATTTGTTAAGAAGTAATGAGCATTTAATGTAATCCTTGTGAATTGGTAACAAAATGTTTCAAGGTGTGTACCTTACAAGAAAGAACAAAAAAGTAACGATTAGTTAAGTGTTCCGTAATAGACTGTGATATCATCCGAAATAAATTCTGCTTTCACTCTACAACAAAATTAGCTATTGTTTACTCTGTCGGCAATGCAGTTCGCCAGGACATAATGTGGTAACAGCTGAATTCTATTTTAAATTTAAGTGCTAAAATGTAGCGGGTGTCATGTAAAATATAAAGCTGGGTGGTTGGGTCGAGAGGGTTAAATGTAAAATGTAATCAACATTGATTTTAACTTTTCTATCAATATTTAAATTGACATGTATTTTTTTGAACTAAATGTATTCTAAATAGGTTGTTAACCAGACTGATAAAAGCCATATTTGCATAATAAATTGACCGCATATCCCGCACGGTACCACAAGAGCTCTGATTCAAACCAGAATATCTTTACGATTGACTGTCACAACGAAATGTACAAGCACACACACCGCCTCTATGAGACATGTATGTGTCACAGATCGATATGCTTCTTGGAGTGTGAAAAATATTCAAGATCACGACTTGCTTCCGAAATTCGACAGCCGTTGGCCCTCCACTGCCTGAGTTACACTGAAAGGCTCTTAGAGTCGAGATGTCATTGAAATATCTGGCTAGAATTCAGTGTCATCTCTCAAACCTGAAACTTTCCACTTATGGAAAAGTTTTTGGCTTTCGGATAGCACATTCAAAATGACTAACAATTATTTTTCGTGTGTTATCTGCTTTTTAAGTCTCTGGGATCTCTTTAACTTGGTGTATCTTCTTAAAATGATCATTCTGTGAAAATGTATTGTATTGAGGAGGTGTCGGGCAGTATGGCCTTCGACTTTTTTCATGGCTTACCCTGATCACTTAGGCGAATATCTTTACTTTCCAGGAATTTTCTGCTTTCTCATTTCATATCACTTGATTCCCTTGGTTCTGTTACAGAGTCTAAAATATCAGGGCGAGGTGTGCGGTGGCTTGCGCTCTGGAAGCGAACTTTCGAGGCGCTTGAGCTCCTTGAGTGGGAGGACTCGCCGTCATGGGAGTGTTCTGTGCTGAGATTCTGTCTATGTCCGTGGATTCTGGAGGTGTCCCAATCGGAGGGCACAAACGGCCAGCCGTGAGCAAGCCTAAAATACCGAAGCGTCCTTTTCCATTGCGAATAATTGAACTTATTGGCCCCTCCAAAAAAACCGATCACAGCAAATGATTTTGTAATTTTTAAGTTAAAACTTAATTTTTAGTATAGTTATGATTTTGTACCATTGGAAAATGTGATTATTTCTTTTCTTGTGTGCATTAGTTCGAATATGAATGTGTGGTCTCTTCTTATCTCCGCCTTATAGGCTAACAATGAGTTTTATTGCTGAATGCATGTTAATGCTTTATTGCGTCATCGGCGCTCTTTCTGTTTGGAGCGAACACAATGCTTAGTTACTCATTTTATCACTAAGTTCAGTTGAAATCATGCCTTTGCGTACTGAAGGCGTTGCCCTGATTGATGATAGAAGCAGCTTTCGTTACAACTATAGGCCCGCCTTATACAACTGTTCAAGTAGGACAACAAATCTTATACAGACAGCTTGAAACTCGACCTGAACGGGATTCGAACCCAGAACTCCGAATTAGTACCTACTAAAGCTACCACTAGACCACGGAGGCGGTCTCTATCTATCCATCTATCCGTCCGTCCAACCATCCATCTATCTATCTCTTTTATGGCAGATCGAAAGTAATCGAGTTCGTTGGCTATCACACTTCGCATCTGCCTCAAACTTTCGCATAGATCGATAAAAGAATATGTGCCAACAATGACCAATTAACGAATGTGTATATGTCGTGAACATTTACAGGACTTTTTAAATTTCCTACATAGCATGCCGTCTTGATGTTTTCAAGATTTACTGTCAAAGGTTCGTAAAGCACAAGGGCAAAGGAAAGAATACATGAAAATAAGGGGCGACCAAAGTAGGAGGATGCAAAAGCGAAGAACTAAGAAGGAAAGATAAGGCAAGGGAGGAGACGAAATAACAGAAAAGAGAGCGGAAGAGAAAGGAAGGGGAAAGGGGAAGAAAATGAAAGATAAGGATAATAAATGAAGGAGTAAAAGAGAAGATGAAAGAACAACAGAAGGAAAAAAAGAATAGAGAGAGTAGGGCAGGGAACATATTAAAATAGAACGTAAAAGAGAGAGAGAGAGATAAAAAAAAGGGCAAGAGTAAAACAATACCTTAAAAATAAGGGAATATAAAGGAAGTGAACGTTATATAATGCAAGAGGAGAAGAAAATAGGAGAAAGCGAGCGAGGAAAAATTAAAAGGAAAGAAAACATGGGAGAGGAGTAAAGAAAACGAGGAGTATGAAAAGAAAAGGAAAATGAAAGGAGAAGAAAAGAAAAGGTAAGAATAATAAATGAAGAGGTAAGGTAAAGCAAAAATAGAAGATGAAAAGACAACAGAAATAAAAGACAAACAGTGGGACAAGGAAATGTTAAAATAGAAAGTAAAAGCAAAGAAGGAAAGAGAAAAAAGTTTTAAAAATAAGGATCGTTATGAAAAGTAATGCAAGCTGAAAAGAAAAGAGGAGAAAGCGAAAGAGAGAAACAGGAAAGAAAAAATGTGAGAGGAGAAAAGTAAAACAGGTAGAAAGTAAAATAATAATAATAATAATAATAATAATAATAATAATAATAATTCCAAAAAATATAAAAGAAAAGGAAAAAGAAAAGAAAAGATAAAGATTATAAATGAAGGGGTAAGGTAAAGAGAAAAGAATGAAAAAAGTAAAATATATTAATACGCTATTATAAAATTTCTAAAATATAAAAGAAAAGCTTTAAGGGTTTGAAAGTGGACGTTGCCGATTGACGCAAGCTCCTCCTCAAGCCGTTGCTATGGTTACCGGCCACTTTGCGACGGGAATTAAGCCCTGCAGACCAGGCACTGCTGCTGCGTTACAAGTGAACTGAATGCATTTTGGTGGTTAACCATGGGCCTATAGGAGCGGGGGTGCATCTTTTGAAGTCCGTCTCACCTCACCCATCCCTGCCCTCAATGAGATTTTGACAAAGGTTGGGTTCCGCAGGGGTAGAGGGGAGGGTGTGTGTGTTGTGGCGGAATCAGCAGAAGAATCAATAAGCTTGGAGGGGGAAGCAACTTGCTGTATACATGCAGCTCATGTTAGTATAGTCCCGTGATCAAAGCTTGGTGACATATTGCGCTTTCTTTGATTAGCTGATTCGAAATCAACTCTAAAAACAGCATTTCTTATCAAAAACCGCATGATTTTATACAAAATTTATCAGAATAACTATCTGATGTGGTAGAGGACATTAAAATAATAAAATAATGCCCATAAATGCTTTGTTTTCAAGTTATAGTGGCATGAAAGGAAAAAAAATCAACTTGGAAAGCTACATCATTTTGGTTACACAGTAGCTTTTGTAACATAATTCCAGATATTAAGATAATGGTATTGACAAACTATAGAAGCTGTTCAAAATTGCTACTGCCACTGTTGACAAATAAATTAAACATTGTACGACGAATCCTTCAAAATGTCTGTGACAGGTTACAAAGATCGTCAAAATGTAGATAATTCTAGCAACTAATTCTTCGATTTCATAAATGATGTAATATGACCCCAAACACAAAAAATAACTAGAGTCATATCTGGGGAACGTGCCGGCCAAGCAATTGAACCTGTTCTTCCTATTCAACTATTCGGAAAAATTTCATTTAAATAATTTAAGCCGAAATGTGCGGGTACACCGTCGTGTTGAAAGATCATGTTTCTCCAAATATTAATCGTGACATCTTCAAAGTATTTCCGCAAGAAAAATATCATAAACATGTTAATTCAATCGTGCAGGCGTAATATGTGGTCCACTAGAAAGTTATCAACAAATCCAACCCAAATATTTGCAGAAAACTTCCATTGATTGCGGAGATTCTCCACAGCTTTAGGATTAGTGTCACTCCAAATGTGACTGTTGTGTGTATTTAAAATGTAATCTCTTGAAAAACATGGCTTATTTGTCCATAATATGCGTCAATAAAAACCAGGCTTGTTGTTAACGGTATGTAAGTGCCATTCAGGAAATTGTTGTCTGTTAGGATAATCATCTGGAATTAATGTTTGTACTTTTTGGATGTTTTTCATACTCACTCAATACTCTCCATACAGACATGTGACTGGTGTTCATCGAATGGACAACAGCTCGAGTTCGTGGATTATTTCAAACCTCTGCTAAGTATAATGTTCTCACTGTTCTATTTGTTCCTAAATTTACTTTCTTTACCTGGAACTGGCCACTATCTCGAAGACGTTGATCCAGTCTTGAAAATGTTGTATGGCAAGGAATATGACGCTGAAGGTGTTGCTCCTCACAGATTCGCTTTGCCGAATTAGCATTGCCGTAAGCTGCTCCAAATGTCTTATGCACGTCTACACATTCAATATTTGTATACAGATACATTTAATACCATGAAATTAAATAAACAGATCTTACAGAAGACATTTTGTGACATAAACCTCAGTTGTTTGTTATTTCCATGGTAACAAGAAGAGCTGAAACATAAATGCACCCATGAACTGTCTTTTATATTGAAAACAAGGCATTTCCGGATACTACTTTATCAAGAAATAATGTTTATTTTCATGTCTTCTGTTACATCAGAAAATTAGGAATAGTTATTCCGGTACACTCTGTGTAATTTGTGGCCTGCACTACAAAACATTTTCCTGTCATTGACTTATTATATTTTTCTTTAGAATATTAGGAAAGAAAGCAAATAGCACCCGATTGGATGGATCAATAAACAATAATTCTATACTTAATACAGAGGCATATATAAAAAAACAAACAATTTTATGTACTTATAATTAATGACAATACAAAAATATGAGCAGGAAGAAAATATCTATACCCCCCCCCCCACACGAGAGTGCCAAAATTGTATTCACTTCAAGCAAAGAGAAACCTGTGTTAACATAACAAAACTGAATTTACACAAACAGAAAACGATGAGCACTAATCATCTTACACTTTTACAGTTACAACAGTTGCTCAAAATACCCACCATCAGCGTCGATACACTTCTGAGTACGTTGACCTACTGATTGAGCAACGTTTGCGAAAGTGTCCTCAGCGATTGCAGCACATGTTTCAATTTCTTCCCGAAGTGCTGTCAGTGTAGCTGGTTTTCTACGGTATACAACATCCTTAAGAGTTCCCCATAGGTAGAAGTCTAACAGAGTTTGATCCGGAGAACGCGGTGGAAACTCAATCGGACCTCTTCGTCCTATCCAGAACCTTGGGGCTTGTTGCTGTGCGAGGTCTCCCAGATCTGCCCTTGTGAACATCGCATACGGTACCATGAATCTCAAATTTGTCTCGAATGCGTGCAATTGTTACTCGCGTTGACGGTTCTGTTCTGTACACGCGTCTCCATTGTCTTTGAACTTGCAACATTCTCGGTTTTCCAATACAATTTCAAAATTTTCAAACGATACTTGGCTCCATATCTACTGTGAAAGTGTGTATATATTTTGACACTCTCTATATATAATATTTGGTACAGTCTTTTCCTCGTGGAGTTGTATGCACTTGGTCCAACGTGCCAGTCCTGGAAGAACGCGCTAGAAAATGGGTGGAGTACAAAACCCATAATTTTTCTGGCCAAATGTTGAGAAACAGCGTTGCAAACGTGAGGCGTGCATTGTCATGTTGAAGGCACCAACCAGATGGATGCAGCTCAGGGCATTGTCATCGGATGTGATCGGCCAGGTCGCTCAAAACCGTCTTATAATACTCGCGTTATTTGCGGGAGGACACTATATTGATAAATAATTCCATGACAGTCGAATTCACCACAACCTTCTGTGCAGACCGAACAACTTTGGTCATTTTTGGTTACGGAGAACCAGGTGATTTTCAGATGAGCTCTCCTCTAATGGTGACGTACGGCTGGGACAGGTGCATTGCATCTATGGGAGCCACTTAGAAAGACGCTTATCAACGTTATAAGGGTGAGTAAAGGTATGTTAAAAATATGATCATTTTTTACCGAACAGAATTTGTAATAAATTGGTGACTTCTAGTTCCAAAAGTGGGTACCTACTTTTTGGAGATATGGATCAGTGACCAATGAGTCCTTAAAGGCGCACCTAGCCACCGTTCAGTCCTTGAAGCCTCGTGCATTGTCCCTATGTGGCTAATTCTCGTCAAGACATTGCAACACAGCGACATTTAAAGAAAAAGAAGCAGTTTTCAAGAGCGCGTGAAGCAAATGCTCAATTATATATTTTTCATTTGAAATTGGGAGGGCATATGATCATGTGATCCGCTTCTGACTGCTAGTACAGCGAAGACGTCGCGGCAATTCAAAACAACCTCCAAAATCAGCACTCAGATGCCTGAGATAACTTCTCCACTTACAAGGGAAACAAGTGGCAAGACTTTGTTGTGATGAAGACTGCCAATGTTATAGCTTTCTACAAATGGGATTAGGCAGGAAGAACGGCACATACACACTGTGGCCGCCTCTCCCCCAGTCCGCCCTATTGTTCACAGTAAAGTCGCGACGGGAGTAGAGCGCGCAGTAGACAGAGAAAGGGATAGAAAATGAGTGAGAAGGTAATTTCGAGCTTAGAAAGGAGTGCGAGAGAGAGAGACGTTCATTCAAAAGAAAGGCCTCCCCCCTCCCGCCATGGCAAGTCTCCTTATCCCACAGGACTTGCTCTCTTGAAGTCGCATCAGCTTGTTATGTTATCGACATTCAATTACATGGCAAAACAGTAATTTTGGATTTGAGAGAATATGCTGAGATGAAACTCTACAGTGTAACATACCCCACATCAAAACTGTCTAAGAAAAAACATATGTTGGTATATCTAAACAAACAATATATAGAGATTACTTGCCATTTCTCTACTTACTTCAAGTTTTTATATAGAAAAGTAGTAGCTTGTCTCTGTTAACATATTCAACGAGACAGTTTTAACAAATTAACTAAACGAAGTCTTTTTAGTCGAGATTAAATGTTTATAGCAATTAGAAGAATTAAAAATGGCTCCGAATACCGGAAAAGACTCGTATCTAGAATGTGGATGGATATCAAGAATTTACCAATCCAGGAGAACAGCATCCAGGTAAACCAAGGACTGCTGCACAAGACAGATTTCTATACCTAAGAGTGCCTAATGATATGAAAATAGTTTCAATTCTCAAGATAGTATCCTTGTAAATTAAGCCTCTTGTCTCGTCGTTTCAAAGTAGTATAAAATTCTTTGGGCTACTTTAGAAACCACCCTGTGATGTCCCTTTCTACAGCTTCGTCGCCAGGAAAACATTCATCTAAAGATAGTGATAAAATAGTCCGAACAAATGAGAGTTGCTTGAAAAAGGTCAGGGGCTGTATGGAGGATGCTGGAGAAAGTTTCAATTGAAATTTCATAACGTCTCATTTGTCTATGCGCGTTGTAGTGCCATACGAAGTTTTTGAAGATGCTGCAGTAGAAGTCGGCATTTGATCTTGAGGCTGGAATACAGTGGGTAGTATCGCTTTTCTCGGCGGATGTTTCCAGTGCATTGCCGCATGCTGCAAGACTCATCAACCGTTACAATTCATCGTGGTAGCGATTGAAATGCTGTAATGTCAGACTCATTCCTTGCATTTTGTGGTATAAGGTCAGCAAGGTGCACGGACTTTGTGAAAACCTAATCTCTCATACATTATAACGAGGCCATGCCGTATGAACAACCAATAGTAGCTGCTATAGTTACCTTCTGTCTGCTCAGATTTATACTTCTTAGGCTCTCATGGTTGGTGTTACAATTAAAACAGTTAAAATCTTCCGGGTTATTTTGCCATGGTCATAGTTTAAATTGCTGCCATAGCTTTCACCAACTACTGCGATTGGCAGCATCAGGGATTGTTGTTGGTAGTGGTGTTCATCATTCCTGCTGATACCGCCCGAAGTAGTTGGTGAAATCTATGGTAGTATTTAAGCCATGGACCACAGCAAAATAGCCCAGAAGATTTTAACTCTTTTGTTCAGATTAAATCTATACTCGTTGCAAATTCGCCTTCGTGGCCGCCCTTCAGAGAACTTCTGTACCCAATTGAAAATCAGCTTGAGGTGATAGACCCTTCTTATGAATATTTTTACGAATATTTTTCCATAGCTTTTGCTCACAAAATCGCACAGTGAGACGCTGAATACCCACTCAGCTGAGCTGCAATTTTGTAATTGTCGTTTCGCTATTGTGAACATCGATTGTCTCATATCGAATATCGACAATAGCCTCAGATGCCTGATTCAAACATGTGGTACCCTACATCAATTTGTACCTTACTTATTGACTTACCTTCGTACTTCATTCCCAGACAGAGTGACTGTATGATTTGTGACTCACATTAGGGAAAGTTCCTGGTTCTAATATCTTGAGGTCGGCTATTTTGACCTTGAGTTTTAGTCCTGGTTTCCTCTGGTCGCTTGGGGTCTTCCATGTTACATCATTTCAATCCATTTGTTCGGTTAAAAGTGTCAGGGCGAGGAAGGGGGGGGGGCTGGTGTTTCTGTCCCGACATCTGGTATGAAAGCGGACCTCTTAATGGAAGTAATCCTTAATAGGGGGAGGGTTTATTTGGTTTATTTACGGACGCTCTTCAACTTTTCAGGTCATCCGCGTCCCATTGAAACTAAGGCGTGAACGAGCTATTTCTCAGAGGTCTCTTCTTTCAGGCTTGAGGTTCTTTTACGTGCCGTAAATGTACGACACGGGACCCATGGCTCTACTTCCCCTTCGAAGGAAGCCATACTTAGGATTTTTACACCCGAAAAAAATCCATCGATCCTGGCCGGGTTCGAACCCGCGATCTTGGTATACGAGACAAATACTGTGGAGAGGGTGATTCCACTAGCGTTACGATGTTATTTGGAGACATGCCCCATGGATTCTGGCTTCCCGGTGTTTTCCTCTCGGGAGTGCCTCCATTGGGGGCGTAGTAACAGAGTTCCAGTCGTGAGCAGCACTCAAATATCTAAAACAATTGAATGCAACTCAAGTGTGGAAAATCGCGATGAGTAAATTCTGTAATAAGAAGTGAGTACATTAATTTTTATATGTATACAAGGGTTGCGCTAAAAGTTTTGAGAATGAAGCAATAAAATTGTAAAACTTTAAATCTGATCACTGCATTTTATTAAAGTATTCTCAATTACAATCTATACACCTTTTCGCCCGTTCAAATTGTTTTGTAAACGCTGAACACCATGCTTCTTTAGATAGCGTACAAATACATTCTTAGTGTGCAGTTACCGCGACTTCATGTGATTCATATAGTTAGCCAGGAATTTTTCTTTTATTTTGGGGAAAAGTCACATGGGGTCAGATCTGTGCTGTAGGGAGGATGGGAGAAATATTTGACTCCTGAATTGTTTCTAGCGAGGCACTGTCGTGATGCAACAAGATTCCACGTAGACCAGTTTTCGTTCTCAGTACATACAAGTACATCGTGGTGTACCATCTGGCAGTGACAGTCTTTTGTCCCTCAAGTGAAACTGTCACAATGATGATAAGAAGAAACAGATCATCTTTTTGCTTCGCTTTTATTGAGGGAATCCTCTTCTGGGAACACGCAGACCGAGGTTTTGGATCATGCTCGTATATCCAGCTTTCGTCACCTGTTATGATGTTAAATATGTTTTCTGAACTTTCTCCAGCAAATGTTTCTACCGTTTCCTGGCACCAATCCATAAGCACTTTTTTCTGTTTATCTGTGAGGTGATGGGGGACCCAACGACTGCAGGGCTACCTGAGGATTTGACAACCCTTTGAGGATTGTTTTCACTGCTGCCGATCCAATATTTAGGGTGTCTTGAATATGATAAAGTGTGCAACATGCGCTCTGCTTGAATTACATTTTCATGCTGTAGCCAGCGGTCCTGCAAGGTCTTCATCTTTGTGAGCGGGAGGTCTGGGATTCGAATCCATCCAGGATCGTCCTCCCTGACTGAAACTTTTTCCATATTTTCCTCAGTCCTCATAAATGTGAAATTCCAGGGAGGTTCCCTATACTTAGCCCTGGAACGTTTCTTTCCTTAAAAAAACTTTCCCAATATATCATTTCATCTCATGTATCATCAGTGTTCACCGTCTGTGGTGTCTCAGTAGTAAAAACGGGCGTTAAACACCATTCAAAAAATCTTTGAGGGAATCCCTTCTTCTCCCAAAATCTGCAAATCATCGATAGTGCATTGCGAATGGCGAAGATCTCTAAATGCATGATGGTCTTTCACGGCATTCTCTCTCCCCCAAGCCGACTCTCGCTTGATATCCACTCGCGTACACACTTCAATTAAATCCAGGAAAATCTGCACTGACTTGTCACAAACTTCGTGTTGTCCATTTTCAAAAACAAAATCGTTGTAGTATATGCCTATTGCTAATATGCAAGTGTTTCTCAGGAAACTGAATTGCCTCAGCAGTAAATGAGGATAAACAGAAAATCGAGCTTTGAACCATAGACTGGCTATTCCAAAAGTTTCCTTATCTTTTGGACATATGCGAGTCAAGCGATAATGCTCACAACTTTGTAAATATTTGGGGCAAATTCATAATATAATTCTGTTTAGTTTCGACAAAGTGCAAGCATTTTAGGGGAGGGTGATAAGTAAACAAGGGGTTGCAGGAACAAAGAGAGGGTGTAGTACAATATATGTTCAGATCACTCAGGGAGGGTGATGTTGTCTCAGTTTTAACACTGCAGTGCTGACCTTCGAACAGATTTCTTCACACCAAACTATAAATAAAGGTAAAGACAGCCTTGTGTCTCTTAAGGCAAAGATCTCCTAACAATTAGGGAGAACTCGCTTTTTCCTAACGTGGTGAGCTATTCCTCGCTAGTTGTTCGTATGCTGTTTAAGACACTGAGTGATTTGTTCTTTGGTTACTCCATTTCTCACTGCACTAGTTGCTTCTCGAGATTTCCATTTTTCTCTTCCTCTTGTTACTCTTGATCTGCATGTTCCTTGTAGAGGTCTGTTCATCTTCTTCTGGGTCTGCCTTGTGTCCCGTTTCCTATCCGGGGGTCCCACATTGAGACCTTGTAGGTTCACCTATTGTCCTGCATTTTTGCGACGTGACCCCCCTATTGCCATTTGCTTCTGGCAGCTATTTGTGCGATGTCTGTTGTCTGAGATAATTGGTTTATTAATGCTGTAGGTATATGACCTTCAAAGTTATTCCCAGGATCTCGCGTTACATTTTTCTTCGGCATAATTGAATTTTGTTCTTTTATTTTTCTGTTATTGACCTTGTCTGGCATTCATATACTAACACAAGGTATACACAGGTTTCGAGCGTCTGGAATCTACCACGCTTTAATATCGAGAGAGCTTTGCAGGAGGAGAAGACAATATGCTGAGTATAGGGAAGATATCACGTGCATGTTGCCCTTTTGCTGCCTGCTATTTCTGACGTCACGCAGTATCAACGCCCACAGCGTAAGCTATCAAAGACATCATACAAATCGATAATCCATCAGTTCTCGTTATCAAAATTTAAATTAATGCTAAACAATAATCTGTTTAAAATACTAAAATACTAAATACGGTGTTTATCCCCCTTTTTACATTTCATCCTAACTGCATATTGTAGTTGTTATATCGTCTTACCCCCCTAATTTCTGGCAAACCAGTAAATTTTTATTTCTTTGGTTTTTCTCTTTGTCTGAGTTTTCTTCTAATTACTGGTCATATTAACAAAACATTTAAGGGGAGTATGAAAGGCCTATCCTTAGAATGTTAAATTTACTAACTTTAGTACCTATTTTCTTAAACCGCCACGGGTGACCGAGGTCGTTAAGGCGCGGACTTGTGAGCAGGAGATCTGGGGTTCGAATCCCGCCAGAACCATCCTCCCTGGCTGAGGCTGTTTTCCTTAGTCCTCATAAATGGCAAATTGCGGAGAGGACCTAAACTTAGGCCTGAAACGATTCCTTCCTTAAAATGGTTTTCCTTTCCCAAAACATGGTGCCTCTGTAGCAAAACCGGGCGTTAAACACTATTCATTCATTCCACCTTCTCAAGGACTATTAAAGCCAATGAAATGAAACTTTTACAGCGTAAAATGCATATAATGGAAATTTGCTGATCAATTTTACTACTATACCATGACTATGAAGCAAATTATAAATTATTTTCAATTGCTTGTTTTTTTTTCTCTCTTCTATTTTCTCCCAATATTTTATTTTTTGACATTGTCACATTTTGTCCTAGCCCTATCATAATATATCCACATTATCAAATTAACATAATAAATAAGTGGTAAAAATTTCAAAGTGATAACTTACACAGATTCTAAAAAATGGGAAATTTAGGAGAAATAAAATTTAGTTTTCAGTAACTGCAGTCAAAAAAATTTTTTTACAGAAAAACTAACTCTTTGAGGGAGACACCAGCTAAAACCCTCCAATATTGTTAAACAACGAACAATGATGTCATGAAAACGAAAGCTACCAATACAACTTTTTCTATCATTCAAGACAAACCATAGCCTTCTAGCGCTAATCGTTCCTGATATATATATATATATATATATATATATATATATATATATATACATTACTTTTGCAGTGACATAATTAAACATTTATTAAAATACTCATAACCATGAAATATTAGTACACATCATATAAAAATAAACAGAAAATTCAAAATATTAAAATGGTACTAAAAATAAAGAATATGATTTTGACTCCCCTTCCCTTTAATACTTTCCTTAATAAAATATATTTCTATATGCTAGCATTTAAATGATAAAAATCGGGGCGTGGCCTGTATTGGAACCACGGTTTTCAGCCTTCCTCGCTAAGGCTCTACTAACTGAGGGACCGTGTCATCCTCCAAGCATGCAATCGCTATCCTTGCAAATTTATTGTTATATACCCCGGAGACCTCCCTAAGGTTTCTATACAATGAGAGATTAATTCCTAAGAGGGGACTCATAATACTATGAGTCCTACATATAACTCAGGTTTCTGGTTTGACCACCATTATAGGGGTTAATTTATATTAAATAAATAAATTTATGTTTATATTTTATATATGGCCTAATTCTTGTGGTATAAGAACAAGAATTCCTTCCATGTTACTACAATGCAATTAAAATTACGAAATACTGTATTTTAAATTGATATCATCTGCACCCCGGTCCTTATGTTGAGCTTTAGTGTCTACAAAATCTCATAAGAAAACGAACATAACCTATGACTAAGGCTACCCTGTATAAAAATAGGATTGGGTTTTTTTATTAGGATATTGCTGAGAAAAGTAACAATAGAAACATGGTCAAGGAAAAAAAAAAAAAAAAACTGTCCCCACATGAGCAGCGTAAACTATGCGAATTTCTCACCGCGTTGAATAACTTTTAACAGAAAATAATATGAAATCCAAATTAGGCTTTATTAATTACAAAAGAGAAAGCACATTTTAAAGTAATAATAATTATTTTTATTATTATTCAGATTAAACCAAAAAAATTAATGGTATAATATTAATTAAATGGAATATATGATCATTGATAGACAAAGCTATACTATGTGGGTATGTTTTTAAACATTTTTAAATATAACCATGGTTATACACTGAGTCCTTGATATCATCTTTACATTCACTAAAATAGAGAGAAACAACAGAAAGTTTCGAGTTACATTGTGCATTTAAAATGATGTTCATATGTTTCAATAAAACAAAAACATGTTACTATTTAAAAACAATTGCAATGTACTAAGTAAATAAAAACAGTCGAAAGTTACATCGATTTTCAGTGGCTTTGAAATTTAATTTAAATGTTATTAACATGTAACGTAAACGTTTTCTGAAGGTTATTACAGAGCGCTCTTATATACAAATATAATTCTCATACACATGTTAGATTAATATTTCACATTTGCTATTTTCACGACGATACTTTTGTTAAATATAAAACATATTAAATTCAATAGCGCTTATTAAATGTCGGTTTTCATGTATACCCTTACTCATAAAGATCTGATTTTCCTAATTTTAAAAAAATGTTATTTTTATTTTATTTAATTGGTATATCCAGAGTTTTCTTTGAAAAAAAAATAAAAAAATTGTTTCCGTTAGAGATATTTTAAATTTTCACTAGTTTTTCACGTATACTTCCATTCCTAATGGCCTGATTGCAACAGTTTTCGAAAACTACATTTATCAATTTACTTTAAAGAATATTAATTTATTGAGTTTCATTGAGAATAAACAAAAAATTGCATCCGCTAGAGCGATTTTTCATTTTTTCAAAAAACATTTTAGTTTAACCCCCACCCCCTCTTGTCCAATTTTTCTGGTTAAAGAACTCGACAAATCGTTTGTTAATTGATGGTTATGTGCCGAGTTTCGTTAAAAAATGCAATCTCTAGAGCGTTAATGGGCACTAAACACATGCGCATATTGTATAGACATTTACCGTAAATGGTTAAATTACTGCGGAATTCGTTAAAAAAGGGGGGGGGGATACTGCCAGACATAGCAAATATAATTACATTGATAAAGGTTGTAATAAACGTATTGAGTTTTGTGAAGTGAATGCACTAGACATTGCAAATAATTTATTAAAATAGGTGTTGAAAAGAGAACAATTGCTATTGGAAAAAATTGCCATGGAGTGGAAATATATTAAGCTTGATTTAAATTATCGAGCTTGTGATTGGAAAAGGTTTTAGAAGGTGGTTAAAAAATGTAGCATTATAGAAGATATTTGAGAAGTAAAGAAATTAGTAGTTTGTGGGGACTGTAATGTTATAGGTAAAGACATTGAGCATTTTTATTTTAGGACCTTGGGTTGGGTTGAAGCCTGGTCAACCGGAATTCAGTAGGCTGCTACCGATTAACCCGGGCTGGAGAATGATGCAACCAAGGTGGGTTTTGTATAATTATATAGAATTTAGATAAGGTGGTAGTATAAAATCAATTATTGCATTAAATTTTCTGTTATTATGAGGGGCCCTAGTTAAAGTAGCCTGGGCCAGATAGGCAGATGTCCCTTCCCTTTGTAGTTTGTATTTGTATCTTGTATTTTTCTTAGTATTCAATAAATTAAAATTCAAATATTAAAATGAAATACACCTTTCACCTGACCCTGACAGTGACATTTTTTTTTTGAGTGGTGTTTAACGCCCGTTTTTACTACTGAGGCACCACAGGCGGTGGACACTGGTGATACATGAAATGAAATGATATATTAAGAAAGGATTTTTTTTAAGGAAGGAAGCGTTCCAGGCCTAAGTTTTGGTACCTCTCCGGCATTTGCCAGTTATGAAGACTGAGGAAAACCTGGAAAAACCCCCAGTCAGGGAGGATGGTCCTGGCGGAATTCGAACCGCAGACCTCCCGCTCACAAGTCCGTGCCTTAACGACCTCGGCCACCCGTGGCGGTTACAGTGACATTTGACAATTTAAAAATATTAATAATAATTTAATGTCAGGATAATATTTCTAAAAAGACGACACTAAAATTCAGAGGTTGCAGATTTTTTCTCATCAAATTTACTTTAACGTAAAGACGTTTTTAAGAGATCATCAAATTGGCAGAGCTCAGAAGTGTAGTTCATTGTCTAAAAGCACTAGTCGGTACGACTTTTATCACAAGTAAGGTTCTGAGTTTGTCCATAAATCCCCGAACGTAGTGAGTGATATTTATCAGGAAAGCTCACATCCGCGAGTGATACTATTAGGACTATTTCACGAATAAACTTGATTTACAACATTGTAATAATTGTGTATTTGTATTATGAATACTTAACCTTTTCAAGTCACCTTGCAACACACGAATGTACATTGTCAGTAATGGCAACAGAGAAGAATCAAATATGGGTTTAGGAGCATTTCATTAATAGAATAAGAATAAAAGTGATATTATATATATATATATATATATATATATATATATATATATATATATATATATATTTGAAATTCGCGCACGGATTATTGACAATTGTGTAAAATGATATACTATCTATTCACAAACCATGAGACTGAAACAGACGAAAGTCGACTATCACAATCGCCTCCGTTCGATTTACTAATACCAAGTAAAAAAAAACAAAACAGAGATAACATTTTACCATTCTGAACAACGTGTTTATTAAGATTTATGGTTGCTTAGGTAGATATTGTTACATAATTTATAAAGTTGTTTCAGAATTTTGACTGAATACAGTAAACGCACATTAAGTTAATTAAATGTACAATTTGCGTGCTCAGGAATTATAGTGGGAGGGGGTATAGACTTGACTACACTGACCACAAAACAAATGCATTTCGCGTGATAAATTTATAAAACTTTACGATAATTTCACATCCATATCGGGCTGTGATTGGTCAAAATTTAAAATTTTATTTCCTGTCATTGGCCGATGTTATGATTTTTTTTTGATTGATTTATTTATGGACGCTCTTTAACATCTCAGGTCATCAGCGTCCCACTCAACTCAGGGCGTGAAACGGCCGACAAATTTTGCTCAGAGGCCTCTCTTTCAGGCTTGAGGTTCTTTATCGTGCCGTAAATGTACGACACGGGACCCACGGCTTTACTTCCTTTCCGAAGGAAGCCATACTTAGGATTTTTACGCCCGAAAAAATCCATCCGTCCTGGCCGGGTTCGAACCCGCGATCTTGGGTTTAGGAGGCAAGTATGGTAGCCACTACACCACCAGGACCTACGAGATCGATGTTATGATGGCGTTACATAAGTGAAATGGTTTAGTAAATATATCGGTATGTATTGCTATGTCAGGCTAAGATGAAATGATTACATTTGTCCAAAAATTTCTATCCTTATAGGTCAAAATAGTTTGCCAGTACGACGTCTAAGCGAGGACTCTGGCTGAACGCACATACTGATGCCTGTAACAGGGAGGGAAAAAAGCGGTGCCAACTACAAAGAGTTTTATGACTGCAGTTTATTACGGCTTTTCTACATTAAATACTTTGTTTACCAATAAAACCTTGGGTAATGCAAGGTTTGCGGTTGTGCCAAGACCTACGCCTGATCTAGCACTTTTCCAGTGTTTTGCCCAGAGTTTATGACGTGCTTATCACAGGGGTTAACTCTCCGGGACAGAATCAGCAGGCCGTAATTGTCGGGTACCCACAGCTCGTACGGGAAAATTGCCATGACAATTGCAGGCTTTGTCTAATGATAAAAAACGTACACCTCGCATTAACACCGTCACTTTTTTTTTTAATTCGTTTACTGCACTTTCCGATGTCATCGCAACCAGCGTGGAACGAAATCATTCCTGAGAGCCATCTGGCATAAAAAATGTACATTGTTTCATCATGGTTACGATGAGTTTATAAACATCGTAAATGCGTAGGCGTTAACAAAGGAACGCTGTTTTTATACAGATATATATCGAAACCACGTCAGTCTGAATTTATCTATTTAAAATATTGATGGGAAGTTTAAAATCAGCACGGTTTAATGTTGATTTGTTTCATTTACGGACGCTCTTTAACATCTCAGGTCATCAGCGTCATTTGAAGGCTTGAAACGGCCGGTAAATTTTGCTCAGAGGCCTCTTCTTTCAGGTTTGACGTTCTTTTACGTGCCGTAAATGTACGACACGGAACCCACGGCTTTACTTCCCTTCTGAAGGAAGCCATACTTAGGATTTTTACGTCCGAAAAAGTCGGTCCTGGTGGTGTAGTGGTAATCTTACTTGCCTACTCGCGCGGTCAATCCCGGCCAGGGCTGATGGATTTTTTGGGGCGTAAATATCTAAGTATGACTTCCTTCGGAAGGGAAGTCAAGTTGTGGGTCCCGTGTCGAAGATTTATAGCACGATAAAGAACCTTAAGCCTGAAAAAGAGGCCTCTGAGCAAAATTTGTCGGCCGTTTCACGCCCTGAATTGAATGGGACGCTGATGACCTGAGATGTTACAGAGCGTCCGTAAGTAAATAAAATATATAAAAAATAAATAAAAATAATCAACGTCCGATAAAATCTATCGACCCTAGCCGGGATTGAACCCGCGCTATTATGGGCTTACGAGGCTAGCTAGTATGGTTACCACTACACCACCACTAGATGTTGATCTATCTCTTACAAGCTGGAAACAATTCTTTTAGTCTCTGAATGGAAATATATCGCGTTCTTGAAAGTTCGAACTTGGTAGAGAGGATAAATACGAAATATAAAATTGGAAAATTATATGAGACATACAATATCTTAAAATAAAGTAGTCATTTGTTTATAGTACAACGCTTGTGAACAATGACCGTCGTTGAAACGAACCTCCGGTTGCCACAGCAACAAATTATGTGCATAAAAACGGCCATCTCTAATTAATTTAATTACAACTTTTTCAATGCACGTATTCCCCCGACTCCGCCCACTTAAAACTGTCGCGATCGGTATGCATTCCATTAAAATTTAATTTATTACCATTTTATCACATAATTGGAATAGTCAGTAATAACATTTTCGCTTTAATTCGCGTGATTTTTCAGTGACAAACTCTGTTTAGCGTCCGCGGCCACCTGTGAATCAGGACTTGGAAATTAACAGCATCATTACTACCTATATATATATATATATATATATATATATATATATATATATATATGCTTCGTTTTAAAACTATCCAGTGCGATTTAAAATATATTTAATTTAGGAGGAAAAAAAACGCCAATTTATATATTGAGGGAGGGGTTTCAAACCATTAAATAATTTTTAGGGTCTCTGACCCAGATTCACTCTTACTTTGAAGTTTCAAATAATACTTATACATTTATGATACTTATATTATATGGAGCATTTAATTGTTAACATATATTTTGTTTTTTATCGTAGCCTGGCGACCTGGCATGTTATTGTTTGAATATTGACATAACGCTTCAGTAACCATTGAGAATTTAATTCAATAAGACGTGAGGTTCATAAGTTTCCGGACTTAGGTAGATATAATTTTTCAACGTAATTTCCCTTTACTACATTTCTCATATTTTAGTATTTACATTGCAAATCCTCTAAAAATAACCCGAAGCTTTGTCTGCAAAATACTTTAAAACGGCTTTTTAATATCAATATTATTCTTGAATCTCCATCCTAGATGATAAGACTTCAGGTTTGAAAACATTTGATAGTCGCTGCGGGCAAGGTGTGGACTGTTCGGTGGATAATCCAGCATCTGGAAACCATACTTGCTTCCTAAACCCAAGATCGCGGTTTCGAACCCGGCCAGGACCGATGGATTTTTTTCGGGGCGTAAAAATCCTAAGTATGGCTTCCTTCGGAAGGGAAGTAAAGCCGTGGGTCCCGTGTCGTACATTTACGGCACGAAAAAGAACCTCAAGCCTGAAAGAGAGGCCTCTGATCAAAATTTGTCGGCCGTTTCACGCCCTGGGTTGAATGGGACGCTGAAGACCTGAGCTGTTAAAGAGCGTCCATAAATAAATCATTCAAAAAAAAAAAAAGCGTCTGGAAGCTACACTTTCATCTTAAACAAAATAATTCTGAAGAACCAATAATTAATTTTAAAAATAAAATATTCACAGCATAACAATATAAAATTCCTAGGCATTATGATTGAAAGCAATCTAAAATTTATCTGCTGGAATAATTCGGGAGCATGTGCAAATGTTATGAAGGATGCAAAGCACAGTTGATTTACTAGGGCTGGATAAAAAGTAGTGACAACATTGGCAGCTCACAGCAGTTGCGTCCTTGTTAGTCAAAGGATTCTGTGGATCTGATACGAGGATAGCCCCAAAAGTACCCGACCTAACAAAGAAAACACACAAAAAATGGGACAAAATATCTTTATTTCTCTGCACAATCTCCTTTTAGCTCGACACACTTTTTCCAGCCATGTCGTCGAGGTTCTAAAAATAGCCATCAACCGCAGACTTTACCTCTTCGTTGCTGGCAAATCTTTTACTACTGAGCCATTTTTTTCACGTTAGGAAACAGAAAATAACCCGAGGGGTCTACATCCGCCGAATAACGCGTGTGAGGAAGCAATTAGAACTTTTAACTCATTGATTTTAGTCATCGCGATAATGGTGCATTGTCTTGATGAAACAAAACTTTCTTTTTCCCCTAATGTGGCCTTTTTTACTTGATTTCATCACTCAAACGCTACAGTGAGTTTACATAATACTCGCCGTTGATGTTTTTCCTTTTTGAAGATAATCAAGGAAAATTATCCCATGCGCATCCCAAAAATCTGACGCCATGACCTTGCCTGCAGATGGAACTGTCTTCGCCTTCTTTGGAGCCGATTCTGCCCCATCAGTCCATTGTTTTGACTGTTCCTTCGTCCCACGTGTAAAATAATGAACCCGTGTTGTATCTATGGTTATGAATCGACTCAAAAACTCGGCTTTATTGGTGTGAAACATCGTCAAACACTCGATTGGAACATCCTCAAGACGCTGTTTTTGTTCCATTGTGACCAAACGCGACACAGCTTTCTCATGTCCAAATTTCAGTCAATAAGCGGTGTACATCACTTTTTGAAACGCCTATCATGTGTGCCAGCTCGCACACTTTCAGTCAACAGTCATCCAAATCCACTTTGTCGATTTTCTTCAGCACTTCTGGCGTGGCCACCTCATTTGGTCGATCACTGCAATGTTCGTCTTGGCAGCTCGTTTAAACTCTGTCACCCAATATTTTTCTGTTGTAAACCAAAAATCAGATTCCACTAGGGTAGAACCTAGCTCGGCTTTGATATTAGTTGAACTAAGACCTTCCAAATTAAGGTATTGTGTCACATATCGATGACCAACTTTTTCCATGTTTACAAATTCACTGACAGCGTTCGCCAGTGATGGTGCCAAACAAATATTAAACAACGTAGCGTCGTCAAACTACAAACTTAAGCTTTATAAGGTTGGTACTTTCTACCATAGTCATTTTTTTTTCAAACAACAACCGCCATCTATACGTCAGGTCGGGTACTTAAGGGGCTACTCTCGTACAGCGAGTGTCAACAATTGTCCAGTGATGTATGAGGGTTTCCGGCTTCACATTATCGTTATCCTTATCTGGGTAATACGTTATCTGTTAAGTAAATAATTGCAGCTGTAACTTCCGTTCTTTTCAGGCCTCTTTTTTCAGACTTGAGGTTCTTTGTCGTGCCGTAAATCTACGACATGGGACCCATGGCTTTATTTCACTTCCGAAGGAAGCCATACTTAGGATTTTTAAGTCGGAAAAAATCCATTGACCCTGGCCGGCATTGCACCTGCGATTTTGGGTTTGGGGGGTTATGATTACCACTACACCACCAGTACCGACTTTCATTATTAAAGATATATGCTTTTCCGGTATCATTATTATTTTATTTACGTGCTATGCTGTTAACTTGAAGTTCCAAACACACTTATCTACGTAACAAATAAAACAGAATGTAATTAATATTTAAGCTACATTTTTAATTTTAGGCGTTCGATTGCTTGTTTTTCTGTGTTCTCTCCGCCTGCATTTACTGTACACTTTACACTGCCAAGGTTGATAAGAGTGCATACACTATCGTCTAAGATTTATACATCGCTCCGTATCGCTCCATCGACTTTTTCCGCTGCCTTTCGATACTGAAGCCACAGGATGGCAGCTGTTTAAAGGATAAGCTCCATTATTTGCACCCAATTGTTAACGCTAATAATAATTCCCCTTTATGTCACATTTCCCACTGACCACTTTAATCCACGTCTTGGGTGATTACAAAAATTGTTTTTTCATATATATTCCCACTTTTAATGGTGCATTTCCCTAATTTTACGAAATATTTTTCTTATTTTTTAAATGGTATTTCGTTGCAAAATAGATCTTTTTTTTTTTAAAAAAATGCATTTTAAATAATCCCCACTCATAATAGTATGATTTCGCTGATTTTAAGAAACTATGTTTCTTATTTTATACCGAATTTCGTTGAGGGGAAAAAAATTGCAGCCGCTAGAGCGATTTTTAAACTTTCTATTTAAGTTACCCTTCACTCCTAATGGTTCAATTTTGCTGGTTAACGAACTCGATGAATCGTTTGTTAATTGATCGTAATATGTCAAATTTCGCTGAGAAAAAACAAAAATTGCGTCAACTAGAGCGTTAACACACACACACATACAATCCCCCCGTATGTCACATCTCCCCCCGAGCTGCATAACGATGTCCTTTGCGATTACAAAAATTCTGCTTTCAAGTATATCTCCTTTCCTAATGATCCGATTTCCCTGATTCTCAGAAATTATTTTTCTTATTTTATTTAAATTGTTTATACTGAGTTTCTTTGAAAAAAAATTTTTTTTTAAATTTAGGTTTTTAGTAATACTCTGATTTCGTTGATATTGAGAAATTGTTTTTCTTATTTTATTTTAACAGCTTATACTGAGCTTCGTGGAGAAAAAACAAAAATTGCGACCACTAGAACATGTATATACCATTTAATGGATATAATAGCAATATTTACATTTCTTCAGAATTCGCTGAAAGTGCAGTTGAAGTACGGGTGCCACCAGCTAAGTAGCGGAGGAGTAAAACATCGCGTGAGCGGTTAACATTTATCACTAAAGGCCAGTAAAATGCTTACAGGATCAATAATGCGTCTTTAAATAAAAAACTGTTGTTAAATCCTTTTTATTGTTTAAAACTTTCAAGTAAAAATTGTATTCTTATTTAATTGATGATGAAAAAAATAAGTTTTTCTTTATTCTCGTTCTTTACTTTTATTTCACTCCTACCTTCATTCTATTTTCCCGGTTAATTTTTCACATTAGCTACTTCTATTGCTAATGTTATTCTTATATTTTCCTCGGTGTTTATGACTGCCCCAAAACGTGGAGAAGTCAGTTAAAATTCCCTGCAGAGTCTTTACGTCTTACCGCAAGTTCTGCACGTCTGTTTAAGTGAAAGGATACGAAGTTGAGTGTGCCTAAAGCAAATGCCTGCAGTAATTAAGCCAAACCTAAAACTTCCGCGCGTTTGTTCCGTTTCAGCCCGAAGGCACACATCTTACTCTCTGCATCACCTGTTTTGGCTTCTTGTGACCTCTCACAAGCTATTTTAAAATTACTATCTCAACTGATGTGAGCAGTGTCTACGTAACACAAAAGCAGTAGATTTAGGCCGTTAGTTATGAACGACTGGGAATTATATTAGGGAATTTCTGGGTTCAAACCCTTTGGAGCATGACCTTAAGGTTTTTCAAGGATTGCCCTGGTCGTTTAGACGAAGGCTGGGGTGGATTTTTACACGAAATGTCCGCTCTCAAAGCTTCTGTGTGCGGTGTAACGGTGATTTGCTCTTCATAAACGTTTCTGCCCCGGAGACTGGTAAATCCTGACCCTGATTGCCCAGTGTACCTCTCATTGTATTCCTTTCTGCCAGAGACACCTCCAATGAGGAAAAGGGAAGTGCTGAAACAAACTCTAACAACGAAGCCAAACAGATAGTGTGTTCAAGAGGCTTACGTGCCCGTCATATTATGAAGAACCGCCACATTCCAAAACAGATTGGTTAAATGAAAACTCAGTGTTCCCTGTCTTCCATAATAAAAATAAAATAAATAAAATGACAAATAAAGTCTATTATACACGTAGGATATTGCACTGCTTTAAATCATATACTGTACGTCATACAGAAGCTGCATAAACTAAGCGAATTCCCCAGCAAGTAGAATAACTTTAAAAAATACAATTAGACCTTATTAATTCATGAAATGAAATAAGTTATGGCATTACTGTATTGTATTAGGGGAAAAAAATTAGAATTCTTTAAATCTATAAGTATTATAAGGGAAAACAGTTTTAGAATTATTATTATTATTATTATTATTATTATAATCACAAAAATTGTGTGATTATTTTAAAACATTTTTAAATGTAGCCATGTTTATGAACTGAGCCCTTGATATCATCTTTACATTCGCTAAAATAGAGAGAAATAACAGAAAGTTTCGAGTTACATTATGTATTTAAGATGATGTTCATATGTTTCAATAAAACAAAAGCATGTTACTATTTAAAAACAATTGCAATGTACTAAGTAAATAAAAACAGTCGAAAGTTACATCGATTTTCAGTGGCTTTGAAATTTAATTTAAATGTTATTAACATGTAACGTAAACATTTCTGAAGGTTATTACAGAGCGCTCTTACATACAAATATAATTCTCACACACATATTAAATTAATATTTCAGATTTGCTATCTTCACGACGATACTTTTGTTAAATATAAAACATGTTACACTTTATAAATATATTTTTTATATGCTGAATTAATTTGTCCTCTTATTTTGACACAGTTGCGATGGGTGATCGAGGTCGTTAAGAAGAGGGCTCATAAGCGGGAGGTCTGGGGTTGGATTTACACCAGGACCATTCTCCATGACAGAGATTTTTTTTTTTTTAAGGTTTTCCTCAGCTCTCATAAATGGCAAATGCCGGGCGGTACCCTAAACGTAGCCCTGGAACGTTTGCTTCCTTAAAAAATAAATACTTTTCCAATTAATCATTTCATCTCATGTGTTTATCAATGCCCATTCTCAGTGATTTTTCAGTATTTAAAATGGTCGTTAAACACTATAAAAATGGAAATTAAATACTGGAGCGCTTTTAAACTTCGCTTTTTAGGTATACTCTTACTGCTAATAGTCTTATTTCACCGATTTTCAGAATTTTTTTCTAATTTTATTTAAATGGTATATACTCAGTTTCGTTGCGAAAAATACACATATAAGTGCCGCTAGAGTAAATGTTTACAAACATTTAGGATATCAATTGGAATAATGTGATTTCCCCGATGTTCAGAAACGTTTTTATTATTTTATTTCAATGGCATATACAATATTTTTCGTTGAGGAAAAAAAGTGCTGACGCTAGTGCGATCTTTAAATTTTCGCTTTAGATTAAACCTCTCTCTTTTAATTTCGGTTTCAGGTATATCCACACTCCGAATGGTCCCATTTCACTGATTTTCAGAAAATATTTTATATTTTATTTAAATTATACATAGTTGTGTTACAATAAAAAACAACAGACAAATATTTCTGCCGCTTAAGCGATTTTTAAATTTTGAGTTTTAGGTAAACCCCCGCTCCTAATGGTCTTATTTCGTTTATTTTTAGAACCTATTTTTCTTATTTTATTTCAATGTTATATACAGAGTTTCGTTGAGAAAATTCAAAAATTCTGACTGCTAGAGAGTTAACACAATATCATTATATATAAACACAAATTTTTATCGTCATTTTTGGTATATTGTAAGTAGTATAGATGGAGATTTGAATTTTTTTTTTCAAATTTTTTTCATTGGTACAACCGCAATAACTTCATTTCTTCAGAATTCCTAGTTCTTATAGTAACAACCTCTACTTTAAAACAAATGAAGGGTTGCGTTAATTAGAATTTCCCTCTTAGAAGAGAATGGGATTAGGCAGTATGGCATGTCTTTCTTGTAGAGATCCTTGGAAGGAAGCAAGCAAGGCAATACAATAAATAATGTCTTCCCTACCCTTTAATTTGCTACCCTCCCGTTTCCAAAATCACCCTGCTCTTCGTAACTTCTTCCACCACCCCCCCCCCCTTCAACACACACACACACACACACATTCGTCTCTGGTCTCCGCCATCACACATTTCATTCAAAGCCCTCTGCTCACGCAGGAGAGAGACGGAAAAATACAGGAGGTCGTGTATATCCCCTTTGTAATTTTCTTCGGGGCGCCATAGCTGGTTCATCTATATGGACAATTTGCTTCAGAATTCATTACGTTCGTTATTCACTCACGAAAAGAGGTTCAAACCTTCACGAGAATGTAATGAGAACATACATGGGAAACTTTTAAAGTTATTTAGCTGGAATTGGATACTTTTTCTAACCTATGGAATTAATATGAAACTGCAAGTCGGAAAGTAAGGGAATTTTCAAAAAGGTCCACAAAATTCTTTGGCAAGTAGCATTTCTCTATCTGTGACAAATTTTATGTCACATACTGAATATTAGGGCTGATCTATAAAGAACAGTTATCAATTTTTTAAAGCGATACTTTTTGGGCTAAAATTCCACTTTACAATGCTATGTTAATTTAACGCGTAATGTACCATGGTACAGTTTCGTTGTTGTCATTTCCGGTTCCCGCCTGTGAGAGACATACAAGCTGAGACATATTCAGTTCCACCTACAGCAAAATCCACGTGACATACGGCAAACAACATGCTGTTCTGAAATTCTACTTTCGTCTGAACAAATTTTCATCTGAGGCCCATGGAGAATTAATCGTTCCCTATAGCAGAGTTCGAAGTTGTTTTAAAATGTTTCGTGAAAAGAAGCAATCAATTTTAAAAGGAAGGTGGATCCGACGCTCCAGTTTGTGCTCTAACGGAAGAAAACATTATCACACTTTGAACATTTTGGGAAAATTCTCTGGATGCCCCCACACGTGGTCATTGGAAAGTTGCACATAGGAACTGTTTTGACACGATGGGGGTCCAAGACGGCTGATTCCCTAGAAAGAGAGAGAGGGGGGGGGGAGATATTGCTTATATTTTTTTTTATTTGGTTTATTTACGGACGCTCTTTAACGCCTCAGGTCATCAGCGTCCCATTCAATTCAGGGCGTGAAACGGCCGACAAATTTTACTCAGAGGCCTCTTCTTTCAGGCTTGAGGTTCTTTATCGTGCCGTAAATGTACGACATGGGACCCACGACTTCCCTTCCGAAGGAAGCCATACTTAGAATTTTTATGCCCGACAAAATCCATCAATCCTGGCCGGGTTTGAATCCGCGATCTTGGGTTTAGAAGGCAAGTATGGTTACCACTACACACCAGGACCGACAGTTCGTTATCGGAAAATGCGGAGTTATTTCAAAGGTAATCGCTGCTGATGAAACTTGGCCACATTATTCCGATTCTGGGAGCAAACAGCAAAATAAAACCAGCAAAAGTGGTGGAAAAGTTACGGTCGTCTCATTTTTCCACGTTCAAGGAATGGTTCACCCACCTGTACACACAACTGTAAATGGTATAGAGATGTCCTAAAACTCTGCAAGGCCATATCACACGTGCCATTTCGGTGAAACAAAGTTGGATGCTGCATTGTGATAATGCACGGCCGCACATCGCAAATGTTGTTGCTGAATATCTCACAAAAATCAATGTAAAGCGTCTCTTACTCTCGCTAAAGTTCTGAAATAGTCCCATGTGATTTTTTTATTTTCCTTAAATTAGGCAAACACCTTCTGGGAGACATCGTTTCATCATCAGAAGCAGTGGCGGTTCTGAAGGACCTGCCAAAAATGCTTTCCAGTATGTCTTTGAAGACTGGCAGAAACGCTGGAACAAGTGAATTGCACCCAATGGGGACTATTTTGAGAAATATAATAAAAATTATGAGAATGAGTAAAGGTATTTTGTCAAAAAAGTGTGATAATTTTTTATTGAACAGCTCTCACATAATTAATGTTTAACAGTATCTGAATGGACTTGTGTCGCATCTGTCATAAACATTAAAAAAAAAAGTAAAAATGGAAGCCGAGATACAAAATTCTCCTGCAGACCGTGAACTACATTATAAAAGTTATTTATTTCCGGATAAATGACAGGTGTATTGTGAGCTGGGTTTTATACTTACATAACATAACAGGAGAGTGAGTAGAGATATTATCAGAGTACAATGTAAACAGTTTGGTGTCCTTGATTCCACGTACCGGTCTTTAGATATGGACGGTATGTTAATAATATAGCACGATTTGACACCGTCATATTCGCCTATATGTATTTCATTCATCTCCCATCAGAGCGGCTATATGCATCACTTTAAGCGGTTCCTCGTTTATTTTCAGAGTTGCTAACCGTTAAATAATTTAACTATTACATCGAATAGGAGGCGAATGAAAGCCGTGAGGCCGTAGCGAGCCACCGTAAACCATTGAGTTCACCTTTTCTAAGATTCGCTGGAGTTTGGCCTAGGTTAGTATGTGTGTGGGATTAGTTTAAGAATTTCCATTTTTTCAGATTTGTTCCTTACCCCTTCTGGGTGTGCTATCTAATGCATTTTTTGTTTACAATCGTGACGTCAACACACTAGCGGCCATTTTGTCCTTGAGCCAATTCAGCTATAAGATTCGACGCATATTTTCGTGGTGGATTATTAGTTTTTAACGTATTCAAACTACTACGAATGGATGAGGTCGTTAACTCTAAAAGTTCATATCACATGCCCAGAGGACGCAACGTAAACAGCGAGTTATATTGTGATCTGCTGAGAAACCATTTGAAGATGGAAAAGTCTAGGTTTGCTCACAATTGTTGTTCTTTTACAGCATGATAATGCACGGCCTCACACAGCTCATGTAACGGCACAAAAATAATCGTAGATCTTCATTTTGAGTGTATATCGCATCCTGCTTATTCATCGGACCTGACACGGACCATTGTCGTGTCTTTGGACCGCTCAAAGCAGTACGAGGTGGCAAGGAATTCCGCACTGACGACGAGGTGAAAAACGCGGTGCATGGGGTGGTTACGCAGTAATGGTTGTATATCCATTCAAGATGATGAGCGCTCAGGGCGTCCCAAAACGAATCCTGTTGGAAGTTCCAACTTTGTTCATGGAAGACACTGTTGAGGTTCTTGACCAGTCTCTCCAGCAGTGTATCCCGGTACACTTTGACCAATGTTTTGACCCCTTTTTCACGTAATGGAGCTTCGTGGTATTTTCGTAGCTCGCACCCGATCACACAATAACGCTGGCCCCTCTGTACCTTTGGAATCTTTTCATTATTCTGGTATATACATTGTTATTGTGGGTATTGAAAATCTCCTCAACCCTGACAAATTTTTCATCAATGAAGTGAATTCTTCGATGAGCATTTGCTGTTTGAAGTAAGGTTTTGATATTAAGAGCCTCTGGCTCTTCAGCCTACTTGTGAAGAGCTACCCTTTCTGTCGTTTGTAAGCACAGAGTCCCAGGTGCGATATATAGACATGTTCAGTTCGCGAGCTATCACTGTTTATCTCCTTACCAGATTTTTTCCCCACTGCTATCAACTATTCCTGAGTGCACGCAGTGCGTGGTCTTCCTTACCTATGGCTGTCTTTCCCAGTTCCAGTCTCAAGGCAGCGCTGGAAAGGTACACAAAGTGCATGAACCTGCTGTTTATTCTCAATTTTTGGAGAATTTTGAAAATCTCACCTGGGATTATGCCTACCTTGAGCAAAACTACAACAGCTATATGATTTTCGTAATCGCCCCATTCCATCTTAAAACTAAAACAAAAATTTGCCTCTTTTGCAGCTGAACTCTCAATGAGCTCACCACTAGCACCACAACTCAGGAACGAGCAGACATTTAGAGGGGGAACCTCAAAAGCTGTGATGGTATTTATGGTATGACTAGGTATATATTACATTTAAAGTCATGCAAACACTCTCCAGAAGCGAAAGTCAGCTGTTTCGTTAATAATCAGCTGTTACTGAATGACACGCTAGTGAAGTTTTAGGTGAATTCGTGAAGAAGGCCTTATTTAGTTGTGTGTTAATTGAATTTAAAGAAAATTAACAATATATAGCTTATATTCTAAACCGTTTTCTTTGTGACCATTAGAAGAGAACATTCAAATTTAAAAAAAAAAACTAGGTAGGCCAATTGCATCTATTTTGAGACGAACTGTGCTTTCAAAACACACAAAGTACATAATGCTTTCTATAGAGATAGACTTCATCTTGCAGATTCCATACTTTAATAAATTGCTGCCACAAAAATAAGAGGAAAATGTAATTTTTATGGCGATATTTTTATTAAATTCTCTTGTCTTACTATTTGTGTATGTTGAACCGCAAGTATCAATTCTATTCATAAGAGTATAGAAGCTTGCGATCTGTACCCAACGGTAGCATTAGCAATTTTAAAGTGCATGCTGCCGCGGGCCATAGCTGCTTGAACTTCTTTAATGACATACATTTACCAGAAGTGTACAAAATTATAAATACAAGTGAAACAAACTTTGAAAGAAATATTGAATGATACTACTATTTATACCTGCAATTAAGTTACCAACTCTGTTACCTATTATTTACTCCAGTAAATTAATGAAATGAAATATTTACTGCCTTGAATGTATTCCACTTTCCTCAGCGCAAAGACAGACTGCACCATTTCTGAAGGTATAACGTTCAACTTACCTGAAACAAATAAAATAAACAACATTATGCAATGATTTGTGATGCTTGAGCATTTCAGTAGGTTATGGAAATGAATGCGTAGTGACAGAAGTGTTTCATTTTCGATTTCATAGTATAAGAGAATAAATTGCACACAAAATAAAGCAACATTAACAAACCTTAATGACCTTGCGTCATTCCACCGATTTTGCGAATGTCTAGAGTTATCGCTTTAGGCTAAACATTAACACACTATCACCACATAAGAGGTCATTTGAAGAGCTTTCAGAATAAAGCACAAAATGATAGCATAGATTTTTTAAAGCAAATTCCAAAGGAATTACAGTTGTACCCGTATTTGGCCCCCTCTGAGAGTATATATACAGTATATATAGTATAGTGATTGTATATAGTATATATATGTATATATACAAATGCAAGGAAGACACTTTGAGCACCACTTTTACAGATAAGAGTGTACAGTACATAACATGTAACATACTGAAGTTTAATTGTATTCCATGTTAAATTAAGATATGATTGAATTTTGAGACATCTTGAAATGGAAATTAAACAAAAAAATATACTTTTCAAATTCATTTATACTAACTAGGACAATGTTTCTCAATAAAGTCAATGGCTGCTTGTAACCATCCATTAATACGGGAACATTTTTGCTTCTAATATCGTACTTTCAACTGTTTCAATTTGCGCTATTAATTTTGATACAGCCTGTATGCGTCCATTCATGCTCTAACGATCAGATATTTTTTTCTCAACGAAACTCGGCATATTGCATTTAAATGAAATACGAAAAAAATTCAGAAAATCAATTAAATCAAATTATTAGGAGTAGGGGTTTGCCTGAAACCTTAAATTTAAAAATTAATCTAGCGGCACTAATATTTGTTTTTTCGAAACGAACCTTCCTATATACAATTTAAATAAAATAGGAAAAATTGTTCTTGAAAATAAATGAAATCGGGGTTTAGGGAGTGGGAGTTTACCTGAAACCCAAAATTTAAAAATCCTTCTAGCGGCACCAATATTTGATTCTTCACAACAAAATTCAGTGCATACCATTTAAATAAAATAAAAGAAATATTAGTTTCTGAAAATTAGGGAAATTGACCATTAGGATTAGGAGTATACTTGAAAACCGAAGTTTTAAAAGCGCTCTTGCATTAAATTTTCTCTGTATTGTCTTAAAATAAAAGGACAAATTAATTCACCGTATAAACTGTATTTATAACGATACATATGTTTTATATTTAACAAAAGTATCGTCGTGAAGATAGTAAATGTGAAATATTAATCTAATATGTGTGTTTGATAATTATATTTGTATGTAAGAGCGCTCTGTAATAACCTTCAGAAAACGTTTACATTACATGTTAATAACATTTAAATTAAATTTCAAAGCCACTGAAAATCGATATAACTTTCGACTGTTTTTATTTACTTAGTACATTGCAATTGTTTTTAAATAGTAACATGTTTTTGTTTTATTGAAACATATGAACATCATCTTAAATACACAATGTAACTCGAAACTTTCTGTTATTTCTCTCTATTTTAGTGAATGTAAAGATGATATCAATGGCTCAGTTCATAAACATGGTTACATTTAAAAATGTTTAAAAACACACAGTGTAGCTTTGTTTATCGGTGGCCATATAATTCATTTAATTAATAGTAAAACATTAGTTTTTGTTTAATTATAATAATAATAATTTTAAAAATGTGGTTTCTCTTCTGTGATACTTATAAATTGCAAGAATTCTTATTTTGTTCCCCTAATATCACACAGCAATGCCATAGCTTATTTCATTTCATTAATTAATAAAATCATAATTTGGTTTTTATTCTTTTTAAAGGTAATTTACTAGGTGAGGAATTCGTTTAGTTTATGCAGCGCTTACGTTCTCCATTTGACACTAATGCACTTTGTCCAGCGATACTCCAAAGTTTTCATTCCATCACGACGGCCTGCAAAATACTCCTCATCTGATGATTTAAGTTCTTCACCAAGAAATTTTCTCAGTTTACGGAACAGTTGAAAGTCCGATGGAGAGAAATAAGGCGGGTGTGGCAGCAAATCGTATATACCAATTAACAGATTACCATTACACACAGCCTGAGTTGAAAAGTGGCATTATTATTTTCTTTGTCTTACTTGTAAAAAGTAAGTCAGGACAGATATTGGGGTTCCGCCGTTTAGTTTTCAAATCATTGGTATACGACATTTAAGCGAAACAACGGCGCTTATTTACATTGTTCCGGGTTTTGGGGTTAATTAATAAGCTTTTACCGAATTTATTACCTGTATAAACGTTACAAATGTTCGAAACTGTCCTATAGTCGACTTTTCTCCGTCACGAATCATATAAAACCGCTACATATTCCGTTTTATAGGCATACAGTAACATAATGACCTCCTTTCATATTCAAACACTCTCTGAGTGTTATTCGGAATCCCTTGGCTTCGTGTAAGTGAACAATTTCCTCTTCATCGCATTCCACTCGGAGGGAGAAACCATCAAGTGGGGGACAGAAGTGTGTGGTTCTGTCTGTCTCTCTCTAACCAATAAACGGTTTGAAAATATGATCCTTATTCAAGGGCCCCTTATCTGACAGACATTCTGGAAACGGAGACCTTCTATACGACGAACAGGCACGTCGTGAATGTGGGAGTGGGCGGAGGGGAGGATCATATAAAAGACAACAAAAACAAACCGAAGAAAGAGAGGCAAGAGAATCTGGAATCACTCAAGAGTGACGTCACTATCACTTGGGAAAGGAACGATCGGCGGATGGGACGAGATTGGAGAATGGATGCTGCCCATTTGGAGGTTAACGATTTGTTGGCGCTGCCTTGAAGAACGGATTCTTGACACTTTTCAACTCCAACAAGGGAGGCTGGATACCGTCAGTCATGAAATTTGAAGGAGGGTGCGCGTTGACAGCAATGCATCTGAGTTAATTACCTCAAAACAAAATGGAACTGAAATATGCCTACGTCCATATGAGAACCGCCTCGGGTGGCGGACTCGCGAGCGGGAGGTCTGGGGTTCGAATCCCGCCAGAACCGTCCTCCATCACTAAGGTTTTTTCCAGGTTTTCCTCAGTGTTCATAAATACCGGGAGAAGTACCCTAAACTTACGCCTGAAACGTTTCCCAATTTATCATTTCATTTCATGTATCTTCAGTGTCCATCGTCTGTGGTGCCTCTGTAGCAAAAACGGGCGTTAAACACAATACATTCATTATACGTCAATACGAGGGCAGGTCAATAAAGAACGGTCGTAATTTTTCTTTACAATATTTCGTTAGCTTATACAATGGCACCGGTTTCATTATTCATAGTTCCCGTCTCTGAGTGGTGTGCAAGTTGAGACATGTGCCTACAGCAAAATTAAGTGACATACGATAAACAATATACTGTTCCGAAATTATGCTTTCGTGTTAACAAATTTGACTGAAGTCAATGCAATGTCACAGTTGCTCGAAGCTAACATTATCACGCGTTGCATATGAGACGTGTTTGTGCACGTTGGGTTCCGAGACTGCTGATTGCCCCACAGGATGAGGCGGAGATCTTTCAAAGGTAATCACTGCTGATGAAACATGGCACACCGTTTCGATGCTGAGAGTAAAGAGCGATGCTCTGTGTGGAAATTTCCATCATCACCAACACAAACTGGTTGCTAGGAAAGATGAATTTTTATATATTCAAGGAGTGGTTAACCTGCACACACAACTGTAACAAGGTTGTATTGTAGACATGTTCTGAAAACTCTACAAGGCAAGCTGGATGCTACACCAGAATGTAGCATGTTGCTGAATATCTCACAAAAATAAATATGAAGTGTATCGCTCACTCTCCCTATAGTCCAGATTTAGCACCATGTGGCTTCTTCCTTTACCCTAAATTTAAGAAACACCTTCTTGGGAGGCATTTTCTATCACCAGAAGCAGTGGTGAAGGCTGCGGAGGTGATTCTGAAGGACCTGTCACAAAATGGAAGACTGGGTGCATTGCATCCAACGAGAAGGCTACTTTGAGAAAGATGATCAAAATTATGAGAATGGTCAAAGAAAGGGTCTGCTATCAAGGACTATGATTATTATTTATTGAATAACTCTCATAACACTGGGTAAGCATACAAGAGCCAAACAAAAAAGAACGGCATTTGCAATCACCATCGACAGGTCACACCGATTTGGATCTCTCTCAGTGTACACGAAACAAAACACGCTTTACTATCTCACTCTGTCATTACCATCACATCCAGTTCATGTCAAACGTACGTCGATAGTCGAGCGGTTGAAATCCTACACATTTGGGCATCCAAACTACTAGAAACAATATGGATGAGTTCCATTTGGATGGCGAGTCAGTGGAATAGAAAGAGCGTATAGGGGAAGGTTAGGAACCGCTTGAGGGATATGGATAGGCAGCACACAATTGCAAAATGCTGAGAAATGATTTTTCTGGAAGTACAATCGGGGCTAAAATCGGAATGGGAGACGAAGCATATTAAAATAGGAACTAAATTAGCTAGACAGGAGCTCGCGTGTCTCAGACCAGGAGCATGGTGGATGATTAAGATCACTGTTGAATATAAGCGGAGGATTTACCCTATCTGTTAAGTGGGGGAATCATGAACACATGTTCTGACTGAGTGTAAAGGTACAGAAGAATGTCGGGAAAAGTATCTACCGCACTTGTTTACAGAATCGAACAGAGGGAGATGGTCATACTGGTGCTTACTGACAGACAAGGAAGGAGAGAAATTATCCCAAACATGTTTGATAGTAGGTGCATTGTTTGATGCAATTTTTTTCTGTAAACCGGGTATGTTTTTTATACAAATATTTTCATTTAGTTGGTTTAAAAGATTGAAATTGTACTCTTCGGTTATGACTTTACCCTTCTAAAGAGAATCGATTTATAAAATTACTTCAAAAGAGCAATCTCTCTAAGAGATGTACAAAAAAGGGGTTATTACTTGTTTCAAATGAATAATCCCAAATGTAGTACATTTCCCTCTCATTTATGTGGAAACCAAGGAAACACAGAGCAACACAGCGGTTGACCTGTCTTATGGCTGCACAACACGCATACTCTGTGTGATTGTTCATTAGCAAATTACCTAGCTGGAGGTAATCCTAACCATCTAGCTTCAGGAGTCTCTAGAGACAGATTGAGATGAATGGATCGCTAGAGAGTTGATCCGCTTTCCAAATCCATATAAACCGCACTATGATTCACCTATCTGCTGTGTGCTGCAAGAGGGAACCCGATATCTATGAGCGAGAAAGTGTATCATTGATGTAACACAGAATCTCGCTAATAACTGACAGGCATTTTAAACCACGAGTTGGTGTACTAATCAATTGTATTTGTGTACGTCATGTAACCTTTTAAAATTGTGATTTATTTATATATTTTACTCTTAAATTCGTAATTTTCACTAGTATTCAGAAGAAAGAGTATACACGTGTTGCTTACAACGTTTTAATGCAATTTCAACACTGAAATATATTTAAAAAGTATTGTTTTAGTTGCAAAATGTGATGTTATGACGTGGTAGATATGACGCATTATGCTGCATGGCTTCTTAGTACTTGTTTCTATGACGATGTTGTTTTGTTTTTGTTTTAACGACTTCAGATGGAAATGAATACTAATTCAGCAATGTTTGATATTGAAAATATCGATATCATTCCAGAAGAAATTATATAGAAAACTGAGATAGCTGAGCGTTTGTTAATTCCTAAAATATCGAAACGTATATACGAAAAGGAATATGACAAGTTCTGTACATGGAGAAAAGAGAAACGTGTCAGTACAATTAATGAAAAAATCTTGATATATTTTTACAGAGTTGGTAAATGCATAATATGATGTTTATTGATTATTAATATGTTAAATAATTTAAAATTTAGATTCTTAGATTTGTTTATTTTTTCCAGTCGAAGATTTGTATGCCTTCGACGCTCTGGTGGTTTTGATTTTTTGTACAAGTATTCAATGGGATATTAAGTGGAAAAAAAAAACACATGGGTTCCCTAGATCCGAAATTGATCGATTTATGATAGAAGCAACTGATTTTTTAATGGTGTTTAACGCCCGTTTTTACTACTGAGATATTACCTCAGCGGACACTGACGACACATGAGATGAAATGGTAAATTGGGAAAGGATTTTTTAAGGAAGGAAATGTTCCAGGCCTAAGTTTAGGGTACCTCCCCGGCATTTGCCATTTATGACTGAGAAAACCAGGAAAAAAGCCGTCAGGGAGAACGGTCCAGGCGGGATTTGAACTCCAGACCTCTCGCTCACGAGTCCGCGCCTTAACGACCTCAGTCACCCGTGGGGATGAAACACCTGGTGGAAGGTATTTACTAATGAAGGTGGTTTTATCTTTTAGAATTTTTGGGGCTTTTGAGTGGAATGAACTACACTATTTGTGTGTTGATAATGTTGAGGATGAAGGCAGCAATTTGGTGGTTCATATTCGAGACACAAAAATTATAAGTCACATACATTTACTGTTGTACCTGTGAGTTGTGTGGAGCTGTTTGAGATTTATGTTGCTTTACGTCCAAAAACTGTGAAATGCAAAAATCTCTCTTTGTATTATAAGAGATGGTAGTGTAGTTGTCAACCTATTGGAAAGTTTCTGAGTTTTGGAACTGCCAAACGCATCAAACTACACAGAGCACTGCTTTAGGCGGAGCTCGGCAATGATTCTTGCAAACACTGGGCCAGTATTGCTGAAGTTAGAGATTGGGGGAGGGGGAAGTCAGCATCGATTGCCGAATCTTAAATAAAGAAATCAACTGAAAGTAAAATATAAATTGCAAAATAAATAACAGTAGGAAGGCGAAATGTCAATGCAGTAGATATTGACTCAGGAATGATATTTTGTAATGTAACAGACTGTACTTGTGATATTTAGTAACTGTCATGTATGTAAAATCAATGTAATAAGGTTAAGGAAGTTTTCTGTTAGTATAACAGATTACTAATGGTTCAGAATCATAACGTTTGGAAATTAAAGAAATTGTAATATGATTAATTAATTAATTAATTAATTGCATTTTCAATGCTTCCAAAAACATTGGAAGTTAATTTAATAAAATGATTCTCGTGTTTGAATGTTGGTATGGTTGTCAGGGAGACGATTTTAGTTTTTTCTTACAGTCAGTTGTTTAAAATTGTGTTGTGAAGGCGGTGATGACTTCACGGAATACTAGTCTAGTTGCTAGGTAACCAGAATTAGGCTAATTGCTCATGTCAGTTGTAATGAGTTCCTGCCTATTTTTGTACACTTGCCTAAGTTCAAAACTATAACAGAAGTCTCTTAGGTAGTTTTTATTCCAGAAGATGCACCGACGTATCTCCTGGAATGACTTGGGACTTGCATTCTGGAAAACGTGGGTTAAAATTCCTTGCGGTCGGTCATGATGAACTGGGGCGTTTTCATGGTTTCCCCTGGCGAATGCTGGAAAATTTACGCAGTGTATGACTACGGGTATTTGCCTGATGTAACTTATTGTTTAGAAAACAAGTATAGAGAAGGAGGAATGATGGAAGAAGTTGACAGAAGTTTTTTTTTTTTTTGAGTAGTGTTTAACGCCCCTCTTTTTACTACTGAAGCACCACAGGCGGCGGACACTGATGACGCATGAGATGAAATGATATATTGGGACAGGATTTTTTTTAGGAAGGAAAGTTCCAGCCTTAGAGTATCTCTTCGGCATTTGCCAATTATGAGGACTGAGAAAAACCTGGTAAAACCCCAGTCAGGGAGGATGGTCCTGGTGGGATTCGAACCCCAGACCTACCGCTCACGAGTTTACTCCTAACGACCTCGCCCACCCGTGGCGGTGTTGACCGAAGTGAGAGACAACTTTGACTAATGCAAAAGCCAAATTTGAATTCATTTTTAGGAACGATCCAGGTATGGAAGCCTTTGCAAATTCTACTGAATTCCTTTTCCGCGTGTTTACAAAATACGCTCCATTGGGTTCAGGAGTTAATGAAGGAGGTTCCTCCATATAAGGGACCTTCTGATATCAAAGCGCCAGCATAGAAACGTTGTGCGTAATCCAGTGTAGCAAATTGTCTGATACTTAGTAAATGCAAGTTGTTATTTGCTACAATATTGAGTAAGGAATGTTGACTGGTTTAGAAGTAAATAAAGACATTTTATCAGCATCTCTTTTGAACCCCTTTTCACCTTTCCAGCCATAAATTTGCACCTTAAAATGCGTTCTGTGATTAATGTCAAGTAAATTCATAAACCAGGTGTATTGAAAAGAGAGAGTTAATTTCTGAAGACAGCAGGAGAAAAGCATGACGTCATTAAGCAACAAGTGGGGAATAGACTCGCTTTTCAAAGTATGTAGGCGAGTTACAAATGTTTGCTGCACAGACTTTCTGTCCGGGAAAGCATTTAAAAGACGCAAGACTCTGCACAACTTTCCGGCTGAAAAGCGTTCTAGAAGCGAGCAATTTATCAACTGCTCCACAAGAGAATTTAAAACAGTTTACTATACTCTGCCTTTGTTTCCCTCTTTTTTATGGGGTAAAAGTTAAACGACTTGTTTAAAATGCCCTTAAGCATTTCTATGACCATCTCTCAGGTCTAAAAAAAAAAAACTTCCTTTATAAGCATTGAGTATAAAGATAAATAAGTTGGTAAGACTTGAATTTAGAACTGCTGTACTATTTAACTTTCCTACTTCACTAAGTACATTTTTACACTTTTGAACCCCTTCACCTTAAACGTCCTTACATTTGAAACATACCAACTCTCATTTTGTTTACAGACAAAAGAAGAACGTTTTATGCACTTTTCTGGTTGTTTTCTGTCCACAGAGCATTCACATAGGTGGCATTGTCCACGTTTTGCTCCTCATTCCCTTGTACTAAGGAGAAAGAGGAGGAGGGAAGGAGTCGGAGGGGAGGGGGAGGAGATTGAGGAACTTTCCTTCGCCGAACTAATGTTCTAAAGATTTTCCCAGCTCAGGAGGAAAGTCCCTACTTTTGTAGTTTTTAACTTCACCCAAATTATGAACGCACTGAGCTCAGTAATATGCATTACTTCCAAAGTAAAGCCACAAATGTTTGGAGGGAAAGTTTAATTAGTAAGAAATGGTTAATGAAGAATAAAGTAATTGTACTGAGAAAGATCCTTGAAGACCATGAACAGATACCCAAAATGGGGGAGTTCTTGTGGAAGGTAAAAATGAAATGGAAATGGTCATTTGATAGATAACTATTAGATGATGAAGAATATCTGTATAATTATGAAAAGTATCATTGATCTGGGATTGGTTGGGAGTGGAATTATATTAAATTAAATTTATTAATCATTGAGCTTGGAAATTGCTCTAGAAAGTGAATACATGAAGGGTTGCAGTTGGTATTTCAGAAATAAAAGAATTACTGGTTTGTAGAGACTGTAGCTGGCTGATAAAATAATGAAACAGGAAGAGTAAATGAAATATTTCAATTTAGTTCCCTGGGTTGGATCGGAGCCTAGTCCCCTAGAATTACTGTTGAAGAACCGGGACCGGGGTCTGATGCAATCAAGGTGGAATCTTTGTATTTTATTTAATTATTTAGAACATAAAGGATTAGTATAAAATCAGCAGTGTATTAAAATTGCTGTAATCGCGAGGAGGTACTCGGCCAGATAGGTGGAGACACCTTGTAGTTTGTATTTTTCTTAGCATATTCAATAAATTTCAATTTCAATTCAATTTCACTAACATACAAAATGTTATAAACATAACCATTGCCACCTCCTTTTAACAGTTTTGTATTGATGCTCTTTTTTTTTAATGGTGTTTAACGCTCGTTTTTACTACTGAGATAGCACCACAGGCGGTGGACACTGTTGATACATGAGATGAAAAGATAAATTGGGAAAGGATTTTTTTTTAAGACAGGAATCGTTCCAGGCCTAAGTTTAGGGTACCTCCCCGGCATTTGCCATTTGTGAGAACTGAGGAAAGCCTGGGAAAAAACTTCAGTTAGGGAAGACGGTTCTGGCGGAAATCGAACCCCAGACCTCCCGCTTACGAGTCCGCGCCTTAACGACCTCGGCCACCCGTGATAGTTGTGTAGATTTTGACTAATTTGTCCATTGTGTCTACACGTGTCTTTGTTGCACTATAGTCTCGTGTGATAATGGGTTTTGCTGCTCCACATTCACACCCTTTCCTATTTGAAATGCTTAGGGCGTAGCAGTCATTCCTTATCCATTTTGGGCAATAGGACACTGTCGCAAGTAATTTCTGGAATCCGAAGAAACTACTAGATTATTATTGTTGTTGTTGTTGCTGCTGTTTGGAGCAGTTTGTCAAGGAAAAGTTGTTGTAGACTCTATGTTAGTGAATCAATTTATGAAAAAGTTTCTGGATTGATTGTGGGAAGCCTCGACGCTCTGGCGGCAACATTATCTCAGGGTGATTCCGCACTTTCGTTGAGTGGGGCTCAACTGGACCGGGAGGGGAATTTAAATGTGTGAATTAGTACGCGATGCCACATAACTGTCTCGTTTATTATGTTTCAAGTTCTGTTGCGTCCTTTGGTGTTTTTGCGTTTAATAGACAGCGCTATTTTGGATATAACTTATGAAACTTTCAGACTAGTACTACGAACTGCTTAACTGAGTCGCTAAGTGCCTGGCTTGACCGCGAACTGAGTACTCTTCTCTACATCTACAAAGCTTGCATATTATTTTTAGATTTTTGAGGAATTAACAAACCCTCAGCTTCCTTTAAATTTTTTTCTGGCAAAAATATTTTTAATATCAAACTTTGCGGAATTAGCATCCATTTCTTAATATATACTAATATAACCATATTAGTATTTATTTCTCACGCAACAACATCCAATTTTTTAACAAAATAAACACAAATAAAATACATTTCTTTTAATTATAACAATTAGGAATAGTGCCTTCGGTAATTTCAGAAGGCACTTACTCCAATCAAAGTTTATTCCAATTTGATTGGCTCAGCCCCCAGTCCCCGGTTCATCATCAGCTACCTACTGGAACATCCAGGGAACTGGGCTCCGATCCAACCAAAAACAAAACTTTCACTAAAAGTAATTTATACATTCAATACAATATTTAGTTATATTTCCTACAATTCTAAACCTCCCTTCTTTTTCTTTGTTAATTAAACCTATTTGGCCCACTTTCTATCTTTGAGAGTGGTTTATTCCTTAGGAATTTATACGCACTAACACCCTGGTTGAATTCTTCAAAATAAAAACAAAACAAAATCGTCATAAAAACGAGTACTAAGAAACAATGCGACCACCTCCTTTGGAAATCACTGTCGATAGTGTAGAGGTAACTATACTTGCCTCATAGGATTCGATCCCGGCCAGGATCGATGGATTTTTTCGGGCGTAAAAATCCTAAGTATGGCTTCCTTCGGAAGGGAAGTAAAGCCGTGGGTCCCGTGTCGTTGATTTACGGCGTGTAAAGGAACCTCAAGCCTGAAAGAAGAGGCCTCTGAGCAAAATATATCGGCCTTGAACTGAATGGGACGCTGACGATGTTAAAGAACATCCGTAAATAAACCAAATCAACAAACCTCTTTGTTCTAGTGGTTAGCGTTGCTGATTGCTAGTTGGGAGGCCTATGTTACATTCCCGGTACCTTAGGAATTTCGATTCGATCTCGCAAGTCGCGATATGGTGACCGGCTAGACGCGGTGTATTATTCACACCCCCCCCTGCAATACTGCACTCTACCAGTGATATCACCTGATGTTTGTGGAGGACGCAGCGGTCATTGCGGTGGGCTAAAGCCCAAATGCGACTTGAGAAGAAGCAGTGCAATATAATAGGTCATATATATTACGTCACAACATTACATTTTGCACATTTTAATATTTTTTTTTTAATTATTTCAAAGTTAAAATTACATCAACAGTTATATTTATGAATTAAATGAAATTCAGTCCCAATATTATTTATAAATTCTTTGCGTTCTACCGTGATTGGTCTAAGAAACGGTTTAAAAGGATTATTTATCTAAATCTCAAAGTTTGTCAGTCAAATTTCGACACAACCTCGCACGTATCTGAACTTGTGTTGTTGTGTTTGTTAACTAAAAAACAAAGTAAAGGCATTTCTTGAGTACATCACGGGAGTTGCTTGTGCAACGTCCATCAACAGCCTCCATTAGTCGTCAGAAGTCAGTATATTATATTGAGCATGCTTGTATAAAACCCATGTACGGCAAAACGCATAACCATAAAGCAGAAGGGTGTGACAAACCTTCTGCCTCGGAGCCTTTGTAATTATTCTGTTTGCTGCCGTCTTTTCTTTCGCCTACTTCTGTTGACTTCTACCTACCCTTTCCACCACCTTTCGTCTTCTCTGTAAGCCCAGCAACGACTCCAACACGACGGAGATGGGGAAAAGAAAGAAAGAAAGGAAAAAAAAAATAAACCATGGTAGCTACCAGTCTCTAATAAAATATTATGTTCTTATCTGGTGGTTGCGCGGGGGGGGGGGGACTTAGAAGGCCACATGAAAGAGAAAATTAAGTACTGTTTGGTTGTAACAGACCGTTCTGTCTTCTCCAGCTTTCATTTTTCGGCATTATTTGCCTCAGGCAGTTTTAAATAACGTAACGCTTGCATATGTAGCACGATAAATAATAAATTATATACTAAGGGTTACTATGTATTAATGGGCGACAACTAAACAGCAAATTCCTGTTTAATTTCATTGTACATGGTTCTTAATTTATGTACACGAAATGGGAAAAAAATTAAGCGTTCCTTTTTTTTTTTTTCTTTTTTTTTTAAGTGTTTAACGTCCGTTTTTACTACTGAGGCACCACAGGCGATGACACATTAGATTAAGGAAGTAATTGTTCCAGGCCTAAGTTTAGGGTACCTCCCTAAATGGTCCTGGCGGAATTCGACCCCCAGACCTCCCACTTATGAGTCCGCACCTTAACGACCTCGGCCACCCGTGGCGGTTTAAGCGTTCTGATGAAGTTATGTTTAGTCCTTGTTTGGCGATAATGCCTTTGTAGCCCAATTAAATTTTAATGTTGTAAGTGTAACTTTTAACCCTTAAATACCAAAATGGGAGTTGTGAGACCCCTTATTTTTTTAAAAATTTAATACTGAAGAAAATTAATATAATGTACTAATATTTCTCAATAAGTATGCTGAGAAATTCTAGATTGTATGATAATACGGGTTAAATTAGACTATCTCATTGGTCTGGTGGTTGCATTGCTGACTCCTAGCTGGGAGACCACCGACCCCAGCTATACCCATTAGTTATTTGGAAGTAGAGTATTTTTTAAAGAACTGTGCTTGCTTGTGGAAAAGTCAGTTCGGTCTTGGAGTGCAGTGGAAGTATGAAGTTAAAATGTAACAGATGGAGCAAATTGGATATTTGTTCAGTTGTACAACTAATTATAATAATAATAATAATAATATCTCGCTCATTGAAAGAGTAACTTCAATAATAAAAGTTGTCAAGGAAAGTTGGATATACAGAAAGCTGATAAAAAAAGATTTTCATTAGAACAATTGATACTTTCTTGTACAGTCAAATTACATATTCAGCAGATATGTTGTATGAACCGTAACTTTTTTTACACATATACAAGGTAAATTACATTTTGCATTACATTATCTTTTCCAGTAATTTGCTTAAAATTGTTTGTTCTACTTACAGGGGCATTGTAATTAGATATAAATGGCTAAACCTTTAATATTTGCATGGCTTTCCAAAGTCAAAAGTCAAATCTGTTTATAAATGCATGTATTTTTTTATTTTTAATTTTGTATTGCAGTAAATTTTCTTAAATTCTTTTTATGTATGTTACAGCAATGAAATATAGTTTAAGTTTTTCTTGTTTATGCATGTTGTTGGCTGTTATAATTATTATTTCGTCACTTATTCCGTCGGTCCTGGTGGTCGTAAATATACTTGCCTCCTAAAACCAAAATCACAGGTTCGATCCAGGCCAGGATCGATGGATTTTTTTACGGCGTAAAAATCCTAAGGATGGCTTACTTCGGAAGGAAAGTAAAGTCTTGGGTCCCGTGTCGTACATTTACGGATAATAAAGAACCTCGAGCCTAAAAAAAGAGGCCTCTGAGCAAAATTTGTCGGCCATTTCACGCCCTAAATTGAATGGGACGCTGATGACCTGAGATGTTACAGAACGTCCATAAATTAAACATATAAAAATCTCTACATTCACTAAAATAGAGAGAAATAGCAGAAAGTTTCGAGTTACATTATGTATTTAAGATGATGTTCATATGTTTCAATAAAACAAAAACATGTTACTATTTAAAAACAATTGCAATGTACTAAGTAAACAAAAACAGTCGAAAGTTATATCGATTTTCAGTGGCTTTGAAATTTAATTTAAATATTATTAACATGTAACGTAAACGTTTTCTGAAGGTTATTACAGAGCGCTCTTACATACAAATATAATTCTCACACATATTAGATTAATATTTCACATTTGCTATCTTCACGACGATACTTTTGTTAAATATAAAATATATACATCGTTATAAATATAGTTTATATGCAGAATTAATTTATCCTTTTATTTATAAAATAGTGTAAAATTTAAACACAAGAGCGATTTTTAATTTTCTCTTTTCAAGTATCCTCCAACTCCTAACGGTCCGATTTGCCTGATTTTTGAGGAACTATTTTTCTTTTTTTTTTTTTAATTTAAAGGTTATATTCCGAGTTTCGTTGGCGAAAAACAAATATTGGTGCCGCTAGAGTAATTTTTAAATGTTGGATTTCAGACCAATCCCCGCTCCTAATAATTTTATTTCACTTATTTTCAGAAATTATTATTCCTATTTTATTTGTTTCGTTGAGTTTCGTTGAGAATAAAAACTAAAATTGCAACCGCTAGAGCGTTAACAGACACACATAGAACTATGTATTTATTTTGTTCATTGTCATTTTCGGTGTTAGTCGTTAGGATCGATGGATATTTGAAGAAATCTTTCAAAAATTCTTTCATAGGTACACCCGCAATAGCTTCATTGCGTCTGAATTGGCTAACAAACAGATAAATACCCTCGATTAACTACGTTATAATATTTTATGCTCTAGTCAGAAAAAATCACGTTTTTATTTATGTTTATATGTTTGTGTTTATGAACATTATTAGTTTAAAGTATATTAAACATTCAAACCATTCATTAATTTATTTGCTTGTTTAACATTATCAATTTCATATATGACACAGCACTTTATTAAAAATCATACCATTTTGCAGCGACCAATGGGGAAGGGGGAACAGCACAGTCTGTAAATCTCCATATACCCCAGAGGGAGAACGTTTATGCAATATTACGTAAAATATTCATACTGTAATCTATTTAAAATTCACAGGCATACGAGATACTACCGGAAACTCCATGGTTACTTTGTAAGTCCAGCAGGCAGTGAATTCCAAGCTTTGTGACAGTTGTGAGAATATTAATTTTAGACCAATTTTTGAAAGCAGTCCGAAATAATCATCATATAGCTTTAATGAAGTCAGTAGTCAACCAAGCATTTTTGCAGCGGTATTACATGATGGAAAATATGCCAAAAAGAAACTAATAAATTTAGTGGACCCCCACGGTATGATTTGGGGATTATGTATTTTGTTTGTTCTATAAATAATAATGATATCTTTTTACAGGCATAATTTCCGTACTAAAATTTAGCTTTATCATATTTTGTTAGCTTAATGTGTAATGTACATATGATAATAGTTTCGTTGTTGTCACCTCCGGTTTCCGCCTGCTAGCAGTGTGCAAGTTGTAACATGTTCAGTTCCGCCTACAGCAAAATGGAGGCGACACGCGACGAACAATATACTGCTCTAAAATTCTATTTTTGTCTCAACAAATCTTCAGCTGAGGTCTATGCAATGTTACAAAAGACCTATGGAGAGTTTGTTCTTTCTTATAGCACAGCTCGAAGGTGTTTAAAAAGTGGAGGCAATCGATTTCAACAGAAGGTGGACCCGGAAGACCTGGAAGAAAATATTAACGCCACTGCTGTCATTGTGAGATAGGGTTGTCGAATAACATTATGAACACTTTCAGTAATTCTGAAAACCTCACTGGGTGCCATCCACAGGTTTGTAACTGAAAAGCTGCCATGAGAGGGTCTGTATATTGTTGCTGATTCCAGAACAAAAGAGCGTTGGCGTGTAGTTTAGGAAGCTGCAAAGGTAATCACTGTTGATGAAACTTAGTTACATTTTTTTCGATGCTCAGAGCAAAGAGCAAAACTCTGTGTGTAAATATCTATTATTACCAACATTCCAAAAAGCAAAAGTGGTTACTTCTGTTGGGAAAGCAGCAAAACTATAACTATGTAATAATGCATTGAGGTGATGAAATCTCTACAAGGACTTATGACAAGAAACAAGCCCATATTTCGTAGATGTTGCACCAAGATAATGCACGACTGCATATCGCAAAAGTTGTTGCTGAATATCTAACAAAAGTCAAATCACCCTTCCTACAGTCCAGATTTAGCGCCATTTGACTTTTTGCTTTTCCCCAAATTGAAGAAACACCTTCGTGGAAGATATTTTCCATCATCAGAAGCATCGATGAAGGCTGCGGAGGCGATTCTGAAGGACCTGTCAAAAAATGGTTTCCAGCGTGTCTTTGAAGACTGACAGAAACTGTGGGAAAAGTGAATTGCACCCAACGGGAACTACTTTAAGAAAGTGATCAAAATTATAAGTGTGGTAAATGTAGGTTGTCAAAAATGACTATGAACATTCTATCCTTGTATCACTGAATTAACTCCATTAGTGTGGATGTCATAGGAACCGAGAGCGCCTATCATTATTGATACGGCATATCATTATTATTATTACATTAATTGCTACTCTGTTAACAAACACAAGCTACAATTGAAATATTTCAATCACCTTCAGGCGACTTGTGTTTGTTACAGACGGATCTAGAATACATTTCGATTGAAGCGAGTAATAAATCACAAACTTTCAGAAAACATGAATTTATTTCACAGAATTGTGATGTATGAGTTTGCCCCCATACTGAAGCAAGAAGTAGGCACGGACTATTATAAAAATATTCTGCTTCTTGTTCTTCTTGGCACTCTACAGCCCGAAATGAACCCTGGCCTGCCGCAGCGACTTCTGCTTTCTCTATCCCCCGTCTCACGACTCCATTGATATAGGGCAGTATTGCAAGGGGGACAAATGATTGACATACATATTTGTGTGCATATGCAAACACACCGATATACTTGCATCACACATTTTCTATGAAGTTTTTTATACATACAAAAATGCGTAGAACCCTTACCACTGAGCCGCCCTTCCCTTTACTCAACGCCTCCCCAACTCCCCTCTCTTCTCTATAGCTATTAACCTTCCTTGTCGGGTCTTTGCTAGAAATATTCCCGATTTGTTTGTGTATCTCGCATGCCATCACTTCCAAACAGGTGTTCAAGTAAATGCTCGTTTCATAAAAACCTAGTATCCCTGCATTCTGCCAGAATATGCCTTTAGGTATTGCTTTCCCCGCACAGTGGGCAAAGTCTTTCCCTGGAAAGGCTAATTAGATTTCCTTTCCAAGCCCCTAATCTAAGCCATGCGAGACCACTTCTTTCTTTTCTTCAATAGACAGCTAGATAATCCCCCTTCCCCCACGCCTGATCTATTTGAGCCTGCAGGTTAAGGGTTACCTTTTCTGCGCATTGAGTTTTTCAATATTCTGTATAATGTCTATCTATATCTCGCAAACGTCTGTTAATTATCTTCGAATTATTGGGTGTAATGTTCTGTCCCCTTAACCAAATATACTCCAATCCCATTTTCTCTAAGCCTTTCCTTATTTATAGAAAGCTTTTAATAAATTTTATAATTTACATTATAAAAACATAAAATAATCCTGAAAAGGTACAACAAGCCTGGGTCACCCTTGTAGGCAATAAGCTCCATTAAATTTCTAGAGAAACCGAAATAAAGCCCCACTCCCCGGGAATTTCCTGCACATGTCCTTTCCCTCGATTGAGCTTATTAGAGAAGTGCTTCTACATGATGCTAGTGAGAGGTATGACCCTTGAAGGTTGACCAATGAAAGTAACTCACGTGACAGCACCAAGGAAAGAGATGAGAAAAGAAATATTCGATCGATGGCGTTCATTTATGCACCAACGTACAGCCCATGCATTTCTTAACACTCAAAAGGCGAATTTTGTTCTTAATTTTGATAATGTCAGTATAATTAACGCTGGATAAGAAGTGTTTTGTTAATAATTGTGACAAAGATAAGGTAGTTTTGCATTAATTCGGAATATCAAGGTTTTTTTTTTTTTTTTTTTTTTTTTTGAGTAGTGTTTAACGTCCGTTTTCACTACTGAGGCACCACAGGCGGTGGACACTGATGATACATGAGATGAAATGATAAATTGGGAAAGGATATTTTTTTTTTTTTTTTTTTTTTAAGGAAGGAAGCGTTCCAGGCCTAAGTTTAGGTACCTCCCCGGCATTTGCCAGTTATGAAGACTGAGGAAAACCTGGAAAAAACCCCAGTCAGGGAGGACGGTCCTGGCGGGATTCGAACCGCAGACCTCCCGCTCACGAGTCCGTGCCTTAACGACCTCGGCCACCCGTGGCGGTAAGAAATCAAGGTGCGGACCTCTAATGAATAGTGTTTAACGCCCGTTTTTGCTATAGAGGCACCACAGGTGATGGCCACTGGTGATACATGAGATGAAATTATATATTCGGAAAGGAAATATTTTTAAGGAAGGAATCTTTCCAGGCCTAAGTTTAGGGTACCTCACCGGCATTTGCCAGTTATGAGCACTGAGAAAAACCTCAGTCAAGGATGACGGTCCTGGCGGGATTCGAACCCTAGACCTCCCGCTCACGAGTCCGCGCCTTAACGACCTTGGCCACCCGTGGCGGTACGCGGACCTCTAGAAAATATTGAAGCCAAATTATAATTATTTTATTTATTTTTATATAAAAAGTCGAGATTTACACATAATAGCCTCGTATTTCAAAGGCGGCACGTAATCACGTGACATATCTCATTAATGATGTTAAAGGGGTTTGACTTAACGGACCGTTGGCGGTGCGCGTGCCCAGGTTTAAATGCCGCTGCAGAGGGCGGGTTGGACCGGAAGGTGAAATCGATCAGAGTGACACAGGGGGGAGGGATATCGGTTGCCCTTGTGGAATAATAGTTGTGAAGTATGTATGTATTGCGACGTGGAACAGCTTCCATACGAAATTTCCTTCGGAAGAAGCATAATAGAGACTTGATGTACAGGATCCGACCCTGCTCGCTCTCTTTAATTGATTTGTAGAGGTTTACAAAAGCTACTTAGAGAGCTTGCTACCCGAGTTTGAGGTAAGAACGCGCGGTAAAGGAAAGACGAAGGAACGGAACAGAGAGGAGGAAACATTTTATGTTTATTTCTCCAGCTTTATTTACTCGTTCTTTTTAATTGCAATATGACTTCATACACAAAGGGTACAAATTCAATTGCTGTTTGATTAAGCCCTCATATTAGATAATGACTAAATACTTCTTTCTTTATACATTCTACAGTGCGGTTATTTGAGTTATGGGCCGGCTGATTTTGGCTTATTACCGAGGGTGTGCTGCTGTTGTAACCAGAAATAACAAGTCTGTCGCGCAGGATCTCAGTAATCTAAGCGAAATCCTCAGCAACTTGAATAACAAAGATTCGTCGAGTTCGTTAACCAACAAAATTGGACTATTGGTGCTGGGGGTTAACCCAAAGCGAAAAATTAAATATCGTTCTAGCGACCACATTTTTTTTTAATTTTTCAAAGAAACTCGGTATATTTCATTAAAATAAAAAAGAAAAAAGAAAAATAGTTTCTGAAAATCAGTAAAATCAAATTATTATAAAAAGGGATTTACCTGAAATTCAAAATTTAAAAATCACTCTTACGACATTAATATTTTCCCCCCTGCAAAGAAACTATATATATATATCATTCAAATAAAACAAGATAAATCGTTTTCGAAAATCAGGAAAATCAGGCCTCTAGAATTGAGGGTTTACCGGAAACCCAAAATTTAAACATCGACCAATATTTGTTTTCTTCTCATAGCAAACCTAGGCATATACCATTTGAATTAAACAAGAAAAATAGTTTCGTAAATAAGTAAAATCAAATAATTATTAGGAATGGGCGTTTAGTTGAAACGAAAAATTTAATAATAGCTCAATCGGCACCAATATTTATTTCTTCACAATGAAATTCAATGTATACCATTTAAACAAAACAAGAAAAATAGTTTCTGAAAAGTAGGTTAATTGGACAATTAGGAGTAGGAAAATCGAAATTTAAAAATCGCTCTTGCGTTTAATTTTCTTTGTATTGTTTTAAAACAAAACAATAAATTAATTCAGCATATACTGTATTTATAAAGATGTACATGTTTTATATTTAACAAAAGTATCGTCGTGAAGATAGAAAATGTGAAATATTAATCTAATATGTGTGTGAGAATTATATTTGTATGTAAGAGCGCTCTGTAATAACCTTCAGAAAACGTTTACGTTACGTGTTAATAACATTTAAATTAAATTTCAAAGCCACTGAAAATCGATATAACTTTCGACTGTTTTTATTTTCTTAGTACATTGCAATTGTTTTTAAATAGTAACATGTTTTTGTTTTATTGAAACATATGAACATCATCTTAAATACACAATGTAACTCGGAACTTTCTGTTATTTCTCTCTATTTTAGTGAATGTAAAGATGATATCCAGGGCTCGGTTCATAAACATGGTTACATTTAAAAATATTTAAAAATACCTACAATGTAGCTTTGTCTATTAATGGTCATATATTTCATTTCGCGAATTAATAAGGATATAATTTGGATTTTATATTAATTTTTAACAGTTATTCAACTTGCTGAGGAATTCACTTAGTTTACGCAGTTCCTGCATGATGGATTTTTCATTATACAAATCTTATAAGTTTATGATGGAAAATGACGGTTAAGATTATAGCATACTTAGTGTCCCCACCCGCATAAAATGGATACCTCACGCTTACTACAAAGATCAGATGCTAACGAAGATACTTCCGTCTGCACAGCACATTTTTCCTCTTCATTTCTTTTGCTCTCGTTTTTACATTAAAGATGAGTTATTGCCGCTCTCTCTACACTACTTACCAATCAGATATCCGAGAGGCTGCCAGTAATGCTATCTTCACAGCACAAGAGTCTAAAATCAACTTAGAGGCGGCAGCTACGCTACACCGCGTCTTATGAATAAGTAACCAGCGTTTTTGGTTGTCTGTTTTTTTGTTTCCTATGGGATTAAACACCCGAGAGCTGCTTTCTCCTTGTCATCAACAAAATGACATTTATCTCACACGCTCTAAGAGCAACACGCTGGGTAACAATAAAAAGGATATTTTTGACGTATTAAAAATTGCTTTATACAAGAAAAATATTCCTGCTTCATGCTTGTATATAAAGGTGCGTTCCATAAGTTTCCGGCCTAACAAAAAGGCTATATGATTCATTGTTACGACATTTATACTACCTGCTATGTGTCAGGAATGTAAACACGGCTTATCTTTTCCGCTATGCAATTAATTTGCTTGGAGAGAAACTTATACATAATGATTCTAAAGTCTTTCCCTGGTTCTGGGGTCGATAGAACAATAATCATGACAGGCACAACGGAGACGCTTATGTATATGGTGACGCGGCAGAAATTAATCCTGCAGTCAAATAGTTATTTAGTGACGTACTGCGGTGTCTTGAAATAGCGGTGAAGAGTGCAAGCGCTCTAGCAAAGTTTTCCAAACTGGAACAATGTTTGTAGATCAAAATTGAAGTTACACGAGGTCATGGTGTTCAAGATTGTCATCAGCAGCGTTGCCATATCGCACAGTGGCAAAACGAGTGAAAGTGTTTCGTGTAGGCACGGGCGCAGTTCAGAACAACCCCCAGATGAATTCAGCTCCTTACTTTCCTGTTGGATGTTCATCACCGATGGACTAGGTGTAGGCCACAAAACCGTACTCCGTGTTCTGGAGGACATTCGTGGGTTACGCAAAGTTGCAGCACGTTGGGTATCCCATGTCAAGAGAAGGCGCAACAATGGCACCGTTATGCCATTGTGTAGGACTTGCTGAAACTGATCAGAGAGAGAGTGACGACATTCTTGGGAGGATCATCACTATGGACGAAACCTGTATCACGCTTGAAACGTCAATGAATTGGAATATTCCGGCTCTCCTCATCCAAAGGTAGTGCGTTCTGAATGTTGAAGGTGATGATTATTGAAATTGCTTGAAACACCATCTTCGTCCAACACTAAAGTGAAACCCTAGCGAGATGTCATACTGTTGACGGTGTCACGGACCTCCTGCGTCGTTGAAATTGCAGTACATCCACCATACTCACTCGATATAAGCCCATGTGACTATGATCTCTTAGCAAAAGTTAAAGATCCACTTCGATCAATAGTATAGAACGGTCACTTCAGGAAATTAACAGAGACAGACGCTCTGATGCAGTACGGCGCCTTCCACATGTGTGGCAGAATATGGCAGAAGATTACATTTAAGGAATGAACGTAACTTTTCTCTGATTAGCAAAGCCCTCTAGACATCACAGCATTGTTGCCATTAGCTTTTTATTTAACCCATATAGTTGAGAAACAGCGCAACCTTCTATGTCAAGTCGCAAACGTATATTTCATAACTTTGAGTCTAAATAAAGTACAGAATAAGACAAGACAAAATAAAATAAAGCAATCTTTATCAGTTCTGAGAAGAGACAAAAAATTCATCACGCAGGAGCTGCGTAAACTAAGCGATTTCATCAGCATGCTGAATAACTTTATAAATGAATATAAAATCCAAATTATGACTTTATTAATTAATGACGGTACTGTTAGGTATTAGGGGAACCAAATTAGAATTCTTGCAACCTTTAAGTATTAAAAAGAGAAACCACATTTTTAAAAGTATTATTATTATTATTATTATTATTATTATTATTGAGATTAGACCACACCAATTAATGGTATACTATTAATTAAATGGTCATAGACAAACCTATATTGTGTGAATATTTTTAAATGTAACCATGTTTATGAACTGAGCCCTTGATATCATCTTTACATTCACTAAAATGGAGAGAAATAACAGAACGTTTCGAGTTACGTTGTGTATTTAAGATGATGTTCATATGTTTCCATAAAACAAAAACATGTTACTATTTAAAAACAATTATAATGTACTAAGTAAATAAAAACAATCGAAAGTTACATCGATTTTCAGTGGCTTTGAAATTTAATTTAAATGTTATTAACATGTAACGTAAACGTTTTCTGAAGGTTATTGCAGAGCGCTCTTACATACAAATATAATTCTCACACATGTATTAGATTAATATTTCACATTTGCTATCTTCACGACGATACTTTTGTTAAATATAAAATATATGTATCGTTATAAATAAACTTTATATGTTGAATTATGTTGTCCTTTTATTTTGAAACAATATTTCAAGTATATTCAGGCTCCTAATGACTCAATTTCACTAATTTTCATAAACCATTTCCTTATTCTATTTCAATAGTATATACCGAATTTTGTGATGAAAAAAATATGTTGCCGATAGAGCGATTTTGAAATTTTGGATTCAGGTAAACCCATACTTATAACGATCCAGTTACCTCGATTTTCAGAAGCTTATTTATCTTGGTATATGGTATGGTATATGTGGAGTTTCGTTGCGAAAAAAAAAATATATATATATTGGTGCCATTAGAGTAATTTTTAAATTTTGAATTTTAGGTAAATGCTCACTCCTAATAGCCCAATTTCACTGATTTTCAAAAACTATTTTTATTATTTAATTTAAATTCTGTATGCTGAGTATTGTTGTGAAAAACAGATATTGGTGCTTCTAGAGCGATTTTTAAATTTTGAGTTTCATGTAAACTCCCATTTCTCTGATTTTCAGAAATATTTTTATTATTTTTTTTAAATGGTATATACGGAGTTTCTTTGCCCCCCCCCCCCAAAGCATTCCTTATGTCACTAGAGTGATTTTAATTGTTTTGGTTTCAGGTAACCCCTTGTAATAGCCAGTTTTCATTAATTTTCAGAAAATATTTTTATTATTTTATTTCAATGGCATTTACTGAGTTTACTTTAAAATTGTAATCAAATTCAGCCGTTAGAGCGATTTTTAAATATCGCTTTAATCCCCACTCAGTTTTCAGATACCCCACTCCTATTGGTCTCACTGCCCTGATTTTCAGAAATTATTTTTATTAATTTATTTTAATGAACTATACGGAATTTTGTTGAGAAACAACAAAAACTGCGGCAGCAAGAGCGATTTTTAATTTTTTTAAAAAAAATCGCTTTAGGTTAACTCTTATCCTAGTAATCCAATTTTGCTTGTTAACGAACTGACGAAGCGTTTGTTAATTGATGGTTATATATCGAGTTTGGATGAGAAAAAACAAAAGTTGTAACCGCTAGAGTATTAACAGGTACATGCCTATATACTTATATATATATATATATATATATATATATATATATATATATATTTTTTTTTTTTTAATTGTCATTTTCGCTTCTAGTAAGTAGGATCGATGGAGATTTGAAGAAAGTTTTTTTTTTAAAAAAATTCATGGTTACTACCGCAATACACTCCTGCAGAATTCACTAAAGTAAACAGACGAAGCTGAACGATCAGTGTTACCGGCTTTCGCAGACTCACTGGCCGGTATCACTTCTGTCGCGTTACGGCCACGCGAACACGACACCCTGTAGTAATCTACAGAGAGAGTTGCTAATATCCGGACTTGGTACTTTACCGTTAATTTGTGGTGTGGATTTGAGAATAAAGCGCTCCCTTTTAACAGCGTATCATATCACACGAGCTAGAGACGTAATGGAGGAAATAGCCTGGAGGGTAGAGTGGCGACGGAGGAGGGAAGGAGGGAGGGAATCGTGACTTGCTTGCGGAATGTATACACATGATGCAGATATACATACAGAGATGGCGGGCTGCAGTTCGAGGCTTGATACCTTACGTGCCTTGTATGTAAGGTATGTATTCCCTTCTCTTTCTCAGGTCGAAGCCCCACCTTTCTCTTCAGTTAAACGGGTAGCCTACAACTTAACTTCGTGTAATAGAAATAAAAGTGCTACACATTTAAATGTTTTGCATTTGATGTGGTGTCGTACAAAGCAGGTCTTTAGCAGGTTTGTATAGGACCGAAAACAGGTCCTTGAGTTGAGTATTCAATGATGTGAATCATATTCCAGCATCACATTTGAGTAGTAGATATGTCAAAAGCTGTAAGTGCCATTTTTAAATTTCATCTTTTTATTTCAAAGGAACGCTCTATGTGCCCAAATGCATATTACTAGTCCAAACTCATTACCATAGAGTTCAGTTCTAAATGCCATGCTGTGCTGCTATCGGGTGTTCTAAGTGCCGTGCCATAATAATAAAAGTTTTTAAGTGAAAAAAATCAACAGAAATGTTTAGTTGCGATAGAGGTTTCGCTATGGTAGAGAAAAGAATGAGGGTAAGTAAGGTCTTCGTTACCCAAGATTTACACGGGTAGGTCCATAAGTTTCCAGCCTCCCCTTCAAAAAATTATCTCGTGTCATATCTGTTAGTAAACAGTTGCATCTGTAACTTCAGTTGTTCAGACATAGTTGCATAAAGAAGGCTATGTGTAGAAGATTGTGACATGTTCAAAATGGAGTATCGAGTGTTATTAAGTTCTTCACAAAAGAAGGACTTACTCTAAATGAAATTAAACAGCGACTGGACGGTGTATATGGGGAAGCATCCCCCTCATATTCTACCGTAAAAGAATGGGCCAAACTTTTTCGAATGGATCGAGAAAGCATTGAAGACGAAGAGCGTGCAGGTCGGCCCTTGGAGGTGCTCACTCCTGAAAACATCGCTCGCTCTTGTGTAAGAAAAAATTATGGAAGACCGACGGCTCAAAGTGACAGAAATAGCAGCAAGGTTGGGCCTTTCTAAAGCAACAGTTCTTCGAATTATTCATGAAAAAGATTAGTGCAAGACGGGTGCCTAGACTTCTTTCCTCAGTCCAAAAGCAGCATCGAGTCATCTGTTGCCAGGCATTTTTGCAGCTCTGCCGTGGCAACGAGAGAGAAGTTCTGCAAACCATTGATACAGGAGATGAAACTATGGTACTCTACTATGATCCCTTATCTAAAAGAGAATCAATGGAGTACGTAAACATGGCGAAGCACCGCCTCTAAAGGCCAAGGTCACTCAGTCAACCAAGAAGATCATGGCCATAATCTTTTGGGACTGTGAAGGAATACTCTTCATTGACTTCAAGAAGAGAAACATGACAGGAGTACAATGCCGGCCTACTGCACAGACTACGTGCTTTCATCAAAGAGAAAAGGCGAGAAAAGCTGAGTGGTGGTGTGCGCCTTCTTCACGACAACGCGCCTGTGCACACAGCTCTTGTTGCAAAGAAAACTGTGAAGAAACGTGGTTTCAAGGAGATCGACCATCCACCCTACAGCCCAGATCTACTCCCAGTGACTATTTCCTCTTCTCAAAACTCAAGAAGGACCTTCCAGGAAGGAAATTTAAGTGTGAAGAAGAAATGATGGATGCTATTTAGGACTTCTATTTTGGGGAGGGGGGGGGGGGTTGAAATATTAATGCAAAGATGTGAGAAGGGCATTGCAATAAAGGGTAACTATATTGAAAAGTGAAGTTTAGTTTTTGTCTTTATCATACCTAGAAAATGGTTAGGCCGGAAGCTTATGGACCTATCCTCCTTGTAGATTAAGCTGAAGCTATAAATCCTTGTTATATTGGAGTCGAGTGATTTCTTTGTATGTTGTTGATTTACTGTTAACATTAAGTAAGTGCAACATTTCAAAGTGCATACTGTTTGAAGTATTTCCATCTGAAATAACGTACTTACCATGAGAAGGGTGGAGGGTTTTTGAAGTTTTAAAACCGCCACGGGTGGCCGAGGTCGTTAAGTCTCGGACTCGTGAGCGGGAGGTCTGGGGTTCGAATACCGCCAGGACCATCCTTCCTGACTGAGGTTTTCTCCAGGTTTTCCTCAGTCCTCATAAATGGCAAATGCTGGGGAGGTATTCTAAACTTAGGCCTGGAACGATTCCTTCCATAAAAATAAAAATCCTTTCCCAATATATCATTTCATCTCATGTATCATCAGTGTCCATCGCCTGTGGTGCCTCTGTAGCAAAAACGGGTGTTAAACACTATTCATTCATTTGAAGTTTTAAAGAGAGGAATTTTAGTGTTGATATACAGCATCTGTGCTTTGTCTCAAAGAGCAACCCGTTTATCGGTTAAAAAAAGAAAAACCTCTCGCCCATGTTGTCATTCCTTCCTGAAGAGCACACAGAGTTTTATGAGACATCAATTTCAACCTGTGTAAGAACTGAACTGAACTGAACTGACTTCCTGTCAGTTGTGAGGAGAAAATATGAAGTTTGGTGTTTTTGTAAATAATACATTTTTGCACTTTTGTCCTTAAAATATTGATATGATCCTACTAATCATTATTTTATTTTTGTAATATAACCCTTTAAAAACTGGAATAAAACGTAACAAAAGTTTGAAGGACACTTGTAACCGAGTCTTTTATCATGTGGCACGTAGTACCTTCTTGTTGTCATTAATTTTTAATTAACTAAAAAGATTCCGTAATGAATTTTTGTATAATAAGTTAAATGCTAACAGTAATGGTTAGTGTTTTGCTTATTATGTATAATTTGGAAAAATGCACTTAGAACGTTTGACCTTTCCACTCTTCATTTAATTTCTAAATATGTTGTATTTATATATTAATAGTTTACAGTAAATATTACAACAAGAACACCTCGAAAGTATTCTAAAAAGGCGGTCCCTAAGAGATATGAAGCAAGAATATTTATGCTTTAATATTATTTTTATTTTTCTATGTGATATCCATTAATGTCAGTAAATTTATTCCAATACCATTATCCCGTCTATGAGGAGGTTTTCCAAAAGGTCTGCAAAACACTTCATTGTAGCTGTAAACACTACTTGATTTAATGAAAAACGCAGAGCAGCGAGAAGGTTTTACAATTTGGAAGCAGGTGGAAATCAGAGAGAGGTAAATCTAGGGAGTAGAGTGCATACCACAGCAATTTGTAATTCAAATATCTGAATTTTCCCACCACTAAAACACTTTTGCGATTAGTTGCAATGTCTTGATGGGAAAAACTTTCTCCTGTCCACTATTTTGACTGCTGTTTCGATTCTGCTTTGTGATTGAATATCAAAATGGCTATTTTACTCAATTTGAGTCTATCTGCCAACACTGTAACTTGAAATTTCATGATTATTTCTTATGTAGTGATACTTCTTGATCTTCCAATGCGATGTTCGTCTTCTGCGTTTGTCCGGCCACTTTTGAAATCAGTCACACAAGGTGTTTACAATCTCACAAACTACAGACTTTCGTCTGTTTAACGTTCGTCCCTTCAAAAATGTTGGCAACCTTCAAGTTTTAATACGCAGCAGATCAGTTAAAATATAGCTGTTACAATGTTAGTGCTGCCAATTAAAAGACCAAAGTTTCAAAGATGGAGGTGCGAAGTTCGCTGATGCGAGAGGCGTTCTCTCGTCCTGACCAAGAAAACACAAGATTTGAGAGATTTTGTTTTTAATTCAATATTGTCACGTTGCAAATCAATACATTTATTACAACGACTGTCCAACTTTTTAACACATACAGCATAAAATTTGTCCAACTGTGAAACATGAGCTGTCTCAGCTATAACCTCATCATTTGTTGTGAATCTTCGTCCATGTGCCATCTCTTCAGGTTTCGGAACAAAAAATAATCGCTGGGAGTCAACTTCGGCCAATATAGCGGATGTGGAAGCAAGGTCATGCAGTTTTGCAGTAACAATCCCAGACCTATGTGAAGGCGCATTATCGTGATGAAAGAGAACTTTCTTTTTCGCAAGATGTGAACATTTAGACTGAACAGCATCCTTCAGTTGGTCCAGTAATGAAGTGTAATACTCCACGGTGATGGTTCTGATCTATTGCAGGTAGTCTACGAGCACCATACCATGAGAATCCCAGAAAACCGTAGCCAAGACCTTTCCTGAAGATGGAACCGTTTCTGTTTTCTTTGGTGCACTTTCACCTGTTGTTACCCACTGTTTGGACTGCTCCTTCGTCTCTGGCGTGTAGTGTTGAATGCATGTTTCATCTACTGTTATGAAACGTCGGGGAAACTCACTGGAATTGCGTTTAAACAAGTCTAAAAACTTACAAAATGTTCATTCAAATGCGGTTTTATGTCCATTGTTAACAAACGCAGCACCCATCAAGAGGAAAGCATTCTCATTGCCAAAACTTCGTGTAAAATGTAGTGGACAAGGCCTAACGAGGTCTTTGCAATGTCAGCCAGTTTGTAACCTTCAATCGGCGATCATTGAGTATGGCATTGTGAATTTTTGTCACAATTTTGTCAATCAATGCAGTTTGGGACGCTCTGATCATCTTGAATGACTCAGCAGCCCACGTTTTAACCGCCGAAAACAAAGGTGCAGAATCCTTTAATGTAAAATCTAGCACCTTTTGGGGTTAAACCCTTCAAAACGAAGTTCTGCATTGCAGTTGGTATTTCAGTTTTATCCATTTTGTAGAACATGTTAGCACTAATTTGTTTACATGATCATCACAAACAAGCGACTAAACTTATGCGTCTGAAACTTTACAGAGCGCCATTTAAAGGATGATACTTAAAAAGCATCATAGTAATTTGGGCATTTTCATAACCTGTCTGAGTCAGACCGAGAACTTTTAGAACCTTCATAGTGTAGAAAACCTGCATCACTTCTGTGAGAAGACCTGCAGTTTTTCCATTTTCTTCTGGCAGTTTATGATGCCTTGAACACCCAAAAACGTTTCTGGGGTTTCCAAGCTCTTCAAAAGAGGTAGAATAAATGACATTATTGATGGTTTCCGAGCAATAAATTCCATTTGATACTCTTTTCAGATTTGATGCAATAAACATGTTACCATTATACCTGTATTCTTTACACACCTCAAGGTATGTAAGTGTCAGATTTCATTGAATTGTGTATATTTGTTTAAACTCTATAAAGGAAAACCAGGGAACGTGAGCGAGTGAAACACCCGATAGAATCTGTCACCTAGATACAGCATTGATCAGTGCGTATTGGTATGTTGATAACTTCAACGTTAACGTTGATGATATGAATAATAGACAATAATTTCTTTGTACAAACCGTTAACGAAAGATGCGTTGACATTTTTATTCCATAAACGAACTGAAACAGTACTTAAAGACAAGAGTGTACCATTGTTCGATTTTCGTTTCCTCAAATTAATTCTTTTTCTATAAAATGTTGAAAATACTTTCTTTAGCAATGATCAAATAAATTTGGTACACGATAACAAGGCAGTTTTAGCATCCGCTTTCTTAGTATGGCCTGACCAGCCAAGAAGAACGGGCCTTGGCTGAAGATGTTTTCTTAGAATAGGTGCATGAATGATATATTTTAATGTTGTATTTTCGACATTTATATTGTAATGTATTGCATACAAGTATTAAATTATGCACACTACGATTATTTACTATTTTAAATGTATTTATCTTTGTTAACATTTATTTAATTAGAATGACATATATTTAATACTTGCATGTACTTATTAAAGTTCCAAGTATTTAATTAGGTTAATATGTATTTAATTAACTTAAGTTACAGGTAGAATTATATATTTTATTAATTAAGATTGACATATTTGTAATTAAGAAATTAGTATACATTCCTAAATTTCCATGTTTTTTTTATTTTTAGGTTCCCATATATTATATTTGGTTAGGTACTTCTAGTGAGAAATAAATTAGATTGTAGGTACATATTATAATCATTGCTATTTAATTATTTCTCCTTTCCCAATGGAAAAGTGAAAAAATACATTTATTTCACTGATACTATGCTGCTTTATTTGTCGGTGTATGATAGCGCGAACGCGAATAATTGAGCTACTGGTTCTGCGGAATATAATTTGATCCCTTTGTAATTTTCTTCTTTAATTTCTCCAAATATGAACATTTTATAAAAGTTGCTTTATATTGTAATCGAATACATTTACAACAAATTATTTCTGAATCATTTAAATACTTTAAGGCTCATAAAATGGAAATAATAAATGCAATATGCTGTATTTGGTTACAGAAACACTGCATATGCATTACTTTTTATTCCAGGGGACCTGTGCCTGGCACGGAGATGAAGATATCCTATCTGAGAGTGTCGGCCTATATCTGCGGCCCCTATGGCATGTCTACCGCTTATATTTTCTCTTTCTGTTTAGTTGCAGACCATCATTTTCGATTTTATCGAGATTTGCTATCGAGGGAACTTCTGTTTTACATCCAGTCCGGTCGATAACACATATATCTTCTTGCGGACAACATTACCGACGACAGTAAGAGAAATAAAATGCTATGAATAATAAATATAAAAAACGCATACACCGAACATTGCCTCAGGTCTATTATCAATTGATTCACTGTTGGAAGTCGTGCTTTTTTTTTTTTTTTTTGCTTATGATGGGGTAAATAATTCATATGCTGAAAGGTTTTACGGCGCTTTGTTTAAATAATTTCGTTTAAAATAAGTTAAACGACTTTTTGTGTGCAATATAAAGCGATCTAAAAACTTTTATCGGTTTCGCCCCAGCATCTCATTCTGAACAAAATAATACCTTACATGTCAAACATTGTCATAATCTTGGATTTGAATTTCCAGAGAAAGGAAAAGATTGTAGAGTCTCTCAACCAAGACAGATGTAGGTTGCTTAGTTTCAGCTGGTTAGAGTACCCAAGTTGTTGATTGTCTGGTCGACTGGTAGCAGTTTACGAACCACAGTCGACAAAGCAAAACCTTCTTTTGGTTCAGTGGTGGTTTCGGTTATTTGGGAATAGATTTTCATGGACTTCCAATAGCAATGAATGCCTGTTAGAGTGTCGTAGAGCAGGATTCTCAACCTGGGGAGTCGTTGTGAGCAATGAAAAATATACATGAATTTGTTATTAGCCAAATAAAAAAAAATATGATATACACAAACCCCCTTTTGTATAAATTCTGCAAGTAATTCTCTCCGTCTCGGATAGATGTAACATATGTCTTATTTACACTGCCCTATACCTAAAGCTGAAGGAACAGAGGCAAAGTACATTCGTATCTCACACAAAATCTATAGTCAAAGCTTCGCGAAAGTAAAAACAGAAGAAGGACAACCATTCCGACTAGAAAGAGGAGTTCGCCAAGGTAATCCAATCTCTCCCAAACTCTTCACTTGTGTAATGGGGCATATATTCAAGAAAATGAACTGGCATAATAATTTCGGAATCAACATAAACTAACAAATCCAAGATTTGCCGACGTATGGTCTTATTCGCCAAAACACCGAAAGCACTACAACTACGCTGGAACATTTATGTGAGCATAGCAAAAATGCAAGGCTGTCGCTAATCAAACTGAAGACGCAGTTAATTTCAAACGGACCTGAAACCCAGATAAAAAAATAGATGGAACGAGCGAATATACATACATAGGACAACAGATTTCCTTCCATATGAAATGGAAATAAGAAGTACAAAGAAGGATCTCATTAACCAAGAGATATTATCGAATAATGTTCTGTAAACAGATGTGGCTCACATTACGTTATGCTAGTGTTGCTACAACAAAATGGAGCAGAGATTATTGTTTGAACAGCGGAAAGCAATTTTGAAGTGGTATTGGAAAACTAAGAATGTTATTGAAGCTTAAAGACAATAGACGAAGAGGTTTCCACGGCGTTCTCCGGATCTAACTCCGTTGGACTTCTACCTATGGGGAACTCTTAAGAATGTTGCATCCCGTAGAAAACCAGCTACACTGGCAACACTTCGGGAAGAAATTGAAACGGCATGTGCTGAGGACATTTTCACAAACGTTGCTCAATCAGCAGTTCAACGTACTCAGAAGTGTATCGACACCGATGGTCGGCATTTTGAGCAACTGTTGTAACCGTAAAAGTCTAAGATAATTAGTGCTCATCATTTTCTGTTTGTGTAAATTCAGTTTTGTTATGTAAACACAGGTTTTTCTTTGCTTGAAGTGTGTATACATTTTTGGCACTCTTTAACGAAAAACGCTTCAAAGAGGAAATAGTATATTCTCAAACTCTTCAAAAAACCAAAATATCTGAGGACGTTTATCTGCTCTGAATAACTTTTTGGCAGGTAACAATATTCTTTGGGAGAACATTGTTGGAATATGTACAGAAAATCTTTAGCTTGTAATACTGCCTGAAAATGTTTTGAAATTAGTAATGGAGAAATGAGCTATGTCAAATCTAGTGATCTGAATACTAGACATTTTAGGTTTTATGTCAAGAGTTGAATATGACCAAAAATTCTTCTGTAGGGCACCAAAGTTCGTTGGCTTTCAAAAGGTAGCTTGCTGTCTGAAATCTGTAATGGAAATGTTTTTGATGAGTTTAGATAAAAAAAAACGGTCTGTACGTGCAATTTACAAATGATAAATGTATTTATCTGACTTCTTTGATTCGATCAACTTTTTGGATTTGAAACTGCAAGGACAGAAAAAACTTTTGAAGGCTTATGATGCAATGAAAGGTTTACTGGTAAAAATATGTTTGTGGCAGTTTCGCCTTCAGGGTTCAGAATCTAACTTTACGTCCTTCCCACGTCTTAACAAGCTTCTTAATGACACCCAAAATCTTCCACTAAATGTGAAGAGTAAATTAAAGAACTTGGTTTCAGACCGTTTGGCATTCTTGAAAACCGAAATTATACACTACTTTCCAAATATTTCTTCAGATAGATATAAAATCAAATGTTGCAGCTTGAAATTGAAACTTAAGTGAAGGGTAGAATCTTCTGTTCCGTCATGGTGGCCGAGGTCGTTAAGGAGCGGACTCGTGAGCGGGAAGTCTGGGGTTCGAATTCCACCAGGACCGTCCTCCCTGACTGAGGTTTTTTCCAGGTTTTCCTCAGTCCTCATAACTGGCAAATGCCGGGGAGATCTAAACTTAGGCCTGGAACGTTTCCTTCCTTTAAAATATCATTTCCCAATATATCATTTCAATTCATGTATCATGAGTGTCCATTGCCTGTGGTGCCACGGTGGTAAAAACGGGCGTTAAACACTATAAAAAATCTTTTGTAACTGTAGATCTTATTAAGCACTGTCAATTAAACATAAATATTAGTATTTTTAAATACTGTAATAATTAAAGCATTCTAAAATAGTCTTTGATTTAAATTTATTAGCCCTAACGTTTGTGCATCAATAATTTATTAAGTATAGAGGTCTTATGGAGGTACAGTTAGAAACCTAGTCAATAGATCGCAGAACTCTAAAACACGTAGACCTAAACATAGGGTTCTAACAGAGGAAATGACGGAAATGTCGTGTAACACAAGAAGTAGGTTTCAAAATCTTCATATACGCTATTAAACTCTTAAAATTGAAACCTTACAGTTGCTATGGCGAAGAATTACGGTCGCATGACAAATGAAAGTAGAGTGAACTTCTTTAATTGGATTTTACAGAACATTCATGGCGGTATTGCGGATCCACATTTAATAATTCTCTCCTCTTTTACGTAGTTACGTATGCTCACAGAATAATAGATTCTGGAGCACAGAAAATCCACGAATAACTCACGAAATTCCTCTCCATAATAAAGAAATTGGTGTGTGTTGTACCGTAACAACAAACCGAACAATATTTTTTTTTTTTGAAAATACCGTAAATTTAGAGAGATATCTACGCAAGTATATACATTTTTTGAACCATTAATTGATCATTAGAGACAATATGCATATTTTCAACAAGATTCTGCCACAGTTCATTCTTTGGAGGCTTTAAGGGAGGTTTTAAAAAGACAGATCTATTTATAAAATGGCCAGATCTTACCGCGTATGATTGTTATTTGCGGGGAACCCTAAAAACTATTGTCTATAGAATTAACCCAGGCACTGATGATGAACTGAAAGACAATATAAAAACAGAAATTAGAAGAATTATAAAAGAAGTAATTTTGCATGTGAATGTAAATTTCACTAATGATGTCAGGAATGTGTGAATGCCAAAGGACATAACTTTCTTTGAGCAACTATTGTACCAGATTAGTGAAATAAAATAATGATTGTGTGCATGCCATAAATTAACGAAAATTTATAAGTAGAACACGCGAAAAATTATGGATATAGAATGCCGCTGTTTACCTCCCACTCTACCGGCTTCCTCACGCCCGTTTTCTCGGATCAAGCCTGACGCGAACTCTCTGTATCTTAAATTTTGTTAAGGGACTCCGTTCCAGCACTGCACCTGGAACCTGGCAGCTCGGCATCTCTCTCAAATCATCTCTTATACACAGAGGAGCCTCCATTGGGGACGTAGGCACAAACGGCCAGCCGTGAGTAAGGTTGAAGTACAGAGATATCCTCCTTAGTCCTAAACAACGCAATTCAAATACTATAGACACGTACGACAATGCACTTGAAATTCTCCCAGTCCTGCAGGCAGATTGTGTCTGTTTCAAGTCAATTCATGTTCCAAACTGCACGTGCAAGATCAGCTCTCCAGCAATGATAAAATATACGGTGTTGATAATTTATTGAACACCCCTCATATATAAATATTCATTAATTTCCAAACGATCAAATAGAATCTACAAGTATTAAAATTTGAAATAGTTGCAGTTTATAATTATATGGTGGTGTATGGAATATTTGCTAGTTTATTATTAAAACATCTAACTTTCTATAGGAATGAAACATAATTTTGAAAAATTTATATAGTGGGCTTTCGTATCTATTCTGGTGAACTTCCACAATACTCTTTTACCAATGCTCTTTAACATATCAGGTCATCAGAGTCCCATTCAATTCAAGGAGTGAAACAGCCCATAAATCTTGCTCAGGGGTCTCTATTTTAGGCTTGATTCACGGCTTTACTTCCCTTCTGAAGGAAGCAATACTTAAAATTTTTACACCCTAAAATATACATCGACCCTGGTTGGAATGGAACTCGTGACCTTGAATCACGAGTCTGCCACTGGACTACCAGACTCGTCAAGATTCTTCATAGAGTGAATTCTGCTATGAGGGACTTTCAAAAAGTATTGCAAGTGTTACCTTAAAGCCCAAGCTAAGGAATGACTTCGAAAATTTTCCTCACAATTCTTCAAAGTACTCTCCATCTCTCTCCACACACACACACACACACACACACACACACACACAGTTGTAGACGGTGCAACCACTTGTCAAAAGCACTGACTGAGATATTGTCAACACAGCTGAATTTATAGCTTGAGCAAGGTCCTACACTCGTTTAAAAGATTTTCCAGCAATACAAGATTTCACTCGAGGAAACAACCAGAAGTCGCACGGTACAAGGTCAGGGCTGTAGGGTGGATGGTCAAGCAACTTGACTTTGGCGACTTCGTTTCCTCAAACTTGCAGCTGTTCTGTGAGGAGACGCATTGTCGTACAAAAGCAAACAGCCCTTGAAGTTCCTGTCTTTGGACGTCACCGCCTCAGCTCTTCAAAAAAGGGATCCAAAATATAAGTGATATAGTATTCTCCATTCATTGTCATTCCTTCTGACATACAGTCAACCACATAGTTGAAGAAAACAGTGAACATTCGCTTCCGAGAACGAAAATCTTGTCGATTTGGTCTTGGGTCATTCTCATTTACCCACACGCAGTTCTGAGCTTTATTTGGGGAGATATAGAAATAAAACCAACTTTCATCACCAGTGCATGTATCTGTCAAACATGTAGAACCATTTGGTGGAAAAATGCTCAGCAGTTTCCTTGCATATTCCTTTCTCCTCTTCTTCTTTTCATTGGTTAGGGAATGTGTTTCCCATTTTGCACACATTTTTCGCAGCTTTAAATGTTCATCAGTATACTGTCAATGCTGCCAACATTGATAGCCCCTGCCATACCTAACATTTCAACAGTAATATGTCGATTTTCCTCCACCAAGTTGCTCACTCTTTGAATTGTTCTCTAGTTCACAGCTTCCCGAGGCCAGCTAGAGTGAGGGTTGTCTTTCAAAGTCTCTCGCCCTTATTCAAATGATCGAATTCATCTTTCAATGATAACAAATGAACACTCTTGATCACCATGAACAGCTACCAAGTCCTCGTTCTTTCATCTACCTTATAGTGTGTAAAAATGTAGAATGTAAAAATTTCTTTAGAAATATTCATGATTTTTCACTAGCTATTGACACAAAACTGAACTCAACAGACTGTACGACAGTGTCTATGCAAGTTTAAACTTGTACTAATTTATATTTTGATAGCTTAAGCCAACCTAGCACCTTCAAACATGGCATTTTCCGACTTTCTGGCCTATGTACGTTTCGCATATAATTATCCGGTCTGGGGCGGTCACAGGTGGCCTTGTTACTGCCCCTCTTCTCCCACTCTGAGTTATGGACACTCTGAAATTACACAGGTAACTCAGAGATCGGCATTCAAATGTTTATCATCAAACATCAAAGGCTAAACGTGACCTCGGATATTAGGGCAGGCTCTCGAAGAGGAGCAACCCTGCAGATATAATTAGCTTTACGCATACCGACCGGGCTTTCGACATCAAAAATAACGTTGTCTAAAGATCTTTCCATTGTAAACTTTACACAATATTTGGCTCAGGATAATATTTGAGATATGCAACCTGAAGGATCTGGGCATGATCTTCGTCTTATGAAAGCTGAATGACAGGTAAAGAAAACACGATTTCCTGATTTCAAATGAAGTAATTTATGTGAATAATATTCAGTGACATATAAGCGTTGACGCTAACTTGAATTAGGGGCCTACAGATCGCAGCTGCTTACTGGCAGAATTCAGTCATCAAAGTCGTGCAGTGCATGTGCAGGTAACAGCTTGTAGTTAAATTTAAGGGAGGATATGTCAGCGACTCGTTATTTGTTCGGGTGTTGCCTGGTGCTTTCATTGTGTTTAAATTATGTGCCAATTGTTTTTCGTTAGTTGTGCCATTATTACAGTCTTGAAGAAGTGGTTTTAATGTATGAAACATGTGTGTAAATGGATTATTGAACAGAAATTGTAAGGCGATAATAATAATAATAATAATAATAATAATAATAATAATAATAATAATAATAATAATAATAATAACAATAATAATAATTGTTATATTATAATTGAGATTAAAGCATAACAATTCATGTTATACTAATAATTAAATGAAATATATGACCACTAATAGACAAAGTTATACTATGTGAGTATTTTTAAATATTTTTAAATATAACTTGTTTATGAACTGAGCCCTTGATATCATCTTTACATTCACTAAAATAGAGAGAAATAACAGAAAGTTTCGAGTTACGTTGTGTATTTAAGATGTTGTTCATATGTTTCAATAAAACAAAAACATGTTACTATTTAAAAACAATTGCAATGTACTAAGTAAATAAAACAGTCGAAAGTTACATCGATTTTCAGTGGCTTTGAAATTTAATTTAAATGTTATTAACATGTAACGTAAACGTTTTCTGAAGGTTATTACAGAGCGTTCTTACATACAAATACAATTCTCACACATATATTAGATTAATATTTCACATTTACTATCTTCAGGAAGATACATTTGTTAAATATAAAACACATGCATTGTTATAAATACAGTTTATATGTTGAATTAATTTGACCTTTTAGAAATTAAACGCAACAGGGCTTTTAAAATTTCGGTTTTCAAAGTATATCCCTACTCCTAATGATCTAATTTCCTACTTTTGATAAATTATTTTTATTATTTTATTTAATAGATTGCACATTGAATTTTGTTGTATGGAAACAAGCATTGGGGACGCTAGAGCGATTTTTAAATGTTGGGTTTCAGGTAAACTCCTACTCCTAATAGCCCGATTTCCTTGAGTTTCAGAAACTAGTTTTCTTATTTCATTTAAATGGTATATAATGGAGTTTCGTTAAGAAAAAAGAAATATTGATGCCACTACAGCTGTTTTTAAATTTTCTGTTTCAGGTATCCCCCTCCTAATATTCCGATTTTACTAATTTTCAGAAAATATCTTTCTTATTTTATTTCAATGGCATCCTTTAAACAAAATTAAAATTGCGGCCGCTTAAGCGAGTTTTAAATTTTGCTTTAACTCCCACTCGGTTTTTATTCCTATTATCCTAATATCCCTTTGTTCTGATTTTCGGAAACTACTTTTATGAGTTTATTTTAAAGATATATACCGAGTTGAGAAAAAATAAAAATTGCGGCCAGCTCTTGAGCAAGTCAGAAGTGAATGCAATGCTACCTTCGTCCCTAACAACCCTAACTGTTTGTACACCTTGACAAAAAAGATTCATCTCCAGATTCCACGTGTCGATCGGAGAACTTCGGGGACGTTCGAAACGCTGTATTCACAACGTGCATGCAGCGAGTGCACACTGCAGTGGGCGCCTTTTCTATAAACGCAATGGTCAGAATCATAAGTATCCGGAAACAGAATGTTAGGGTAGAGGGGTGGTGGCTGAGTGGTGTATTGCTTTTCCGCGTAAACTCCTGGGTTCAAATCCCACACAACAATTTTTTTAAATTATTGATTTTATAAGTCTATAAATAGAACACTATGGTGTCTTAATCTCATATTATATTTTAACATATTTGAGTTTTACGACATTACCTATGAACATACATAAACTTAATCACAAACTAACGTATTCTTTACAAATAGCTAAATGAATGCACGAACGGAAACATTTATTTTGTTAAGTGAAAACACAGAAATAACAACAAATTAATATCGGTGTATGAACCTTTAACATATATAACTGCCCTCAATCTTCGGGGTATTCATGATATCAGATTTCTACAGTAGTGTGAACGAGAGGCTACAATTTAGATAGAACAAATACTGAAGGAAATATTATAATATATTCTGCATTCTTGCGAAGTGACCGCCCCATTGCCATTTGCTTCTGGTATCTATTTGTGCAGTGTCTGTTGTCTGAGATAACAAATTTATTACTACTATAGGTATTTTGTCTTTCGAAGTTATTCCCAGAATCCTAGAAGATCTCAATGTGGGACCCCCAGACAGGAAAAAGGACACGAGACAAACCCAGAAGAAGATGAACAGACCTCTACAAGCAACATGCAGGTCCAGATTGGTCAAGAATAGCAAGAGGTAGAGAAAAATGGAAATCTCAGTGCAGTGAGAAATGGAGTAACCAAAGAACAAATCAATCAGAGTGTCGTAAACAGCACACGAACAACTGGCGTGGAATAGCTCACCGCGAAAAAAGCAAGCGAGCTTTCCCTACTTGTTAGAAGACCTTTGCCCTTAAGGAACACAATAGATATCTTTATCTTTTATATATATTATATAATATTTACATATTATATATATAATATGTAAACGTTAAAGTTTGCTGTGCATGGGAAACAATAATATGAAACTAATTTGTTATATGTTACATAGGTTTTTTAAAAAAAGTGTTTCATGCCGGGAGGCGAAAGTGCTCTCTTAACCCCAGCATCTCTGCACACTCTGCCACAGAACTAACAGAACACACATACTAAACAGCGTTCTTTAGTGCATGACATATAACACAACTGTGCAGTGGCTACACAGCCTTGCTGGTTACCTTGTGAATCGCGCGCTGTAACGAGTTGGACTTGAAGAATTGTGATTTTTTTTTTTATGTTTGTCAAAGGGTGTACAAAAGTGGCACTTGCCATTTTGTCTCCCTGTGGGATAAAAGAATAAACAGTTCTTTATTTTTAAGGTATTAAATGTATAATACAAACTTTTAGGGTTTTATTTGTTTTCTTTTGATTATTCTTCATACTTCTGTAACAACTAATAATATAAAAATGTTCTTTCAGGCGCCGTGCTGCTTATGTCAATAAACGGGATACTCTAAAGGTAAGAAGAAATTAAATTTTTTATAACTTTTGATGGCAGCTGTTTTTCTTCGCATGTATTTTTGTGGAATGGAGGTCAGTACATTCGTGTTGTCCGAGCAGTGAGGGAACAGTGAAAAATACGACCAGGGAAAACACATTTGTGACGGATATGTAGAGCGGAAATAGATGGTCAGGGTGACGACAGCACGCGCGTCGCTTGGGAAATGTTCTGATAGCTGCAACAGTCTATGTAATTACTGTTGAGGACAGTGAAACACGGAGTTTAATAGAATAAGGCAGTTAATATAACGTACTAAATGTTTACATTATTTCCAGCGCTAGTTGGCGTCCATATTCTGAATTGATTTCACTGACCGTGGCTCCTTTTCGATGGACGAACTTTACTATCTCAAATTACTGCGAGGTTCATTTGAATGAAGCACAAAATGACGGTATAGATTTTTAAAATTATTCTTCTATTTCATTGATACCTATGTTCTCATGTTCAGCGATGCCCCAAAGCTTTTATCCTATCACAAATCAGATTTCTCCAGGACTGCAAAATACGCCTCAGCTCTTCTCGGACGAAAAAGTCTTTCCGTAAAGGCATTTTACCGTCACGGCAGACTCATGAGCGAAAGGTCTGGGGCTCGAATACCGCCATGACCGTCCTCCCTGACTGAGGTTTTTTTTTTTCAGGTTTTCCTCAGTCCTCATAAATAGTAAAGGCCGGGGAGGTACCCTAAACTTAGGCCTGAAACGTTTCCTTCCTTAAAAAAAATAATAAACCCTTTCCCAATATACAATTTCATCTCATGCATCATCAGTGTCCACCGGCTGTGGTACTCTGTTGTAAAAACGGGCGTTAAACACCATTCCATTCATTACAAAGGCATTTCATCAGTTTAGGAAACAGATAGAATTGCAATGGAACCCAGTTAGGGAAATAAGGGGATGTGGCAGCAAATCGTATCCCAATTCAATGATTTTTCTGCATTGCAACAACATATTGTGAGGATAACCATTGTCTTGATGCAAGATGAGCTTTTCTTTGATGAACCCGACCTTTTCTCGCTTATTTATGTTGAAAAGACCACGTTTCAGTGGGAAGATAATCAATTAGTTATACACCCATAAAACCTAAGCCAACCTTCCCGGCTGATTTCACACACTTGACCATCTTTGTCGGTGGAGAGTGTTGATGCTTCCATTGTTTTTGACTGCTCTTATGTTTCAGGTGTGCAGTAATGCATCCATGTTTCTCATTAGTCACAAGTCAAAGCATAAAGTCGGCGGGTCACTGGTCAAGCTTTGCTGAGAGATTTGCACTCTGATTCGCTTTTGATCCTGAGTCAGAAGTCACCCATCTTGCTGATACTCAAAAGGTGTAAAGCGCGTTCCTCTAAACGCCCAGAGCTTCAGCAATTTCGGACACCAGAACCGTGTTGTCCACTTTATTGATAATTTCTGTTGTCGTGACAGATTTTGGTCGTTCGCTGCGTGGGTCATCTTCCAAGCTTGCACGGCCGCGATTGAAATCCGTGATTTGCTTGGAAACCGTTGAAAATGATGTTTCAGGGTCTCCTTGAATGTTTGTCAAATCTGTGTGAATTTCTGTTGCATTCTTTACCAAGTATGTAATAACCGGATAATGTTCGACACCTATATACCATTTTTGTCCCTAAACAAACTTCCGCAATGCAACAAACTTCTATAGCTACTACGATTCTTGACCAATCCTTGTATTATTGCACTAATGTTTCTATGGAAACTTCCGTACTTCGAAACTGCTGCTGCAATCTGTGGGCCATTCCGAGAACTTTTCAAATGACTCTCGTATTTAAGCTAGACCATACATCTTTCCTGCTGGAGCAGCGTTACTTTCTTTAATTGATATCTTTTCTTTGTCTTCACCGATCAATAAATGTTATATAGTGCACAGTTACCGGATATATGCCACTGCACTACTTTTCTGGCCCACAGATCAGCATTATGATGACGTTCCGTGATTTGCTTAGCGTGGTCTCCAGGAAGCTAAACGTGTTATTCCTTTGTTTGCTGCCTTCTTTATGTGTATTCGTTAGGTTTGTTTATTTTAATAACCTTGGAACTACTAAATCGCAATAAAAGTGCATAAAATACAGATTCTGAAAGTGAACTTACGACAGAGGGTACAGGTGGGAGCAAATAAGGGATGGGTGTGATTTATTTGACCATCCAAAATTAGGAAAGACCTTGAACAAATTGGACTGGAATATATTTGGTCAAGAGAATACAACATTACAAGGTAGTTGACAAACGTTAGCGGGATATAGACAAAATACTGAGGCATAATGCGCAGAAAAGGTCTCATCTAATCTGCAGGCTCAAATGGGTCAGGCGTGGTGGAAATGGATGTCTGTGGGAGAGAAGAAGGAAGTGGTTTCGCATGGCTCAGATTGGACGCTTGGAAAGGAAACAAAAATAATATGTATCTGGGGAAATACTTGCCCACTGAGAGGAGAAAGCCTTTAGGAAACGAGCGCCATAATTTCTGAATACCAACAGAAGCTTGAACGCCTGCCGGAAAATGTTAGTGCATGAATTGAAAATATTTCCGCCATAGACCCGACAAAGAAGGTTAATGGCTATGGGGAACAGAGGGGAGATGAGGAGGAAGGGTAAGTTACAGGTACGTATGCATGTACATATAATGAATGTTTACAGGTGTATTTAAGAAGGTAATCATAGCAAATATTGCCGTTCTTGAGTATAACATGTTTTATTTGTTAAATACACGACCGTAAAGCTCATGCGACAAATAAAATTATTTGTGCACTTTTAAACTTGTCACAATAAAAGTCCATTACTACTATATGTATATTTGGCATCTTTTATTTCCGGATTTTTCATGGGTTTGTCGTCCGTTTCATGGCATTTGTCGGGTCAGTAGTGACAGGCAAAGCTCCCGGCGAAGTAGATGTAATATTCACGCCATTGATTTAAGTTTACCCAATTACTACTACAAATATATACAAATAAGTACGTACCTTATAACGACCTTAAAAAGAGAATATCGCATAAAATGTTTAACTATAATCCTAAAGGCTACAGGTCTACAGGCCTCAGTCCATGAAGTTGATGACGATTTATGATAGCAGATGGAAAAGTTGGCCTTAAAATTTTCATTCGCAAGATTCAGTTCATCTTCCATAATTCAATTCATGAATGCAATAGGGAGCTCAGACCCTCGAGTGATATTTATTAGGACTATTTCACGAATAAAATAAGAATTTAAATATAATTCCCAGAAACTTGGCATACAAAATCGCAATAATTATATATTTATATTATGAATACTTATCTTTTTCAAACAATCTGCAACAGGCGAATGTCTATTGTCACTAATGCAAATAAGTAATTATATTTTGCCTCGCTGATCCAAGATCGCGGGTTCAATCCCGATAGATGTTTTTCGGGTGTAAAAATTCAAGCTGTGGCTTCTTTCGGAAGAGTAGTAAAGCCTGGGCCCTGTGTCGTAGATTTACAGCACCTGTAAAAACCTCAACCCTGAAAGAAAAGGTCTCTGAGCAAAATTTATAGGCCGTTTTACTCTCTTACGCTGATGATCTGAGATGTTAAAGAATGTAGGTAAACAAACGAAAGAAATAAATATAAAATACGGAGATAAAACATCCATGACTAAAATAACAATGAAAATTTAGGTAATGTGTGTCTTAAAGCTTTGGAGTTATTGAGAGCGGTGTTATTCAGAAGCTAAGAGTGCGAACATAATTCTTCAACTGTCTCGACGTGTGCTACACAAACATACCCCATACTTTCCCTTTAAAATGTTATGTCTGCTTTGGAAGAGTGCCTGTGTTTTTTCTGTTGTCGCTTAGACAGACGAGGGGGAAAGGATAGAGAAACAAGGCAATACAATCGGTTTCCTGGATCCTGATCCCATCACTGGAAGACAGGAAATTAACCCCATATACAACATAATATTTACAGCTACACTTAGTAAAAACTATTGCTAAAAGTCAGTAATGCGATTTATTATATCCTAATTTTACAGTTCATTGCAATCTTACTAGAGGACACTCTGATAACAGGGCTAGGAAGTTACGCAAAATGCCTTTTCTATCTGTGTGAATAAATTAGTTTATTTTTAAACAAAATTGTCTGTATTTACTTTGCAGAAAATGCAACTGTTGATAAGGAAATAAACATTTGCAAAAATATACAAAATCTTGCATAAGAGTCTGCCGAAAGTTGCTATTTAGTTAAAAATAATGTTTACACGTTTAGTTTTTATTTTTTTAAAAACTTTTCTGTGCCATACTTTGTAAAACAAAATGCATAGTATTTATATACATTTATTGATGGAAAAGGAACAACGTAACATAGATTTTTAAAAAATTAGTTACATACAACCTATGAGGCGGCCATCTTTGTTTTGTATTAAAGTCTGCTATGTGTATATAGCATTGTCTAAGCGATTAGCGGAAGACACTGGGTATAAGAAAGAACCTGAAAAATGCAAGTCAAAACTAGCGAATGGAAAAATATGGAATTTCTTAATTTAGACCATTAATTACAGTAATTTGTAAATTTTATATTAAAATTTTTGCTATATTTTCATATATTCCAATTTTATTTTTTTTAAACTTGTTGTGAATGTGATAGTACTTAAATATGGTCCTTTAAACATTTAACTTAAAATTAATACATTACAAATATTCTTCTTGATATAATTATTATAATGTCAACTGGCTTAGTGCTGAATTTCCATTTTTGAAGGGAGTTTACAATTTTGTTTTGTCCATGCCTGGAGATGAATTTCCTGGTACAATTAGATTTCACCTAAGATTTTCAGCTGAAGCTGCAATAAAACCAAGAAATGGACATTTTACTACCAAACATTAGACCGGAGAAAATTTAATTTGCAGCAGAGACGGGCTGCAAGTAAAAGGAACGCTGCAAATCTTATAAAAGAGTAAACACAAGTATTTCCGCAAGGAGCCCCAAGAAGGAACTGTATTCATTGCGATATTGTATAAAATCTGAGTACTGAGTACACCGTCCAAAAGAAATGAAGTTCTGCGTCTTGCCTATCGGTCAACATACAAAAGAGGCAAAAAACAAGCAACTTAGAAGATATAAAGTAGGCCAGGATATTAACAAATGAATATCTACTGTCAATGCTTCTTATATCATCCGACGTAATAATTTGCACAAAAGGAAGAAGCTATCATAAAAAAAAAAAGGTGGTAGTTTCCCTCTGCAAATTCTTCGCCCTCTACCTAACCCTCCAGAACCAACACGGAAACCTTAGAGTAATCTAATACCAGTGACTCCAGACTGGAATATGTTGATGTTTTAGAGAATTCCGAAATAATGTGCGCTATGCGGTTGTATCCATGAAAGATTTTTTGAAAATTTTCTTCAAATGTCCATCGATCCTACCTACTAGGTACCAAAATGACACTGAAAATTTTGTATATGTGTGTCTTTTGCGGCCCCAAGTTTTGTTTTTACTCAACGAAACTCGGCATGCATCGATCAATTAACAAACGAATCGCGAATTCGTTAACCAGCAAAATTGGACCATTAGTGAAAATTTAAAAAGCCCTATATTGTTTTTTCAATCACTGTATACAATTTAAATAAAATAAGAAACACAGTTTCTGAAAAATAGGAAAATCGGGTTATTAAAAATGAGTATAGGTGAAAAGCGAAATTTAAAAATTCGCGGCCACAATGCTTGTTTTTTCTCAGCTAAATTCGGCATAGGCCATTGAAATAAAATATAAACAATAGTTTCTGAAAATCAGTGAAATCAAATTATTAGGAGTGGGAGTTTAATTGAAACCAAAATTTTAAAAATTACTGTAGCAGCACCAATATTTGCATTTTCGCAACGAAACTCAGAATATATACCATTTAAATAAAATACTAATAATAGTTTCTGAAAATGACGGAAATCAGGTTAATAGAAGGAGGGGTTTACTAAAATCCAAAATTTAAATATCGCTCTAGCGGCACCAATATTTGTTTCTTTACAATAAAAACCGGTATATACATTTAAATAAAATAAAAAAGAATTTATGAAAATTGGAAAAATTGAAACAATATTGTTTCAAAATAAAAGTACAAATTAATTCAACATAAAACTGCATTTATAACATTACATATGTTTTATATTTAACAAATGTATCGTAGAGAAGATAGCAAATGTGAAATATTAATCTAATATGTGTGTGAGAATTATATTTGTATGTAAGAGCGCTCTGTAATAACCTTCAGAAAACGTTTACGTTACATGTTAATAACATTTAAATTAAATTTCAAAGCCACTGAAAATCGATATAACTTTCGATTGTTTTTATTTACTTAGTACATTGCAATTGTTTTTAAATAGTGACATGTTTTTGTTTTATTGAAAGATATGAACATCATCTTAAATACACAGTGTAACTCGAAACTTTCTGTTGTTTTTCTCTATTTTAGTGAATGTAAAGATATCAAGGACTCAGTTCATAACCATGGCTACATTTAAAAATACACACACAGTATAGTTTTGCCTATCAGTGGTCACATATTTCATTTAATTAATAGTATACCATTAATATTTGGGGTTTTATTCTCAATATTAATAATAATAACAATAAAGAATTATAATTTTATTCCCATAATACCACACAGCAATGCCATAACATATTTCATTTCATTAATTAACAAGACCTAATTTGTATTTTATAATAACTTTTATTTAAAGCTATTCAACTCGGTGAGGAATTCGCTTAGTTCTCGTTTGCTTACGTAGATTGGTCATATTACACGGTGACTGCCAGCCACCTGCTAATGTTGTTCTGCTCTCAAAGGACTTCCGTACTTGAGCGTGTATCACATAGTTACCCGAGGTGTGGAAAACGGAGGGGATCTTTGGAAAAAGAAGTGGAAAGGAAGCCAAGTTTTGTGGGCAGTGCAATAACTAGCAACTAAAGGCGAGACCAATGGGGCCTACATTTACCGCCTCTTCTGCAGAGGGCCGCTAGAGGTCCGGGAAGTTAACATAAGGCATAAAAAAGTAACAACCTCTACTAGGAAAGTGATTTACAGGCGCTGCGAAGCCGTGGAGATGCGAACGGGAGGGAGAGAAGAAGGAAATGAAAGGAAGCGAGAAAATGGAATAAGATCTCACGCTGGAGGATGAGGGACAAAGGATCGATGTGCAGCGGCGGAGAAGAGACGGAGACAGAGCATTCTTGCCCTAATATCGTGAAGAGGTTTGGGAACCAAATGGTTCCTTCTTTGTAAAACACTTTGTTGCTTGTTTATATCAATTTAGGAGATTAAGAACGCACTTTAGAGAAAATTAAAACGCTATTTACTGCCATGCATTGCTAGGAAGGTAAGGTAAATTAACGAGATGATTTATAAGTGCAGTTGCATTGTTTATTTTAAAAAGCAATGGTAGAGTACATGGACCATTCCAAAACTACTTTGTTCAATAATGATAAGAAGCTATTTAATTTCAGACATTAAAATTATATATAGAGCTTTCAAAAGTACCAAATAACTAAAATAAAAGTATATTAGTAATAACAATAATAGTAGTAGTATTGATTGATTGATTGATTTATGGACGCTCTTTAACATCTCAGGTCATCAGCGTCCCATTCAACTCAGAACGCGAAACGGCCGACAAATTTTGCTCAGAGACCTCTCTTTCAGGCTTGAGGTTCTTTTTCGTGCCGTAAATGTACGACACGGCACCCACGGCTTTACTTCCTTTCCGTAGGAAGCCATACTTAGGATTTTTACGCCCGAAAAAATCCATCGCTCCTGGCCGGGTTCGAACCCTAGATCTTGGGAGTAGGAGGTAAGCATGGTAACCACTACACCACCAGGATCGACGTAGTAGTAGTAGTAATATATTTATTATAGTGACAATAAGACAAATCAAAACAATTATATCAGGTGCACGGGTGCAAGTGTTTTTATAATACATTCGTATATATGATTTAATACAAGATATTAGATTAGATATTCACAAAACTCACGCACATACACACGCACACACATATAATAAAATAAACAAATAAATACAGAATAAAATAAATAGTCGAAAAATTCTTTTTAAAAATATTAAAAAATCATTTAAAAGTATAAAGAAATCCCATTATGGGTGACACACACGGGTTGATTCAGTCAATTTGTTTTCCCCACAACCCCCTCCCAGTTTTTTCAGACCTGAGCTGTCTCACTTCATCAGAAGGTTACCTAATCTCTCCTCCCTTTCCTTGCCTGTCAGCAGAGCCCAGCATGACATCTCCCTCCTGTAAAGGAGCGCGGAAGATACTTCACACTCAGAATATGTCTCCACGATACCCCCCCTCTTCACAGATGTAACAAATTCTCCACTCATATTCATCATCCGCCATGCCCTTGGTATGAGCCACGCGAGCCCTCCACCTCCCCACCTCCCGCCCTCTAGAGAGTTTTAGTCTCCCTGTTTTTTGTACTGCCCCATTCCGATTTTAGTCCCGAGTGCATAGTCCAATGCATTTATTTTACTTCCATTTTTTCTCTTCCTTTTTGGATTTCACGCAGTTCTTCATTCCATCTTTGTGTGTTTCATTCTCTTTTCCGTTCAGAAGCTATTTCTTCTTCCTCTTTCTTTTAACGAGCGGAGCAATGCTTGAGGGTCGTATTCGGGAGATTTCGGATTCAATTCCGTTGTGTCGACCATCCTGACTTTCAGTTCTAAGGTTTCTCCCTATTTAACACCCATTTTAACCACAGGGGGCGGATGCTGATGATACATGAGATGAAATGATAAATTGGGAAAGGTTTTTTTTAAGGAAGGAAACGTTCCGGGCCTAAGTTAAGGGTACCTCCTCGGCATTTGCCATTTATGAGGACTGAGGAAAAACTGGAAAAAAACCTCAATCAGTGAGGACGATCCTGCCGGGAATCGAACCTCAGACCTTCCGCTCACGAGTCCGCACCTTAACGACCACGACCACCTGTGGCGCCTTCATTTCGTTGGTTCAGATGCAAGAGCGAGGTGATCTGACGCGGAGTTACGGCGGCTTGCACTTTTGGAAGTTTCTACGGGCTTCTGAAATGAAAGTGAACCTTCCGAGGGGCTCGCACAAGTCGGGGCGGGAGGGAAGAGGGTTCTACTTGCGTCGGAGTGTTCTATCGAGACTCCGTTTATGTCCACGCAGCTCCGCCCGGTATCTTCGTAACTTCCCTATCTCCCGGAGGTGCCGCTAATAGGGACGTAAGCACGTGAGTAACGCTAGAGTACCAAAATATTCTCCCGCGCACCAAACAATCCTTTACCTGTGAACCTCGAGTTTTATCAACTTTGTTCACAGTATATATAAATGAAAAATAAAAATAAAGTATATATAATATAAATGAAAAATAAAAATAAAGTATATATATAATTTAAATGAAAAATAAAAATAAAGCATATATATAATATGAATAAAAAATAAAAATAAAGCATATATATAATATGAATAAAAAATAAAAATAAAGCATATATATAATATAAATGAAAAATAAAAATAAAGTATATATATAATATAAAAGAAAAATAAAAATAAAGCATATATATAATATAAATGAAACATAAAAATAAAATAACACTATTAACAATGTAACACATTAACAGTAATAATAAAAGTAGATAAGGATAAAACACTGAGAAAAAAGTTTATAATTAACAATAATTATAAAAGGATAAAACACTAAGAGAAAGTCATACCTGAGATCGCCATATTTCGAACTCGTTGAGTTCTTTTGTGGCAAGAAGACAAGTGAAGGCGATAAAAGTAAATATTGAGTATCGAAGGTAACGTTATGCATGGAAACAGATGAAACTAGAAATGAGAGTGTGGGAAGAAAAAAATTAACACGTAAGATTGAAACCAGGTGGTATACGTGCTTTATGTAAAAATATAGCTGCCATTTCTCTATCTCTGAGTAAACTTTCAGATCATTGTGTAGGTAACGCATCAATAAGTGTTAGACTAAAAGCATATCAAAATCCTTACAGAGAGATAAGGCATGTTGGGCAACCGGCAAGCGTGACTTGGTTTTAACAGAACGTCTATGATTGTTCATACGTAGCGAAACAACAGTAGAAGTTAAACCAATATAAAATGCTTTGCAAAGCTTACAAGATAACATATATACGACGTTCTTGGAAGAACAGGTAGCAAATGAAAAAATGTTAAATTCTCTGGATAAATTAGGGCTATGGAATGATTTGCACGGCATAATTAGCGCATAGGTTTTACATTTAGGGCGTTGGCAAGGATATGAGCCAGCAAAGGGATGTGGTAAATTCGGAGGAGATAGGTTTCGGCGAAATATACATTTATGATGTTTTGTAAACAGATGTGACTCACATTGGGTTGTGCTAGCGTTGATGCAACAAAATGGCGCCAAGATTATCATTTGAACAGCGGAAAGCAATTTTTAAGTAGCCAAGGTTCTGGATAGGACGAAGAGATCCGATTGAGTTTCCACCGCGTTCTCCGGATCTAACTCCGTTGAACTTCTACCTATGGGGAACTCTTAAGAATGTTGTATACCGTAGAAAACCAGCTACACTGACAGCACTTCGGGAAGAAATTGAAACGGCATGTGCTGCAATCGCTGAGGACACTTTCTCAAACGTTGCTCAATCAGTAGTTCAACGTACTCAGAAGTGTATCGCGGCCGGTGGTGGGCATTTTGTGTAACTGTTGTAACTGTGAAAGTCTAAAATGATTAGTGCTATCATTTTCTATTTGTGTGAATTCAGTTTTGTTATGTTAACACAGTTTTTTCTTTGCTTGTAGTGTGTATATAATTTTTGGCACTATCTGTATATGTGCACACACACACACGCGCGCGTGTGTGTGTGTGTGTGTGTTCGTTAAAACTCAAGCAGTCGCAATTTTTATTTTTTCTCAACGAAACTCCTTAAACAATCATCAATTAATAGATCAAGTTTGTTAATCAGCAAAATAAATAATTGGGGGTGGTGGTTAACCAAAGCAAAAGTTTAAAACAAAATTTTAAAAATCGTTCTAGCAGTCGCAATTTATTTATTTTTATTTTTATTTATTTATTTGATTTTTGTTTTGTTTTGTTTTGTTTTGTTTTTTTTTTTTTTTTTGTTCTCAATGAAACTTAGTAGAGTGGAGTTTAAAGGGAAAATTTAAAATCGCTCTGGTTCATGTAATTTTAATTTTTTTAAAAAGAATTCTGGGTAAATGGCATTGCAATAAACTAAGATAATTAGCTTTTGAAAATCAGTGAAATGGAACTATTAAGAAGATAGTAGATATACGTGAAATCCTAATTTAAAAATCACTCTATTGGAGCAATATTTGTTTTTCAAAACAAAATTAAGTATATAAAATTTAAATAAAATAAGAAAAATAGTTTCTGAAACTTAAGAAAATCTGATCATTAGAAGTAGCAGCTTACTTGAAAAACGAAATTAATGAGCACTCTAACGTTTAATTTTCTCTGGATTGTTTTAAATTAAAAGTACAAATTAATTCAACATATAAACTGTATTTATAACGATACATATGTTTTATATTTAACAAAAGTATCGTCGTGAAGATAACAAACATGAAATATTAATCTAATATGTATGTGAGAACTATATTTGTATGTAAGAGCGCTCTGTAATAACCTTCAGAAAACGTTTACGTTACATGTTAATAACATTTAAATTAAATTTCAAAGCCACTGAAAATCGATGTAACTTTCGATTGTTTTTATTTACTTAGTACATTGCAATTGTTTTTAAATAGTAACATGTTTTTGTTTCATTAATAAGACCCAATTTGTATTTTATATTAATTTTTAATAAAATTATTAAACTCGGCGAGGAATTCGCTTAGTTAACGGAGCGACTACGCGAGGGACTTTTTTTTAAAGACACCATGTAGATTTAAGTTAAAAATACACTTATCCACTATAAGAGCTGTTCAGAAATGTATCACATTGTATCATTTTTGTCAAGAAAATATCAATAGCACTAGGTCGGTCCTGGTGATGTAATGGTAACCATACTTGCCTTCTAAACCCAAGATCGCAGGTTCAAACCTGGCCAGGACCGTTGGATTTTTAAAGGCGTAAAATTCCTAAGTATGGTTTCCTTCGGAAGGGAAGTGGAACCCATGTCACATATTTACGGTACGAAAAAGAACCTCAAGCCTGAAAGAAGAGGCCTCTGAGCAAAATTTATCGGCCGTTTCACGCCCTGAATTGAACGCTGATGACCTGAGATGTTAAAGAGCGTCCGTAAATAAAACAACTAGATTAACGAATCGGAAATCATAACAAAACCCGGACAGGACTACTTTGGGTAAGTAATTTAAAGTACTAAACAGTTGGGCTTCTTCAATAACTGAGCGCTCTTTACTGTTTGTATATCTACTGTTTACTTCATAAAAATGGTAGTGTGATACATTTTGGAATAGCTCTTGGAGGGGGTAAGTGTATTCTTGAATAAATTATACATGTGCCATTTAAAAAACGAAGTTTTCTTCTGTATGTTCTACATCAATGGAGATACAAAAAGTAACGCCCTAATCACCTATTTTTTTTATTTGACGCACCAGAAAAAAATATTTTGGGTGAACAAGATAAATATATACATACAGGTGACTCACATAAATCTATGACCGCCACGGGTGGTGAAGATCGTTAAGGCGCGGACCCGTGAGCGGGAGGTTTGGGGTTCGAATCCCACCAGAACCGTCCTCTCTGACTGAGGTTTTTTCCAGCTTTTTCCTCAGTCCTCATAAATGGCAAATGCCGGGGAGCTACCCTAAACTTAGGCCTGGAACACTTGCTTCCTTAAAAAAATCCTTTCCCAATTTATCATTTCATCTCATGTATCGTGTCCATCACCTGTGATGCCTCAGTAGTAAAAACTACTATTGAACAATATTAAAAAATCGCCTAACTCTGGGACTTGAAATATTTCCGAAAAGAAACAAGATGTGAAAAAATTAGTTGTGCAGGTATGTACTCCTGTCAGGGGCTCACACAATGAGAGGGTACGCTCAATCCAGAAAATTAAAAAAAATATCGTTTTCAACTCTGTTACATTTTTTAAACGGAACATATGTTTTTTTAGCAAACTGTAAACTAGAGGTGGATCCTGGAATTGGATTCATGCGTCATTTGAGCTATTTTGTATTGTAGCCACTGTAATAAATACACAGGCTTGGGTGAGCCTAGGTCTACAGCGGCACGTCTGCATCCTCTATCTCCGTCTTATGTTCATTGATAATTGCAGCAACGCATGTGATCATCCTGCCCATCGCCCATTACTCAGCTTTTGTGATCGAAGAACGCCATCTCTCCATCAAGCAGCTCACCAATAGTCCTCATGAGGCTGGGCGAACCCCGTTCCAGACACCCCTAATTTAGAGAATGTCATAAGTAGGTACCGGGAATCGAACCCGGGCCTCCCGGCCAGCTGTCAGCAATGCTAGACCAAGGAGAAAGTCTTTATGTTTCATAAGAATTTTTAATATTTTTAATATTATTTTCATTATTTTATTGTTTGTTTATTTTTGCTTTTATTTCTGAATATATATTATTTACTCTTATTGTAAATACGAACGTACTTGTGCTAAATGAATCATACCTAGTAGGTAAAACATAAAAATACGTGCAGTCCGATGGACCGGTGCACCTGTTGAAGTTGTTTTTAGTTGTTTTGGTGTCACTATAATACACACACTTAGGCCTAGAAAGCTTCCTTCCTTTTAAAAAAAAGTCTTTCCAGTTTATAATTTCATCTCATGTACGAGGGTAGGTCCATAAGTTTCCGGCATCGCCGAAAAGGATTATCGGCCTCACAAAAACTTTATCTGGTGTCATTCCTGATCTGTTAAGTAAATAACTGCAGCTGTAACTTCCGCCCCGTTGTGTTCACTTGTTCAGATATAGTTGCATAAAGAAGGCTATGTGTCGAAGATTGTGACATGTTCAAAATGAAATTTCCAGCTGTTATTAAGTTCTTCCCAAAAGAAGAACTTATTCCAAATGAAATTAAACGGCGATTGGACGATGTATATGGGGAAGCATCCCCCTCATATTATACCATAAAAGAATGGGTAGAGAAAGCATTGAAGACGAAGAGCGTGCTGGTCGGCCCTTGAAGGTGGTCACTCCTGAAAACATCGCTCTTGTGGAAGGAGAAATTATGGAAGACCGGCGGCTCAGTATTAAAGAAATAGCAGCAAGATTGGGTCTTTCTAACACAGCAGTCCTTCGAATTATTCATGAACATTTAAACATGAATAAGGTTAGCGGCTAGATTTCTTTTCTCAACCCAAAACCAGCAACAAGTCATGTGTTGTCAGGATTTTTGGAGCTCTGCACTGACAATGACAGAAAAGTTCTGCAAACCATTGTTACAGGAGATGAAACTAATGATCCCTTGACCAAAAGAGAATCAATGGAGTGGCGTAAATCTGGCGAAAGCACCGCCTCTAATGGCCAAGGTCACTCAGTCAACCAAGAAGATCATGGCCACAATCTTTTGGCACTGTGAAGGAATTCTCTTCATTGACTTCAAGGAGAGAAACACCACAGTAAATGGGGAGTACTATGCTGGCCTACTGCACAGACTACGTGCTTACATCAAAGAGAAAAGGCGAAGAAAGCTGAGTGGTGGTGTGCGCCTTCTTCACGACAACGCGCCTGTGCACATAGCTCTTGTTGCAAAAGAAGTTGTGAAGAAAAGTGGCTTCAAGGAGATCGAGCATCCACCCTACAGCGCAGATCTAGCTCTCAGTGACTATTTCCTCTTCTCAAACTCAAGAAGGACCTTCGAGGAAGGAAATTTAAGTTTGATAAGAAGTGATGGATGCTGTTTATGCCCATTTTGCAGACTATTTTGGGTGGGGGTATTGAAATGTTAATTCAAAGATGTGAGAAGTGTATTGCAATAATGGGTAGCTATATTGAAAATTGAAATATAGTTTTTGTCTTTATCATACCTAGAAATTGGTTAGGCCGGAAACTTATGGACCTACCCTAGGATAATCAGTGTGCACCATATGCACAGTAGTTAAAACGAGCGTTAAACATTATTTTAAAAGAAATCTCCATGCATTATCCACTTAGAATTCAGAAACTGAGAATATTTGTAGCTCTAATAAAGCCTTGTGCTGTGCGGTCGGTGTTGAAGTTTAAGAGACGCACTGTAGAGCGATTAATTACAGCAGCATTGTTCCGTAGAAGCAGTTTCGAAATGGAACAGTGTTACTGCTATCAGATTTGTTGCCTTGGTATTCCTTCTTTTAATTCAACTCCATAAACCGCTGCGTTCCCACCCTTTTTCCAGAAGCACTTACCTCTCAACCTTCCTACTTACAATTTCATTTTCTAGTCCTCCTCCTACACGCCTCTCATAGCTTTTCCTTCCCCTCTGCAAGACGGAGGCGCGAAACTGTAAGTAAGCGTGGCGCATACACACACACACATTCCCTTTTACCTTTTCAGGGCGCTTGAAGGAACGCATCTCGAAAATTGACAGACAAGACAATCACGTCGTGCACACTTGACGTCTGTACCACCTCCAGTTCTGAGTGGTACACAGAGAATGCATTGCTAGATCGTCCTTTAGCAAGGCACGTTCAAGAAGAAGTTTCCTTGTGCTAGTGCTAAGGTTTACGACATGAAAAGCTCCCTAACTGATTAATTTTCATAAGACAGAAATAAATTAACTGTGTCAGTTTTTAGCATAAACCAAATTCGCTTTCAAACCTTTTTTCACGTCTCAAGGACACGATTTTTGCATCCTAGAGAGTATTGGCTGTTTCTTGTCAGTATGTCTTTATATCAACCTGTTAGGTGTCAGTTTTAGCAAATTCCGAAGGAAGCTATCGTACCGTACAACTTTCTTGCGTTCAGAGCTGTTCGAAATATTGCGATGCTAAATCTGTGATTTTCTAAAGGTTTTATCCTTTCCCTACTTATTATATTATTATTATTATTTTAGTTACATCGTGTTATTTTATTTTTCATTTATATATATATATATATATATATATATATATATATATATCTGTGTGTGTGCCCGTTAACGCTCTAGCGGTCTCAATTTTCGTTTTTTCTTAACAAAACTCGGTATATTTCTTTAAAATAAATCGAAAAAAAAAAAAGTATTTTCCAAGAACCAGGGCATTCTGACAATTAAAAATGGGAGTATACCTAAAAACGAGTGGAGGTTAAACCGAAATTTTAAAATCGCTCTAGTGGCAGGAATTTTAAAGAAAACTCGCTATATGCCATTGAAATAAAATAGGAAACATAGTGTCTGAAAATGAGATAACGAAACTATTAGGAGGGGGAGGTTTACCTGAAACCCAAAAATTATAAATCGCTGTAGTGGAATTAAAATTTAATTTTTTTAATGAAACTCCTTATAGAGAATTTAAATAAAAATAAAAAAAAATACCTTTTCTCAAAATCAGGGAAATCGGGATATAAGCAGCTGAAACCCAACATTTAAAATCGCTATAGAAGTAACAATAATTGTTTTTTTTTACAATAAAAATCAGGTTAGACCATTTAAATCACATAAGAGAAATAGTTTCTGAACATAAGTGAAATCAGATTAATGTGAGTGGGGGGTTACCTGAAAAACGTGGAGTTTAAAGCGAAGTTTAAAAATCACTCTAAACGACCGCATTTTTATTATCCTTTAAAACAAAACTTGGTAATACCATTGAAGTTAAAACAAGGAAAACAGTTTCTGAAAATCATGAAATCGGACTATCGGAAGGAGGGTTTACCTGAATCCCAAAATTTAGAAATCGCTCTGTCAGCACAAATATATGTTCATTAAAAACAAAACTGTAATATACCATTAAATCAAATAATTTCTGAAAATCAGTGAAATAAGATTATTAGGAGCGGGGGGGGGGGGTTACCAGAAACTGAATATTTTAAAGCTACTCTAACGATACCAAAATTTGCTTCTTCGCATATACCATTTAAATATTACAAGAAAAATAGTTCCTGAAAATTAGGAAATCGGGACATTGGGAATGGTTGTTTGCATAAAACCCAAAATTTAAAAATGGTTCTAGCCACACTATATTTGTATCTTTACAACAAATTTCGGTATATATAATTTAAATAAAACAAAAACAAATTAGTTTCTGAAAATTAGGGAAATGAAACCTTACATTACTGGAAAATCTTTTAAACGAGTACAGGACCTTGCTCGAGCTATAAATTCAGCTCTGTTGACAATATCTCAGTCAGTGATTTTGACAAGCGGTTGTATCGTCTACAGCTGTGTCTGGAGAGAGATGGAGAGTATTTTAAAGCATTGTGAGCACAAGTTTTCGACTTATCCTCACAAAAGTATTTGAATGCTTCTCGTAGCAACGGAGAGAGGAGCAAAAATACAAAAAGATTACGTCACACACTTCTAGAATTGCCTTTGCATGTCAACTAATGAGAAGGAAAGAAATTTTCTGATATAGAAAAGAACGAAGGAGTTAGGAAAATATTAGGCATAGAGGAAGCAATGGCAAGAAAAGAACAATATATATTTATTTATTTTTGTAAGGTATTTTCTAAATGAAAAAAGTTTCTAGACTATAGTTAGGGGCTTTAGCGAGAGAAATGCTTCATTCTTAAACTTTGAAATCGTACTAAATTTTTTTTAATGTTTCTCTCAATCATACATTTAAATATCAAAAGGAACAAAAGGGGGGGGTGTCAGTATTATTTGACTGATATATGATTTGACGACTTTTGTATCCATCTTGTTTACCACCGGCTTTCATTTATTTCTATTACCGGTATTTGTAAGCGCACACGCCGAGCCAATGCTGCAGCTTTGCGGTAAAGCGAACGCTGGATCATCTTGTGGAAAAACAGCCCCGTATTCCGCTCCTTACCGCACCACGCAGTTATTGAGCCGGAGGGGATGAAAATCAAGGACCTGAGGGAATGTCAGTCTCCCTCTCTCTCTCTTCCTTTCACCGCCGTCGTATGCGAGGGAAAAAGTGTAGCAAGAAGTTTAATCTGGGAACGCAGCGCATTTAGCGCCGTCTCCCCTCCTTTTTCGTGCCGTCAATTTGAAAACGAGAACAAGTTACAAGTGCTTTGTTGCTCGCAACAAGAGTTTCGACGTGTTCATTTCGTCTCTCTCTCTCTCCCACGACGACATTGTTTTGCCGCTGTCATCGTGTTGGCAGCAGAAATTATGCTCCCTAACTGAATTACATTTAAATTAGGGATACACATACCGTAAGTCAAGTTTGCGCTAATGTTTTGCTACTGAAATGAATAGCAAGGGATAAGCTTTTGTGTGGTAGATAAAAAAATGGCTTTAAAAGAAGACCATATGTAATAACATGGGTGAGGGGGGAATGAGTATATTGATATAAAAAACGGATACGTGGTACTAAAGCTTGCGTTAGTTTATATCGGCATACATAGCTTTACTACTTTAACTGCTGAATAGATCGTAAGTGTTTTTTTTTTAAATTGTGTTTAATGCCCGTTTTTACTACTAAGGCACCACAGGTGGCGACACTGATTACACATGAAATGATAAATTGGGAAAGAATTTTTTTAAGGAAGGAAACGTTCCAGGTCTAAGTTAAGGGTACCTCCCCGGCATTTGCCATTTATGAGGACTGAGGAAAACCTGAAAAAAAAAAAAAAAACTCAGCCAGCAAGGACGACCATTGCGGGATTCGAATCCCAGACACCCCGCTCACGAGTCCGCGCCTGAACGATCTCGGCCACCCGTAGCATTGCGGGCGGTGGACATGATGATACATGAAGCGCAATTGTTGATTGTTGTTTGTTGTTGTTTTTTGTTTTTTTATTTTTTTATTTACGGACGCTCTTTAACATCTCAGGTCATCAGCGTCCCATTCAATTTAGAGCCTGAAACGGCCGACAAATTTTGCTCAGAGACCTCGTTTATCAGGCTTGAGGTTCTTTTACATGCCGTAAATATACAACATGGGATTCACGACTTTACTTTCCTTCCGAAGGAAGCCACACTTTGGATTTTAATTATCCATCGACCATGACTGGATTTGAACCCGCGACCTTGGGTCTACGAGATAGAAATGGTTACTTCTAGACCACCAGGACTGTCATGTTATATTTGAATATTGTTTTAACGTCATGTATTGAAATGTGCGTGTCTATTTCAAGCGAAGTCAGCACTACTTAACTTTGAAATGTGGAAAGGTTTGTCAGCGAACTAGTTACGGTATTTTGACGCGGTGCATCATGCCCCGTGCAACATTTAGTATTCAGCCTGTATATACAAGGCACCCCCGACACTGCTCGGTCCTTCTCGGGTTATCGATTACCATCCGTATCAAGCACTTTAGCCGACTTGTTTGCCACCCAATCCAGCCAGCGCTCGCTCTGAAAGGTATTTAGGAGTTAATCAGAGAAGATTCCACGTGTAATGCTAACCACCTTTCTCCTCTCTCTCGAGATTAGAGAAAGAATTCAGTAACAGAACAATAGCAATTAAGTAGGGTGGCTAAGATCTAATGTATTGTAACTTATAGAAGAAACAGGAACAGCAAGAAGAGCAACTGGGGGCGACTGCTTCTATTAAAACACTGCCACGGGTGGCCGAGTCGTTAAGGCGCAGACTCGTGAGCGGAAGGTCTCGGGTTCGAATCCCGCTAGGACCGTCCCCCTAAAATAAAAAAATCCTTTTCCAATTTATCATTTCATCACATGTGTCATCAGTGTCCACCGCCTGTGGTGCCTCAGTAGTAAAAACGGGCGTCAAACACTATTAAAATAATATTTAATATACATGTAAGTAAATAACTATATAATACTACCTCTGTCCCGGACGGTCCTGGTGGTATAGTGGTTACCATACTTGCCTCCTACACCCAAGATCGCGGGTTCAAACCCGGCCAAGATCGATGGTTTTTTTCGAGCGTAAAAATCCTAAGTATGACTTCCTTCGGAAGGGAAGTAAAGCCGTGGGTCCCGTGTCGTACATTTACGGCACGAAAAAGAACCTCAAGCCTGAAAGAAGAGGCCTCTGAGCAAAATTTATTGGCCATTTCACGCTCTGAGTTGAATGCGACGCTCATGACCTGAGATGTTAAAGAGTGTCCGTAAATAAACCTAATAACCTCTGTCCCTAATTAATGATTGCGTCCGCAACGACCTTGTCCTCATTAGAAACTAAAGTGAAGAACTCGGTATGCACAGAGCATTGAACTAGAGATGCACATAACAGAGCAAATGAAAAATGCTTCGAATTTTGGGAAAAGTGTTACGAATTTTTATCTCTTTACATGTTCAGTTCAGAACATTTATTAAGCAAGTGCGCTGACTTTTCATGAAGGTTTGTTACATATATCAGCATACGTATTGTGTAGTTTATGTGACGATAACAAATAATGAATACTCATAGAAACGTTTTGTTTATCCCAGTTTCTCAAAGTATTCCCCTGGCACTGTATGCAGCGTTACATTATCTGCAAGCATCAACGCCACTTAGTTCCCGACACTACAGATAATTCCTCCTCGTATGCTGCAACCGCCTTCGGAGCTTGAAAATATTTGACCTCGAAGTCGGTTATTCACAGTAGGGAACAGGAAGAAATCGCATGGTGCCAGGTCGGGGCTATAGGATGGATGAGTCATTAGTTTTGCCTCAGTTCCTTGCAGAAACTCAATTGTTACATTAGCGGTATGAGCTGATGCATTGTCATATTGCACAAAATGCCTTTTTGGCAAAGGTTAGCGTATGTTCATTCGATAGGCTCAAGGAGAAGCCCGTTATTTTTGAGCTTTCTAATCTCCCAGTCTAAACCAGGTCATTCTTTATTTTGCCTTTCTCTCTATACATACCTTTTTACCCAAGATTAAATTAGTTTCATTCGAAAGGTTCAAGGAGACTTTCGTGTTACATTCTGCCTCGATTTCCTACCTGCTGATAACCTCTAGCCTTGTCCTAACCTACTTCCATACATTTTTATTATTTTCGTTACCTCATTGCGCAAAACGTTGGTGTTATATTTTGCGTCTGGTGTCTATAGCAGTTAGCACGAAGTATGGACTGGTCTCCCTGCATTAATCTGAGCCAGTATTTCACCGTCCTTGTTTTACTGTTAACCGCAATCCATTTCCCGCATGATCCCACAGCTTGACGTTCCTTTCGAGAGCTCGAGAATCTTTTCCAAAAATGAACTTGACTTTTATTTACATGTTCAGCTCTCCCCCATCCCCATGTTTCACTTTCATATCACAACAGACATTGTACATCCTCTCTAGTGCATCTACTGCTATATCTGGAAAGCGAGTCAGAACACGTAGTAATTTTATAATTACTAACAGATAAGTGTTTATTCCATTTCTCACTCATATTTAAGATTATTCCCAAATAACAAACACCTTTTTTAACATTTTGTATTTTTTGTCTACTATAGCACAATTTTTTATCTCTGCCATACACGATATCATTTTTAATAATGATTGTTTTGGTTTTGTTAACATTTACTACCATACTCCATTCCAGGCAATACTCTTCTAGGATGTGAATGCCTTTCTGCAGACCATCTCTTGTTAGAGATATAAGAATTAGATCGTCAGCAGGAATGCATGTACTGTCCCTTCAGAGGCATTCACTTTCTCCGCTAACAGAGCATCCGAGATATCTATAAATAAATTAAATAATATCGGAGATAGAATACATCCTGACGAACTCCTCTGCAGGCTGATCTACATTCCGACATACTCTTCTGATCTACCTTAACGCCGAATTTCACGTCGCTGTAAATCTGCATCAGAGATTTTATCACTTTGTTGAAGACACCTTTCTGACACAGTTCTCTGAACACCGTGAACAAGGCTATTTTATAATCAACAAATACGCTGTATAATTTACTCATTTTCTTTTAAGTTTGTACGCATGTAAGGAAATTGATTATAAGCATTATGTAAACACGCCTGCTTGAACAACAGCAGCTATTTTAGCACGCGAAGTGCGCATTACCTAAACTTTTACTGCAGATCTGATAACTTCGATTAGTAACATAATAAATCGCAGTATGATTGCTTTTTCTTTGTTTGTATTATTGGACGTAATTATGCGGGTTTAATTATCAACACCAACATGGCGATGGACTAATTGGTTTGAATTTTTTCCACCCCTTCGGCGTGCTCACGGTTCCAGGCAGTGAGGTCTTTGCAGTAGCTAACGAACAGAACAAGACAACAGAGACACTGTGTAGATGACGTACTTTTTTGTTATAGCAGTTGCTGTCATACATTCGTTACAGTGTGATATTTATTAGGACTATTTCACGAATGAAATCAGCATTTAAATATAGTTCTCGTAAACTTGGCTTACAAAATTGTAATGCTTGTATATTTATAACATGAATACTTGACTTCATATGTAATCTTGCAATAAAGGAATGCCGATTATCAGTAATGCCAATAGAGAAGAGTTAAATGCGGGTTAAGGACTATTTCATGAACAGAATAAGAGTAAAAATGATATAACGAGGGTGCCATAAAATGTATACAAACTTTGACAGTAAATATTTATTTAATATATTTCAAAGTTGGATCGAAAAACAACAGTAATGTGTAGTATGATGTTCTGTAAACAGATGTGACTCACATTACGTTATGCTAGCGTTGCTACAACAAAAAGGACCCAAGATTGTTGTTTGAACAGCGGAAAACAATTTTGAAGTGGTATTGGAAAACCGAGAATGTTGTTGAAGTTCAAAGACTATGGAGACGTGTGTACAGAACAGAACCGTCAACGCGAGTAACAATTGCACGCATTCGAGACAAATTTGAGACTCGTGGTACCGTATGCGATGTTCACAAGGGCAGATCTGGGAGACCTCGCACAGCAACAAGCCCCGCGCACTGGATCCAAGGCACTGGATAGGACGAAGAGGTCCGATTGAGTTTCCACCGCGTTCTGCGGATCTCCCTCCGTTGGACTTCTACCTATGGGGAACTCTTAAGGATGTTGTATACCGTAGAAAACCAGCTACACTGATAGCATTTCAGGAAGAAATTGAAACGGCATGTGCTGCAATCGCTGAGGACACTTTCGCAAACGTTGCTCAATCAGTAGTTCAACGTACTCAAAAGTGTATCGACGCCGATGGTGGGCATTTTGAGCAACTGTTGTAACTATAAAAGTCTCAGATGATTAGTGCTCATCATTTTCTGTTTGTGTAAATTCAGTTTTGTCATGTTAACACAGTTTTTTCTTTGCTTGAAATGTGCATACATTTTTGGCAACCTCTGAATGTTTAAAATTCTTGCACAGAATATTATGTATTTGTTTTATAGTTAAGAAAAACATCGTCGTGAAGATAAATGTGAAATATTAATCTAATATGTGTGTGAGAATTATATTTGTATGTAAGAGCGCTCTGTAATAACCTTCAGAAAACGCTTACGTTGCATGCTAATAACATTTAAATTAAATGTCAAAGTCAATGAAAATATATTAAACTTTTGATTGTATATTGTTGATTATGTATATTTGCTACTAAATAGTAATATGTTTTATATCTCTGAAACATACGAACATCTTCTTAAATGCGAACTTTCTATTATTTTTCTCTATATTAATGATGGAAAGATACCGAAAGTTCTGTTCATAAAAATTATTACATTTAAAATGTTAAAATATACCCACACAGTATAGTTTTGTCTATCAGTGATCGTTTATTTCATTTAATTAACAGATTTTTGTGGTTTAATCTCAACAATTATAATAATAATAATAATAAGAAGAAGAAGAAGAAGAAGAAGAAGAAGAAGGAGAAGAAAATAATTTTAAAACTATGGTTTCTCTTTTTTTAATACTTATAGATTGCAAGAATTCTAATTTTATTCCCCTAATACCACACTGTAACTCATTTTATTTCATAATAAATAAGGCCCTATTTGGATTTTATATTCATTTTTAAAGTTACTCTACCTGTTGAGGAAATCGCTTAGTTTACACAGCTCCTGCCTGATGGTCTTTTATATACTCTGTTACTACACAGTAAATAAAACGTGTAGGTTTGTTTGTTTGTTTGTTTTTTTATTAATTTACTTTCCCACTGCTTATCAATGCTCTTTTTCATAGTCTGTTACTGTGTATTCACAAGTAAATAAAATATTGCAAATTGTTCATTTGCTATTCAAACGCAATACCAAGCGACGTGTGATGGATTTGTTATTCAGGGCGTGTATTGGGCATGGTATAATATCGCGCGGTTTATGTATTCAGCATCAGAATGAAATTACTTACAAAATATAAGCACGCTAAAAATTAAACAAAAATTACGTAAATAAAGAAGAGTTGGTTTTTATTATCAGCACGTCAAACACGCTTTAAGGGATTAGAAGAAAACAGATGAATATCAAACTGGAAAACGGACGATGTATTAACGTCAAACCTTGCATAAGAAAGTAAAACACTTTTGTTTTAAATATAAATTTTATTTCTCCACTCAACTTCCATCGACAGCTAAGCAACAGGTGTAGTGATTTTGTTAACTGTATAACATTAACAGTTTTCATTCGATTTTATACCACAATTATAAAAGAATGTTAAAAAATGAAATTAATGTCAATTTTCTAATGAATATCCTGAAATCAATGCCTTATTTTTATTCTTATGACGTCATTGTAACGATGGATTTGGTTAGTTCGTTTGTGTGCTGTTAGCGAAGATGGATTCATCAAAATAAATGTTAGTCCAACATGAATTTGTCACTAACACCGAGAAAATCTTATGAAATACGACAGAATGAACAGTAAATATATTAAGGATATTTCAGTAACATCACTACTGAAGTCAAAAAGAAACCGAACATTGACTAGATGCACAATGTCATAGGTAACTACTATACCTTGTCTTCATGGAGTACAGTATATGCTTTCAACCGTATTTGGCAGACTGCGGCAGCACAATAGTAGTAGTTGCTCCATTGAAACTAATATAGCATTTGAATTTATTCCTGAAGGTCGAACTGTCAATTAGTAACGTATGAAGCAATTCTTAGGCGACGATTCAGTTTGACGAAAAATATCTCATTTGGGTTCTCCATTACAGCAACGCCCCAGCATACTGGTCGCTCCAGGGGGGGGGGGGATTCATTGCAAAGCATAACATATCTGTTCCTTCTCGTCCTCCATATTTACAGCCACGGGTGACCGAGGTTGTTAAGGCGCGGACAAGAGAGCGAGGTATGGTGTTCAATTTCCATCAAGATCGCCCTCCTTGACATATGGTTTTTTTTTTTTTTTCCTCCCATAAATGACAAATGCCGGGGAGGTACTCTAAACTTAGGTCTGAAACGCTTCCCTCCTTTAAGAAAAGTCTTTCTTAAAATTTATCAAAAATGTATGATAACTTCTTAAAAGGAATACGGAAGATATTTCTAGTACAGGATGCAGCCCCTCTTGCCTGGGTGACTGCTTTTACTCTTCCTAGCAGTCTCTCTATAAGGTTTATTCATGTCCTCTGCATACGGTTACGAGTGGCCGAGGTCGTTAAGGCACTGACTCGTGAGCGGAAGGTCTGGGGTTTGAGCCCCACGAGGGCCGTCCTCATTGACTGAGGTTTTTTTTCAGGTTTTCCGCAGTCCTCATAAACGGCAAATGCCCGGGAGGTACCCTAAAACTTAGGTCTGGAACGCTTCCGTCCTTAAAAAAAAATATTTCTTTCCCAGTATATCATTTATCTCATGTATTACCAGTGTATACCACCTGTGGTGCCTCAGCAGTAAACACGGGCGTTAAATACTACTCACAAAACAGTCCTCTGTAGAAATAAATAAACGAGGAAGAATTTGTGTCACTTCTCCTAGTGACTGAGGAACTGGAGAAGAGGATTCCAGGGCTAGCTGCGGCTTGTCCCAATCAAGTTCAACAGGGTTCGATCAGGTGACCGTTGTGGAAGTGGAAGAATAGATATTCATGCAGCCTATTGAGGCGTGGCGTTATCATCCAGAAATCCGAAGCCTTCACCAACTGCTGCATGAAACTAGGCCACAACACTCTCAGCGGTGTCAGTATTATAAATTTGATCACTCATGTTCTCACGACACATACGTCCTTGATAACAAATGTCATCCCAAACCTGTATTGTTTCTCCTTTGAACGGTGCTGCTTTCTGGATAATTCTCTCGGTTGTGGGAGTTTCTCGCATTGTCCTCCTATCAAACCGAAGACATAATCGGGACTCATCGGTAAATAATGTTGTTGCCAGTCTCAATTAGCCAGTCTTTGGCGCCGATGTCTCAAAGCGCGTCTGGATAACAAGTAAACGCCGCTGGCAGTATAACAGCTGTTGCATCGTGCAGTCCACTAGCTAGTCGTCGCGTACTGTACAGAAGGTGTCTTCTACTCGCTTATAGCCGTAGTTACCTCCTGGGGAAAGTCACACCTGCATTTCACGATTGGTAGCAGAGAAAACCGAAGACTTCTTCAACTGAACTTCACCTCCTTAGTGTTGAGCACTTGTTGGAGGTGTGCATGCTATCGCTTCGGGTTACTATTCTGTTTTTTCGTCTTTATAGTATTGTGGCGAAGATTTAAACTGTATTGTGTACATTAGTGTTTTTATTAGTGTGCTGTCTTATTATTTTTTTTTGTTAATAATGACTGCATCAAAAAAGTTCGTGTGTATGGAATGTGGGAGGAAATATGAGTATAAATATCTGATAAAGCATGTCGCAAAAGTACACCCGGAAAAATTGGGTGTTTTTCCTTCTCATATAAAAATGTTTTTCGTCCATTGAATTCCCAATTAATTGGCAAATGAACATAATATATATTGGCATCTTCAAAAAATAAAATGTAACAACATAATAAAATCAACCTCTATTAACTACATAATTTAAAATTGGAGGAGGGGTTCTTGTCAGATTTTATATCTTTATGGTTGCAAACTTTCATTATGGAGAAAACCTATTTTAACTAGATTTCATATACACACGCACACTAATTATCGCTTCTTTGTGTTAATTTGGAATTGCGAATGTTATCGCGCCTTTTATATTTTTTTCGCCTATTGGAATTTACAATTAATACATGTGCACACACACTAACCTAAGCCTAACCTCAAGTAAATCCTACAAACCGGTGGATTCAGTGGTTTGCTGTGGCACGCTACGGCCTGACGGCCTAGGCTCGCCTCTTTTTCGTGAATATAAATCAACTATTAAAAAAAACCGATTCTGGCATTAAAAGCTCCCATTATCACTAAACCCGCGTGTGGATATGAGTCTTGAGTTTGTGTAATGGCGTCGGTCAAATACATGAAAGCCTGGGAAGAAATTGTAAATATAAATTTATTTCGAATTGTGTGCGTAGTACTATATTAGCGGGTAAATTATTGTAATTGTAATGTCCTTTAGCTCCTTAAATATAATATAATTACATCGTGGAGATTTGAACACATTATCTTTTCTCCGTTAACTTTCCTTGTATTTCCATTAAGCTCCAATCCTCTGGGCTGAATGTATTGCTGATTATTGATGTATATCTGTTAATGTCATACAATCTTCGACTAAGAACGCTCTTCTCCGTTGCCGTTCGTGAAAAGCAGCGTGATTTTCCCCAGGATACATCTTCGGCTATGGGCAAGTGTGACATCTTGCTTGAACAGCAAGGAACCTGTTATCTGCAGAAGAGATTTTCCTTGGTCTTGCAGTTCAAGGTCTTTCTTCCATAGTTCCCCTCTCTCTTTCTCTCTCGGCTAGTCCACTAATACCGTTCTGACATACTCCTAGAGCTACTGCCATATTCAACATGCCTTAAGCAACACTGGGAGTGAGTTTTTGGCCAAAATTGGTTGCATGTTCCTCCCCTCCCTATCGCCATTAATAATTAACATATATATCTGAAAAAATTATTAGTTTTAAAGACTAAAATTTCATAAAGATTTTAAAAAATTATCACAGTCATCCATTATCATGTGCTTCAAAGCACCAAATACAAAAATGGCAACCAATTTTCTCAATTCCATGAGCCACGTGGGACATTTTTATTATGCGATCTGTTTACGTAATAAAATTTACAAAATAATTTATAGCACGCAAAGAATTTATCCAATTTGAATGAAATTTGGTATACATATTAACTTAACAGCGATTCCATCACAGAAAAAGTTTCAGAAAAAGCCATACATAAATGTGTAACTTTGAAAATTCATTCTCAATGCCCCTTAATCCGGTTTGTAACACACCTTAAGCAAGAGTCGTTTTCCTTCTCTCCATTGTTATTTGGTCCTCAAATGAAAGAAAATAAGATTATTGTCTTAAAAATAAAGAATACTGACTATTTAGTGCAATCGATCGACCTGCACATATTGATGCAATAACAAATTAATATGGCTCATTCTTTTGGTGTTTGAGTAAACAGAAGATGTCGCAATATCATATGTTCATTTCATGATATTGGTGCCACTATTAATAATTAAAATTAAAATATCCCTAACTTATGCAACACAGTTTATTTGTAAGATATGGCTGAGAGCGTAGAAAGATCAACTTAAAAGATAAAATATTTTCCTCAATATTAGACAAATCGTGAATACCCGCCCTTTAACTCTAAACAAACTTAAAATTACCAAACATTTTTATAAATAAATAGCCCTTATCTGAAAAGTGTGCGTTCCAAGACAATAGAAGTAGTAATATCAGGTATAAAATACACAAATGTAAACATACTGTGACATGGATCTTACGACCGTACATGCTAATATCGTCCTTCTAACATTAAAATTTATATATATATATATATATATATATATATATATATATATACCAAATACATTGAAACCTACACACATACATATATACAAACACACTCATATACGATCTTGGTTTTGTAGTGGTAGCCATATTTGCCTTCTAAATCCAAGATCGTGGGTTCGAACCCGGCCAGGACCGATGGTTTTTGGGGGGGCGTAAAAATGCTAAGTATGGCTTCCTTCGGAAGGGAAGTAAAGCCGTGGGTCCCGTGTCGTACATTTACGGCACGAAAAAGAACCTCAAGCCTGAAAGAAGAGACCTTTGAGCAAAATTTGTCGCCCGTTTCACGCCCTGAATTGAATGGAACGCTGATGACCTGAGACGCCAAAGAGCCTCCATAAATAAACCAAAATTAAAAAAAAAAAAAAAAACAACACCCATACACTTAAATCACACATTTTCTAAGAATAATTTTATGTTTATACAAACATAAATAGAACCCTTACCGCTGAGCCTCTTTTTCCTTTACTAACCAACCTCCCCAACTCCCCTCTCTTCACTAAAGGTATTAGTTTTCTTTGTCAGGTCTTCGCTAGAAATATTTCTAATTTGTGGTGTATTTCTCGTGCACCAACACTTCCCGGCAGATGCTGAGACTTCTGTTGGAATTCATAAATTGCGGTGGAAATGCGCATTTCTTAAAAGCTCTGTTTCCCTGCGTTCTGTCAGAATATGCCTCCACGTATCGCTTTCCCGCGTATTCTTTACCCAAAAGCATGAATTATTTTATCTCCTTTCCAAGCCCCTAATCTAAACCATGCAAGATCACTTCTTTCTTCTCTTCCATACACCGCTACGGGTGGCCGAGGGGGTTAAGGCGCGGACTAGTCAGCGGAAGGTCTGGAGTTCGATTCCCACTAGAACCGTCCTACCTGACTGAGGCTTTTCCCAGGTTTTCCTCGGTCTTCATAAATAGCAAATGCCGGTAAAGTCTAAACTTAGGCTTGGAACCCTTCTTTCCCTTAAAAAAAAAAAAAAAAAAAAAAAAAAAATCTCTTTCCCAGTTTATCATTTCATCTCATGCATCATCAGTGTTATCGCCTGTGATCATAAGTAGTTAAAACGGGCGTTAAACACTAAAGTCTCTCCCGTAGACTCTAGATACACCCCCTCCCCCACACCTGATCTATTTGAGCCTGCAGGTTAAGCGATACCTTTTCTGCGCATTTGCCTATCTATATCTCGCAAACGTCTGTTTACTATCTTCCAGCTATTGATTGTAATGTCCTCTCCTCTTAACCAAATATACCCCAGTCTAATTTTGTCTCAGCCTTTTCTTATTTTTGATGCTCAACCCGTGTCCCACTCTTCTCTTATTCGCTCCCTCAGATAAACAGCCCGAAAAAGTACTTGATCTCCCCTACTATTCTTAACCAGTACTTAATTGTTCTTATTTTTAAATTTACACTATTGTTAAACATACCAAACTCTTTAAGACCCCACAATTTGCTGTACCCCTTTCCTGTAGCATCCGTTATAGAAATTGCGTTTGTGTGATATATCTAAATCTTGCCTTGACAATAAAAATCTGGCAACATATAATAGACAGCTAATCTTTCATACCGCTATTCTAGAGCGCTATCCCAAAGGCATTAAAATACAAGCGTAAAGCGGAGAGACACAAACAGAAGTGAAGTGGGAGCGGGAGATAGAGAGAGAGAGAGAGAGAAAAGCGAAGGAAAAGAAGAAGAGAATGTAATTTCACGCATATTGAATTCCAAAATAACAATACGACCATGCGCGCGCGCACAAGCTCCTACACACACACACACACACACACACAAACGGCAGGGATGAGTTTCTAATTTTGGTTTGATGGAAGCGGTTCGTAATGTGGGAACAAAAACACAAAAGTAGGGATTCCAAAGCCGCCTAAAACAACACCTCATCTCGTAGTCAAGGACAACGCTTTTATGGGCGAGTATCGTAAAAAGAAAGTCGATTAAGGTAAAATAGCCCGTAACTCTCACTATCTTGCTGAAAGCACGTCTTTTTATAGAAATCTACAAGAAGTAAATGCCACACTTTTCACATTTATGTATTAGACAGGGAAATTCATTTCTGAAAACATAAAATCAGTGACGAAACATGTGTTTATAGAGTCGTGTAACATATGCAATGTCAAAATTAATAGTAAATCTTATTTTATAACTCCTCAGTGTTTTCATATTCAAAATTACGGCATGTGGTATCAATAATGTAAGTGATAACTAAATTAAATTACACGCAATATTAGGAAAATTAATGTTGCATTAAACGAAGAGTGGAAATATCAAACGTTCTAAATCATTTTTAAATTTAATCGTTTTATTTCAAAAATACACCCTATGTGCTCAGGTGCATAATCCTAGTCGTGTTCTAAGTATCCATACACGGATGAATTGTTCAAATACTCGTTAACAGATAGTGCAGTTCTAAATGCCATGCTATGCTGCCATCTGGTGTTCCAAGTGCCATGCCATGAAAATATCAGTTTTTAAAGGAAAGTATATATATATATATATATATATATATATATATAGGACGAATTTTTTTAATAAGTGGTCATAGCTTTTTGAACAAAACCGGTTAGAAACTGGTTAAGCCGGCCACGTGTCCATATGAAGGCTCTGTATTAATGTTTTGTTTAACTATATTAATAGGATATACCAGTATTGCTGCTATAAAATAATACATTTTCATAATATTTACTGCTTTTATTTAATTTGTTTTACTCTTTTTCAATAGATATTTCTTTATTGCTTTTTTACTATTGAAAATAATATTACTTTTGAACATAGCACCTTCATTGTATAAGACTCCATTAATGTTCACCTTTTTTAATATTGTAAAATGTTTTATTGAATGTCCGTCTGTTGAAAGGATAAATCTTTTAAATCTATTTGCTGTGGTAGCGAAGCTTGATAGCAAGACCAAGAGTACAAGGTTTTTCATGACCCGTTTGTGACGTCACCTTCACCCTGCCCTAATGGTTGCCCATCGCTAAGTCCAGAAGGCCGCAGTTCGCGTATATATTTAATTTGGACATTGTATGAATTATTCATTTATTTCAGTTTCAGATGGTGTAATAGTAAAGTATAATGATTAATCCGTGACTCAAAAGATATTTTCTGTAACCTTTTAAAGTCGTCCAATATACTAAAAAGTACTGCTATTGCCTATAAAGCAGGGGAAATGCTGTTCAGTAGCAGGATATAAAAGCGATTAAAATGATTCGTATTTCAACTAACCTTAATAGGGACTAATGCAGCACCTTTAATGCATTTCTGAGACTGGGGTACCCTAAAATAAGTTCTACCTTTTGGCTCCAGGTAAATCTTGCTACCTGATTGTAATGTAAATTATGGTGATTAGATGTAAATGTATGTAAAGTTATTCGGCGGGTAGTTATTGTTGTTTAAGTCTCCACCATGTCTAATTCGTGTAAGAAAAGTGATCATGGAGTGGCTACTAACAGGACTGTTATTTCCAGAGTCCGGAAGTTACGTAAAGCGCATTATCTATCTGGGTGGATATATTTAAACGCCAGATAGAAATGAACATGTTTCCGTGCATTTGGAGTCGGTAAGGCCAGTTTTTATTCCATCGTTTTTGCCTATTTGGCTTCTGTTGCCTATTTTAAGATTAAAAAAAATTGTCTGTTTTGGAACGTTGTGCATTTTTTCTGCGATTATGTACGCATTTTAAAAGGCACATAAAAATTTCCATAATCGAAGTGAAAAAAGATACAAAAATTTAACAACATGTTCACCTAACAAAATATCTATAAAGAATAATTTTATACATTTATTTCTTTTCAAGGAGTAAAAAAACTTTCTCCTCAACCCATTCACTTAAGCTCTTTAAATAACAGAACCTTCATTAGTGAAAGGAACGCACGGTTACCTCGGGCATACAAATACCGGGATAGAGAGGACGAGGGAAGCACTGTAGTTTTGAATAATCCTGGCGAATGACCTTGTATCGATCTGCTCGAGACATTCTAGAAATTCCTGTATAAATGTAACAAACAATTGCAAGCGAGAAAGATGAGAGCGGTACAGCTGTGCAATAAACCGTCCCTACAATGTGTTCAGTACAGAATGCGTTCATCATTTATTAATTTAATTCTGTTGGATAAGTCATTATATGATTGAACTGCAGAATATTAGGCTCCCTTCTGGAAAATCTGCAATGAGCTAGCCGGCCTATACAAATCATTTCTGTTTTCTAGTACTGAATCTACCTGTGTATACTGAAACTCAATTAAATATTTGGAGTTTATTTATCACATAAAACATTAGGTCAATATATTATATTTTCCTGAAGAGTAATTATATTTAATTTTTTGAAAAGAGGTCGAAAAGATTATCTTCCTTTTCCTGCCACTGAATATTTTCACAGTTTTGTTTTACACGCCAGCGTAATACATATATAATGTATAAGGAATAAATAAAATAAATAATCATCCTCTGGTGCCAGAATATCCATCTACCTTGTTAGGATAACTTATATTTCTATTTGTTATATTCGCTATCCAATAGCGTAAAAACGGCATAAGTGCAGAGTCAGTCCTTTTACATATTCAAAAGTAGTTGCAAAAGAATACGAACGACCCTAAAACATAAGTATATGGTAAATGATTTTTGTGAACCACTGTACACTAACACCGACGCTTTTGAATGCGAATAATCAGCGATGCTTGCAACACTCAGATATTTCTAAGTAGGTAATACCTTACCTTTTTCAGACAACAGCGATCTGGCACCTTCTCAGCGTAGAGTATCCACACATAACACTCATTATTTCAAATAAAACGTCTTTTGCTCACTGTAGTCAAAACATTACACTTGTGCACCTTTACATACTAACCACCCAAGGCAAATAGCTTTATAAGACACTAATGTGTAATTAACAACTTAAATGTTGCTCAAAAATAAACGTTTCTTTTATAATGCACAAAAAATACCATAAAAATGTATTTGCTTATAAAAACCAGGTGAATATTGAATAAAATCCGTAAAAATAGGCACGACCATTCGAATATTCTAGGTATGCCTTTTAATATACTCATCATTAATGTTATTATTAAAAGGTTATAGTTTTATTATTAAGAATCTGTATCAAGCTTGCCTTATTTCCTATGTCGACTTATATTTAACATTTTTTTATGTTACCGTTACGAAAGTAGAAAAACTTTTTCAGATATGTGGCCAAATGATCTTGGTCTGTAACACATTTATTTCTTTACTAAAATATTTATTGTTCAATTTTTATAATAGTAATAGAATTTCTAGGAAATTTGGGGAAGAAGGAGCCGGTGCAATACTGCATTAAATGTGGCTTAGCACCATTCCGTTTTTATAAGCGGTTAATTATGCTCTGTAAAAGAGTTCCTACACGCTCAGTTTCATTCATAATTAAGTAATTTAAATATGTGAATGCTCTAACTTTTTAATTCTCCTAAAGCTTGTGTTAGTTACTTGCATAGTCAAGGCCTTCTGTTGAAACGCGTAGACTTGCTCAGCTGATAGTCGTGCGAGGTCAATGAACTCTGTTGTCTCTCGGAGATCACACGCAAATTTAGATCCAGCGTGCCACTTGCCCGCAGTATGATTCCAGAATTATAACCATTATAATCTTAATGTAATTGACATAATTTATTAGCCATTTCTAATTCCCTATAACTACTTTATGCATTTTACATTTCGATTGTAAATTTGTTATTTTGCGAATTAAAAGTACATTTTATGTTTTCATTTTAATATATTTTATCACATTTTAATCTATGTATATATGTATGTTTATTTATTTAATATTGTATTTTATTTATATTTCTTTGTATCACCGGTATTATAAAATGTTTATAAATTGTGCATTATTGCGTCCTTTTAAGTTTTATGCGTTACACTATTTTTTTATTTAATTTCTATGACACGACATATTGCATATATTGTTATGCTCTACGGCTAGTGAAAAAAATTGAAATTAACATCTGATGAATTTGTTTTATATAGAATAAGCCTGATAATCTAAAAGAGCATTTCAAGTTCCAAATTATGCTTGAAAAATAGTAATCATTATATATGACGCACTTTCCAATCGGAACGGTAAAGATTCGTGATTCCGTAGGCCCCCGAGGGTGGCCGAGATCGTTAAGACGCGGACTCGTGATAAGGGGGTCTAGGGTTCTATTCCCGTCAGTACCGTCCTCTCTGACTGAGTCGTTTCCCAGGTTTTCCTCAGTCCTCATAAATGGTAAATTCCGGGTAGGTACTCTAAAACTCTGGAACGCTTCCTTCCTTAAAATAATAATAATAAAAAAATCTTTCCCGGTTAATGATTTCATCTCATATATCAACAGTGTCCACAAAACTTCAATTGTTAAAACCTTTTACATATCCGAAATAAACAAGAACAATTGAGTGCAATGCACGAAAGATGTATATAGGCAATTGCTATTATTTATACTCACTTTTTATTTTTCACCTTGCCTTTATAAATACATCCCGTTAACCCCGTTATAAAGACACAAAAAGTCAAATAATTTGAATGTGTTTACATTTAAGTACACCATATTCGATTATATGCATAAGCATGTGTGCCAACATAGTAGTGTGAAAGAGTTAATTGTTTTTAGTTTTTAGTTCTTGAAAAAGATGAACACAGAATTTGTCATTTACTATAATTACACTGGTATGTACTTGATAATTACTACTCTTGTGTATTTCGGATATATAAAAGGTGTCTAGTCATTTGGAGAAACGGTGCAATGCATGCTTAAACATATTACACTTCTGCATTTTCCTCGTTTGGATCAATTTTAGTTTTTTACTCAAATATAACTTTCGTTCAATGGTGGTATAGTCTTGAACTAGTAGCAACAATCCAGTGCGCATGCGTTGTAAGGCTTTCGTAGAGTGCATACGTGTCCTACTAAAAGTTGACAATAATGTAGTTCATCTGTTTACTTCGGAAATAGCTGCTGTTGGCAGCATTTGCAGCAGTTCGCGTCGACTATCTAATAATGAAGAATGTAGTGTTTCGTGTGGTTTGGAATATTTTGTGCGTAAATATTACTTTATGTAAAAGTATAGGATGTGTTTATTCAATCAGGTTAGCTTCTAATAAGCTCAAAACATGTGTGCCAACATAGTAGTGCGAAAGACTTAATTGTTTTTAGTTTTTAGTTCGTGAAAAAGATGAATACAGAATTTGTCATTTACTATAATTACACTGGTATGTACTTGATAATTACTACTCTTTGTGTATTTCGGATATATAAAAGGTGTCTAGTCATTTGGAGAAACGGTGCAATGCATGCTTAAACATATTACACTTCTGCATTTTCCTCGTTTGGATCAATTTTAGTTTTTTACTCAAATATAACTTTCGTTCAATGGTGGTATAGTCTTGAACTAGTAGCAACAATCCAGTGCGCATGCGTTGTAAGGCTTTCGTAGAGTGCATACGTGTCCTACTAAAAGTTGACAATAATGTAGTTCATCTGTTTACTTCGCAAAAAGCTGCTGTTGGCAGCATTTGCAGCAGTTCGCGTTGACTATCTAACAATGAAGAATGTAGTGTTTTGTGTGGTTTGGAATATTTTGTGCGTAAATATTACTTTATGTAAAAGTATAGGATGTGTTTATTCAATCAGGTTAGCTTCTAATAAGCTCAGAGATATTTTTAAACTTATAAGCTCAATATAGTCGATGGTGCATTTCCTTCATGCACGAGGACAGAGCTTCACTAAGATCGTTTTACACTTCCTGCTGCTTTTGCTGAGGTGAGTAAATGTAGAGTCAATGCCTCGCATTACGGCTGTGTGTATCTCGCTGTTTTATAGCAAGAAACAATAAAGCTTTCCCATTCCTAGTAACGCAGTCTTAAGATTGTTGGTATGTGCTAGTGGAAATCTCTGAAAATGGGCGATTTTGTTAGTTCATTTCGATATTGCAATGCTTGTGGTAACGATACAGAGTAGTTTAAATTTGGAATAAATAACCCACAACGTATATATGTAGAAAACGCGACACTCGTATCCAGTCGAGTCAAGTGATATTTATGGGATCCGTATTGTACCAAACAACAGGTATACCAACATGACGCCCTCAGGAGATTGCATGCGCGTGTATAAAAAGTTAAGAAGTTATTAATTTTGCACTTTATATACTTGTTTGTTTTAATTTATTATCTTTATGTTGTGTGAAATGTTGATTAGAACGAATGCAACATATAATAATTATTTCAAAGGAATTGTGTGAAGGCAATGAAGAAATAATCAGGAAAGAATGTTTTTCATAGTTGTTGAGAGCATAATGGAGAATATAAACAATACTTTTTAGACGAGGATTTGAACTCTCATTAGCTTATAATTTGCATATAAAGACAGTGTGATTTACAGGTTAGAAAATGTCATCTAGTGCACACTTATTTTGAACTTATGAACGAACAGTTTGGTTTTATAAAATAATAAAATGTTTGTGGGAAGCAATAAAAGCAAACAAATTAACTGTTAATATTTAATGAAATTCATAACTTATATGCCATTGTACTCCCAGTATATAGCAAAGCATATAAGTCTTATTTAAAAAATCAGTTTCTAAATTTCTTAGACTGCAAGTAGATAATCATTTAAACTTCAAACCGATGTACATAGGTACATTGTACCTATAAGAGTAGACACTTTTTATGAAAAAGGAATTTAACCCTTCCAGCCGAATAATTTTTTACATTTATTACATTAGCATTCAAAATTACAATTTCTAGGTATCTGCAGCTGTACACTTTTAAAAACAAAAACTAAATTGCACACAAGACAACAAAAATTTACCTTAGATGGAAGTTATTATTAGAGTATTAAAATATTTAATACATAACTAGATACTCATAAACGTTTTTTGGGTTAGTTAAAAAAATCTTAACTGCTCTTAAAATATTTATGTAAAAAGGCCTATTATTCTGTATATTAATTCCTTGGTGATTATTGTTCTGTGTACAACTTATGGCTGTTTGTTAGTACGTATTCATATCAATGTTATTGACTTTTAGTGCTCATTAGCCATTATGGCTACAGAATACAGAACAAAACAACAAATGGAAAATATATGCATATCGTTTCGCTTATTTTGCTACCAGTTAAGTGAATTAAATAATACAAACACATAATATATGGGTGTATTTCTGTACGATAAGAGATACAATATATTGCGTATGTACAATTTAAAAACAAGTATATTCTAAAAAAAAACCATTTTATCAGTTGCAGTATTGACTTTTTTTTTATTTAAATTTTTCTTCTTATTCTGAGTCAGAAACGATGTTCTTCACGTTGTTCTCTTTGAGAGTTTCATTATATTTTTTATTTCTCAAACTTAAAAGGAAGTTTGTCGTCCCGAAAATTCATATTTGCTGGGGAATTAAATACTTTTTTAAATTAGTACAAATATGACAGGGTAAAAAAAATGATCCGGGACAGGGAACATGTGAGTGATAATTTTGAATGTCCGTTTTACATCTGTAAGTTAAGTATTAAAATTATTTTCGACACTGCAGCTACCAATAAATGCAAGCAAACCCTGTATGCTGTTATCAAGTGGATAACTAACTGAAGAATAACGAGACACGTCTGACTGATGTGTCAAAATTGGGAGTTGCTATTTGATGCAATACGAAGGCAGTCAGGCTTTTATAACGAATAGCTAATGCCTACAGTTTTGTGTAAATCTGAAGTGGGGGATTGAACTAGCATTATGCTTATAATAAATTATAGAGCAAAGGTTTGCTTCTTAAACGTAAGTAAAATATCGTAATGTAACTATGTCCACCTAATTTTAGAACTGAAAGTAGCAGTCTAGCAGCACTGGAATAAAATTGTAGATTAGTACTACTTTACATCACTATAAATTACAACTGAAAGTAATATTCTTGTTATATCACACAATTTAATAGATTTAATTTACGGATGATTCAAGCAATGCACATTACTTGCTGTTAATATGAATAGTTATACTACACGAGGTACATTGGGTAAAATTACTTCCTGGCACTTTATTAACAATAGCAGTATCTGAAACAACATTCCCCGTAACTGGGCGTGCGCAATTCTTTACGGATTCTTGACATCCCCTCAGTGCTGCCAAAGCGCCATCATCATTGCTGTCTTCATCAGGTGATTCGTTTTTTCCAATAATTCTAGTGCAGATTTCAACCTTACTGTTCAAGGAGTCAACACATGTCCCTCTGCAACCGTCGATGATCTCCAACCACCGGTTTCTTTAATCTGAGTACATCTCCTCCACCATCCAGAACCTCAAGCCTGAAAGAAGAGATCTCTGAACAAAATTTATCGACCGTTTCACGCCCTGAATTGAATGGGACGTTGATGACCTGAGATGTTAGAGAGCGTCCGAAAATAAACATAATTAATGAAATGAAATGAATTCAATAATTATAAATCAGAGCCGGAACATATCATTATTGGTTTAAACGTTGTTCAATGATGACATTATTATTGAATAAAATATTGCACAAATTGAACTATCAACCCTTGTAGCAGCTGAAAGATCTGGCAAGAAACGTGTAATACAAGGGTCACTAGATAAGTGTTGACACAACGAATAATGGATACTCATAGAAATGCTTTGTTTATCCCAGTTTCTCGAAGTACTCCCTCTGGCAGTGTATGCAGCGTTCCATCCTCTGGAAACATCGACGTCACTCGGTTTCCAGCATTGCAGATAATTTCTCCTCGTATGCTGAAACCGTTTCTTTGGGGCTAGAAAATCGGTGACCTCGAAGTCGGTTGGGAACAGGAAGAAATCGCATGGCGCCAGATCGGGACTACAGGATGGATGAGTCATTAGTTTTGCATCAGTTCCTTGCAGAAACTCTATTGTTACATTAACAGTGTGAGCTGATGCATTGTTGATGTCCCTTAGTCCTGTCTTTCGATGCCGTTCTTGGATTTTGAAACACTTTCGGAAGGCAAACTTCTGTGTACTATTTTGCACAATGGTTGACACGTAACGACTTGTAGAGAAGAAAGAGAGAACCATTTTCTTTCCCATATTCCTTGGCCTCTTGACTTTGACAGGTGGTTGGTCATCAGAGAAAACCCAAATGGAGGACTGGCGTTTTGTTTCTGGATCAAACTGATATATCCATGCTTCGTCATCCGTAACAATATCTGAAACACTGCGAGACTTTCCACATTTAATGTTATGCAGCATTTCCCTGTGGGGCTTCTCTGCTTCAAACAAATTATTGGGCTCCCATCTTGAAGAAAAATTTTAAATGAAGATGCTGTGGAAAAATGGTTGAAACATTCCCTAATGCCAGCTCAATGTTCTTGTAGGTTAGTCTTGAATCTTCCCTGATCATCGTTTCCACAGAGGTGATGTTCTTCTCAGTCACTACTGTTGTTGGTCTGTCACTCTTCTCTTCATCTTTAAGAGATTACCGCTTCTTAAATTCTCTAACAGTGGAACACAGTAGCACGTGAAGGAGAAAAGTCCCCGAAAGCCTCTCTCAAACGCTCAAGGGACTACGTTTCATTTAAGCCACATTTGAAATCGTACAAGATCATGCACGAAAATGCTCTCTCTGATCTCCAACGCACTTAAAGAACGTTCACATTTTCCTTACTTAAAACATAAAATGCACGAAAATGAATAACACAAACAGATCTCTGCCTGCAGCCATGGCAACACCAATGACTCAACAATTTCGAACCATTAACAATGATTTCCCTAGGGGTGGCCAATGTTCCGTGTCTCAGTATTTATCTAGTATTTGAAAAAAATGTAGCAAAAACAATAAAGTGTGTTAAACATGAGAACTTAAATTTCATTTAATTTGTTTTATTTACGGACGCTCTTTAACATCTCAGGTCATCAGCGTCCCATTCAAATCAGGGCGTGAAAAGGCCGACAAATTTTGTTCAGAGGCCTCTCTTTCAGGCTTGAGGTTCTTTTTCGTGCCGTAAATGTACGACATGGGATCCACGACTTTATTTCACTTAGGAAGGAAGTCATACTTAGGATTTTTACACCCGAAAAAAATCCATCGGTCCTCGCCGGGATCGAATAGGAGGCAAGTATGGTTACCACTACACCACCAGGACCGACAAAAACAAGAGAACAATGCTCTATAATTATTTAAAGTTCGAAGTTGCTTTTGAAAGCTGTGTATACCTTTATGATGCTATGTGTATTCCGCTCCGTTTCAAGGCATAAGTTCCCCCACTGGTCTTTCGCTATCATTCAGTTGTTTTTATTTAGTTACCATAGCAGCAATATTTTATGTAATTTAAACTCAAAAAGCAATAACATATGATGCGTTTATTACAAGTTTTATCATTTTTTTTCGGAATTTGGAATTTATCTAAGCTTGAAGTGCGAGCAAAAGGTAAATTTAAACACATCAACATAGCATGCATCTTATTAAACCCGTTATTACAGCACAATGCAGGCTGACGTTTGCATGTTATGTCGAAACGAATTATCATGGTGAAATGCAAATTGCAGTATCTGTATATGCATATTAAATTTTAATGACGACGGAATACAATAAAGCTCTGTAGATAGAGTTATCGCCACACTTTCTATTTGTTTTCGATGAACCATCGTTAAATAAACACAAAAATAAATTTACATTCACAAGTAATCTATTACCATGACATCTAATGCTGGTGTGCAAAAGCGTTTTGATTACATTTATATGCGGCATTAAGCGTGCGGCGGTGTATAATGAAATAAAATAATACGCAATGGCCAAAGAGTTTGATTGCAGAAAGTGGATTTGATATTTTTTCTTCTTTTTATTATTGCTGTCGACTTGTAAATTACGCAAAATGCGCAAAGCCTTTCAAAACATTTCTGTTTGGCTCGTAAAGAATAGCGAGAAATGCTTTTGGTGTGCAAATTAAATTCCATTCGGCTCTGTTAGTAAATGCTTAAATGCTGCGTCTGTGTCTGATAATTGCAAACAAAGTAATATTAATTCACTCTGGGCAACCGTGCGATAGATTAACCTATTTTAATGAAATGGCGTTGTGGAATATTTTGCGGAGGGAGAGAGAGAGAGAGAGAGAGAGAGAGAGAGAGAGTTTAGCACGAGCTTCTCTTTTATAGCAAGCGATTTCGAGGATTTTCTCTGTTTTCAATGCTGCCAGCTCAGGGGCATGTTTGCTAGCCTGTATACAGGGCACGTTTTTAAAATTAAATATAAAAATACATTCATTCTTTTCTTTACGGCATGAAATCAGCTGTTCAGCATTACAATTGAAAGATCGCTTAATGTAAGAATGTATTCTGTTAATATTTATGGCACAAATATTAAGGAGTTGTGGTCCAAAAGTTCCGACCTGATATAAAAGGCTGCGATTCATTGTTAAAAAGTTATCGCGAGTGGCCAAGGTCGTTAAGGCGCGGACTCGTGAGCGGTAGGTCCCAGGACCGTCCTGCCTGACTGGGTTTTTTTTTTTTCTTCTTCTTTTTTTTTTTTTTTTCCCCAGGTTTTCCTTATTCTCAAAACTGGCAAATGCCGGGGAGGTACCCTAAACTTAGGCCTGGAAAGCTTCCTTCCTTAAAAAAAAATATACCCTTTCACAATATCTCATATCATTTCATGTATCATCAGTATCCACCGCCTGTGGTGCATCAGTAGTAAAAACGGGCGTTAAACACTATTCAAAAAAAAAAAATGTTAAAAAGTTCATAATGATACCAGTGGCGACTCGAGTCAGCGTAACTGTAGGATACACAAATTTACTACTACTATTGGTCAATACGAGGGGTGTTCTAAAAGTCCCCGGTTGGCTCAGATATGGTCAAATTACTATAATAGTTAAGTATTATCCTTTAGATAGCGCGTTGTAAAGTTTCAGACTCGTAAGTGTAGTCACTTGTTTGTGACGATCGTGTAAACAAACTAGTGTTAACATTTTCCACAAAATGGATAAAATCAAAATACGAGTAGTTGGTTTTGAAGGCTTAAACCCCAACAGAAATACAAAAGAAGTTAAATTCCGCATTGAAGGATTACATCCCTTCGTTTCCGAGGGTAAATGAGCGGGCTGCTGAATTTAAGCGCGTTCGTGCATCCATTCAAGACGATGAGCACTCAGGGCGTCCCAAAACTGCTACGACCGACGAGATTGTAACAAAATGTCCATAATGCCGTACTCAATGATCGCCGATTGAAGGTATGTGAGTTGGCTGACATTGCAAAGACTTTGATAGGGCATGTCTACTGCACTTTACACAAAGTTTTTGGCATGGGTGCCGCGTTTGGAAATGCAGGAATGGAAGTAAAGCCATGGACCCCATGTCGTACATTTACGGCATGTAAAAGGACCTCAAGCCTGAAAGAAGAGGCTTGTGAGGAAAATTTATCAACCGTTTCAGGCCCTGAATTGAATGGAAGGCTCATAACGTGAGATGTAAATAAATCAAATAAAATTATTTTTTTGTGCAAAAAACACATTGAACAATAAATATAGGAAATAAATGTCAACATTTTTTGGGAGTAGTGCATACCAACAACCTTTTAGAGGAACCGCCCCCTTCAAACACGTTTCAAAAATGTAAACACAGCATTTCCTTTCCGACCGTCATTCATTTGCTTGGAGAGGTATATATTTAATTCAGACGTTCAAAACTGAATACAGAGCAGTGATTGCATTTTTAACTAAGGTGAGATTTTATTAAGTAATGTTAACTATATTCATTTTTCCAATTGTGCTTCAATATTTGAAAAGATGAAAACACGGAAATTTTTCTGTACAACCTTGGGTTTCATTTGCTTTATTTACCATTTAACACCGCAGGTTTTCAGTATCCCATTCAATTCAGAGCGTTAAATGGGCGGTAAATTTTGTCTTCTGTCAGGCTTGAGGTTCTTTTACGTGCCGTAAATATACGACACGGGATCTACGGCCTTACTTCTCTTCCGAAGGTTAGTATTTTTACGCCAAAAAAAAAAAAATTCTTTGAGATGGTCAGAATTGAACGCACAAGGCAAGTATGGTTACCACCAGGAACGACTAATACGATAGTGTTGCAGGTGATAAACACATCTTGGAGAAAGTTATTATTTTAGGTTATTATGTTCGCATTTGTGATTTTCAAGAGAAAAACAGAGAATGTTGCTTTCTACATAAAATTGCAGTAAATTAATGTAATTCTGACCCCGTTAAGAGCATTAAGTGTTGAAAAGCGTTCAGCATTTATTACTGAAAGATGGTATGAACTTTCACTAAGAGATATAGCAGCACGGGAAGTTTGTTTACGAGACTTTTTTGCAACTAGGAAACTACAGCGACCGCCTACTTGGTCTAGTGGTTAGCGTTACTGACTGAATCGGTCCTGGTGGTCTAATGGTAACCATGATTGCCTCATAGACCCAAGATCGCAGGTTCAATCCCGGCCAAGGTCTTTTTGGGGTGAAAAATCCTAAGTATAACTTCCTTCAGAAGGGAAATAACACTTTGTAGATTTATGGCACGTAAAAGAACCTCAAGCCTGAACAAAATTAATCGGCCGTTTCACGCCCTGAATTAAATTGAATGATCTGAGATGTTAAAAGAGCGTCCGTAAATAAACCAACACAATTAAGTTCCTAACTGCTAGGCTAGAGGATCCGGTTTTATTCCCGGGGGTGCCTGTTTCGTAATTTTTTAGGAATTTTTATAAGTTAGGGAGATATGGAAAGGGATGCACCCAGCCTCGCGAGGATAATTGGGGAGCTGCCTGCTGGAGAGATGGCGTTCTTCTATCCAGAAAATCGCATGATAGGCGACCGGCGGGGTACCTGCATGCTAATCCCATGTCCCTCTGCAATACTGTCGTCTATTAATGAAGTCATAAGACAGGTAGAGGAAACAGAGAGCGCTGCGGCAGGCTGTGGCTCGATCTCGGGCTGTAATGCCATAGAAGAATAAAGAAATTAAGTATCGCATCGTTCTCATTCTCGTCGGATTATTTTGAACTCCAACATGTGCATCGAATGTAATGAATTAAAAACAACTCAATTTAAATATAATAAAAGTTTTAAAAAATGCAGTTTTTTTTATAGAAAAGCGTTTCTATCTACAGCAACTAAAACAATTAAACTGGAAAAATTATGAATATTTAGTAAAAACTGATAATGTTATGCCAAAAGGTGACATCCAATGATAGAATAGGTTCTACAATTACCAGAACAATACCCCTATTCAACAAACACGGCACCGAATGCGCACTCAGCTTCTTCATATGCAGAACTTCATGCAGGAAATTGTGTACACTTCATATGAGATGCCTACCATCTCAACAATCTCACGAATCATAATGCGGCGATCTACTATCACATTAATATGAATTTTATCGATTAGAATTCTCAATTGGGCGTCCGGAACATACAGCATCTGCAGTGCTCGTACGGCCACGTTTAAATTCATTTACCCTGTAATAGATGATCTTGAGTGCTGATGCAGAGTCTCCATCAGTTTGTATCTGGGCCACGGTCCACTTTTTTAAATAAACATGAATTATCACTGGTCTGTATCCATTTCTAAGATACTTAAGAAAGCTGCCAACTTTAACTACGCTTTGAGTTTGTTTACAATTTTGTACAAAACCGTCATAAGAATCACGCTTGCCACAGTAAAGCTTTTCTTAAGTTTTTCTATCAAGTTCTATTTTTTAAAGCACTCCAGACATCCGAAAGTCTACAGTTTTGGACAGCAGGGCACTCTGGGAAAGCCAGGTAGTGAAGCAACATTTGCGCAACAAATAACTTTTTTTTTTTTCCTACATTCATCTGCCCTTCATATTCGTGGTACATGTGGCAACGCTCTCTCAAATAGTCTGTGCGTATTCCTGCTAAGCAACAAACGCGCCGCCTGGCTGCACAAGCTGTACAAATCCCGGGCACATCACGCAGCCAAAAATGCATCGCTGCACTTAATCCGTTTGTATGCAGGATGGGGAGCTAGCTCATTATGTATTCCTCTACCGTTTTAATAGCTGTTTGGTTATTCCGCAGGGTTGGATGACAGCCAGAGATAAACATTACAGGGATATTTCCACTAGTGATAAACGGTCCTGCCGCGGTGGTCTACGCAACAATTAGTTTTGTTTGCTGCGAACAAATAGTAAAGAGGAGTTGGAGATAAATATGAAGAAAATGGAATAAAACACCATCCAACGAAGTGGATCTACTGGGAACAATGTTTACCTGGCTGCTGGTTCAATAATGGATAGTCAAATAGAAATGTTGGTTTCAATGATAAAGAAGCAACATGCTTGAACTAGAATTTCGAAATAAATCTCATTGTAAAAGCCGTTATCACTCTAAAGCGGAGAAAAATACTTTGCAGTGAAGTTAGGCATCCATTGGGTGCTAGTGGCCCAATAATGATAAAGACAGAACCGGCTTGAGGTGCATACTGTGTTGTTAGTACAGTCTGGCTAAGCTGATATCGAAACACGAGATACAGCTAATGGTCTGACTATAATTTCCAGCTTGTGATCAGTGATGATTTTTCCCAAAAGTGATCCTCCACTCGTTTGTCGCGCCGTGGAGAGGGTAGTAAACTTGCTTGCTTACTTGTTGACCTTGCTAACTGCCACAGTCGTAGCACAGCTGTTCCCGGGTGTGTGTTGTGTTGCTCGTCTCTTAATTCGACAGTATACATAAAGTGCATTATGCCTTGTGTGTTTACAACGGCACAGCGTGTCTTTATGTGCGATTCATATGTGCTAACTCAGTGATGAAAGAAACATAGGAGCATACAGTTGATTCTGTTACTTATGTAAATACCATACTTACTTCTTTTTTCGAGAATTAACCGACATGGATCATGAACATGCATTTTTTTTCAACAGGACTCTGCTACTGCTCACACTGCTAATAATTCCATGAGAGCAATTCACAATGTGTTTCCACAAAACAGAGTTATTAGTAGGGATTTGTGACCCCTTCGGTTCCTCAATTTAATAGCCTGTGGTTATTATTTCTAGGGTAATTAAAAGTGCTGTGTACAAGACGAACAAGCACATCATACAAAAACTCATAGATAATATTCGTCAGGAAATTGTTCGGATTTCTCGAAATAAATTACAACAGCGAGAATAAGTTCCTAAAGAAATGCCAAAAATGTATGGAGAATAAAGAAAGGCAATTTCAACATTTCATTTCATAATTTGGTAAGTAATAAGTCTCTTAAATTAGTTTGTGTACTGTTGTATGATTGGTTTGTTTTATTGTTTTATCCTCCCGCGACCGCCACGGATGACCGAGATCGTTAAGGCGCGAACTCGTGAGCGGGAATTCTGGGGTTCGAATCCCGCCAGGACCGTCCACCCTGACAGAGGTTTTTTCCAGGTTTTCCTCAGTCCTCATAAATGGCAAATGCTGGCGAGGTACCCTAAACTTAGGTCTGGAACGATTCCTTCCTCAAAAATAAATCCTTTCCCAATATTTCATCTCATGTATCATGTCCACCGCCTGTGGTGCCTCTGTAGCAAAAACGGGCGTTAAACACTATTCATTCATTTAACCGAGACCCAGATGACCGGCTAAGCGGCTAACGAGCGGCGTGCTTACCATTGGCAAAACACTCCGGGGTAAAACAAAACTGATCGCTTGGTATTTACATCTTACGTAAACCATCACTAGTGGCCGAGGTGATTAAGGCGTGGACTCGTCAGAGGAAGATCTGGGGCTCGATTCCCCCAAGACTGTCCTCCCTTACAGGTTTTTTTTTTTTTTTTTTTTTTTTTCAAGTTTTCCTCAGTCCTCAAAAATGGCAAATGCCGGGTAGGTACCTTAAGCTAAGGTCTGTAACGCTTCCTTCCTTAAAAATATCCTTTCCCAATTTATCTTTTCATCTAATGTATCATCAGTGTCCACCACCCGTAGTCCCTCAATAGTAAAAACGGGAGTTAAACACTATTAAAAAAAAAAATAAAAGTGTTGGCAGCATTGACAGTATACTCCATGAACATTTAAAGCTGACAAAAATCTGTGCAAAATGCGTTCCACATTGGAAAAGAAGAAGAGGAGAAAGGGATGTGGAAGGAAACTGCTGAGCATGTTTCCACTAAATGTTCTAAACGTTTGACAGATATATGCACTGATGATGAAAGTTGGTTTTATTTCTATACCTCCCCAAATAAAGCTCAGAACTGCGTGTGGGTAAATGAGAATGACTCAAGACCGGTTGTTCTTCACAAGATTTTCGTTCTCGGAAGCGAATGTTCGCTGTTTTCTTCAACTATGAAGGACCATTAGTGGTTGACTGTATGTCAGAAAGAATGACAATGAATAGAAAATACTATGACACTTGTATTTTGTATCTTTATTTGAAGAGCTGAGGCGGCGGCGTCCAAAGACAGGAACTTCAAGGCTGTTGATTTTGTACGACAACGTGCCTCCTCACAGAACAGCTGCATGTTTGAGTAATCTGGAAATCGCCAAAGTTCGGTTGCTTGACCATCCACCATAAAGCCCTGACCCTGCGCCGTGAGACTTCTGGGTGTTTCTTCGAGGAAATCTGGCATTGCTGGAAAATCTTTGTAACGAGTGCAGAACCTTGTTTAAGCCCTGTTGACAATATCTCAGTCAGTGCTTTTGACAAGTGGTTGCCGGTCTACAACCTTGTGTGGAGAAAGATGGAGAGTACTTTGAAGAATTGCGACGAATTCAGCCCTTAGCTGGACTTTAAGGTGGCACATACAAATATTTTTGAATGCCCCTCTCAAACAATGAATGACCAATAGAATGATTTGTGATCATAGAATATTGACACACAGAAAGCATACTTTATGACCACATGTTGCTGTTGTTCGGTTACTTATCAAACCATCTAATAATTTCAGCTAATCTCCTTGGTATTGAGCTTCTTATGTTTTCTGTTGTTTCTCCTGATATTTTTCCCTATTCGGTCTAAAGCTATGGTCAGATAATTTTTGTTAGACATGTCCTGTATTTTTACATTTTTTTTTTCCAGATGTCGCCATTAATTCTCGCTTAGTTAATGTCACGTGTTAGCATCCTGTGTATAACAACCACATCTTTATATTGAAGGCTGCATGTTTGGGGGCCGTAATTTGTGAAGGTTCCGTTTTATTCACCATATAGAGCAAATGTGACTTAAGAATGTCAATATATCTCTTGTGATGTATTGCATTTCCAATGAAACACAAATCACCCATACCGTTCCCATTCATGCGCCCCCTAAGCATCACTGATGCTCCTTCATGTTCTCGTATTCTTCTCTCAGCATTCCATCACTCTTCCAGCTGACTTAAAAGGGTTAAATTTATTCTTAGCGGTGAAAATAAAGTTCATGCAGAATTGTCATTTGTGGGTGTGTGTGTGTGTCATAGCATGGGCAAAGTTCTTCCTTTTAGCGAAACCTCTAATATATGTCTGTTAACGCTCTAGCGGTCGCAGTTTTTGTTTTTTCTCAACGAAACTCTGTATATTTCTTTAAAATAAACTGGTAAAAGTAGTTTCCGAAAATTTGGCCATTGGATTATAGGAGTGGGAGTTTGCCCAAAACCCAAAATTTAAAAAATGCTCTAAGAGCACCAATGTTTTTTTGTTTTTCACAACAAAAATTGGTACGTTTGTTTAAAATAAATTCATAAAACCGTTTCTGAAAATTGATGCAATTAAATTATTAGGAGTTGGAATTTACCTAAAACCCAAAATCTAAAAATCCTTTAGCGGCATCAATATGTTTCTTCACATCAAAACTCGACAAATTAAATAAAATATGAAAAATTAATTCCTTAACATTAGAGTAGTTGGACCATTAGGAATAGAGGTATACTTGAAAATCAAAATTTAAAATGTGCTCTTGCTTTTAATTTTCTCTATATTACTTTAAAATAAAAGTAATTCCCAATACGAACTGTGTTTATAACGATACATAATTTTATATTTAACAAAAGTATCGTCGTGGGGATAGCAAATGTAAAATAATAATGTAATATGTGTGAGAATAAAAGGTGTATGTAAGAGCGCTCTGTAACAACCTTCAGAAAACGTTTACGTTACATGTTAATAACATTTAAATTAAATTTCAAAGCCACTGAAAATCTATGTAACTTTCGATTGTTTTTATTTACTTAGTACATTGCAATTGTTTTTAAATAGTAACATGATTTTGTTTTATTGAAACATATGAACATCAACTTAAATACACAATGTAACTCGAAACTTTCTGTTGTTTCTCTTTATTTTAGTGAATGTAAAGATGATATCAAGGACTCAGTTCATAAACATGGTTACATTTAAAAATACCCTCATAGTATAGCTTTGTATTTTTGTGGTTTATTTTCAATAATAATAATAATAATAATAATAATAATAATTTTATAATGTCCTTATTTTTACATTCTCTTTCATAGCTACGCTGCGAGGAATTCCCTTAGTTTACGCACCTCAAGTGTGACCGACTATATCCACTTTTGCGAAACACTTTTCTTATGGTTTCTTATATTACTTTTGCTCCTATATTGACTTCATCTGCTATCTTTGGTGCCTAACTTTCGATTATTTCGGTACACTTATAGTATAATTGACTTTTGTCATTTTTGATATCACTGTTTTGTTGTAAATCTCTAAGCAATGTTCTTGGTTATAGTGATAGGTCTTCACTTATGTGTCTACCCAAAATCGGAGCGCTGTCTTGTGTATGTTAACTTTTATTGACGAACTGGAATGCTTTTGTATTTGAGCTTGTGCACTGGTTGTGACGTAGGTCACCAATAATATGATCGAAGGCTCAGCCTGTCTTGCGCAAGCGCAGTAGTGATTTTCTATTTCACCTCCAGATAAAGCGTAGATGGGGTCTTTAATGGAGTTATCATTTCGTTGTATGCTAGCCTTGGTCGCAGCACATTGCTGCCCTCTTCTGGGAGTACGTAGCGCCTGAAGCCAAACAGAAGATCCGGGATGAAGACGATATCAATTTAAATATATTATTTCATTATTTAACTTGTGTTGTGATAATTTGGAGTGATGCAAAAATTTTATTTTAACAGTAATCACAATTTATTAAAACTACTTTTTTTTAAAAATACAGACAGTTAAACTTCCTTAATCGTATGTGAACAAATCAGCAACAAACACACCGCTGGAAACGCTCAGGAGCTCCATATTAGATCCAACCCCTTTAGCCAAGCGAACCAATCAGAGTTCAGTTCTACAGGCACCCTTATTACCATCCCCCCCCTTTTCCAGCAACCAGTCAGTTACCGCCTTGTCTGCAAGAAAATCGCATGAAACCATCACTGAAGATGACCGCCGCAGTCGTAAACGAAACGTGTGGGAATTTGAGGAAAAGAATAACAATGGACCACGGCCTTGTAGCCCGGAAGACTCAGTTCATATAATTCACACTTGCCGTGAAAGTTCTCTCTATGATTTCCAGAAACACTAGTCTGTCCTGGTGGTGTAGTGGTTACTATACTTGTCTTCTAAACCCAAAATCGCGGGTTCAATCCCTGCCAGGACCGATGGATTTTTTCGGGGGTAAAAATCCTAAGTATGGCTTCCTCTGGAAGGGAAGTAAAGCCGTGGATCCCATGTCGTAGACTTGCGGCATGTAAAACACCTCAATCGTGAAAGAAGAGGCCTCTGAGTAAAATTTTCAGCCGGTTCACGCCCTGAATTGAATGGGACGCTAATGACATGAGATGTTAAAGAGCGTCCGTAAATAAATAAAATAAAAAAAACACTATTTTTTGTTTAAAGGTACAGAAACTTTGGTAAATGCCAATTAATTTTGGTGTTTTGTAAAATTTGAATGGTTTTCTATTTTATTTAATGACAATATTATTTACAGAATGTCATTGTTATTATGGTGTATATTGTGAGCATTTGCCAGTAATCAGTTATTAATATGTTGTAATAAAATGGAGGAACAAAGTTTGAGGTTTAAAGCACTACAGGAAACAAGATTATAAAACTGCTGCTGCGGCTGGAAGAATATGTGAAGTGGAGGGAGAAAATGTTGTTGCTGTGTAGGCACAACGATGGTTCCAGCGTTTCAGTAAAGATTTTCTATGTCCTAGAAGGTATAAGGTATGGAATATTGAAAATACAAGAAGAGTTTTGGAAGAAAATGCACAAAAATATACTTGTAGACTGTCAGAAGAACTTAGTGCTTGAAGATATCATACATCGCCACATGAAGACACCTAACAGAAGCTGTAGATCTGTGTGCACCTCATGAATTGACATCTGAAAGGTTCCATTAGAGTGGAAATCTGTCGTTAGCTTATCGCAAACCCCATTCTTGATAGATTTATTAGGTGAATTGTCACGGGCGATGAATAATGGAAATATTAACGCAATCCTGACACCTCGATACCCATCCACCTGCTAAAGTCATCGCTACACAATATCTGTTTGATCCCACAGTAACGTATTGTGTATTGTTGAATTTTGAAGGTGTGATTTACCAGGAGTTTGTTCCAAACGGGCACTTAAAGCAAATCTTTATTCTCAGAAACTGGAACAAGTTTTGGGACAGAGATACCCAGCATTAGAATCGAAATTGAAATTTTTTTGCAACAGAACAATGCGAATCTCATACCGCTAGAACAACCGTAGAAAAAGTCCAAAGTTTGGGTGGGATAGACTGCTACTTCACCCAGCGTGAAAGAATTTCGAAAACTTTGAATCAGTAGAGTTGTTATCACCGAATTCTTCGCATCAAAATCCAGAAGCTGATACCCTCGCGGGATAAAAATACCTTGCTGAAAAGTGGCTTAAGACCGCAGAATCTAATGACCTTTACTTTGAATATCAGTTTAATTTCTTGCCAGATCCCATTTCAAACAAAGTTTTGGTTGTTATTACTTATGAGACAGCATCTATCAAATAGATCATATCAGTAAATTTATACATAAACTTTGATTAGTTCTACTCCTAACTTGCCATGAGTGTAAAATAAAATTCGCCTCTGATGTCTAGTATGTTTTTTTCACGCAGTCGATACTGTTCAAAAGCCAATGAAAATTCTAGTAAGCGAACTGTTCGTTTACCTATCATCACTTTGAACAGTTGAAAGGGACGGATTGCTTTGAGCTCAGTATTGATGTGCCAGGCTGGCGTTGATGACAACGGAGGTAATAATCAGTATTAACAGGTGCCGTTTGCGTAGGAGAGGGGGGAGTAGTGCATAGTTACGAAACAATAAGTACTTACGGCTAGCTTAGAGATGTTATCCAATTGTAAAGGAAAATTAGTCAATATCCACTTATAGGGGGCGTCTCTCTCTTTGGGAATAAATTTTCGGGTAGCCGTAACCATAACAACATCACTGTCGGTGAATACGCGAATGATTGCCGGTTGGTAGAATGCGTTCCCTTCAGCAAGTAAAAAGAATGCAACACGCTTTTCATTATTTTCAAATAATTACGAAAATACTGACCTTGTTATTTCCTGACAATATAAATTGGATATAAGAACACAACATATATGCCCTTAGATGGAAAATTCTGTGTATGCGTTTATATGGCAATCAGGTTAGTATCCTTCTTGCTACTGACACATTGTAAGGGACGGTTTATTGCACAGCTGTGCCGCAGTCATCTTTCTCCTTTGCAATTGTTTGTTACATTTATACGCTGAAGAAGTTACCCCCATCACAAATTTCCTATAATTGTCTGGCACAAATCCATACGAGGTCATTCGCCAGGACTATCCAAAACTACAGTACTTCCCTCATCCTTTCTATTTCCTGGTATACATATACCCGAGGTAACCGTGCGTTCCTTACACTGATGAAGGTTCTGTTATTTAAAGAGCTTAAGGGAATGGTTTGAGGAGAAAGTTTCGACTGCTTGAAAATGTATAACAAGATTCTCAAAGGATGTTTTTGTGAGGTAAACATAATTTTTATAACTATTTTCACTTCGATAAATATATAGCTTTTAAGATTCTAAATAGGCAAAATAAAAACTGGCCCTATCGACCCCAAATGTGCACAGATATGTTCATTTCTGTCTGACGCTTAAATATATCTACCCAGATAGAAAAGACGTTTTGCCTAACTTCCGGGCTCTCTTTATCACTAACAGCAACAAGCTGTTTGCAATGATGAAAGAGAGGTATAGTAATGAATTCATTATGGTTGGGGATAATACTGTAAATACTGCAATTTGCCTTATTATGATGATAAATTAATTTTATAAGAGTAATAGCTTTCCCATTAGTTTAAAAATTTGGAATTATAGTAAGGAAGGAACAAATTAAGATTATGGTCGGGGTTTGAACCACAATTCTTTTACTCACTGTACTAAAAGACAATAGCCGCGAATCTCCCCTATCAGAGTTTACCTAATCTTGTCATAAATACTGTTACACACTTTTGAATCGAGATGTACCAGGTGTGATGGCGTACAGATGAAACAATTTTATACCGTTTACTATGAGAACTGAAGTTAGAAACAAAATTATACATTAGGTAAGGTTTGACCACGAAAACCGCTTTGCTATGTTAGGGCTGGAAATTCACCAAGTGAGGTTTTCCAGATGCCTAAAAATCTAGTAGCATGTTTGTGTACCGCCAAATTAACTATCAGATTAGACTGTCAATGGGGGTTTTGCACGATACTTGTTTACGAAATATCGTTAGATATAGGACAAGACTTTTAGACCTTTATGGGAGAATTGCTATGAGCATTAGAAATATGAGGAAAGTATGATTACTCCTAGGCCACCAGGACCGACATGTGCTAGAGAAGAGGTATTACTAGGTATATTATTTTCTTGACTTGTGGTCCGCGGTCATGTACATTATTATAACTGCTTTGTGTTAATATTCTGTTGAACATCTTTTTGATTTGATTGCTGCCTCGATTCTTGCGGCATTGAATCCATCAAACTTTGAAGATCTACTAGTGTCATCACTGTAAACGACGACTGGATGCTATCAGCTTCCTCTTGTTACTGGGATTTCGACGCAACATAAAATTTCAGCCTTGACCACAAGTTTCCAATTGGGTTGAGGTCAGGACTGTTCCCTAGCCAAGGGAGGACAGCAACATGATAGTCCCTAAACCATTTCTAATTGATTCGAGCGGTATGACACTTTGTGCCATCCTGCTGGAAGATGCACCGCTGACTGTCACTCCCAAACAAATCAAGGCAGCAGTTTTAAGTCTAAGACCTGTTCTTGGTAGTTTGTGGCATTAATGTTACATCTAACTACTAGGGTCCCGACTGCATGCCTTGCCATGCTCCCCATACCATGGCGCTGACAGGATGTTTCATTAGGTAAAATGTCTTCACCTGTTTGGCGACTCACAAACGTGGTGTCCTCACTTCCAAAGATGTTCATCGCTCCAAATGACTTTACTCCAGTCTTCTTGCGCCCAATCCCTGTGTGTTAAAGCCCACTCCACACGCTTTTGGTTGAGATAAAACTTCTTTCTCGAGGTCCTCGCTCGCTTCTGTCTGATTGTTCTGTGAGAGACTTGTAGCCCAGAATTTCCAAGATGACATTTATATGTTTTGCAGTAAGCCGGCGATCTTGTAGAGAAAGGTGACAGATTCTGCAACATTCTGGGACACCGCCACTTCTTGGAGACGTTCTTGTGCTCCCAGTTACCTCGTACCGCTTGCAAACTTTCCTAATGCCTGATTTTGTAGCGCCATCTCCCAACCTTTTCGCTATTTCTTCATAGGAATAGCCTTCTACCTTACTCCTTTTACTAGATGACCAATCAGCGATTTTTATCTTAGAAGTCATTCAAATTACATGATGATCTCTTTTCAACTCACTTTGAAAGAGCTCGTTTCGCAAAAGTTAGTTGACTTAGATACTGGGACACTGCAACAATCTGACACAAGAGCTTTGTTGGGAAAATACAATAACTACACAACACAACGATTATGTTACTGCTGCTCTAAGATGGGATTATTGAAGTTACTGAGTGATGTTAATTAAATTTGTTTCTAATATATATACAAAATATAGCTTGTTTCATCTTTCTTATGCCCTAGAAACATCGTAGACAAAATAAAAACACCATCTGTTGATTTAGCACAACAAAATGTTTGTATATCTTGAAAATGTAAAACGGATAAACATTTACGAAAAGTATCGAGAATTAATGCAACTACTTTGTATCAATCAAAGTTCTCTCGTATATAAACTAGAGATAATTAGTAGCAAACATTTTCATACTATATAAATAAACCCTTTAATAGTAACTATAGACATTAATTATTTGATTCTTCTTAATTCGCATATTTAGATAATGCATGTGAATGGAGAGCTAAACGAAATGAAATGCTGCGGTCATTGATCTAATGCTTAGCGGGCTTGCCTCTGCAGCAAGTGGTCGCGGGGTCAACTCCGGTCGAGGACGATCGAGGGCGCGGGAAAATATTGAACGTTACATGAGTAGTCCACTATAAAAGCTGATGATTGGGTAATAATTTGAATCACGCTCAAAATACATATTCCGCCTGTCTGCATCTTGGTTGATCAAAGCAGTTATGTACTTGGGTATATTACGAAGGTAGCTCAATATAAATGAACATGTTTACTATTTGACAATAAACATTTACTCATATTTGATGATAATTCTCAAAAAAAAAAATGACTCCCACAGTTTGTTTTGTTTGAGGAAAAGGAAAAAGTTACAAGGGGCTAAATTTGGTCTACAGAGAGGGGGAGGAACACAGTTTACTTTCGTTTTTGTGAGATATTCAGCAAGTATTCCTTTGTTGCTGGGAAATATAGGCTTTTGTGTATAATTTGACGTTGCACAGTTTCTGTAGTATTGCTCAGTTACAGCGAATGACGAAAAATGAGATGACATTAATTTCCGTTGCAGAAGCAACCACTTTTTTTTTTTTTTTTTTTTTTTAATGTTGGGAATAATGGAGATTTCCGCCAAGTTTCATCAGCAGCGATTATCTTTGAAAGTAACTTCACATCTTCCTGTAACATCATCTTCAACTGCACTAAAACGTGCACGCGTTCTATTGCTTGGGAATCACCAGTCTTGAAACCCACCGAGCACAAACACTTCTCATATGCAACTTTTCAGTTACCAAAGTGTGGGTGGCACCCAGTGTTCTTAATGTTATTCGACGATTCTGTTCCATAAAGCCAGTAATATCGTTAACTTTTTTTTTTTTTTTTTTTTTTTTTTTAAAGTACAAACTGGATTTCCCTTTCTTTGATTTTAATTACCTCTCTTCTTTCTTTATATCTCTTGTAATATTCCATAGGCCTCAGCTGAAGATTTCTCTGTATTTCAGAACAGCGTATATTAGCCGCGTGTCACTTCCATTTTGCTGTAGGCGGAACTAAAGTAATGAATCAATAAAATTTATTGCTTTAAGAACGAGTTTTTATTTTTGCAGAATGTAAACATTTACCATAGTTATGGTCATGTGAAATCTAGAACTTACTTTATGATAATCTTATACACTGTGAAAAAAGGTGCCTTATATAGAAAAACTGAACTCGGCACTTCAAAATACTAAAAAGTCACTATACATCTTCACAAGTTTGTTTTTATGAACTTAATTTTGTGATTATTGCAAGATAAAATAATTATTTCGTTTCTTATTTTTATTAAATTCAGACTTAAAATAAATAAATAATAAATAAGATTCACCAAATGTAAAAAAATGAAGTATATACCTTAGCATTTATGACGATTCCGGCACAACTGAAAAAAAAAAACCCATAATTGTGTTTGGCGCCGCCCCCCCCAAAAAAAAAATACAAAAGAGTTCCCCGGATTCTTCAGACCTTTCTGTACCTTCACACTCCTAGGCAATGAAATCATGAACACCCGAGAGCAGCTATTCAGCTAAACTTGCTGCGTGGTTTTCCAAAGCAATTCTGTAATTTGGTTCAAATTAAAAGAATACTCTAAGGAGAAATAAGGGAATTAAATTAAGGTAGCTTGCGACTTCTTCATATTTCCTTGAGCGTGCTGGGTACGTTGATAGATCAGTATAAAAATGTAACTATATATATATATATATATATATATATATATATATTCTTTGTATAGAGTTTTATGTTTATATATATATGTATATGTGTGTATGTGCTTGTATTATAGTTTGCTTGAAAAATATGTTATTTTAATAATTGTTGCAATTAATAAATAATATTTTTCTCAGAAATTACTTGAAGCAGAGGGCTAGAATTTTTATTTAATATTAAAACATAGCATTTCTTCCCACTGAACCTTAGAAATTTCGCTACTAATAATATTTCAGTTAAAAAAAAAGATTTCCTCTATTAAGAAAACGTAGTAAAATCTACATTGCAAATTTTAAGACAAAATATTAAATTTTATAAAATATGTTTTTTGTTTTTTGTTTTTTTGTTTTTTTTGTTTTTTTTGTTTTTTTTTACTGAGGAATCACAGGCGGTGACACTGATGATACATGAGATGAAATGATTAGTTGGGAAAGGTTTTTTTTTTCCTAGCCCTAAGTTTAGAGTACCTCCCTGGCATTTGCCATTTATGAGGATTGAGGAAAACCTGAAAAAAAAAAAAAACCCTCAATCAGGGAGGACGGTCCTGGTATCGAAAGCCAGACCTACCGCTCACAAGTCCGTGCCTTAAGGCGGTATATGTTACAGTGATAAGCTTCCTGTAGTGTCTTAGTAGTAAAAACGGGCGTTAAACACTGTTTGAAAAACAAGTGACAAGTATAACTGTAGTTCAGTGCGTTTGACAGACTTTCCTGCAAAAGCGTGCAAAATCTCAACCTTGCAGCTACATTAGTTTCTGAGATAAACAATTTCCTTTCAAGATAATCGCAATTGAAATGTACATTAAAAACCACGACTCGACCTAATGCATTCCAGAATGGTAACAGTCATTAACAGCATCCTGTGTTGTCTTCTGGTTGTGCGCCTATTGAACGAGATTCCTTTGATGGGGGAATAACAAAATTTACATCAACAAATTAAATTATCTACAAATAGATTTGAAATATCAAGAAGAAAGTGTAACGACACACAGCATTTAAAGATGCGGGTAGTTACTTTAAATTGTCTTTTTTAAAGGGTTAAATTTTTGCAACTGCTTTTAAACAACATGAATTCTGAATCAGAAAAGATCCCAGCATTTATTTCCATCAAGAACAGAAAAGGTAAATTTTGATCACTAGTAGCCTATATTGTGTTCATCTCTCTTTAGGAGTGTATAGGGAACGTAACACGCATATTGTAATAAGAAAAAAAAAAAGTCAATCTTCTTGGATATTCAGGATTCTGCCGTCTGAAAAAGTAGTTTTTAATTTTCAAAGTGTTATCAAATTGCAAATTTTTCATTCCCCCTATTGTACAATAAAAAGACGAGCGTTTTGAAAATTGTATGATAAATATTTGGCATGGCCGAGAATTGGATTAGAGCGCTAGACCTAGTTAAGTTGGCAGCACTGTAGCCGTAGCAAGTAGCACACCTTTCCCACTTGTTAGATTTGCCGAGGGGGTGTGGTATGAGTAAGGGCGGCGCGGTGCAATGTAACAATAAGAGAGGTGTCGCTTGCTAACCTGTTGTCGACGCGCCGGATTTGCTCTCCTCTCCTCCTCCGCCTCCGCCGCTTCCTCTCGCGACGCCTCCTCTGTCCTCCACGATGCCCAAAGCCTCATCATCCAACTCCGATATGCTCCACTCTTCTGATGCGCACGAATATTGTGTAGCAGCCGATTCAAAATCCACAAATTCCTCTTCGAAACCGCAGGGCATGGTGGAATACGCTGTTTGTTGTTTTTGCTGCGGTCGCTGTAGTACAGACATCTTGGCTGCCAGTCAAGACACCAAAAACTCCATCACCGATAACATTTCGCTCGGCTTTTGTTTCACTTCACGCTCTTTTAATCTTACGCACCGAAGGAAAAGGAAAACATAACACTGTCACCATTGACAACCACTGCACAGCTTGCTTTAAAGTTATTGCTACTTTTTTGTTTTTATACACACCCACTTAATTACTTGAATCTTCTCACTTTATTTACCGTATATGCGCCCCAACGAATTAGTGGCTTAGTAATTTCATTTAATAATCAAGTAAATGTGCGAAATATGTAACTTTTTGGCAAAATAATAAGCTTTCACTTAAGAAAGTCTGGAAGTTTGTTTAAGAATTATTTATTGTGTAATTTGTTTCAAAATTGTCTCTTTTGTTTCATTAAAATATGTGGCCTTATTTCTACTAAAGTGATATTTTGCCCTAATGAAATTTCTTCCAAACATAGACGATGATAAAGTAGGACAACACACAGCTAACACTAGGTCTATTACAGTTGACAACACTGCACATAAACAAGTACAGATCCTGAAGGTGGTTTATCCATAAATTTTTATTGAAAGTGCTGTAAACATTGAAATGGGTAGCTATCTATCAACAGGTTTTTGTCTCACTAATATATTTTATTAAGCTGGGGAGGGCATGGTTGCCAGGTGATCATGTGACAACATTGAAGAAAACAATTGAGGCTGGCCGCCACTGCTGCTTCCACACTCAGTTTTTAGCAATTTTAGAGTGTTTTACACTGTGTTTTTGATGATTTAGATCACATTGTAATCCACAACACATCACCATACGATTAATCCGCATGGAGGTAGTTGACAAGTTTATTAATGTCATAGTTTAGTCACAAAATAACAATAATAGTCCTTGCCAGTGTGAAAACGATCTGTAGTGGGAGGGGGGAAAAATTATGGTGATCCCGAAAACGTAATGCAAACAAAAAAGTTTCTGTCCGTAAAACTTTTTGACTTTTAAAAAAAGAATAATAAAGATGCGAAACGCAAAATATTTTTGTTGTTACGGAAATGACGTATACCTTCCTCCCAGAGCAGCTGACAGCCGAGCACTGGCTTGAAGGTGCGTCCTGCGCTGCTCTTGTGTCGACTGTAGTTACCCTCGCGCCCGCATGGCGTCGCCACCCGCGCTCGATTCTCGATAGTCGTCTGTCTCACATAGTATATGGGACGACTGCGGCGGTGACAGTACCAGCTGATTAAACGAGCAAGAGAGTTAGAGAGAGAGAGAGAAAAACCAATGCATTAGCGCGAGAGCAAATCTTGGCAGTGTGTATACAAACACGACAAGCGGTGGTTAAAAGGGAACTGTGGAGAATTTTGAAAATTATAAACAGTTGGATCGATATCAGTGCTGTAATTGAAAAGCAAGTGCAGAATGCTGGCTCAACGCAAGGTACAAATGACGCTAAAGGCCGTTCACAGTTGGTGTTTACAGATTTCGGAGATATGCCGATACAAAGGTTTTCTCTTGGGTCTTATATTAATATTTTGCGATAATATTTCTTATAGTTTCCTAAAGAATACAAATAAAATTAAAAGGCAATGAAATAGGTGTTTAAACTGTGGCAATGTCATGAATTGTTTCACCATTGCTCTCCCGTTAGCAATGCATGGAATGTATACGCTTAAAAAGGTTTGGAAACGCATTGAAATAAGAAAGAATCGGGGATGTGTCGTCATGGAAACGTCAGTGACCTTTGAGAGAAAAAATAGAATTGCGAAATGATTATGATGATGATGATGATGATGATGATAATAATAATAATAATAATAATAATAATAATAATAATAATAATAATAATAATAATAATAATAATAATAATAATAATAATAATATTTAAAGAAGCCACTCTCGGATTAATTTTAAAAAGTGACATTTACAATAGGTACAGAGTATTGAACATTTGCCATCAATTACGAAACTGAACACATTAAAAATACATAAAATAAACCTACTGAACATATTTTCCCAAAATAAGACATGTTACATTTATATCCAGAATGTAATAACAAGAAGGTATGTAAAAATTTGGGGGAAAATTTCTTACATATACAGGATTACAAAAAAAAAAAAAAAAAAAAAAAAAAAACCGTGGTAAGCAGAAAATCATATTAAATGTTCAAAATGCCCTTCGTTAACACAGGTATAGCCGTTACATGAACTCCCTGATGCGCTGGTGTATCGTTGGAGTATCTCGTATTGTCTGGCAACCTTGCAGAATACAAGCACAAAGACTCTCTACACCTTCTACTAATCCATAGAACATATGAGCATCTACCAACTCTGCATTTGAATACCTCGTTTTACTGTACCAGCAACGAGATCAGTAAACACACAGAACTAACACTACTTGCTCGGTGCTACCTCAAGCTCTGAGGAGTAGCATAACAAGCGGACTACGTGATACAGAACGAGCGCAACAATCTAGGAACTAAGAGTAGTTACAACGCCCCCAGCTCATAAAACCAGAGGTTTATCTACTGTACGTATTAAGCAATGAAGAAATGTGGCTTCAAGAAGATCGACCATCCACTCTACAGTCCAGATCTAGCTCCCAGGGACTATTTCCTCTTCTCAAAACTTAAGAAGAACCTTCAAGGGAGAACATTTAAGTATAACAAAGAAGTGATGGATGCTGTTTATTCCTCAAATTGCAGACAAGACTTCTGATTATTATGGGGGGGGGCGTTGAAATTTTAATTCAAAGATGTGAGAAATGTATTACAATAAAAGGTATCTATATTGAAAAGTTAAATATAGTTTTTGTCTTTATTATACCTGGAAAATGGTTAGGCCGGGAACTTGTGGATCTACTCTCGTATATGTAGAAATATTGTTTTAACTCTTTTTGTGTTTAATTGACTAGCTTTGCTTAACTTGTTTATATTATTTTTCAAGCTGATAAGTGTATGAACTTAAATATGGTGAATTATATAAAAAAAGTTAACAATTTTATAAATGAATTTAATTAACTTAATATGTGTAAATTTAAGTGGACCTGCATTTAATTATGAAATCTCTAACTAGATTAATGAATATTTAACTAGTATGACATACTTTATTTAGGTGAAGTGTATTTAATTAATTTAATATGTACAAAATTAAATCGATATATAGCTGATTAGTTTGAAATATTTAACTAATTTGATATGTGTTTATTTAGATGAAGTGTTGATATTTTATAGATAGGAAAAATATATTTAATTGTGTTAATATATGTAAAATTAAATTGACGTGTAGTTAATTTGTTTAACTTCTTTAATTTGGTTTATATGTATTTAAGGAAAGTATTAAAGGAAGGAAGGGTCAAAAATAATATTTTTGTTTTTGTACCATTTTAATATTTGGAATTTTCTGTTTATTTTGATATGGTTTTCATTAATGTTCCTTGGTTTTAAGTATTTTAACAAAATATTAATTATGTCACTGCATAAGCATATTTATTTATTTCGCAAGCAATTGTTCAGTTAAAATTCTATATCTCAGGAACTATTTGCTTTCGAAGATTTTTGTTTTATTTTTTATCATTCAACACAACCTGGTTTGTGTTGAATGATAAAAAAAAGTAGTATTTCATAACTTGGCAGCGTTTGTTTTCATGGAAGCATCCTTCATTGTTTTAGAATGTTTTAGCTGGTGTCTCCCACAATAAGTTAGTTTTTCTGAAAGAAACATTTTTCTTGGCTACAATTATTGAAACACTACTTTTTTTTGCACAAGTTTCCCATTTTGTTAGGATCTATATCAACGTTTATTATAAAAAATTAAATGTTGGAGAAAAAATAGAATAAACAAACAATTAAAATAATTTATAATTGCTTTCAGATTCATGTTATGCTAGTGAAAATAGATATTATTTCCATCTGTATGTTGTAAACGTTTCGTTCCGTTAGCTTAAAATTTGAACTGAAGCGGTAAATTTAACATAACAAGGATAGGCTTTCATACTTCCCTTAATTCTCTTGGCATTGTTTGTTAGTGATTTGTATTAATTTAATACATATAATGTATTTAATTAATTTGACCAATTTTTAGTTAGATGTAATATATAATTCAGTTAATATGTATAAAACTTAATTTATATGTAGTGAATTAATTTGACGTATTTAACGATTTATTTAATTAGGCTAATATGAGCAAAATTAAGTTGATATTTATTTAATTAGTGTCTCATAACTAGATTGACATGTTTTAGGTAATGTGTTTTAATTAATTTAATATGCACTTAATTTAATTTATTTAATTATTTTGGTCTGTTTTTAATTAGGGGAAATATAGGTATTTAATTAATTTAATATGCGTAAAATTAAGTTTATATACATAATTATTTTGATGTCTTTAACTAGATTGTCGGTCCTGGTGGTGTAGTGGTTACCATACTTGCCTCCTAAACCCAAGATCGCGGGTTCGAACCCGGCCAGGATCGATGGATTTTTTCGGGGCGTAAAAATCCTAAGTATGGCTTCCTTCGGGAGGGAAGTAAAGCCGTGTGTCCCGTGTCGTACATTTACGGCACGAAAAAGAACCTCAAGCCTGAAAGAGAGGCCTCTGAGCAAAATTTGTCGGCCGTTTCACGCCCTGCGTTGAATGGGACGCTGATGACCTGAGCTGTTAAAGAGCGTCCATAAATAAATCATTTAAAAAAAAATTAACTAGATTGATATTGTGTATTTCACTACATTGATACATTTTTAGTTAGGTGAAAAGTAATTAATTAATTTAACATCCATAAAACTAAGTTGAATTATATTTAATTAGTTTGACGTGTTTAATTAAGTTCACATGTCTTTATCTTGGTTGATATATATGTAAATAGTTTGACTAAATTTTGTTAGGTGAAATGTATTTAATATTTATTTGATTTAGCACAAGATATTACACTAGATATTTACAATAAGATACAAAGCATGTATATTCAGTAATAAAAACAAACATATAAATAAATAAAAACAAATAAAATATAACAAATTAAGTAAAAGCAGAAGAATAATTTCAAAAAATTATTAAAAATGCATATAAAAATATAAAGACTCCCTCCTTGGTTTAGTGGTTAGCGTTGCTTACTGCTGGCCGGAAGGCACAGGTTCGATTACCGGTACCTGCTTAGGAATTTTTTCTAAGTTAGGGAGGTCTGGAACGAGGTTAACTGAGCTTGGTGAGGACAATTGGGAAGCTGCCTGATAGAGAGATGGCGTTCTTCGATCACGAAAGCCACGTGGTAGGCAACATGCGGGGTGCCGGTATGCCGATCATATGCCCCCCCCCTGCAATACTGCTGTCTAACAATGAAGTCTTAAGACGGAGATGGAGGAAGCAGAGGTCGCTACGGCAGGCCAAGGCTGGACTGTAGTGCCAAATGAGAATGGGTGTATTTAATTAACTACATATGTTAAACTTAAGTTGACATGTAGTTAATTAATTTGACATGTTTTTATTTAGATGAAATGTTGACATGTTTTAGTTAGCAGAAATGTATTTAATTATGTTAATACCGAGGGTGCTAAAAATGTGTACACACTTTCACAGTAGATATCTATTTACTATATTTCAAAGTTGAACCGTAAAACAACAGTGTGATGTTCTGTAAACAGATGTGACTCACATTATGATAGCGTTGCTACGTGACAGGTAAATCAACAATGAACAAATGAAGTCAAGATTATCGTATGATGTTCTGTAAACAGATGTGACTCACATACATTATGCTAGCGTTGCTACAATAAAATGGAGCCAAGATTATCGTTTGAACAGCGGGAAGCAATTATGAAGTGATATTGGAAAACCAAGAATATTATTGAAGTTCAAAGGCAATGGAGACGTGTGTACAGAACAGAACCGCCAACGCGAGTAACAATTGCCCGCATTCGAGAGAAATTTGAGACTCGTGGTACCGTATGCGATGTTCACAAGGGCAGATCTGGGAGACCTCACACAGCAACAAGCCCCGCGTCCTCGGCTGTGGTTTTGGAACGTTTGGACCACTCGCCGCAGAAATCTACAAAGCAACGTGCACGGGAGACTGGAATTAGCAGAACCAGCGTACGTCGTATTATTAAAACAGCAAAGTTGAAAGTTTTCATCCCAAGACTTTTGCATGCATTAAATGAAGATGACCCTGATCGAAGAATGCCGTACTGTGAGTGGTTTCGGAACATGGTACAAGAGAATGAGGTCTTCATAGGGAAAGTTGTGAGACACATTTTAAGTTGAATGGAACGTTAACCGGCATAACTGTGTCTACTGGTGTGCAAACAATTAATATTTTATTTTGGAAAAGGCTGTTAATTTACCTGGAATTTATGTTTGGTGTGGGTTGCCATCTAGGGGTCTAATTGGACCATTCTTTTTTTGAAGGAATAGAAACTGGCTCCAGTGTACCTGAAGAACATAATACGCACATCCGTTTTAGCCGCCATTCATCTAAGGAAATGAGGAATTTTATTTCCACCACATCACCACCGAAATGTACGTGCGTACCTTGATAACAATCTTCCAAGGTTCAAGATAGGACGAAGAGGTCCGATTGAGTTTCCACCGCGTTCTCCGGATCTAACGCCGTTGGACTTCTACCTTTGGGGAACTCTTAAGTATGTTGTATACCGTAGAAAAACCAGCTACACTGACAGCACTTCGGGAAGAAATTGAAACGGCATGTGCTGCAATCGCTGAGGACATTTTCGCAAACGTTGCTCAATCAGCAGTTCAACATACTCAGAAGTGTATCGACGCCGATAGTGGGCATTTTGAGCAACTGTTTAAACTGTAAAAGTCTAAGATGATTAGTGCTCATCATTTTCTGTTTGTGTGAATTCATGTTTGTTATGTTAACTCTGTTTTTTTTTCTATGCTTGAAATGTGTGTACATTTTTTTGGTACTGTCTGTATATGTAAAATTAAATTGACAAGCATTTAATTAATTTGACTCCTATATCTAGGTTGATGTGCGTTTAACTAGATTGACGTGTTTTTAGTTAGGTAATATGTTTTAATTAATTTAATATGTTAATATTAAGTTGACATATAGTTAATTAATTGGACTAGTTTTTAGTTAGATGAAATAATTTTAATTAATTTAATATGTGTAAAATTAAGTTGACAGGTATTTAATTAGTATGACCAATTTAACTTTATTGGCATTGTTTTAATCATGTGAAATGTATTTAATTAAGTTAATTTGCATGCAAATATGTGTAAAATTAATTCGACATGTACTAAAATTAGATTGATTTATTTAATTCTAGGTTGGCATGTATTAATTAATTTAACTGGTTTTCTTTTTTTAAGTTATGTGCTGTAAATGATTTTTGTTTTCCACATTCTCACTGCCCGCGGGTGAACCCAATCGCAGCTAATAAATGCATCTAATTGGAAAATCTAATTTATGCTAAATAAACCACTAAAATACCTCTGTAATGCATTTTAAGAGCAATAATAATGTAAATTCTTTGTGTTTTTTTTTAATTTTAATTATTTTTTTCAAAATAATTCATATAATCGCTTAGCATTTGTTAAAAATTGCCAATTTATTTTTTCTAAAGAATTAAAAACAATATCTCTAATATTTTAAACCTAAAACTAAGTGCTAATTTTAAAAATGAAATCAAGATTGATGATACTTCTTTAAAATTGTTTAAATAAAATAAAAAAGCAAATGCAGGTATTGTTACCAAGCGGTCCCCTGGAAAATACGCCGAGTATAAACGCAGCACATTGTAGCGGGTAAAATGTATATGGAGGGTCCGCTGGTAGCGGAATAAGATGATAAGAATCTGGGGCACGTTGCACAGAAAATGGAGAATCTTAAAACTTGTGACGAAAGCCGGCAACGTACAGAATTGCGTTACGCCTTGCTCGTAAAAACAAAACAAGTGTTGAGGTCGTTCATCCGCATAACAAGTGTGTTTACCTTCACTACTATATAAGGCTCGCATCATGGGAAAATATAAGAGAATATGCATATACTTTAATGGAATTAAGTACATCTTGAGTGAAAAAAAAGTGTATTTAATGTAATAATCTTAATTTGTTCAATGCCAGCCACCTTTCTCATTAACTCTTGGGCATTTTCCTTGGCATTGCGGCATAGTAACGGATTTCTGAGGCCGAGGCGCCCTTATTGACCAGGGTGATCTTTAAACTTATGCGTATCTAAAGGTATTCTGTAACGATGAAGGAAATGAAAGAATTTAGAGTCCATGGCGCCCCTAGAGAGCTTGGCCTGAACGAGAATGGAACCCAGTTGCAAGCGCTATCGCTATACGAAGTAAGGTGGTCATGTAACAAAGTATATACCCAAAGTATATATATATATATATATAGTTGTATAGAATGTATTTGAATGAATGGTGTTTAACGCCCGTTTTTGCTACAGAGGCACCATAGGCGATGGACACTAATAATACATGAAATGAAATGATATATTGGGAAAGGTATTTTTAAGGAAGGAAACTTCCAGGCCTAAGTTTAGGGTACCTCCCCGGCATTTGCCATTTATGAGGACTGAGGAAAACCTGGAAAAAACCTCAGTCAGGGAGGACGATCCTGGCGGGATTCGAACCCCAGACCTCCCGCTCACGAGTCCGCGATTTAACGACCTCGGCCACCCGTGGCGGTAGAACGTATTTAAAACACTTACACACTATATTTCACAAAACTGTAATTTAAACATTTTTAATAAAACTAACACACTTTTTTAATTTTAAATATATGAGGGTTGGTCAATAAGTAAGTTGCAAATTGATGTGCGGTACTCCATGTTTAAATTAGACACCTGAGGCTATTTCCACTAGATGGCAGTATTAATGCGGTGGCAATCCGATACAAGATAGTCGATGTTTACAATAGTAAAACAGCATATTTCAAGATGGTGTCGGCTCTAGATGAAATTACAACCCTCTACCAGCGCTCTGTTGTGCAGTTTTTTGTAGGCAAAAGATATTGGAATCAGAATATTTGTAAAAAAATTGGTCTCATCTATAGTGAGAAGCGCCTGTCACGTCAAGCTGTTTACAGTTCGGTGCAGAAATTCTCTGAAGGGCAGACACCTATCGAAGACATCGTCAACATAGATTGCCGTAGAGGCGAATTTGCAACAAGTTAAAGACTTGATCTGTTCAGACAGATGGGTAGCCATAGACACTATTGGTTGTTCACACTCATGGCCTATCTCATAATTAATGGCAGGTTTGCACAAAGTCTGAGCATAATGGGTGTCACGCATGCTGACCCCATAACATGCAAATAATGATTACAGCATCTCAATTGCTACCACGATGAAGATCACGATATTATAGCCCGAATTGTCACAAATAATGACTGGTGATGTTCATAGTCTTGTACTGGTCACCGCATTCGAGCCTCAAGAACAAACTGTAAATGCCGGCTTCTACTATAACATCCTCAGGAAACTTCATAAGACCATTCAACGGAAGCGACCAAAACTCTTCACCAAAGGAGAGTTGCTCTTGCATGATAACGTGCGCTTTCATGCTGCCAACAAGACAGATGAAACGGTGCAAAATTTCAAGTGGGACGTTCTCGAGCATCCTCCATATAGCCCTAATTACTGAAAGAGACTTTCATTTGCTCACCTTCTTTCCTGTGTAGTGATTTGTTGTAAAGTTTCATGTTGTGAGTTCGAGATTATGGTTTGAAAAGGAAAAGGCGTGAGACTAGGCTTTCTAGATCCCTAGTCGAATTGAAGCAGAGATTATAGGAATAAAAAAAATGAACGTAGGAGAAAAAACATTTCAGTTATCAGTTTTTGAGCATCGTCTTTTAAAACTATCGATTAAGTTTTCCATTCTGATTGGTGAATGAGGTATTACATTGACTGAAAGGCGCTCGTGTGCAACTATCTCTTAAATATTTTTAACATTTCCTTTGAGCGTTATATAAAGATCACAGCAGGAAGATTGAAAAAAAAATTAATAGTGTTTAACGCCCGTTATAACTACCAAAGCATCACAGGCGGTGGACACTAATGATATAGGATAAGATGAAATGATGATTTTTCTTAAGGAAGAGAGCGTTTCAGGCCTCTGTTTAGGGTACCTTCCCGGCATTTTCCGTTTAGGAGGACTGAAAAAAGCTGGACAAAAACTCAGTCAGTAAGGAGAGTCCTAGTGGGAATCGAACCCCAGACCTCCCGCTCATGAGTTCTCGCCTGAACGACCTCGGCCACCTGTAGCAGTAGGAAGTTGATGAACTTGATACTACGAATGTAACTTTTTCATGATTATTTCAAACAGTTACTGTGCTCTTATCTAATATTGGTTGATTTGTTTTATTTACGGACGCTTTTAACGACTCAGGTCATCAGCATCCCATTCTATTCAGGGTGTGAGACAAATTTTGCTCAGAGGCCTCTTCTTTCAGGCTTGAGGTTATTTACTGTGCCATAAATGTACGACACGGGACCCAAGGCTTAACTTCCCTTTCAAAGGAACCATACTTAGGGTTTTTACGTCCGAAAACTCAATCGATACTGGCAGGGATCGAACCCATGATCATAGTCATGTTTATTGATACAGAAAAATCTTATTTAAGGGATTAAATCTGACATCGGGTGTGTTAAACAATACTATCTGTTGTTGAGCGAAAGGGAAAGAGTTAAAAGTTTAATTATGGTTGGCTATGCAGATAGGCGACCATCTCATAGAGAGACGATGCATCTATTTAAAGATAATCGGATAATCGCAATCCGATTCCACATACAATAGTGGCAAGAATCGTAAAGAAATTTACTCAAACTGGAAGCGTAAAGGACTTGCCAAGGTTAGGTCGTCCGAAAAGTGTAACTGTTTGTTTTCCTCGGTGTACAAGAAAATCCAAAAGTTTCACCTACAAATTTGTCTTTAGAATCAAATATAAGCCAAAATTCAGTGATGAAAATCCAAAGTGCCAAACAACATCCTTATAAAATTCAACTTTTGGAGGAACTGTCAGAGAACGATCAGATAGAGGGATGCAGTTTTGTGAATTAATGATCACGCGGACTTTTTTATTAATTAAAATCTGCATTACTCACTCTGGCTTCTTGCTTCTTATACCAAAGAACGTATTCCAAAAGTTCACCTTTTATTTCCAAGGAAAATTGACTTTTTTCTTTACACCGCCATGGGTGGCCGAGGTCGTTAAGGCGCGGACTTGTGATTGGGATAACTGGGGTTCGAATCCCGCCAGGAACGTCATCCCTGACTGAGTTTTTTTTCCAGATTTTCCTCAGTCTTCATAACTGGCAAATGTCGGGGAGGTGCCCTAAACTTGGCCTGGAACGTTTCCTTCCTTAAAAAAAAAATTTTTTTTCCCAATATATCATTTCATTTCATGTATCACCAGTAGATACTGCCTGTGGTGCCTCAGTAGTAAAAACGTGCGTTAAACACAATTAAAAAAAAACATCATTGTGCAGATAATTATAATAAGCAACATGATCAAAATAATATAATATAATAAAATATAATGCAACTAAATAAAACTACTAAATTAATTCCCATTTACAACTCCAACAATTTTCAATTAACAATTAATTTTAATTATATTTTAATCTATTAACATAGTTAATAATTTTATATATTATCATTTATACCATTCTTATTAAATCACTACATATTTATTATTATTTATATTGAATTATTTATTAAATTTTTCTTATTCATTACTTACTTATAGAAATCCTTCACATCCAATATTATAATTTGAATTAAAAGGAGATAAGATTAATGTTACTATATTGAAATATAATTTCAATTAATACAAATACTACTACCCGGTATCAAAAATGACTGGTAGGTGATGAGCCATATCTATCCTCTAATGATGGAGCGCATCAACAACACTCCAGTTTTTTCTTAGACAAATTTTATTCTCAGATCTTCAAATATTGTTTAACCCCAGTTTTTACTGCCGAGGCAGCACAGGCGGTTTATTCTCAGATGAAGTCACTTTCTGCCTGAATGGATTTGTCAACAGATACAACTGCCGATACTGGCAGACGTAAATCCACAATGGACGGAGGAGAACCACATGCTGTATCCACAAAAACTTTATGTTTGGGGTGGTATAGTTGATCGCATCATTGGTGCTTTCTTCTGTAGAAACACGCTAAACACAAATAGATATTTGCATTTGCTTCAAAATCATGTGGTACCGATTATCGCAAATTTGATTCCATCTCTATTCACCACGGGCAACCCAGAGATAACATATACGAGGCTAGGTCCATAAGTTTCCAGCCTCGCCGATAAGGGTTATCGCCTTCAAGCTGGTCGCACCTTATATTTAAGTAAAAATTACAACTGTAACTTCCGCTCCGCTGTGTTCAGTTGTAGATATAGTTGTATAAAGGAGGTTATATGTAGAAGATTGTGACATGTTCAAAATGGAGTATCGCGCTGTTATTAAGTTCTTCACAAAAGAAGGACTTACTCCAAATGAAATTAAACAGCGACTGGACGGTGTATATGGGGAAGCATCTCCCTTACGTTCTACCGTAAAAGAATGGGTCAAACATTTTCGAATGGGTCGAGAAAGCATTGAAGATGAAAAGCCCTTGGAGGTGCTCACTCCTGAAAACATCGCTCTTGTGGAAGGAGAAATTATGGAAGACCGGCAGCTCAAAGTTAAAGAAATAGCAGAAAGGTTGGGCCTTTCTAAAGCAACAGTCCATCGAATTATTGATGAATATTTAAACATGAACAAGGTTAGTGCCTAGACTTTTTTCCTCAGTTCAAAAGCAGCAACCAGTTATCTGTTGTCAGGCATTTTTGGAGTTCTACCTTGGCAAGGAGAGAGAAGTTTAGCAAAACATTGTTACAGGAGGTGAAACTGTGGTCCTCTACTATGATCCCTTGTTCAAAAGACAATCAATGGAGTGGCGTAAATCTGGCGAAGCAGCTCCTCTAAAGGCCAAGGTCACTCAGTCAACCAAGAAGATCATGGCCACAATCTTTTGGGACTGTGAAGGAATACTCTTCATTGTCATCAAGAATAAGAACACCATAGTAAATGGGGAGTACTATGCTGGCTTACAGCAAGACTACGTGCTTCCATCATAGAGAAAAGGCGAGGAAAGCTGAGTGGAGGTGTACACCTTCTTCACGACAACGCGCCTGTGTACACAGCTCTTGTTGCAAAGGAAGCTGTGAAGAAATGTGGGTTCAAGGAGATCGACCATCTACCCTACAGCCCAGATCTAGCTCCCAGCGACTATTTCCTCCTCTCAAAACTCAAGAAGAACCTTCGAGGAAGGAAATTTAAGTGAAACGAAGAAGTGATGGATGGTATTTTTACCCATTTTGCGGATAAGACTTCTGACTATTTGGGGGGAGGGGGTTAAAATGGTAATTCAAAGATGTGAGGAGTGTGTTGCAATAAAGGGTAACTATATTCAAAAGTGAAATATAGTATTTGTTTTATCATACTTAGAAAAGGGTTAGGCCGGGAACTTATGGACCTACCCTCGTATTTCCAACAAAATGGAGTTGCAACACACTATGGACAGAACGTTCGTCAGCACTTAGTTTGTCCACAACGGTGGATGGTAAGAGAGGTCACATGAAGGGACCAGCAAGATACTCAGATTTATGAATTTTGGACTTTTTTGTGGGGTCATTTAAAGCCCGTAGCATCTGTATGGAGAAAGACCCAACAACTCAGATGATTAGGAGTATGGATAATGGAACACATTCTTAAAACCAGGTTAAGTCATTCCTTAAATGGTTTCTATGATCGCTCTGTAATAACCTTCAAAAACATTTACGTTACATGTTTTTACTACAATAACATTTAAATTAAATTTCAAAGCCACTGAAAATCGATGTAACTTTCAATTGTTTTTATTTACTTAGTACATTGCAATTGTTTTTAAATAGTAACATGTTTTTGTTTTATTGAAACATGTGAACATCTTCTTAAATGCACAACGTAACTCGAAACTTTCTGTTATTTCTCTCTGAATGTAAAGATGATATCAAGGACTCAGTTTATAAACATGGTTACATTTAAAAACGTTTAAAAATACCCAACACAGTATAACTTTACCTACCAGTGGTAACATATTTAATTTAATTAATAGTATACCATTAATTATTGTGGTTTAATCTTAATAATAATAATAATAATAATAATAATAGTAAGAAGAAGAATTCTAAAAAATGTAGTTTTTCTTTTGTAGTACTTATATATTGCAAGAATTCTAATTTTATTCCCCTTACTTTTTATTTTAAAATGACTTTGAAGAAAAAAATTAATAGACAAACTAGTTAAGTAACGTATTATAGTACCGCCACTGGCCGAGGTCGTTAAGTCGCGGTATTTAAGCTGGAGGTCTCGGATTCGAATCCCACCAGGACCGTCCTCCCTGACTGAGGTTTTTTCTAGGTTTTCCTCAGTCCTCATAAATGACAAATGCCGAGGAGGAGCCCTAAACTTACGCCTGGACAGCTTTCTTCCTGTAAAAAAAATAAACCTTTTCCCAATTTATCATTTTATTTTATGTGTCATCAGTGGTGCCTCAGTAGTTAAAACGGGCGTTAAACACTATTAAAAATGAATTATAGTTCAGTTTACTTTTATTAGTTAGCTTTAGAGTTTGTCATGTTAATGTTTTATATTCTTTTTAAAGTTACTCTACTTGCTGAGGAATTCGCTTAGTTTGAGCAGTTCCTGCGTGACGGACTTTTCTTTAGACTATGAACTTCCTGGGTTTTGACACACTGCCGAAATGTTTTTTTGATCACTAAATTTATATTTTAAAATCTTTTGCTTTGTATTTATGTGAAATGAGTCAAATAGTTCCGTATTTTACTTGCTATATTGCGGTAAAATAGTTGAAACGGTTAGCTTAATTTTATTTCGTTTTCTTTTGAATCAGTGCAGGCTTAGAGGAAGTTCGGAAAATTGGAGATTTTTTTTCCCCTCCCGTTGTTACGAATGACATTAAAGCCAGCGGAAAGTAACGGATACTTTTGTTTACACGAGGTTTCTATCTAAGCTTCTGCTCCACGTCTAAACGGATACTACATTGAGCATGGGATAGAAACGGCCACCTCATTAAGTAATTATTACTGGCCTTGCTATTATAGTGCACTCGAAATAATATCTAACCACCGCGCCGGCCGCCACCGGATTTGTTCAAACAGATTGGTTCATTTAATTTTCATGTTTAAAAGGGAGGACTGGAGCATGGGAGGAAGGGGGAGGTCTTCCATTGATCGAGTCCTCTTCGGCAAAGTTCGGCAATGTTCGGATCGCTACGGCACAACGCGCGGTCCTTGTCGCCACGCACAGTGTGTGTGTAGTGCTGATTGTTCAGCGGTAATTGGGTACCGACTGCCTGTATCTAAGCCCATACCGCGTCATCATACCAACGCATACACTGGTTAAGTGAATTTATAATAATAATAATACAATATTAATAACAACATCCACATTCTTGCCTCTTTCTTTTAAACACATATACTTAAAAACATTGTCTGCGCATGCGCAAGAAACTCTCCGCCTCTCTTTTAGCAATCAAAAGAGTTAAACAATACAATTTTCTACTCGCTGGAGAGTCTTACACCTTGTGTTACCATAAACCTGTCACAAGGTCTTTAATAAAATAGGGTTTTGATTTTATGTGTCCTAAAATAATAATACCTTTTTTAAAAAAAATATTTTCGGACCCCATGATGTGACAAGAGGGTCATTTTATACCAAAAGTTACGTATATTTTTTCCCTTGCCCTAAAACCTCAAAATATGCGAACCCCTCGTAACTTAATTTTTTTAATGCTGTTTAACGCCCGTTTTTTACTACTGAGGCGTCACAGGTGGTGGACACTGATAATACATGTGATGAAATGATAAATTGGGAAAGGATTTTTTTTTTATATATATAAAGCTGTTAATTTGGTTTATTTATAACAACTCAGGCCATTAGCGTTCCATTCAATTCAGGGCGTGAAACGGCCGATAAATTTTGCTCAGACGGCTTTTCTTTCAGATTTGAGGTTCTTTTACGTGCCGCAAATCTACGACACGGGATCCAGGGCTTTACTTCCCTTCCGAAGAAAGCTGTTATTGGAATTTTTACGCCCGAAAAAAATCCCATCGATACTAACCGGGATTGAACCTGCGATCTTGGGTTTAGGAGGCAAGTATGGTTACCACTACACCACAAAGACCGACTTTTTTTTTTCAAGTAAGGCAGCACTCCAGGCATACGTTTAGGGTACCTCTCCGATATTTGACATTTATGAGGATTGAGAAAAAACTTGCCAAGGGGGAAGGCCTGGCGGGAATTGAACCCCAGACCTTCTGCTCTTTAACCCCCTCGTGGCGTTGCCCCTCGTAACATGACAGATATCTTGTCCATAGTCCATGTCTTTCCATGTGAGAATCAACAGTAGCAAGGAAATTGCGTGTAACACGTTTCTCATCAGGTGGTTCAACAGCAAACTCGCCAAAAATGGTGTTGAACAATAATAACAAACATTGTATTTGTATATTCTGTTGTTTGGTTGGTACCGTTTTGAATAATCGGTACGTATTTTGAAAATGCACAATCTTTTTCGAACACCTGTACAAGGGCTAATCAATAAAGGCTGAGATTTTTTTTTTTTTTTTTTAACTTACGAGTACACTAGACAAGCGAAGTACTCCCCAATGCGTTTTATGCACTTGACTCAATGTGTCTACCACTTCTGGAAGACGTGCTGAAAGTCGTTTTTGACATCATCTTCAGAATCACCAATACCTTCTTTATATAGCCGTTGATGAACCAAAACCCTTGCTCCGCAGCTCTTTTTTGAGACGAGGGAATAGAAAAAACAGTCACTTGAAGCTGGATCCGTGCTGTATGAAGAATGGGATGTTTTTTCTACCCAAATGTTGAGCAAACGTAGAGGTGTGCATTGGCATGGTGAAGGCGCTAACTTGATGGGTGCAATCCTTTTCGTCGATTTGTTTGGCCAAGACGCTCAAAATGGTCTTGTAAAGCTCCCCATTATGTGCTGGAGAACTTCATATTGATAAACCATTGCACTACAGGGGAAGAATATCACTATATTCTCTCTTGCCGACCCTGCAACTTTGGTGACGGAGAATCAGGTGATTTCCTGACTGAGCTCGCCTGTTTGCTCTCTGGATCTTAATGGATAAGTCAGATTTCTTCACCTGTAATTATGGGATTTAATTTACCTCACCATGCTTCGCTACCAGATGCTCAAGCACCAAACACGCACTGTCTCCTCTCAGGCTCAGCAATCTCTGCATCCATGTGTAAAACGATCGCTCAGAATGGTGAACGCACTACCAAGGAAAATCTGTAACATGTCAGGTCTATCCACTGTGATTCGTTCATAAACCCAAACAATGACGGCAGCTGTGTATATCATGGTCTCTTTCACTGCAGTGGTTGGAGCACCTTGACCAACCTGCTTTGTTGAAACACGGCTCTCCTTAATTACTCAAAACCACCAAAGTTCTGTTGATTGTGGCAGAAATGCTTCGTCATACACTTGCGGTAACATCGCGTGAAGGAGTTCAAACCCGGCCAGAATCGATGGATTTTTTCGGACGTAAAAATCGTAAGTATGGCTTCCTTTGGAAGGGAAGTAAAGCCGTGGGTTCCGCGTCGTACATTTACGTCACGTAAAAGAACCTCAAGCCTGAAAAGAGAGGCCACTGAGCAAAATGTATGAGCCGTTTCATTCCTGATTTGAGTGGCAGGTTCATGACATGAGATGTTAAAGAGCGTCCATAAATAAATCAAATCAATAAAAAATGTAACATCGCGTACGCTTTCATATCGGAGATCCGCAGATGGAAGCAAAATTTCATACTTGCCCCTTGCTGGCGTAGTGAATTATGACCCTTACTCGTTTGCGTTTCCATTTTTTTCCACCAGTCACATGAGATCTGTTCTTATGGACAGCTATTTCACCACCGCATTCCCACTGTGCCAGAATGAAAACAAACACATATAAAATAATGCTCATTCTTTATTGACCAGCTTTCGTATTTTCTTTTACCAGATATGTTTTCATACATTCTGCACTCAAAGCACCAATCGCCTTTCGAAATGTTCTCTTATGACCTTCACCACCTTTGTGGCTACTTATAAATTGAATAATGCAAGTCTCCAATGGGAAATTCGCTACTGCCTTTACCAGGGAGCACAACATTGTAGGGTTCCTCTTGTAGACTATTTCTTTAAGTACCTGTCTGTAGTCCTTAAATCTTGACTGCTGGAAGACAGATCAACTGGTACATTTTCCTGAAGCCACTTCGGGGTGCTCTTTGCTGATAGTTCCAGCTCATTATTGAACACCGTGTTGCTCAACTTTTTCACAACGGACTTCCAACACGGTGTCTTGGTAAAGAGGTTTGCGATATTAAGCTGCAACTTTTAATTTAATGCCATCACTATTCGACTGCTGAGGAATTCGCTTAGTTTACGCAGCTCCTGCATGACGTCCTTTTCCCTTCTCTTATACATCTCGTTTTTTAGCTGATTCCGAAGGAATGTAAACTCTTGCTGTTGTACCCATGGATTTCCAATTCTCCATCAATATTAAATACTGGGTATCAAAAATGACCAAACTCTATAATAAATTGTGTGTTAACGCTCTAGCGGTCGCAATTTTTTTTTTCTTTCTCAATGGAACTCGGAACATAACCATCAATTAACCAACAATTCCTCGAGTTCGTTAACCATAAAAATTGGATCATTGGGAGTGGGGGTTAACTAAAGCGATCATTTAAAAAAAAATGGAAAATCGCTCTAGCGGCCGCAATTTTAGCCTTTTCTCGACGAAATTTAGTAGATTTCTTTAAAATAAATTCTAAAACTGGTTTCCGAAAGTCAGAGCAATCAAGCCACTAGGGGTGGGAGCATAGCTGAAAAACGAGGAGGGATTAATGCGAATTTTAAAAGCACTCATGCTGTCGCAATTTAATTTTTTTTTTCAAATTAAATTCGGTATATTTTATTGAAATAAAATAAAAAAAAAAACTTTAAAAAAATCAAAGAAATCGAATTGTTAGGGGAGGGGTTATTCGAAACTTAAATTTAAAAATAATTGTTTTTAACAACTAAACTCGGCATATACGATTTAAATCAAATAATAAAAATAGTTTCTGAAGGAAATCGGACCTTTAGAAGCAGGGGTATACTTAAAAACCGAAATTTTAAAAGCGCTCTAGCTTTTAATTTTCTGTTTATTGTTTCAAAATAAAATGACGAATAATTCAACATATAAACTGTATTTATAACGATGCATGTGTTTTATATTTAACAAAAGTATCGTCGTGAAGATAGCAAATATGAAATATTAATCTAATATGTGTTTGATAATTATATTTGTATGTAAGAGCGTTCTGTAATAACCTTCAGAAAACGTTTACGTTACATGTTAATAACATTTAAATTAAATTTCAAAGCCACTGAAAATCGATATAACTTTCGATTGTTTTTATTTACTTAGTACATTGCAATTGTTTTTAAATAGTAACATGTTTTTGTTTTATTGAAACATATGAACATCATTTTAAATACACAACGTAACTCGAAACTTTCTCTTATTTCTCTCTATTTTAGTGAATGTAAAGATGATATCAATGGCTCAGTTCATAAACATGGTTACATTTAAAAATGTTTAAAAATATACACACAGTATAACTTTGTCTATCAGTCATATATTTAATTTAATTAATAGTATGCCATTAATTGTGCTTATTTAATCTCAATAATAATAATAATAATAATAATAATAATAATAATAATAATAATAAAATTGTGGTTTCTCTTTTGTAATGCCTATACTTTGCAAGAAGTCTAATTTTGTTTCCCTAATATCGCACATTAATGGCATAACGCATTTTATTTTAATTAATTAATAAGACCATAATTTGACTTTTATATTCTGTTATAAAAGTAATCTAATAAGCGAGGAATTCGCCTTCAGTACAGGGTTGCAGTAGAAGAAAAGTAGTCAATCAAAGCTGAAATGCATACTTTGAAAATGTATACTCCTAAATATGCATAACAAAAACTTTATTTTCTTTAAAAAAATGTTTTTTAAATAATTTTTATTATTGTCAAATCTTATCTCTCAAAAGGGAAGATAAAAGTGCACAAAATAGAGTGGTGTATATGCAGGCAACTTGCATTACACATACGATAGCGCGGTTGCCTATATACACATATCTGGCTGGTATCTTTATCTCGTGCTCTTTAACTCACGAGAGACTAAATATTTCTCAATATTTTGACAGGCACTCACTCGCCTTGTAATGTACCGTGAGAAAAGCTGCGTGGGTAAGTTGACAGCGGTAAGGCGGTGGATTGAGAGTGGGGGATGACGACAGTGGCGACTGTAGTCAGTTGCTGCGAAGCGGACGGAATAACCTACTACCCCGTTCATGATACGCTTCTTTGTACAAGGGTTGCCCAAATGAAACCAGACTTCTGTCGTGACTTAACTGAGCAGAACTTTGTGTTTGCTCTGGTAGGTGACGTTTTATATAAGAAAGCATTTTAGTCCGTTGCCTACATGTGCTGAAACACGTTGAACTGAATTCTTTCACAACAGAAATTCGTCCAAACGGATCCAGCGAACATTACTTCAATTTTTGAAGGCAGAATGTGTTCGTACAGCCGAAAGTTATCGTCGCATTGAACAATGTACATGGGAACGTGTATCTGTTATGTTTAGATAGTGTGCTGAATTTCGCGATGCAGATATGTGCACTTCAGCTGGTCAAGTTCACCATCGCCGAAGCCTGTAAGGGAGAATCGCCAAAAGATTGCAGAAATAATGTCACTGACCAAGGGGACTGTTCCTACATTCTCCAGTGACGTTTTGCGCAGACAAAACGGCATAAAATTAAGACGGTTTTTTTTTTATGGTTTGAAAACATCTTGACTGACAACGTGTGAAGTGAGAAACGTATCTTGTCTATAGGAATGAGATTGGAATAAGAAATAGAAAGAGAAAATTTATTTTCTGTACAGACTGATGAAACGACAGATGTTACATAGCTACAGGTCACAATTTATTGTGACTTTTCGATACATTAGTGATGGTAAACCGGTTGAAAGATTCATAAAATCTGTGGATGTTTCTGAGGCGTACTTTAACAGCTGAATTAGAAGAGTTCCATAACAGTACACTGCCAGGTCATTCTAAGCCACTGAGACTGGTGTGTGATACACTTCAAATCAATCCCCGAGAAGACAAAGATGCCTCATCTATGAATTTTGTTTGTTGAAGAAAGAACTTCCTTGTATTGAGGGCCTTTGGAAAGTCTGTCAGGAAATTTGGGCTAACATTCATTTTCCCTCAGCCTTCTCCGGTTGAAAGTGCGCTATAAACAACACTTCAAACCCGTAAACGTCACATCGAACACGAACGACGGAACACGGCAAGACCGGACGGAACGATCTCCTATAACTGGAGGGACCTTCGTATATTCTGCGTCTGGAGAGCTTATCGTGAAGGGTATCGTCGAAAATAACTCCTGGTGTCATTCTGTCAAGAAAAAGGTGCAAAATAATTTAAACCACTGGCTTCTAATCTGAACAAGTCCCTGTGAATGTATGCCGAAAGTGTGACACAAAATTTTCAATTCAATTCAATTTCCAAAACTTTCTGCGTCGATTCTTCTTCGTGTATCAAGAAACTGGGATGACATTACGCAGATGAGTCAAAGCAGTAGACTACTGCTGGTGACATTGATGACCTTTCTTATTTATTGCGCAGCATGATTCAAGCGCATGTAATCTCTCAATATACTCCGCACACATCTTCCTGGTAACTTCATTAATAGCTTTTTGAGAGCACTACGCCACTACTCATTGACAACATCCTGATTTTCTTCGTTTTTACCTCGCATTGAATTCTTCGCGTTGTCGAATAGGATATAATCAGACGGTGTGAGATCGGGTGAGTATGGTGGGTGTTGCACAGCAATGAACTATACCGATGCCAACTTTGGGGTCGTTGTGTTGCTGATGTGGGGGTTACCCATTGTATGTTGGAGAAACTCTCCTGTCTATCACTTTCGCTTTTGCCGTTACTGAAGCATTTCACAGTACACTTTGTTGTTGAGAAAGCCCGAACTGTCCCAAAAGACAGTGAAAGTGCCCGCAGATGGAGCAGCATGAACGTTTTTGGACCGAATGTTTCCATGCCTGGACTAGAAATTCTTCTCTGGTGTGTGGTGATGACATCACGACTTGTCACCAGTCACCGGTTTCTCAAAAAAATCCGGGTATTCATTATACATTTCCAGTAGCCGACGACAGACATCAACCCTTTCGTCCTTCTGTGCATGTGTCAAGCTCCATGAGTCCTAACATGCGCGTATATTTTTCATATTCAAATCGTTGTGAATAATGATGGACAGAGTTTGCACGGCCGAGGCCTGTGTGACATTTCAGTTCATCAAAAAGTTATGCGTCTATCAGTTATAATCAATTCAGACACAACCGCAACAGTTCAAGGTATACGGCGTTGTTGATGGACGGCCAGTACTCACATTCTTGTGTGCAGATTCCGTGCCGCTGGCCAACCCAGTGACCCAGTTGTAAACACTGGATCTTCTGTGCAGGTGCTTCTTTACCACACACCGCAGTTAAACGTCTATACATTCTGCAGTTTGACGCCTTCCTTCCAAAATAACCATGCAGTCTACCTTATCCACGATAGTCCCTTTTCGTCTTGTTCACGTCTTTCTCTACTTGACAACAAGTGAGCACTGAACCCCGCTATCGTAAATAATTTCCGAACGCCCCTCGTATAATTTGTGCACAGAGATATCGTTCAATATCGATAATGTTGAGAACCCATATCTATTTCCCACATTCAAACATGTGTCAGCCGAGATCGATAACGCCGAGATTTGTTTGTTCGGGGCCCTATTGCAAGCTTGGCTAGAGGAAGTTTGAGTGAAATGTGTGGTATAAACGGAAGAAACATAAAAAAACCGTTTTTAAACGTTTTTCTGTCCTTCTATATAATAAAGTAAATATATATATATATATATATATATATATATATATATATATATATTCTCAGCCATGATTAAAAATGATTAATGAATGGAAAAAATCTTGTATATTTTGGAAAGTTTTAGTTGTTTTTAATACACTGAACTATGAAGGTGTCTGTTGATTTTTTTTTATCACGAAGCAAAACGATGCAAAGTTAAAGCTGTAAAACATGATCTGAAATAAATTAAAAAAATAAATGAGTAAATAAAATGTATACCTAGCCATAAAATGAGCTTTTGGTGAAGAAGATATACACACATAGAAGCAACTCATTTCAGGATGTCGTTTCCGCTTGCTCGTCTTTTGTTTAGGAGTAGCTATGGTAATACTGAATGGAATGTGTGGAATTGAATTACATAGCGACACGTTGCAAAAATAGAGGAACGAAAAAAAAAAAAAAAAAAAAAAGTAACGCATCGACGAAAAATTTGAACAACACAAATTCTCTGTTAATATTTAACGCCGGTAGCAAAGTCCCAGCTGATGAGACTGCCATATAAACAATAGTTGCCATGCGAGAGTTATCGATTTTGGTTGTGGGGCGATTCAGGTAGATGACGCTGTGGTAAACACCAAGATCCTATATAATTCCGTGCCTTTGGTCGAGACTGGTATGGGGGGGGAGGTTGTTTAATGGGAACCCAACCATTAGAGTTCATCATAAATCGCGTTGGCAAATGGTGTTTACTGACGAAATGAATGCTTGGGGAATAAGTATTGAATTCTGCCTCTTCTTGAGCTGCGTTCTGATTTTAAGGACTCCATTCATAATATTGCGGCGTGGAATTCCTTCCGCAACGCCTTAATTGAGTTTCGTTTTCGCCTGGCTTAGCGATTCTTACCGAGCAAAGGAGATTTCACAATGCATTATGGTCGCGGTTATAAGCTTGGCTTGGGGGGGGGGGGTTGTACTGTTTTAAAATAGCGGTATTCAATCTAAATAACCCGAAAGGTATTCCAACGATGTTTAGAAATCAATAGCCTTACTTTTTCTACCATGCTCTAATGAATTCACGGTTGCAAGCAAATGGGCGACCAGATCGAAAGCTACCCTTTCGTACTCCGCTGTGAAGGGGTGCACAAAATGATCTGTTTGGGCAGAGAGAGCCTTTCAATTTTCATACGTTAATATTTCAATCATGTGGATTTCATGTTTCGTCAACATTTTCTTCAAAAATGTCCACTATCTGCTTATGACCAGATTTCAGATGTTCAGGCATTTATTTTGGTTAAAATAGGCAGACAAAAGCACTCAAAATGTTTAAAATAGAAAGTAATATAATTAAAATAGACATGTTTAAAAGTGAAAACAGAGAGTAATATCATTTATTTTTAATGAATATGAGCATTTAAGATACTTAATAATTTCTTTATCACAAAATTAAAGTACTTAAGTTGACTTTACTTGGTTACAAACAACAACAAGATGTTTTTTCAAGGTATCAACTGTCATAGTCAGTCGCTTGTCAGAGAGAACATTTTTCTCATGGAAAAAGAACGTTCTACTTCCACTGAAGTGATTGGAGCATATTTAAAACAAGTTATTTCGGAAGTACTCATACCAGTTACAACAGAACATTCACCTTTCAGGACATCATGGAAAAATTGATCAAGGCAAAGAAAAGTAGTTTTGAATAGTCCTGGAGAATGAGAAAAAAATGCGCCGTGCGCCGTGGTTTCTGGTCGAGTTCATTTTCTGTTTATACGTTTATAGGGGAATCAGGTTAGTGTCTCTCTTACTTCCGTACTGAACACATTGTAGGGACGGTTTATTACACAGTTGTACCGCTCTCTTCTTCCTCGCTCTGCAATTGTTTGTTACATTTTTGCATCTGAGAAGTTACCCCCATCACAAATTTCCTGGAATTTCTCACGCAGATCGATACAAGGTCATTCGCAAGGACTATTCAAAACTACAGTACTTCCCTCATCCGCTCTATTTCCTGGCATTTATATATCAGAGGTAACAGTGCGTATCTTTCACTAATAAAGAGCTGAAGTGAATGGGTAGAGGAGAAAGTTTTTGACTGCTTGAAAAAAAATAAATACATAACAAGATTCTCAATATATATTTTTGTGAGGTTAACATGACATTTAATTTTTATAATTTTTATCACTTCGTAATATTGAAAATATTTTATATGCTTTTTAAAATGCGTAAATAATCGCAGGAAAAATCCATAACTATACAAAACAGGCAAAAAAAAAAAAAGTTTTAAATTGCCCCTACCGACCCCAAATGAACGGAAACATGTTCATTTCTATCTGATGCTTAAATATATCCACGCGGATATAAAAAGCATTTTGCCTACCTTCCGGGCTCTGCTTATGACATTATCAGTGAATAGAATACATAGTTTGTTAATCGTATATTTTTTTAAATTAGTACAAATATAATTTTTACTGCGTTAAAGCTTTAAATCAATTTTGTAATATTAAAATGGAAATTATTGGTGATTAAAATGTGCCCCTTTTTTTTTTTTGTTCATTTAACTAAAATTACGACCCAAGTAAGTTAGTTATTTAGAACATTTTTTTTTTAAAGCAGGCTAAATTTCACCTGTCTGTATTATTTCCAAGAAATAGCCCACTTTGATTCGCAAATGCCTATCTAATAACCCTAACTTAGGAAGCAAATTTTATTAGATAAATTAATTTTCTAAGACATACTTGATAACATTGTAGCAATAGCGAAGGAGTCTGCGATTCAGGACGAAATCCAAAACATGCACGGCATCTGGAGCATTTCACGCCACATATTTCCACATTTGTCGTCTTAGGTTTTACATTTCATTCAAATCTGCCATTGACTTTCATTCATCTTTTATGTTGAGGATAATCTCGAGCTCAAAGCTCCAGCATGTAGGCGACTGAGGCAAGCTTTTGGCTTGGGGCGCAAGAAGGAGGCGCGGAGCGGGTTTGAAGAGAAGATAAAGATAAAAAGAAAATATGAGCAAAAGGATATAGAATAAAGAGACAGAACGTTATGAAAAGGTAAAGTAGAAAAGAGTGAAAATGGGAAAAGAAATAGCAAAACGAAAGATGAAACAGCGTTTCAGAGATAGAGGAATAAAATGAGAGGGAGAAAATAACACGAGGTGCGTTCGGAAATGATGTAAAATAGCCATGTTTTACAAATACCGAGAAATCTATGGGCACCCATTTGTAGGAAGGTACGTAATGCAGACGCTAGATGGCAGTTGTAAACAGTGTGTGTGGCGACATACAGTGTTCGTTTGTTATTTAGTAGAGAAAGACGTAGACAAAATTGAAGGCACCTATCACGGACAAAGAAGGGCTGCATAGATTTTGTGGGAGGAAGGCGTCAAAACAGCAGGTTCGACTCCTACCAGGACTGTACTCACCTACTGAGGTTTTGTCCAGATTTTCCTCAGTCCTCATAAATGGCAAATGCCGGGGAGGTACCCCAAACTTAGGCCTGGAACGTTTCCTTCCTTTAAAAAATCCTTTCCCAATATATCATTTCACTTCACGTACCATCACTGTCATCGTCTGTAGTGCCTCAGTAGTAAAAACGGGCGTTAAACACCATTCATTCGTTTGAAACACTGCACACGATTAGTAAAGGTATGTAAAAGTTTATTTATTACAGTGGTACCAACACAATACAATACAAAACAGCTTCAATAGGCACACGGGTGCAACGGAACGTATGTGCTTTTGTAAAATATTAAAAAAAAAAAAAAAAAAACTGAAAAAGAATTTTGAAAAATATTAAAAATGCATATAAAGTATAAATAAATTCCCTCCTAATGAATGGCACACAATGAATTTAGTCATTCCCCCCCCCCCCATAATTCTCCGGTTATCAGTCTTGTCATACCTGAGCTGTCTCTTTTTCATCAGAAAATTTCCTAATCTCTCTTTCCCTTTCTTCCCTGCCAGCACAGCCCAGCATGACCATCTCCCTCTGTTCAATAAGCGCGGTAGATACTTTTCTCTTCATTCTTCCGTACCTTTACATTTAGGCGGTATATGTTTCTATGATTACCCCTCCACTAATATTCATCAGTGATGTTAATCATCCGCCATGCCCCTAGTCGAGCTACATGAGCCCCTATCTAGTGAGTCTGGCATAAAGGCTCACCATTATTCATGATGATTTGAATGTGAAAAAAGGTGCCCACATCAGGTTCCACGCCACTTGACACACAAAAAGACAAAAAAGTTGACGTCTGTCGTCGCCTACTGGAAATGTATAAAGAAGGTCTAGTTTTTTTTTTTTTTTTTTTTTTTTTTTTTTTTTTTTTTTTTTAAGAAGCTGGTGACTGGTGACAATTCATGGTGTCACTACCACACACCAGAGAAGAAACTCCAATCCATGAAATGAAAACATTCAGGGAGTCCCCGCCCCAAGACATTACCGTCTTTTGGGACACTTCAGGCGTACTGGCGAGGACCTTACACTGCTCAGACACACAAATATTCAGCAACGGTGTAAGGCGAAGTGATCGACAAGAGTGTTGCTCCAACATAACAATTCTCGGCCCCAACACTAAGACCGCAAAGTTGTCTCGCTTGGGTTCATTGTTATGCCACACCCACCATATTCACCGCACCTCGCTCCGTCTGATTAAACTTTATTGGACAACATGAAGACTCTGTGAGGTAAAAAATACGGCAATGAGAAAATTCAGTCAGGGGCGTAGTACTTCCCAAATAATGCTTTTCGCAACGCCAGGAATGTGGCAACTATGCATTGACGTTGGTGGGGAGTACTTTAATAAATCCCATATGCATTAAATCGTATATTGAATGCAAATTAAAAAAAAATATTATAAATAAAGGAATAGATAACGAGGAGTTGAGATAATAAAGAATAGGTCAAAGAGGAGAAAGATTAAGATAAGAAGTGCGATAAAAGGGGAAGAAATGAAGGGGTCGCTGAATAAATGAAAATCACTTGAGAAGAAAGAGAATAGGGGGTGTTGTTAAAAAAATACGAAAAATAAAATAGAAGAAGGAAAAATTAAAACGGTGCAAGAGAGAGGGGGGACGAGACAAGGAAAAATAATGGAGCAGAAGAAAGGAAATGACATAGAATGAAGTAGAAAAGAGAAAGGAGAAAATAAGAAGAGATAGGTAACCAGAGACAGGTAAGATTATTTATGCAGTGTTAACTATGGAACCGTAAATCAATTTACAGAATGTGGGAAGGTTACGTGTTGAAAGGGAAGTTGGAGAGAGGACAGAGAACAGATTTGTTAAGATCGATGCCAAGTCTCTCAACAACTCGGGCAGGGGGTGGGAGTTGGTGGATCGCGCGCGATCTTCAGGAAGCTGCTGGCCTGTGTGTAAACAGCAAGCAAACTGAACTACTGCAATCAAATGATTTGATGCACATCTCCATACCGTAACACCTGCGGACATTTAATTGTGTGCTTTTCAAAACTCAGAAAATATTTTAGATAAAGTATATTTGGTGAATAATTACTTTTGACACTAAATTCATACACGGTAGGTCCAAATGTACGTGACGGGCAGTTCTGGCAGGTAGATATCCTATTTTTGTATGTCCATTGACCATGGAAATTTAAGGTATATTTATTTGTAAAGGTAAATAGTATTACTGATAAAAATTAAACTTTTTGGTAGTACCAAAAGGGAAGGACTTAAGAATTGGTAATTATAAACATATTAATAGCAGATCAAAAGTTGTCTAAAACCTTTCTGCTATCTTTTTAGCGAATTCCGAAGAAATGTAGCTATTGCGGTTGTACCCAGAAACAATTTTTTGAAACTTTACTTGTAATCTCCATCTATCCTAACTACTAGGCACGAAAATGACAATAAAAAACATACATGCATATATGTTAACGTACTAGCGGTCGCATTTTTTTTTTTTTTTTTTTTTATTTTTTAGCGAAACTCATTAATTAACAAAAGATTCGTCGAGCTCGCTAACCAGAAAAATTGCACTATTGAAGGGGGAGAGTTGACCTAAAGCGATTTTTTTAAAAAATATGTTTTAAAAATCGCTCTATCAGCCGCAAATTTTGTTCTTTCTTAACGAAACTCAGCATATGTCATTAAATTTATTAATAAAAATACTTTTTGAATTTCAGAGTAATCGAAATATTAGGAATGAGCGTATATCTGAAAACCGAGGGGGGGGAGGTTAAACCGAAATTATTAAAAATCGCTCTAGCGCCGCAATTTAAAAAAATTTAAAGGAAACGCCCTATATGCATTGCAAAAACAATAAAAATACTTTCTGAAAATCATATTATTAGGAATGGGGGTTCGCCTGAAATGCAAAGTTTCAAAATCATTTTAACTACACCAACATTTGTTTTCTCACAACAAAATTTATGATATACCATTTAAGTAAAATAAGAAAATGTTTATGAAAATTAGGGAAATTGGACCATTAGGACTAGGGGTATACTTGAAAACCGAAATTTAAAAAATTCTCATGCGGTTAATTATCTGTATATTGTTTTAAAATAAAAGAACAAATTAACTCAGCATATAAACCGTATTTATAACGATACACATGTTTTATATTTAACAAAAATATCGTCATGAAGATAGCAAATGTGAAATATTAATCTAATATGTATAAGAATTATATTTGTATGTAAGAGCGCTCTGTAATAACCTTCAGAAAACGTTTACGTTACATGTTAATAACATTTAAATTAAATTTCAAAGCCATTGAAAATAGATGTAACTTTCGATTGTTTTTATTTACTTATTACATTGCAATTGTTTTTAAACAATAACATGTTTTTATTTTATTACAGCTTTACTGTTGTATTTTTTAAGTTTTTCAAGAACACATTATCTTTACAAATTAGATATATATGTATTTATTCAATGTATAATTATTGCAGTGGAGAAATAGTGAACTTTACAATTATACACGTACTTACAATTATACATGTCATAAATACTTCAAACCTAATTACAGACATGTCAGCATAATGCGAGTACATGTCAACCTAATTAAATATATGTCACTTTAATAAAATAAGGAGAGTTCAAGTAAAGCTTGATCCGAAAAAGCTAGAGGGAGGAAGCCGGTAAAGCGCGAGGTAACAACGGTGTTCTAGATACATATTTTTCCTTCAGCACTGCTCAAACCCATGCGTTTCCAGTCAATGCTTAGTACAGGTTGGGGTGTTGGCAATAGAATACGTGCTTGCTTTGTCAGTTTGAAGTGTAAGATGGCGTGTTTGCTTGTGCACTTCTTTCGAATTATGTTTTAAAGTGCGTCTGCTCTGTGTGTACATTAAATTAATTATAAAGATAATTGAAATGCCGGCTTAAAAGTTACTTCACAACACCAAATAGACTCACACCGAAATTGTGTAGGCAATTGTAGACAGGTTCCCTGGCCTGGCATTCGACCTCCATGTAGAGATACAGTTAGAAACCTTGTCAATAGATTTAAAATTCTCCAGATCTTGTTTGTGGGGAATTCTAAAAATAGAACATATAGAAATAGCCTCACCCCGACACTGTAGACCAACCGAAAGACAACACAAGAGCAGAAATTAAAAGGATTACAAAAGGAAAACTTTTGGCTGAGAATGTAACTTTCATCAAGAAGTCGAAAATGTGTGAATTCCAAAGCTTAGTGAAATAAAATAATAATTGTGCATGGCCAAGTTTATGAGTAGAACATTCCGGAAATTGCGGATCTAGAATGCCCCTATTTACTTCGTGCTCTACCGGCTCCCTCCCGCCCGCTTTCTCGGATCAAGCGTGACATAAACTCTCTGTAAATTAAAAGCACTTAATCATAATATACTGACAACTTAAATAAATAATTGCAACACAATAATTTAACGTTTTCAACCGAATTTAAAATCTATCAAACTATTTTAAATGAATTTCAATCTATTTAAATGCATTTCAGCCAAATTAAATACCAAAATTACCTTTAACGACCACTAGGTGGCGCTATTGAGATATTCCATCACTATTTTCGCAACAATTGACATTTGTTATTGTGGAAACAGTTGCAGCTTAGAAATTGACCGAGTAGTTTGTTTACAGTGAGCGCTTAAACAAAGCAATTTTGCGAAAAAATGGAAATTTCACGTGATGGTTTTTGTTGGATGATTTTTTTTTTCCGATTTTAGTAAAGGCCTAACTCAACAGCAATGCACAGAATCGCTCGTCAACTTTTGGTGATGAAACACCCTCAGAAAAGACTGTTTACAATTGGTAGGCAGAATTTCGTCGTGGTGATGCGTCCGTCAGTGATGAATTTCATGAAGGTCGACCAAAATCGGTCGTCATTCCAAAAAACATCGATGCCCTGCGCAACACGGTTGAAGAAGATCGGCATATGACTTACAATGAGATAGAGGCCTCCTCAAGCATATCGAAGACTGCAGTGTTTTCGATTTTGCATGAACATTTAGCTGTGAAAAAGATCTGCTCCCAATGGATTCCGCATAATTTGACCGAAGTTAAAAAAAAACACTCGCGTTAGTTAGTGTAATGAAATGCTCAAAAATCTACCTAGGAAATGCAAAATCCGTTAACAGATGACAAATTTGTTTGGTTGTTCCAAGATGAACCGAATCCCACAAAAGTTGTTTGTTCACGAAACACTTCCAGGAAAATGGTCGTTTGTTTCTTCGGTTGTACTGGACAACTCGCAACATTCCTTTAGAAGATCGAAGAACAGTTAATACTGAACGATATACAACAATTTGTTTGTCAGAAGTCATCGACGAAATCAGGAAAAACAACCGAAAACTTCGCTTCATGAGAATGCCAGCTCTTACCCACCACGTCAAACAATTGATTACTTGAAGGAGAAAAATAGAGTTAATATCTCATTGCCGTATTCACCTGATTTTATCGCCTAATGACTTCTTTTTGTTTTCGAATGTCAAACAAAAAACGAGTGGACAGCGATTCTCATCACGTCAAGAAGCTGTTGAAGCCTTTAAAAACCATGTTTCTGAGATACCAACTTCAAAATGGAAAAAAATGTTTCGAGAATTGTTTTGAGCGCATGCAAAAATGTACAAATCTTGTGAGGTAAATATTTTGAAAAGCAATGAAACAATTTGTTTATCTTTCCTAGTTTTTGTAACAATTTAAAAGATATCTCTTGTATGCTTACCTCTCAGGGATGGGTGGAAATCCGGCGTTTGTTTAAAAGCAGCCAATGCCTATGCTGTAGGAGGAAAACTCTGCTGACCTTAAAACATGACGCGTTTTATCGGCAGGTATCCATTCGCTTTACAAAGCAAAATGTTGTGGAAAGAAAACGAGTCACGTATGGGCATTAAAAGTGGAAGCACCAAAGATAAATTTATACAACGTATTACAGAGTAGTGAGCTGTTTGTCTGATGCATGTAGCGCGGTATAAAATTACATTGCCTCTCGTGGCAGAATAACAGTAACTAACGCTTGTGAGAGTATTTCGTTCATATTTGCTGGGTAAATAGTGTGTGTACAGTTGGCGAACATGTGTCCTTGTTGCGCTCTTTCTTTTGCCGTCCCATCACCAGAAATGGGAGGCAAAGGGAGAGAAAAAGACAGAAAGAGCGGCGTGTTGCCATGGAAACGTTCTCCGTCCTCCACGGCACTATGTCACGTGCTAACCCAACAGTGCGAGAGAGAAAGAAGACCGCCCCCTGCAAGAGTTAAAGAGAAGCTGATGATGGAAATGAGGTGGGAGGAAGAGAAGATAAGGAGAAGTTTCAAGCGGCGAAATGAATTAGTGAGGCAATGAGAGAGAATGTGTGGAACATGTGTGAGGGAAATGTCACTACCGTAATTGGTAGGTATGCCTTATGTTTGCGTGTAATGCACATAGAAACTGGAAACACAAATTGTGTGGAAATAAACACACTTTAACAGTATTTATTTACAACCATTAAATAAACCAACTAATGCATTGAAATATTGAAACAGTTAATTTCTCAAACATACTCTCCCAATACACATTTCGTGGTCTTATTACAAATACCTAATTATATTTGTTAGAAAGGTGTGACACTTTTGTCTAATTTAGTATTTTTAAAAGTATTATGAACCTAAATGTGTCGATTAATGTTAAAAATAATCTTAAAAATCTTGCTACTGCTAATAAATTGCGTTCGTTGTCCAATTATTTCCTAGGGTTTATTTGTGACTGTTACACACTAACTCCACGTGGAGTCCTAGAACTGGTTGCAACATTTCTCTATACTTTGTAATATATCAACTTGTTTTAGGAATTTCAAAATATCAACCGTACAAAACGTGGAGAGGATAGCAAGTCTAAAGCAGAAACAGGTACATAAGAATAGGGCAAGTGTTTGTTTTAACGAACCACGGTATTGGCATTAATGATGGACACTTTTCATAAAAGTTTCATGCTTTTTAAATCTTACAATTGTGTTGTGCTAAATCAATAGATGGCGTTCATATTTATTACCTTCAAGAAAGGTAGAACTTCTACGTGCTGCATAGATGTTACATCGTCCTGTAACTTCAATAATCCCATCTTAGTGCAGAACCAACATAATTGTTATATGGTTATTGTATTTTCCCAACAGAGTTCTTGAGTTTGCTTGTTGTATCGTCCCAGTATCTAAGTCAACTATCTTTTGTGCTTTCAGAGTGAGTTGAAAGATGATGATGTAATTTGAAATAATGGCTCCTGAGACAAAACGCGCTGATTGGTCACCTAGTAAAAGGAGTAAGGCGGTAACCTTTCACGAAGAAGGCTATTCTATGAAGAAATAGCGAATAGGTTGGTGGTGCTACAAAATCAGGCACGAGGAAAGTTTGCAAGCTGTACGAAGTAACTGGGAGCATAAGAACGTCTCCAATAAGTGACAGTGTTCAAGATTGCCGCAGAATATGTCACCTTGCTATAGCAAGTAAAACTGCGAAAATGGTCTACGAGCGAGAACCTCAAGAAAGAAGTTTTATCTCAACCAAAAACGTGTGAAGTGGGCTTTAGCACACAGAGATTGGACACAAGAAGACTGGGGTAAAGTCATTTGGAGCGATCAACGTCGTTGGAAGTGAAGACATCACGTTTGTGTGTCGCTGAACAGCTGAGGATATGTTACATGATTACAACACCGCCACTATGAAGCTTCCTGTCAGCGTCATGGTGTGGGAAAGCAAGGAATGTTGTCGGCCGTTTATCGGCGTTAGAGGGCAACATTAATGCCAAAAATACCAAGAAGAGTATTAGACTTAAAGCTGCTGCCTACGGTTTGCGATTTTTCAGCGGTGCATCTTCCAGTAGGATGGCCCAAAGTGCCATGCCGCTCTAATCAATCAGAAATGGTTCAGGGACCATCATGTTACTGTCCCCCCTTGGTCAGGGCTGACCTCAACCCAATTGAAAACTTGTGGTCAAGGCTGAAAGTGTTGATGTCACGTCGGAATCGCAGTAACAAGAGGGAGCTGCTAGAGGTAATCATCAATTGTGGTTTACACTTTACAGATCTCCAATGTTTGGTGAACTCAATGCCATGAAGGATCCAGGCAGTAATCAAATAAAAAGGATGTTTAACAAAATATTAACACAAAGCAGTTACAATAATCCTCATGAATGTGTTCAAAATGGATCATTTACAGTGTCTGTTTTGATAAGTAGTAATAGTAATTTAGTTTGCTCATTTATGGAACATTGAACATTAAGACATGTTTGTCTAGTTTGCATGAAAATTTTACTTCAATAAAAGCACAAATTTAAATAAAAATCAAAAGCTTAATATAATATTTAATGGGATTCTCTAAGGTGTTCAGACAAACTTGCCCCGCATTAGCTTATTCCATAAAAGAGGGATCTTAGACAAACAATTAACATGGGCATCTATGTTATACCAGTTCAAGTTTCAAAGTTATGGCATTAAGTTTCCACACGGTTCATTAGAAATGTTACCCCACAATTGTGGACACTTCTCTTGGGACAGCCGGAAGGGCATTCTAAAATATCTCGGTCAGACCAAGAAAAAACAAGATTAAAGAGAATTTTTTTTTCAACATAGTTACTTTGTAAAGTAATACATTTGCTCCAGCGACCTTCCAACTTTTTAATACCCTTAGTAAAATAAGATTCGTTCAACTGTAAAAATAAGCATGTACCTCAGCTTCAAAACCTGATTACTTAATGCAAATCTTAGTCCACCCAGCCATTTCTTCAGGTTTGGAAACAAAAAGTAATCGATGAGAGCCAAATCTGGAGATTATGGTGAATGTGGAAGCACTTGAAGGCGAAGGTCATGCAGTTTTAATCCCAGACATGTGTGAAGGAGCGTTACGTGATGAAAGAGAACTTTCTTTTTCGCAATGTGTGGACGTTTGGCCTGAATATCATCCTTCAGTTAGTCCAATAGTGAAGCATAATACTCCCTGGTGATGGCTCTTTCCTTCTAGAGGTAGTCTACGAGCACCACACCATGAGAATCTCAGAAAACCGTAGCCATGACTTTTCCTGCAGATGGAACCGTTTTTGTTTTCTTTGATGCACTTTCACCTGTTGCCACCCACTGTTTGGACTGCTCCTTCGTCTCTGCGTTTAGTGATGAACTCACGTTTCATCTACTGCTATGAAACACCGGAGAAACTCGCTAGAATTGCGTTTAAACAAGTTTAAGCACTCTTGGAAATGTTCATTCGGTCCATTGTTAACAAACGCGGCACCCATCAAGGGGAAGCTTTCACATGCCCAAAATTTCGTGTAAAATATAGTGGACAGGGTTTTCGCTATGTTAGCCATTTCGCATACCTTCCATCGACGATCACTGAGTACAGCACTGTGAATTTTTGACGCAATCTCGTCAGTTGCAGCAGTTTGGGGACTCCCTGCGCGCTCATTGCCTTCTATTTTTTTCCCCCTTGGTCATCAAAAACAAATAACTCAATCGCAATGTAGTTACTGTTTCATGAAAACATTTTTTTTTTCAATATATAATGTTTTCCTGAAAATAAATGTTACTTTTAGGTAGCTAATATAAGGGGAGGGGAGACGGGAACGGCGAGCCATTCTAAACCAACTTCGAGTTACCTTTGAAAGAAACTCCCATCTTCCTGTAACATCATCTTGGAACCCACCGAGCACAAACACTTCTCATATGCAACTTTTCATTTATCAACGTATGGGTGCACACACTCATTGAAATATTCAGAAGGCTTGCAAGTGTTCTTAATGCTATTTTAACAACGCTCTCACACAATGTCAGCAGCGGTGGTAATGCTTTCTTCCGTCAGACCTTCTGTAACTTTGCAAAATATTTATTGAGACTAAAGCAGACTTTCAGATTAGCATATTGTTCGTGCGTGACCCACTGTACCCACTGTAGGAGGAACTGCACATGTGTCAACTTGCACACCTCTTACAAGAGGGAACCAGAAGTAACAAGAATGAAACTATTATCACGTGTGAATTACGCATTAAGTTTACAAAATATTGTAATGTTAAATTTTTGCGCAAGAAATTATGTCTCAAAACAATTATGGCCATTAAATCGCCGTTGTATTTTATTTCTGTCAGTCAATAAATGAAGTCGTGAAGGAGGTAGAGGATGCAGAGGTAACCGCGGCAGGCTGTAGCGCCAATAAGAAGAAGAATGTAGACTCGTGACTGTTCATTAGGCCAGAGACAGGAAGAATGGTGGGTAGGTACCTTAGCCTAAACGAAAACCCTGGACGAGCGGTAAGGACATATTTTGGAATTACTGTAGATTTTCTGTAACGGTGCGCAAAAGATTGAGGAAACCTTACTTAATACAGCAATATAGATAGAGAAGCTAATTATATAATATAGTAATTATTTTTATTTATTTACATAAATGCAATATTTATCAGCATCTTTGGCAATTGCTTCTCCGACATGATTCTGCTACTTTCATGGCTGAGAGCTTAAACTGCAACCAAGCCGTATATATAATGCCTGTATATTCCTTTCGAAAGCATGGTCGCATGTCCCATTAGATGGAATTTACGTGATCCATATCCTGCGGAATTGGATGGGAATACCCCACTCTGGCTTCATCAGCTCCCCCCTTCCTACACTCGCACAAGGTACAAAGAGACAATGAATTCCATTCGGCTATGGTGCAGTCTGTGCGGGAAAACATTCCATTAAAGCAGATATAGAATGTAAGAGAGCAAGATAGAAAAGCCTATCGTTCAGTTGCTAGGCGACCCACCCTAGGGATGGTCCTGAACGATTTGTCGAGATTTGGTACACTGGATGTCTTGTTCTCATGCCAAATGATCGTGGACACGAGAGTTGTAAGGTCTTGTGGTCAATTTTGACCTCTTACATGTATTGAGAGTGGGCAACACTTTGACCTTTGTTTGAATGCTCTTGCCGCACTGGAAGTGTAGGGTTTAACTTGTGTGCAGCTAAAGTAATTTGTGGCATCTTGTGAATCGCGCTTTTTGCCTGTAAAAGCAATGCTTACCTTCCCATCCAGTAGATTTGGCTAAGACAGGGTCGTCATGTCACAGAACAGCATCACCTTCCCACATTTTTAAAAACACTTTGACACCTTTTTCCTTGCATTGAATAAAAAGCTTTGAACGTATTTTATTAAATTTGCATACTTTTAAACAATAATAATTCCTCTTTTTTTTTTTCCTCCAGATTCTCTTTTTTAGAGATTCTTTACTAATTATTTTGCTATTCCTTCTTTTCCCTTACTTTGTTTCGTTTCTCTCTATCTCTGAAAAAAATTAAATAAAGACAAAGCAAAAACTATGTGAGAGGTAAATGCCATTTTTATTACCTCTTTTTCTTTTTCTTCTCCTCCTCCTCCTCCTCCTCCTCCTCCTTCTTCTTCTTTTGTAAAGAGCAGCTGCACATTCCATCCATTAGCTTGTATAATAAATTTGTACAATATTAATTATTACACCGCCTCCGCGGTCTAGTGGTAGCGTATGATGGCTGCTAATCTGGAGCTACTGGGTTCGATTCTCAAACAGGGCAGGCTGTCTGGGCAAGCTTTTTTTCCCGGAGTTTTTGCTTATCCTAAGAAGGAGAATGCCAAAAGGCTTTAAGACGCCAAGGACTCCAATCTCATTTTCACCATCATTTCATTCATTCATATAGACTACATTTAGGTACCCAAAGGTTTAAGGACCATCTTGCTGTACTATAACCATAACTGTCTCTATCATCATTCCCACGAGTTAATCAGACAATGAACTAGCTTTGAATTAAAAAGAATAACCATATGGTTATGTTGGTAAAAAACCATTAGTCTTAGAACCCCTTCTATACTTTTCCTTTACTGGTTTTCCTATTCTTTCTGCAAGAAAATCACCAATGGGTTGTCGAAATTGTCAAGGCGCGGATTTGTGAGCAGTAGGTCTGGAGGTCAATGTTTCCAGGTTTTCCTCAGTCTTCATAAATGACAAATACCGCAGAAGTACCCTAAACTTAGGACTGGCACGCTTCCTTCCTTTACAAAAATAAATAAAAAATCCTTTCCGAATTTACTACTTCATCTCATGCATCATCAATGTCCACCGCTTGATGCCTTGATTCTCCAAATCAAAGAGTATGGAAATAAGATGCATTTTAAATAGTTTTGTCTCTTTTATTTGTGTTCATCATTCTTCTGTTTTAAACCAAAAAGAACATATAAAATAAAGAAACAAATTAATGTATAAATAATTATACTTATAAATTTATTTAGAGAAGGAAACTAAGGAGAAGAACAGGACGAAAGAAAGAAAAAGAAGAGGTCACTTTTTAGTTTTTGCTCTCTTCTGCGTGTCCTTAATATTCGCCATTTACCTATTGTTTAGAAAGGTAAAGGAAAAAAAGAGAAAAAAACGAGAAAGGAAGAAAGAATACGAAGAAAGTTTTCTATATGTTTGTATTATTTTCTTCCTGTCAGTAGACAAAGAGAGGTAAGAGGAAAAGCTCAATAAAGAAAGAAAAACAGTTTTTCTTCTCTCTTTTGCTGCATTCTTCTTCTTAGATTTCAGATCCATATTTCACTCAGTAACTCATTTAATTTCTTGTTTGATTTTCTTCGTCTTGTTTTTCTTTCTTCTAGCTTAAGAGTAAGAAAGGGAAAAAATAAGAACGAATAAATAACTGTGCTGCATTGAGTAAAAGAAATTCAGAGAAAAGTGGATGGGATAAGATAAAAGATTTTCTTCTTTTCTCTTCTAAAAAGTTGAGAGGGAAGAAATAATTTTGCAGGAAAAACTGTCTCTAGCCCTTCCGCTTTCTCATCTGCTACTCTTTCGGCTCAATCTTCGCTCAAAATGATTAATTTTTTTTTCTTCCTGGGAGTTACTATTATTATTATTTTTATTTATTTTATTATTAATATAATTATTATTAATATTTTAGGTCATCCACTACCCTTGACCACGACGCGTCATAGAACATACGGTGCAGCGAGATTTCTAAACATCTGCCTCTCACAACTCTTCACAAAACGCAAGAGGAAAGAGGAAGACACAAAGGTAAGAAGTTGATAACGAATTTGTGAAGTTGTAATTGCAACAAGTGGATTCTGAGAGCTAAAGACAGATCGATCCCAGGGTGATGTATTTTTGTCTGGCTAGCGTTGCGTCTTGTCGGAAAGTTCAGACGAAACGTATGTAATGTTTCGTTCATCCATAAGATATCAACATACCAGTAATATACTTCTAATGCTGGTGTTTTTAACCTCAAAAGTGCATGATAGAATGCTACCAGAGCCCGAAAGTTAGACAAAATGTCTTTTCTAATTGGGTGTGAGATAGATAGGAACATGTTTCCGTACATTTGGGGTCAGTATTAGCCTTTGTTGCATATTTTAAGTTTTAAACCCTTTACCTCCCTGTTTTGGATCGTAATGGATTTTTTCTGCCTATATTTTCGCTAAATGGCATGTTCACCTCACAAAAATATCGATTGAGAATCTTGTTATACATTTGTTTCTTTTCAAGCAGTCAAAAACTTTCTCCTCAACCCATTCACTTAATCCCTTTAAATAGCGGAACTTTCATTAGTGAAAGGAACGCACGGTTACCTCGGGCGTACGAATACCAGGAAATAGAGAGGATGAGGGAAGTGTTGTAGTTTTGAATAGTTCTGGCGAATGACCTTGTATCCATCTGCGCGAGACAATTCAAGGAAATTTGTGGTGGAGGTAACTTCTCAGCTGCGTAGATGTAACAAACAATTGCAAGCGAGAAAGATGAGAGCGGTTCAGTGTGTGCAGTACGGAAGTAACAGAGATACTAACCTGATTCCCCTATAAATGCATAAACAGAAAATGAACTCGATCAGAAATTATTGCGCATCTTTTGCTCATTCACCAGGACTATTCAAAACAACTTTACTTTGTCTTGATCAATATTTCCATTATGTCCTGAAAGGTGAATGTTCTGTTGTTACTGGTATGAGTACTTCCGAAATAGTTTGTTTTAAATATGCTCCAATCACTTCAGTCGAAGTAGAACGTTCTTTTTCCATGATAAAAAATGTTCTCTGTGACAAGCGGCCATAGCAGTTGATACCTGGAAAAAACTTCTTCTTGTTACTTGTAACCAAGAAAAGTAAGCTTATGTAATTTAATTATGTGATATGTTAAGTATCTTAAACATTTATTTTTGTTAATAAGTGATATTATCCTCCTTTTTTACATTTAATAAATACCAATTTTAATTATATTGCTGCCTATTTTCAGTATTGTAAGTGCTTTTTTGTCTGCCTATTTTAACCAAAGTAAATGCCCGAAATTCGAGACTCTGGACGTAACATTGTAAAATCTTAATTTTTTTACCCTTTAACTTTCCTTAAGGGTTCTACCTACGCCCAGATTTATTTAAATTGGGAAATTTGTCTTATAACAGCTGATTCTGTGTAACCATTTTTCATCTGAATGTGGCCTTAACTTTAAAAGCCCACAATTTTTGTTTCATTACCAGAAAAATGTTTATAAACCATTTGTTCATTTAAAATGTGATACCTGGAGGTAATTTTCCCTATCTTATATGTTCACTTGAGCAACTGGACACATTAAAATAAATAAATAAATAAAATTTATAATATGCATAGATACATAGAGATTTATAAACTTTGCACTTGTTATTTCATCATATATATACCTGAATACAGAAGAACTTTATTTGTTTCTTCATTACTTAATTTTTCAAATCCGTTTGTATAACTATCTTTGTTTCTTTAGACCCTATGCTCTACTCTATCGATGTTGAATTTTATTAATGTCTGAAAAGGGGCAAGGTGCGTAAGGCAGTTTACAAGTTTCCGGTCTGATATAGAAGGTCATGTTTTACTGTCGCTTGTTTAAGTCAGAATGTTGCAGAAACTGCATAAACTAAGCGAATTCCTCAGCAAGTCGGGACTTTTTAAGGCTATTTCAGAGCGCTAGAGCAGAGAAATTTGTGCCGCTAGAACGCTTTTTAAACTTTGGTTTCAAGTATATCCCTACTCCTAATGGTCTGATTTCCCTGATTTTCGGAAAGTTTTTTTTTTCCCTTCTGGTTTTATTAAAATGGTATATACCGAGCTTTGTTGCGAAAAAGCAAATACTAGTGCCCCTAAAGCGATTTTTAAAATTTGGGCTTTGGATAAATCACATTCCTAATAGTTTCATTTCGCTGATTTTCGGAAACTATTTTTATTGTTTTATTTCAGTGTCACATACCGAGTTTCGTTGAGGAAAAAAAATTTGCAGACGCTAGAGCGATTTTTAAAATTTCGCTTTAGGCTAACCTCCTCTCTTTAAATTTCAGTTTTGGGGTATACCCCGCTCTTAATGGTCCGATATATCTAATTTTGACAAACTTATTTTTATTTTTAAATGGTATATACAGAGTTTCGTATTGAAGAAACAAATATTGATACAGCTATAGCGATTTTTAAAATGTGGGTTTCTAGTACACCCTCGCTTTCAATGGTCTGATCTCTCTGATTTTCACAAATTAAATTTTAATTTATATAAACGGCATACACAGAGTTTCGTTGTGAAAAAAAAAAAAAAACAAATATTAATGCTGCTAGAGCGATTTTTTACATTTTTTGTTTCAGGTAAACCCCTACCACGAATGGTTCGATTTCCACAATTTTCAGAAACAATTTTTTTATTTTATATAAATGATATATACAGAATTTCGTTGCGAAAAAACAAATATTGGGGCCACTAGAGTGATTTCTAAAGTTTGGGTTTGAGGCAAACTGTTACTGTTAATAGTTTCATTTCCCTTATTTTTGGAAAATTGCTTTATTTCAATGACATATACCGAATTTCGTTACCAAAAAATTAAAACTTGCAGCGGGTAGAGTTTCGTTGCGAAAAAACAAATATTGATGCTGCTGGAGCGATTTTTAAATTTTAGTTTAAGGTAAATTCACACTCCTAATAGTTTCTTTTTACTTATTTTCGGAAAATATTTTTATTGGTTTATTTCAATGGCATATGCCGAGTTTAATTGACAAAAACTAAAAATTGCGGTTGCTAGGGGAATTTTTTTAATTTTCAGTTTAGGCTAGCCCTACTCTTTAAATTTCGTTTTTCAGGTATATCCTCACTCCTACTGGTCCGATTTTTCTGATTTCCAGAAATAACTTTTGTTATTTAATTTAAATGGTATACACGGAGTTTCGTTGCGAAAAAGCAAATATTGGTATTGGTGGAGCGATTTTTAAATGTTGGGCTTCAAGTAAATCCACACTTCTAATGTTTCCATTTTTAAATTTTCGCTTTACGCTAGCCTTACTCTTTAAATTTCATTTTTCAGGTATATCCCTAATGGTCTGATTTCTCTGAGTTTCAGAAATATTTTTTCTTATTTTATTTAAACGGTATATACAGAGTTTCGTTGTGAAAAAACAAACATTGAGACTACTAGGGCGATTTTTTAAAGTGTCGCCTTCTGTTAACCCCCCACTCCTAATAGTATGATTTGTTTTATTTCAATGGCATATACCGAATTTCGATTATAAAGCCTAAAATTGCTTTATTTAATGATCTACCTTCGTAGTTTTAATTGCGAGAGCTGGAATCAGTTCCGCCGATGTTACAGTTCCTTCATCGGAAGATACTGATGTGACTACCAACCGCCAATTGTCATGAAACGGGCGAAAAAATCATGAAAAACGCGATGTTATCTTATATTGGCCATCCTGTATATTCTAGACGTCTTTTTGACTAAATAGAATTCATATGCTTTGTTATGAAACATATAAACGTTAATAAGTAATTAATAAAACTCAAAATCTAAGATAATTTCTTTACTTCCACGTTTTGATGTCTCCATCAGTGTATAGAAACCTCTTAAATGAAAATGTGACAATCTTACCAAGCATTTATTACAAACACCACTAAGCCCTTTTTTTTTTTTTTTTTTTTTTTTCCCCGTCACTTCAATCGCATCAAAAGGACAAATTCACGACAATAATGAAATAGAATGCTGTTTCGCTTGTCTTTTGTTTGTTTTACTGCAGCTACAAGCGGTTTTAACATGATATTTAGCTGGTGGTATGGCGCCACGAACAAGTGCGGATAAAAAGCCCAGGGAGGGGGGAGAGGGGAGAGGAAAGAGAGGGTGCTGGATTCCAGCAAGTTGATTTCTGGAGTAGTGGTACAGGCCTCTGTAACTTGTACACTGCGCTCGCTAAGGAAGGAGCTATAAAAAAATAATAAAAAAAAAAACAAGAGTAAAATAGTGAAACAAAAAAAAAAAAAGAAAGAAAAAGAAACGAGAGAGGAAAAATTGCCCCCGGGATGCATTAGTAATTTTGCAGAAAGCAATGTTTTAAAATGAAAGAGTATCTGCGAGAGAGCAGTTTCTCCGTCTCTTTCCCTCCAGTTTCGAAGGCCGTTATCATCGGTTGCATAGCCGGTTTTCTCTCTCTCTCTCCCCCTCCCGGTTTTAATTTCGTGTGGGCTGGTGCAACTTCTGTGTTCTAGACGGTAGAAACAACAGAGCAATCTTATTGTACAAAAAAAAAGAAGATCTCTGTACTTGATTTTCTTATCACACAAAAAGCCTCACAGCGCGTAGCAAAAATCTTTTTGTCACCGTACCAGAAAAGTGTGATTTTAACGACGCATTGCTCTTACGGGAGATTAATTTAGATAATACGCGTTTACCGTTATTGTTTTTACGTTAGCAATTAAACCTTAAAGCTGTTAAAGTAATTACTCTGAGAATACACGCGTTTCTGGAAAAAAACATTATGGTCTTTTCGATAAGGAGAATTTCGACCAAACGCATCAATTTATGTGGCCATTAAAAAAATCTGTAGAAATCAATAAAAAACGTCTTTATATTAGGAGGACGGAAATAGGTGAGTTCAGAAACTTATATACCAGATATGGACTAACCGCTCGGAAGGGGTTATAGACAGCTGGACATCACAACCTACCGCACCTGCGCTCCGGCCATTTTGCTTATGTGAAAAAAGCTGTAGGGGATTTACCTGTCACTGATAAAACTGATGAAAGAAACCACTTACATTAATGCACACATGCTACGGGATCACCTTTTCATAGACAATGGACACTTGTACACTTGTAAATCTTGAGTGTTAACAATTTTGTTACTGTATATGCAGAAGACACTGAAACCCCAACGTGTGCTAATTTTCCTAGTGATTTTGTAGGTGTACGTCCAAGATTTGCGTCATCATCTCTTTCGTAGAAACTTGACCAAAAAAAAAAAATAGTCACCTCTTGAAAGCAAGTCCTACTCGTTACAGCGCGCGCGGTTCACAAGATAACCGCAAAGCTGTGTAGCCACTGCAGCAGTTGTGTTATATGACATACTAAAGACGCTGTCCGTTAGCTCTGTTTTTTAATAGTGTTTTATGCCCGTTTTTACTACAGAGGGACCACAGGCGGTAAAATTGATGATCCATGAAATGAAATGATAAATTGGAAAATGATTTATTTTTAAAGATACGTTCCAGGCCTAAGTTTAGGGCACCTCCCTGGCATTTGCCATTTATGAGGATTGGGGAAAATTTGGAAAACACCTCAATCAGGGAGGACGGTCCTGGCGGGATTCGAACCCCAGAGCCCCCGCTAATGAGTCCGCGCCTTAACGGCTTCGGCCACCCGTGGCGGTTTCAGCTCTATGGCAGAGTGTGTAGTGATGTCATGGTTAAGGTCGCAGATTCGCCTTCCGGCTTGAAGCAGTTTTTTTTTTTTTTTTTTTTTTTTTTAATAAACCTTTGTAACATATTATGACAAATTAGTTTCGTAATATTGTTTACATACCTCAGCAAGCTTTATTGTTAACATACTGTATATATTGCAATAAATATTATAATATTTCCTTCAATATTTGTTCTATCTAAATGCAATATGCTGCACATGCAAGAAGGACAAAAGATGACTTATGGGCACAAATTCAAGAAACCTGGGATGTTGTAGCCTCTCGTCCACACTACTGTAGAAATCTGACATCTATAACCGCAAGAGTGAGGGCATTTATACATGCTGAATGTTTCATACACCGATATTAATTTGTGTTTATTTCTGTGTTTTCACTTTGGAAGATAAATGTTTCTGTTATTTGTAAAGAATACGTTAGTTATTACGTTTTTGTATGTGCATAGGTAATGCCAAATATCTCAATTGATATGTTAAAATATAATATGATATTAAGGCAACATAATGTTCTAAATTTACACTTATTAATATTATTAATAAAATTATACAATTATTAATAAAAAAATGAAACAAAAATGTTGTGTGGGATTTGAACCCAGGAAATTACACAGAAGAACAATACCTTCTAAACCCCTCTGCCAACACTGCTCTACCCTAATGTTCTCTTTCCAAATGCTTATGATTAAGACCATTACGTTTACAGGCAAAACGCCCATTACAGTGTGCACTCGCTGCATGCGCGTTGTGAATGCATCTCCCCTCTCCGACCGAAACTTGGAATCTAGCAATAACTCATTTTTTATTTAAAAGGGATTACATTTTCGCACGCATGTCTTCTTTCTTCTCTCTCTCTCTCCCTCTCTCTCTCTGTAATGAACCAGTAGTGTCAAAGTTATTCACAAGATAGTGAATTGCAATTCTGAAAAAAAAAAAAAAAAAAAAAAGTAATAGTTCAGGAAACAATCAAATAAATTCCCCACGAACGTTAATTGTATTTATATTGTCATAAAAATTTATTGCTGTAAAGTCTTCGCGAACGAATGAAACAGATTGGTGGTGAGTGCTCGGAAGTTCAAGGATAGGCTGGCAGGCCGTGAGTGGGGAGAGAAGCTGGCCTTGACCGAGATGCAAAACCATGAGCAAGCGGTGAGGACACTTTCTGCAAACTGTACTTAATGTTATCTGCAGTGCGCTGGCTGGGTTACTGGGTCCTGAATGATGTTCAGTGTGGAACTGGCTACTGCGCACTATGAAGCAGGAAGAATTTGAGTGACAAATGAATCACTTTATATATATACGAAACTCAGCATATAACCAGCAATTAACAAACGATTCGTCCAGTTCTTTAACCAGCAAAAATGAACCGTTGGAGTTAAGGGTTAACCGAAAAGGAACATATTTTTTAAAAAAATTATAAATCACTGAAGTGGCGGCAACCTTTGTTTTTAACAAAATTAACTTGGTAAATTTATTTAAAATAAATTGATAAAAATAGTTTCCTAACATCAGAGCTATTAGGTCATTAGGAGTGGGGCTATACCTGAAAAACGTGTGGGAATTTAAGCGATATTTAAAAATCGCTCTAGTGGCAGTGATTTAAAAAAAATTTAAAGCAAATTTCGTTTATACCATTGAAATAAAATAAGAAAAATAAGTTTCTGAAAATCAGGATATTAAGAGGGGAGTTTGCCTAAAACCCAAAATTTAAAAATGACACAAACAGCGTTAATGTTCATTTTTTCGCAATGAAACTCCACATGTACCATTTAAATAAAATAAGAATTTTTTTTTCAGAAAATCAGGGAAATTGGGTCATTAATAGTAGGGATTTAGATCAAAACCAAAATTTAAATATTCATCTAGCAGACCAGTATTTGTTTTTCATAACGAAATTCGGCATATACCATTTAAATAAAATATGAAAAATATTTATTGAAAATCTGGAAAAGCGGATGATTAGGAGTGGGACTGCTCACTGTATACCAGCCTCAAGGACAAACCATAAATGTAACATCCTTAGGAAACTTCCAGGACTCCTCACCAAAGATATATTGCTCTTGTATGACAACGCGCGTCCTCATACTGATAAGAAAACAAATGAGACGCTGCGAAATAAGTTCAGAATGCTCAAGCATCCTCCTTATAGCCCCGATCTCGCACCAATTGACTACTTCTTTTGTTTAACCCTCTTAAACATCGGCTTGGCGATGAAGCTGTGGAAAGGGAAGTCAATGCCTGGTTCTGGTAGCAGTCGGTGTGTTGCTGGATTTCAGGGGCTCGTGAAACAACGAGACAAGTGCTTCAAGGTACACGGAGATAGATTGAGAAATATTTTTTTTTTTAAACCAGTACTCTTATAAGTTGTGTATTCTTTTGTGACTTACTTATTGACTTGCCTCGTAAAAAAAAATAAATTCTTCTTTATTATTAATATTATAATATTTAGTTTGTAAGGAATATAGGATCGTAAAGTACCCATAAAGTGCTGAACACGCCTACAAAACAGAAATTGATGGATATCTGTACTCTAGAGAAGCAACTGTTGCTCATTTGTTAGCAAGAAGTTCGGATACATCTTTAAGATCTGTCGCTTGTCAACATTTTACGTAATGATCATTGCTTGTCTATCCTTTTCGTATTGCCAAGAGGTAACAGTTGACCTACTTGTTGGAATAGGGGTCGAAACGTGCTGGGGCGCCCTAGAGGAGGAGAGCGGGCTGAAGTAATATAAAAGTACGGACGGAGAAAAGGCAGTGGCGTGTGTGGCAACACGATGAGGTCTGTAGTAGGCTATGGGGAGAAACACAAAACGAAACAAATTGCATGCACTATTGTAAAAAGATAGTGGAGGAAGAAGAAAGAACAAATAGAAGAATGAGTGAGCATGAATATAAGAAGGAACGATACAGGAGAAAGGATAAAAGAGAAGCTGGATTTCCGATGAACGAAATTTAAAACGATAAATAAGGGGGAAGATGAAAATAACGAGACAGAAATGAAATGAAAACGGGATACCTATAAGAAGGAGAACGACTTTAAGAAAGGTTTCTAGTAAAGCAAAAAGAAGTTGAAATAATGACGAACAAGAGAATAAAGAAACCTAGAAAAGTCAAAGAATGTAGAAGCAGAATCAAGAGAAAGAGGTAAGGGGAAGAAAAAGAGAATAAGAAAAAGACGAAAATGACCAAAAAGAGCAGGTAGAGGAGAAGGATATTAGCAGGGGGGGGGAGAAGAAGAAATAAGTAAAGAAAATCAAAAGAAAATAAAGAAAGACATTTGGTACAAAGAGAAAAATATATTACAGAAGGAAATATTAAAACGGAATAGTAGTTTTTGTTTATTTATTTTATTTATAGACGCTCTTTAACATCTCAGATCATCAGCGTCCCATTTAACTCGGGGCGTGAAACGGCTGACAAATTTTGCTCAGAGGCCTCTCTTTCAGGCTTGAGGTTCTTTCACTTGCCATAACCGTGGCGGGTGGCTGAGGTCGTTAAGGTACGGACTCGTGAGCGGGAGGTCTGGGGTACGAAGCCCGCCAGGACCGTACTCCCTGACTGAAAGTTTTTTCAGGTTTTCCTCAGTCCTCATAAATGGCAAATGCCAGCGAGGCACCCTAAACGTAGGCCTAGAACGTTTCCTTCCTTAAAAATTAATCTTTTCCCAATATATTTCTTCTCATGTATCATCAGTGTCCATCGCCTGTGGTGCCTCTGTAGCAATAACGTGCGTTAAACACCATTCATATATTTCATTTACGTGCCGTAAATCTACGACACGGGAACCACGACTTTACTTTCCTTCGGAAGAAAGATGTACTTAGAATTTTTATACCCCAAAAAAATCCATGTAAGCTGGCCGGAATTGAACCCGCGATCTTGGGTTTAGGAGGCGAGTATTGTTATCACTAGACCATCAGGACCGATAATAGGATAAAATTAAATAAAGAAATGTTATAATGAAGAATACGAGAAAGGAGGAGAGAGGAATAACAAATATGCTGGGTCTTTCATGAGTTTGTCGCCCGTTGCACGGAAACTAGCGGGTCGGCAGTCAGAGCAGTAACTCAGGTCGAAACGGATGTAATATTCACCTTACTGATTCAAGTTTTGCAATTACAATGAATAAGCACGTGATAGGAGATGTTTGAAATATTCTATTACATGCACACGTTTCTAGAAAATTGTCATTCGCACGTATCAGTTCGTCTGTCAGTTTTTGTCTGGTATTTTCTTTCAGTTCTAATGTGTGGGGTATGTTCCGTATATCTTATTTAAAACTTTTCCCATACCTGAAATCGTATACTGTGAATATATCTTTCCTGTAGCTTTCTGGCCGCCACGAGTGGCCACGGTCGTTAAGGCGTGGACTCGTGAGTGGCAGGTCTCAGGTTCGAATCCCACCAGGACCGTCCTCGCTGATTAGGTGTTTTTTTCCAGATTTTCCTCAGTCCTCATAAATGGCAAATGCCGGGGAGGTACCCTAAATTGGAACGTTTCCTTCCTTAAAAAAAAAAAAAACTCTTAATTTATTATTTCACTTCATGTATCACCAGTGTCCACCACCTGTGGTGCCTGAGCAGAAAGAATAGACGTTATACACTATTAAAAAAAATGTATCTTTCTGCGTTTATGGCATTCTCCAAAAAAAAAAAAAAAAAAAAAAAAAAAAGATAGGCTTTAGTCTGTGTGCTTTTGCTTTTTCGGCGCACCATAAACCGGTTTTCTCGTCTTGCAAGGTTCTTTCGTGTATAAAGCCGAAATGTTCTGTATTCTAATGCTGTTATTTTGCGTAAAAACACGATATAATACCTAACGTCTATTATAACTGCTGAGGCATATAGGAGGTGGACACTGGTGATATATAAAAGGTGAAATAATAAATTGGGAAAGGATTTTATTCAAGAACGAAGCTTTCCAGACCTAAGTTTATGGTACTTCCCCGATTTTTGAAATTTGTAAGGACTGAGGAAAACCTAGACACATTCTTAATCAGATAGGACAGTCGTTATAAGTCCTTGCGTTAGCGACGTAGGCCTCCATGTAAATGAAACCATGTTTCATCGGTAAAAAATGTTAAACATGAATAAATTAGTGTATCGTTAACGTTCGGTAACTTAAAATAAAGAAATTTACGGCAATATCAAGGTTAGCTCTCTACAATTAATAGACATAACGAGTGGATATAGCACGATAACATTATCAATGTCTTCTTTCATAAGCTTGGTGTTTACATTTATTCTACTTGCAGTTGTAGTTGCACTTAAGCGAACATTAAATTTGCTTCGCCGGGCTTTGCAGCTTTGACTGCCGACCCGCAAATTGCCGTGAAACGGCGACTGTTTCGTGAAAGATAAGGTAAACATAAGAAAGGGAGTATAGAGAAAAAATCAGAGGAATCTAGAGGAGGGAGGGGAATCGGGAAGAAAGAAGAAATGAAGATTTTTAAAAATTATTGTAAAATAAGAAAAATGAGAATGAGTACAAAGGAAAAGGAAAAGGAGTATAATCTCAAATTGCGGAAATAAGAACAGGAGTAACAAAAAAAAGATCAAAACGAAGAATAAAATGCTGAAAAAAGTGAAATTAAAACAGCAAGAGGGAAAAGTAAAACAGATGAGGAAAAGGCAGAAAAAGGTCATATATATTAAAGGATGGTAGAACATCTCAGATCATCACCTTCCCATTCAATTCAGGGCTTAAAATGGTCCATAAATTTTGCTCAGAGGTCCCTTTTTTCATGCTTGAGGTTCTTTTTCGTACCCAAATCTACGACACGGAACCCAGACTATACTCACCTTCCGAAAGAAGCCACACTTAGAAATTTTACGCTCGAAAAAAACACCCAACGACCCTGGCCGGGGTCAAACCCTCAATCTTGGGTTTACGAGGCAAGATGCTTACTGCTAGACCACCAGGACGATAACGTAATGTCCCACACGGATGATGAATTGATAAAATTGGTTGGCATTTTTGCAATTGCAGCTCTGAACAAAGGTTATAGAAAGATATTTTAAATAATTTTGATGGATGATATTGTTTTTAAGTGTATAAGATATTTTTGGAATTCAGTTGAACTTAAACTAAAACTATGATACGTGAAACATTTTGAATGTATGAAATTGAAATTTGAAACGACTCTGTTTTTAATAAGGTATAAGTACTGGGAAAAGGTGTGTTTTAAAAGGACGCGCGGAGTTCTTTAAATGGCTTAGAGCCCGAAAGGGGGGGGGGGGAGACATGCAATGTTGACTCTCTTTGAACGCCCAAACATTCAAGGAACTATTTGCAGCAAAAACTTTTTTCGATATTTTGACCAATTTTTGGCCAAAAACTCTCTCCCAGTGTCCCCATAAACAGGAGAAAACAAAGGAAACAATCGGGGTAAAAGAGTTTTTTTATGACCGACAAATTTTGCTCAGAGACCTCTCTTTCAGGCTTGAGGTTCTTTTTCGTGCCGTAAATGTACGACACGGGACCCACGGCTTTACTTCCCTTCCGAAGGAAGCCATACTCTAGGACACTGGCCGGGTTCGAACTCGCGATCTTGGGTTTAGGAAGCAAGTATGGTTATCACTACACCACCAGAACCGACAAAGGAGATGGGCACTGATGATACATGAGATGAAATGATAAATTGGGAAAGAATTTTTTAAGGAAGGAAACGTTCCAGGCCTAAGTTTACGGTACCTCCCCGGCATTTGTCATTTATTAGGACTGAGAAAAACCTCAGTCAGGGAGGACGGCCCTGGAGGAATTCGAACCCAGGACCTTCCGCTCACGATCCCGCACCTTAACGACCTCGGTCACCCATGGCGGTGGGGTGAAAGAGGGAATGAAAAAGATTGCTTTTGCATTGCTTCAACAATGTGAAAGTTCAAAACAAGAAAAATAAAAGATAATAATTGTAAACTAAGAAAACCGAGAAATAGAACAAAGGAAAAGGAGAAGAAGGATGATATTCTCATATTGTAGAAATAAGAAAAGGAGTAAACATGAAAAAGAATGATGCTAAGAAAGAAATACTGAAAAACGTGCAGGAGAGAAAAGTAGAAAAGAAGAGGAAAAAGCAGAAAAAGATCAGAGATGTTAAAGGATGGTAGAAATAAGTAGAGAATATCTTTCTCTTCGCTGTATATTTCAAGTGACTTTCAACTAACATCCTTTATCCGTTACTTTGTAAAGCACAGTATTTTTTCCCCCTTTTCACTGTTGAGGTAACAAAAATGGCACGCCGCTGGGGAGAAGCGAAGGAAAAGCAGCGATAGACAGCAAGGGAATGGTATTACCCACCGCCTGGGAACTAAGTAGAAACTTGCTTGCTTCCTCTACCCACCGTACACATAGATTTGCATTTCATACCAACCCTGGTCGACCGACCGGGCAAATACTCCTCGTGCCCACCGTGTTGAAAAGTCTTGTGGGGTTTCAGGAAAGACTGTTTTATGCTTCCAAGTTAATAACTTGCAAGACATCTTAGGACAGAGGTAAGTTTTGAAAATACAACTTTTTCCTAAAAGTTATAATATAGCATGTATAGAATTTTTCAGAGAAACATTGCTATTCATTTTTAAATGTAAACATTTTTATGAATAGAGTCCTTGATATCATCTTTACATTCATAAAATACAGAGAAATAACAGAAAGTTTCGAGTTACACTGTGTATTTAAGATGATGTTCATATGTTTCAATAAAACAAAAACATGTTACTATTTAAAAACAATTGCATGTACTAAGTAAATAAAACAATCGAAAGTTACATCGATTTTCAGTGGCTTTGAAATTTAATTTAAATGTTATTAACATGTAACGTAAACGTTTTCTGAAGGTTATTACAGAGCGCTCTTACTTACAAATATAATTCTCATACATATATTAGATTAATATTTCACATTTGCTATCTTCATGACGATGCTTTTGTTAAATATAAAACATATGTATCGTTATAAATACAGTTAATATACTGAATTAATTTGTACTTTTATTTTAAAACAATATAGAGAAAATTAAACGCAAGAGCACTTTTTAAATTTCAGTTTTAAAGTATAATGGTCCAATTTCCCTGATTTTCAGAAACTACTTTTCTTATTTTATTTCAATAGAAAATACTGGGTTTCCTTTAAAAAAGAAATTTAATATTGTGGCGCTTCAGCAATTTTTAAATTTCGCTTAAACCCGCACTCGTTTTTCGCTTTACACACCCCTCTCAATGGCCCGATTGCCCTGATTTTCGGAAACTGCTTTCATCAATTTATTTATAATAATATACCAAGATTCGTTAGGAGGGGGCAGAAATTGCGGCTGCTAGGGCAATTTTTCATTTTTTAAAAGTTTTTTCGCTTCAGGTTAGCTCCATCACCAATGGTCCAATTTTGCTGGTTAACGAATTCGGTGAATTGTTTGTTAATTAATGGTTATATGTCGAGTTTCGTTGTATAAAACAAAACTATATATATATATAGTTTATATATAAACTAAAATAACAATAACTAGATAAAAAGAAAAAGGACAAAACACTTGGAAAGTCACAGATTTTATTTTTGCATAAAGCGCGTATACCGCCGGGTTTAAATCTTACGTATTAATTTATTTTTATATTCTCTCTCTTTCTCACACACTCTTGTTGCTTGTTTAATCTGTTTCCATGCATTACGTTACCTTCGATATTCAGTATTTATTTTCATGTTCACCAGTGCTTCTTGTAGCTCTCTGTGGCGTTCTCTTTTATTTCTACCGCGGAAAAAAATGTTATTTTCACATATGCACCTAGTTCACTCTTCGTGACCTCCATTCGCTCCCCAAGGGAACTTCGGAGCGTGCTGAGACACGCAGCTTTGCTCACCATCTGGTGACATTGCTCGAAAGCACATTCATACACTTTCATTCGTATATCTTAGATTTTTTATGTAGACCTGGTTCGCGAGTAAAAATTTGTTTAGCAATGACTTATGTCTTACCTCTGTTATAAATATAAAGCATATCTTATGTGGAATATATTTTAAATATATGCTTATCTTTTTATTCCCTTTCCAGAGAATTTTATTCTTTTGGAAATAAAAAGCAATCGCTGTATATAAGCGTTGGATCGTAAATAGCTGCTTGTTAGTATAATTAATATATTTTGTTTAATTAATTTATTGTATTCCCAACCTAAAAATAATAATAAAAAACTAAATGTAATTGAAGGTATTGTAGTGCTGTCGATTATATGTTTAAAACACGACCGAGTGGTTTTAAATTATATTTATAGCTATTTGTAAATAAACGTAAGTTATATTTTAGCAATATAATTTTGTGGTTAGCGAACACATGTTGCCAGTTTCCCACAAAATGGTAAACGTCAAACACGCCTGAATGACTGACAAACCAACTGTGAACTTGTTGCAGCATCAATTATTCATTTTCGGACGTCGGATCAGCGTTACTCATTCGACTGACTTGATAATGATGACGGGGCCATGGAGAAACAAAAGAGCAACGCCAATGTACTTCTGTTCCTCAGTGGCCTATATGGTTCGTTTTCTTTATCGGTACTTGCAATTATTATGTACTTCCGCAGGAAATGTTCAGTTGTTTATATTTTTATTGTAGTTACATCGCATCTTTAAAATGTCTACTTTCATATGCCAAAGAATTTTGGTGAATCACACTTATAAATATGTTAAAAACATTAAAACTATATCTGAAATGAGCCATGGAATTCTACAAACATTTTATCCACAAAGATGTATTTCTTCTCGCTAAACTAACAAGTAGTTAAAGTAGTTCTCGTTGGATGCAATATACCTGTCCTAGAGTTTCTTCAAAGACACGCTGGTAATTATTTTTTGACAGATCCTTCAGAATCGCCTCCACAGCCTTCATCACTGCTTCTGACGGTGGAAAATGCTCCCCAAGAAAGCGTTTCTTCAATTTGGGGATAAGAAAAAAGTCACACGATGCCAAATCAGAACTATAGGGGGTGATACTTCACATTTATTTTTTTGTAAGATATTTGCGATCTGCGGCCAGGCATTATCGTGGTGCAGCATCCACATTTTTTCACGAAAACAGTCATATTTTGAATGATATGGCCTTGCAGAGCTTTCAGAACATTTTTATTGTATTGACCAGTTACAGTTGTGTATGCATGCTGGTAAACCATTTCTTGAATACAGAAAAGTGAAATGACCTCAACTTTCCAGCATAAGAAATAACTTTTACTATTTTTGTTGATTCGATTTATTTACGGACGCTCTTCAACATCTCAGGTCATCAGCGTCCCATTCAATTCAGGGCGTGAAATGGTGGACAAATTTTGCTCAGAGGCCTCTTCTTTCAGACTTAAGGTTCTTTTACGTGCCGTAAATGTACGACATGGGACCTATGGCTTTACTTCCCTTCCGAAGCAAGCCATACTTAGGATTTTTACGCCCGAAAAAATCCATCGATCCTGGCCGGGTTTGAACCCGCGATCTTGGGTATAGGAGGCAAGTATGGTTACCACTACACCACCAGGACCGACATATATAACGTAATGTGAGTTACATTTGTTTACAGAATATCATACGATAATCCTGACTTCATTTGTTCATGTTGATTTACCTGTCACGTAGCAACGCTATCATAATGTATGCGAGTCACATTTGTTTACAGAACATCATACTACACATTACTGTTGTTTTTCGGTTCAACTTTGAAATATATTAAATAGATATCTACTGTGAAAATGTGTGTACATTCTTGGCATCCGCGGTATATATTTGTAATATGGGATTAGCATTCCAAATTCGTTCACTGAAAACGCACCAGCCACCACTGACGTACACAGTGTTACATTCTAACTCTCTTCAACACGGCAGCGTCTTGCAGCGAAGGAGCCGTCACTTAGAAGTTGTAGCAAGTTTGCCTTATTTTGTAAATTGAAAGTTCTCCGACTTGCCTCGCTGTGTTCCCTTTGTAATGGCGCAACAGTGGGAGGAGGTGAAATTCTGGCGGAAGAGAGGGGGGATGATTGGTCTGGCGGAGCAGGATCCGCGACAAAACTTAGTACCGCCTTCCCAAAGCACAGCAAAGTGATTTAGTGCCGCATATTTCAATTAAACAGTCCACAGCTCATGATTTTCAGCCATCTGCAAACAGAAAACTTGCCGTGGAAAGAGAGCTTGTGGTCAAAATGCAATAACACCGCTAAAGCCTTTGCTGCTTGACAAATTGTGTTGTGAGGCCAATACTCAGAAGGGAGCAGCTAAATATTCTGTTTCGGAAGGCCATTCAATCAGCCCTTCTCGTCCAATCCAACATTTATTTCCATTTAAAACGTTTGCTTTTTATTGCACGTAAAAATTATTTTCCGCGCATAACAGAATGCACTAAATTAAGTGTTATACATTTTTGGACTTTTATGTAAAAAAATTAATTTAAATTTGTTAATATTTTGAAAAAAAAATATGGTACAGTAAGAGCAATTTAAAAGTCCCGGTATGTAGTTCAGCCAGACGGCGGTGAAACCCCGCGTTTGTCAAGGTGTTTGCTTGAGTAGACTGATGAGATCTTCACACTTTTAAAACTTGGGTTTTAAAAAGTGCTTGATTACACTCCCTGTCGGTTAGTTCTCTGAAAATGGGGTTAGTATCGCATTCGCACCGCCACGGTAGCCTAGCGGACTCTTGAGCGGGAGTCAGGGGTTTGAATCCCCTCGGACCGTCCTCCATGACTGAAGTTTTTTTTTTTCCAGATTTTCCTCAGTTTTCATAAATGGCAAATGTTGTAATATGTTTATCATTTTTTATTGATTTATTTATGGATGCTGTTTAACATCTCAGGTCATCAGCGTCCCATTCAATTCAGGGCGTGAAACAGCCGACAAATTTTGCTCAGAGGTCTCTTCTTTTAGGCTTGAGGTTCTTTATCGTCCTGTAATCTACAACACGGCAGTCATGTCTTTACTTCCCTTCCGAAGGAAGCCACACTTAGGATTTTTACGCCCGAAAAAATCCATCGGTCCTGGCCGGGTTCGAACCCGTGATCTTGGGTGATGTTTATCATGGGCGCTACGACAGTAATTTACTATTTATATGCTTGTATATACCACATTAATTGCGTTGTTTTCAGCAGTAGCTTATAATACTTTATTTAATTATGTAAATAGTAAATATTTGCGATATTTTAAGATTTTTAGATTGGAATAGGTAAATGAATGCTAATATATCACTGCCAGATTTTCATGTTTATGGTGAAAGGCGAACACCTAGCATTTCCGCACCCTTCCAAATCGTTCTATAAGAACCGGCCAATCAACCTTGAAAATTTTTAATTTTTGAAGCCTGCTGCGCGCACTTGTGTGGATCCCGGGGTCTTGGCGTCGATACGCGGGCACCAAAGCTATGATAGTATATATAAGGAGGCAAAATCGCCCAGTTTGGGGCACTCTCAACAATATTCTTCATTCATTCAGTCGACAGCGGAGATTGGTGATAAGGCATTAGGCGTGTAACTTATTTGCAAGATATTTCGGAAATACTTTTACAAACTTTAGTGGCGGGTTTCATGTAAATGTAGATTTATTTAAAATAAGTTGATAAAAATAGTTTTCGGAAATCGTGGTAATCAGGTCACTAGGAGTGGGGCGGTATACGTGAAAAACGAGTGGGGGTTAATGCAAAATTTTAAAATCGCTCAAACTGTCCCAATTTTAATGTTTTTAAAGGAAACTCGGTATGTGCCATTGAAATAAAATACGAATAATAGATTCTCTTAAAAATCGTTGAAATCGAACTATTAGCAGGGGTGGGTATGCCCAAAATCTAAAAATGGCTCTAAAGGTACTAGTATTTGCTTTTCGTAACACAACTCCATACAAGAAAAAATAGTTTCTGAAAAACGGGGAAAATCAGGCCATTAGGAGAGGGGGTTTAGCTAAAAATCAAAATTTAAAAATTACTTTAGCGGCACCAATATTTGTTTCTTCACAACGAAATTCGATATATACCATTTTAATAAAATAAGAAAAATGGTTTCCAAAAATTACGCAAATTGGACCATTAGGAGTAGGCGTGTGCTTGAAAACCGAAATTTAAAAAGCTATCTTGCGTTTAATTTTCTCTGCATTGTTTTAAAATAAAAGGACAAATTAATTTAGCATATAAACTGTATTTATAACCATACATATGTTTTATATTTAACACAACCATCGTCGTGAAGATAGCAAATGTGAAATATTAATCTAATATATGTTTGAGAATTATATTTGTATGTAAGAACGCTCTGTAATAACCTTCAGAAAACGTTTGCGTTACATGTTTTTACTATAATAACATTTAAATTAAATTTCAAAGCCTATTAATATCGATGTAACTTTCAATTGTTTTTATTTACTTTGAACATTGTAATTGTTTTTAAATAGTAACATGTTTTTGTTTTATTGAAACATATGAACATCATCTTAAATACGCAATGTAACTCGAAACTTTCTGTTATTTCTCTCTATTTTAGTGAATGTAAAGTTTTTATCATGGGCCCAGTTCTAAATATAGTTAGTTACATTTAAAAATATTTAAAATACCCACACCTGTCTATTAGGGTTATATAATTAATTTAATTAATAGTATACTACTAATTTTTGTGATTTAATCTCAATAATAATAATAATAATAATAATAATAATAATAATAATAATAATAATAATAATAATAATAATTCTGAAATTGCTATTTTTCTTTTGTAATGCTTATAAATTGCAAGAAACCTCATTTTGTTCTCATTATATCGCACAATAATGCCACAACTTATTTCATTTCGTGAATTAATAACTTATTTCATTTGGATTTTATATTCTTTTTTATTAAAAGTTATTCATCTCGGCGAGGAAAACTCTTATTTTACTCAGTTCCTGCTTGACGGACTTTTTATAAGTAGTCGCTAAAAAGACTTGTTATAAAGAGCTATCATCGTTTACTTTTTTCTTTTTCCTTACGGTACTGCCGGCCGTTGCCTAAGCAACAGCTCTGCAATAAGTGGGGTATATAAGACCTGATCCCAAACCAACACAACTCTCTCTATGGTTTCATTTTCAATGCAGCTAACTGAAGCAATCCAAACTGTATGTTCTCTGCAGCACTGGATCCATTATATGTGCGGACGGGATTTAATAATTGTGAGGTGGTGCTGCAGTATCTGTCAACAAATGAGGGCCGAGCTGGCGAGCTCATTGACTGTGCCCGTGCAAAATTTACGGCATCATGAAGTGGGGATATTCGCCCTGCTAGCATACGCTGTCAGGGGGACGGGGGGAAGTGTGATGCTCTGCTGTTTAGGTACCGGCATTTTATCTGCGGCCCCTGTGATCTCATTGCCAGGGAAATTAACCGCCATTGTGAAACATATAATATATTCCACGTGACAGTGGCTACTGTGTATTTGTTTATTTGTTTAATAGGGTTACACATGGCATAAACAACACGCCCGAATTACGCGAAAGAATTAAAATCTGCGCAGTGATTAAAGCCTAATGAATACGTGATTATAAACTAAGGATTTATGTGCGCTGAAACAGGTTAAATGTATTTGAAAATATATAGGGTTATTCAAGAGAATGGCACTGTTTAAGTAAAACGTTTTCTGAGAACCTTAGTATTCTAGGTATGGACTCCCTAGCATTAAATTGACAATAATGTAACGATTGACAATGTAGCCAATCAATTCAGCAATTGTGTCCGTTTATAATCCTGCCCTTTTTGTTTTGCGCATTTCATACAGCACTGCCGTAGTTCTTTGGGGTCTAAAGTTGGTACTGTTGGTTTAGTGGTAACTAAATTTGCCTCGTAGACCCAAGATCGCCGGCCATGATCGATGGATTTTCTTTCGAGCGTAAAAAATCCTAAATATGGCTTCCTTCGCAAGGGAAGTAAAACCCGTAGGTTCTGTATGATAAATTTACAGTAAAATAACTTCAAGTCTGAAAGAAAAGTCTTTAAGCAAAATTTATCGGCCGTTTCACGCCCTGAATTGGATGGGACGCTGATGACATGTGATGTTAAAGAGCGTCCGTAAATAAAACCAAATTACATGCTTGCTTACACCTGAGCTAAACCAGAGCCGAAAAGAAAGGCAGTCAAATTGTTGCAGCTTTTCCAAGCTGATCCTGAGCACCTGATCACCATAGACGAGTGCTGGGTGTGTCATTATGACCTCGAGAAGAAGCCGCAAAGCAAGCAGTGGGAAACACGAGGATTTACCATACTAAGAATTGCAAAGACACAGACCTCCTCCATATGATACGTTGTTGCATGTAAGAGGAAACAATACCAGGACCTCCTAATGAAATTGACGGAGGTCATCACTAAAAAAACACTGCGGGAAGTTGTGCAATGGAGTTCGTTTGCTGCACAACACGCCAGCACACTATTCCCATCATACTGTGATGCATGCGGCTACTTTGGGATTAACATTTCACCCCATCCTCCATACTCACCCAACCTGGCACAGTGACTTCTTCCTCTTTCCTCGCAGGACGACAGCGAGGTGATACGAGAGGTGAAGCAGTTCTTCGGTAGCTAAAGTGAGGAGTTTTAAGGACTAAATCCAGTACGCATCTCCGTTCATGGTGACATTGTGAACTTTATGACCATCCCTCGTACAGTGAAGAGGGGATGGCAAGGGAAACCGGGCACACGAAAGAAATCTGCCCAGGCGTCGCTTCGTCTGCCTCAAATGCAACTACAGACGCTGGAAATGAACCCGGGTCGTCTTTGTTGAGAGGTGAGCAGTCAAACCGCTCACTTACGGTGCATCCTATTATTATTGTTGTTGTTATTATTATTATTATTATTATTATTATTATTATTATTATTGAGATTAAATCACAAAAATTAATAGGTTTTTATAATGCATTATGAGAATATTAGATTAGATGTTACATAATAATAATAAAATATAAGACAAACACATTTAGTAATAATAAAATAAATAAAGAAATAAAATAATAAAGAAATGCCACCTCCTTGGTATAGAGGTTAGCATTGGTGACTGCTGGTCTGGAGGTTCTGTTTTCGATATCCGGTACCTACTTAGGAATTTTTCTGTCTCAGGAAGTTCTGGAACGCAGTTCATCCAACCTTGTAATGTTAATTGAGAACCTACCTGATAGAGAAGTAGCATTTTCTGATCAAACCGCCACGCAATGCTGATCACATGCCCTCTTGCAATACTGCACTGTATCAGTGATGTCGCAAGACGGGGGCAAAGGGCGCAGCGGTTGCTGCGGTACGCCAAAAGCCTTCAGTAGCTGAAAAGGCATTGAGGAAAAAAAAGAAGAAGGAAGGAATGCCTCACACATATCTGGCTTTATTCTTTTCCCCCGTCCTTCCCCTGTTATAAGTCTGTTCAGACCTGAGTAGGGTGGCATTCATCAGAAATGTACCTATTCTTTCCGTTTCTTCCTACCGTACCGTTATATTCAGCCTGTATTTGTATCCATGATTCTTGTTCCTCACAGAAGGGGCAAATTCTTAAGTCAATTTCGTCCGCTATGCCCCTAATCTGAGCCGAGCAGTCCTCTGGTTAATGAGTCTAGCTCTTGTTTTGATGTGGTGGTGCTTCATCCGAAAAATCTATATTCATTTGAACTTCTAGCGAAACCATCCTCCTAGAAGCTGCTTAAGAAGGTGTTAATTGTAAATAGACAAAACTGGCTAAACCTGAGCATTTTATTAAATGAAATAAATAGTTTTAGGGACAAGAAATTTCTATGAACATTGTACATAAATAATATAAACAATTTATATGAATATCAGAATTATTATATGTTTGTCTGCTTCGCGTGTGTGTGAGTGCGTTCTTGTTAATGATATTTTTCTTTTGTTGGAATTAATTTCAGAAATGCAAAAGAGAATGAACGATTTTGCAACTACGATGTGCAATATATGTATGCCCAGTTTAATTGGAATTATTTATATTCTGCTGCTTATCCATATTCCTCAAGATGTTCTTAACCTTCTTCCATACACTCCTATTCTCTTGATCCGCTATCCAAATAGAACTCATTTATATCTTTTCCAGTGCCTTTTTTTAATTTGGGTAACCATATTTAGCCCTAATGATCTTTTTCTCCCTGATGATTTTCTCAAATGTTTGCGTCCATACGCTCAACAAGTTTCTCACTCCTTTTCTTCATTATGAAAATCTCTACGGACTTTCTTAAACCATTGCTTGACTTTTTCTCACTCATTTCACTTGTTGAATCATCGAACAGACTTTGCATCTGGTGGGATTGCTTATCTCCGCAACCATTATAAACCAATGCATTGCAAACGCGAACGACAGAAAACTAATGCTCTAATGAAACTGCTGATTTTTTTTAACTCTGCTAAAAATGTTTTCCAAATATGTGCTTTGTTCAGAACAATGCAACCCCTCACGAATTTTTAATTGCAATGCAGAAAATGAAATTGACTTTGAATTGATAGACCATCTTCCCCACATTGGTCTGATTTAGCTCCTTCAGAATATTATTTATTTCCAAAGCAAAAAACTCATTTAAAAGGGAAGACATTTTCAAAAAAATGAAATAGTGGTGGTTTACAGAACAAGAAAAATAATTTCTTTTAAGAGGCTTAGTAAGCCTTTATGAACGTCATGTATAAAGTTAAAATATGATTATGTTGAATAAATAAAAATGTATTTATTGTACAATTCCATTTTGTGTGTTAGGCATATGACTTTGCAAATATACATTTCATTCTTCGCATGTGTGAAAGAGCGATTTATTTGCGATACACGGCCTCCTGGTAACAACTAAAATTATAGCGATCGTCAATTATAGAAAAACAACCGAGTGACTAAAAAAATGACGGTCGAACAGAGTTTGTCACTTTCCATCCGCGTCCTCCATCGGCCAATGCAGTAAATCTTTCCTCTCTGGTCGTATTTTGTCATTCCTTTCCTCCTCGTTCCTCTTCTGTGTAACAGACTTCATCACTCAGGTCTTTCATTCGAGCTGCGCATCTTCTCTTTCAATGGCCATTAAATGAACCAAGCAGCGAGCAGAGGAAATGGCGGAACTTTGTGTGACTTTCGACTGTTTTTGAAGAGCTTGCGTCCATTCTCTCATTCCAGCGAGAAGTCGCTGGGCATTTGTCAACTGTTTTGTAACTTATCAACCGTATATGCTTCAAACTGTGTTAGCATGCTCAGCTTTAGTTGGGATTATGCGCTTTTAGGGCGTGTGAGTTCAGAGAAGTGGAAAGGAATTTAAAGCTTGTTGGGAATAGGGCCCAACTTTATTCATTCAAGGCTATTAGCAGATATTCTTTTCGATCTTTTTCTGTAAAACAGCAAATTCTGAAAACAGCGATAATGCAAATATCAATTATAGTGAGTTTAACATAAAGTAAGTAGAAATGAAATAGATCATGCATTGTGGTGGTATGAGTTATGTGCCAGCGGAGCTTGGTTGTATACTGGGAAAAGCTAGTTGGCAGCGCTGTATAATGCATGTGCAAGTATCAGCTTGTAGTTTGAGGAGATTTTCCCAGTGAGTGATTCTAAATTCGCGTATTACTCGGTGCTTTCATTGTATATATATTGTATGATAATTGTTCTTTGTTAATTATGCCTCTACATAAATGCAGAGTGATTCTAAAGTCTTTCGTTGTTTTCGAAAGTCGATAGAACAGTAACCACGACAGATGTAGCGGAAACGTTTACATCAATATATAGAGTATCTCTCCAAGTTTAAAAAACACTTGAAACTTAACGCTGTTGCGTTATCTTGGAGAATAATGACGTTGTTAAAAAGTTCTGACCGTTTGGTGCGTACGGCACGGCGCAATTGTGACATCAAAAAGTATCTGTAACAGTGGGCACTGGGTGACACACCTTGACCTGTCATTACTTTTGTTGGTAAAGGAGTTTGATGAAAATTGTGTTTGCACGGTGACGCTATTCGTTGAACTGTCGCTTCATACGCCCTTGCCCACCTTTCACCAATTGCAATGATGCAACTCAACATGGCATTGCCTTCTTCCTGAAATCTCGGCAGATTGATGCGACATGTTTCTGTACCGCACTGAATTGACATTGCACCCACTTTGTACACATTTTTCATGCGATATATTGCGGTGCAGTGTTTTTGCCGGAATTCCACAAGTGTCCAAAACCTATCATCGTATAAGCACTGTTACAAACATCACCAGTACATACTTGCCCGCGGACACAGGAAGCCCACTGCGCAGCAGTTGACATTCTGCTCAGTTTGAAGGCCTCTGTCCACCTCGCCACTGTTCGATAGGGCAGGGCACGGGCACCAAGTGCTTCCCGTAGCACTGTGTGATATTCTCGAACATTCTTGCGGCGGAGAAATGTTATTTTCATGTTGACCTCCATTCCACTGTCCCTCACCAACTGAACTTCAGGGAGTGCTGAGACACGCAAATCTGCTCACATTGTCCATCTGGTGGCTTCATTCGAAAGTACATTCCATACGCTTTCAATGGTATATCTTAGAGTTCTTACTGTTGTTCGCGAAAGTTACTATGAGTTATTTCTGGTATATCTATATAATTATATCTATATAATTACTGTTAATTTGTTACATTGTTAATTGTGTGACTTTATTTTTATTTTATATTTTATATATATATATATATATATATATATATATATAGGATGCCAATAACGTATATAAGGTACACTTCAAGCAGGGAAAAAAACTGTAAACATAACAAAACTGAATTCACACAAATAGAAAATGATGAGCACTAATCATCTTACACTTTTACAGTTACAACAGTTGCTCAAAATACCCACCACCGACGTCGATACATTTCTGAGTACGTTGAACTGCTGATTGAGCAACGTTTACGAAAGTGTCCTCAGCGATTGCAGCACATGCCGTTTCAATTTCTTCCCGAAATGCTGCTAGTGTAGCTGGTTTTCTACGGTATACAACATCCTTAAGAGTTTCCCATAGGTAGAAGTCTAACGGAGTTAGATCCGGAGAACGCGGTGGAAACTCAATCGGACCTCTTCGTCCTATCCAGTGCGCGGGGCTTGTTGCTGTGCGAGGTCTCCCAAATCTGTCCATGTGAACATCGCATACGGTACCAGGAGTCTCAAATTTGTCTCGAATGCGTGCAATTGTTACTCACGTTGGCGGTTCTGTTCTGTACACGCGTCTCCATTGCCTTTGAACTTCAACAACATTCTCGGTTTTCCAATACCACTTCAAAATTGTTTTCCGCTGTTCAAACGATAATCTTTGCTCCATTTTGTTGTAGCAACGCTATCATAATGTATGCGAGTCACATCTGTTTGCAGAACCTCATACTACACATTACTGTTGTTTTTCGGTCCAACTTTGAAATATATTAAATAGATATCTACTGTGAAAGTGTGTATACGTTTTTGGCACCCTCTGTGTATATATATATATATATATATATATATATATATATATATATATACTTTGGTAGTAATTTCCAATAGGGATTTACTTTCCACTCTCCTAAACAGTTTTTGAAACAATAATGTTCCTATCTATACAGCTAAGCGACTTGAGTAATACTAAAGACATGGTGCTTGATGTTCATTTTTTTCAACTTTTGAAAGAACAGCCGGCGATCCTTGCCTTGCGACGTTACAGGCAGGACAAACAGTTGGCCTAGCGAACTGCAAACTCCCCTTTTGTTACATAACTCCGGGGACCAATTAATGAGTTCGGTTGCCAGGCAATCGGCTACTAACGGCTTTAATCCTCGAAAGGCCCGATGTACATACGAAAACGCTGCTTAAGTGTGCAACAAGAGTGCCTCCATAGAAGCAACTAACTCAGTAAATGAATACACTGCGGCAACAGGTTACTTACTGTGCCTCAGGGGTGACCACAGCTTGTTCTGCGTTTTCTTCATCAAGTTCTTCTTGAGCACCAGTTAACAGTAACCTGTAATTTTTTCCAAACTCTGGCCAAGCTATTCTCCTTTTTCTCCTTGTCCATTAATCTCCATTGCCTCCTTTTCTTTACTTATTAATCTAAAACGCAGTATTATCATTGTTTTTTATTCCTTTTGCCCTCCCCTCTTTGTATAATATTATTGTATTTTTCTCGCTCTTTTTCTTCTACTTTTTCGTAATCCTATCCATTAATTATGTATTATTTCCCATTTCCTTCTTTTCCTCTTTCTTTTACTTTTTGTTTCTCTACCTTTATTCCCCTTAACTATAATTTTTGTGCTTTTCTTCCTCCTCTTCTTGTTAACCTAGACAGTATCATGAACATTATTCTGTTTCTCTTTACCATTCTTTCCTCTTCTCTCATTCTTAGTAATGCTAATTACATTTCTTATTTATTTTCCTACTATTATTTTGCTTTCCCGCCCATCAAAAAAGCATCTTTAATTTCTTCTATTCCATCTCAATTTTCTTTATTTTTTCTAACCACTATCTTTAGTCATTTTTCTTTCCTTTCCTTATCTAGGATTGGATCGGATTGGATTAATAGGGTCAGAAGAGTACGTTTCCTATTTTAACCTTGCTTAACGGCTAGTCGTTTTACCCTACACACTGCAGAAGGAAGGGGTGAGGCATTTGTTTTGATTGATTTATTTACGGACGTTCTTTAACGTCTCAGGTCATCAGAGTCCCATTTAATTCAGGGCCGACAAATTTTGCTCAGAGGCCTCTTCTTTCAGGCTTGAGGTTCTTTTACGTACCGTAAATCTACGACACGGGACCCTGGGCTTTACTTCTCTTCCAAAGGAAGCCATACTTAGGATTTTTATGCCCGAATAAATCCATCGATCTTGTCCGAGTTGAACCCGCGATCTTGGGTTTAGAAGGCAAGTATGGTAACCACTACACCACCAGGACCGACCAAGAAATGATATAGTAGTTACAGCTGCTTGTTACAGTCAGACGTGTATATACGGGAAAAATGGCAAATATGGAACATCATGCGGTTATCAAGTACTCGATAAGAAGGGTTGAATGCAACAGAAATGCATACAGACATGACAAATATCCTAAGGGACTTCGCACCATCATTTTCAACAGTTTAAACGCGATAACCCATGCAGCGGACGATTAAAATCCGTCACGACATCAGAACAGTGTGGTTCTGGAGGATCGCTGATTAAAAATGTCTGAAATAGCTGAAGATCTGAGCATTTCAGATGAACACGTTTTGATGGATGAATTGTGTTTGAAAAAAAGTGTGAACAAGAAGGTGCCGGGACTGCTGGCTCAGAATCAAAAACGAATCAGAGTGCAAAGTTTGGCCCGTTTTGATAGACTCCTCTCCTTCTTTATACGTCGATTTGTGACCAGTGATTTTATTTTTTAATTGTGTTTAACGCCCGTTTTTACTACCGAGGCACCACAGGCGGTGGACACAGAGGATATATGAGATGATGTATTGGGAAAGGATTTTTTTTTTAAGGAAGGAAACGTTCCAGGCCTAAGTTTAGGGTACTTCCCAGGCATTTGCTTTTTATGAGGACTGAGGTGGAAAAAACTTCAGTTGGAGAGAATGGTCCTGGCGGGTTTCGAACCGCTGACTCCCGCTCACTAGTCCGCGCCTTAACTACCTCGATGTGACCAGTAATGAAACATATGTGCACTACAAAACAACAATCTAAACAATGGAAGCGTCAATAATCTCCACCGCCAAAGAAGGCCAAGTTTGGAATCTTTCCACTGGAGCGAACTGGATCTACTGAAGACAAAAATATGCCAAAAATGATCGCGGTTTTGTAACTGCCCATAGCTACCATCCCAATATATCTTTTATGTATAATATTTGTTTGTCTTTTGTATACTTTTTATTTCAGATGTGAAATAACATCTTATTAATATAATTAGTGACATGGATATTTTAAGTAGCAATATAAATATCCCTAAGACTGTGTAGTCAAACGCCATCAATATAATCACAGTGTAAATTATTCTGTCCATGTGTTTACAGTGCAAGGAAAGTACAGAAATTATAGCTGAAAAGTCGAATAGTGAACAGCCGCTCTGTGGAAACGCAGTCATAAATGTCACAATAGAAAAGCTTCGCCTTCTAAAGTCCCAAAGAACTTCTTAAAAGGATAGAACCTTCCCTGGCCGTCTGAACCAAACCTTCTCGAGAATTTCAACCGCTATCCGCTGAGGACATCGACCAGTGTGGGAGTCACATCTTTAAACCTGAGAGGGCAAGCCAATGGCGCGACCCGTGTTTTCAATAAACATTTCTAGCGAATAAGGTATTAGGAAGATTTTCGGAAAGCATTCTATAGCTGACGGTGCCAAAAAGTGGCATGGTTTCGTTCATGATGTTGCCCGTATAAACGAGCCGTCGCCCCGTTTTGACACCATTCGTCTTAACACTCCGCTTCTAGTTTGGCTGAGATGGTAGAGAAGTTTCTGTCAAGATGTCTCAAAAGCCCCAAGTATCAATTTCAGTACTTGCTATGTTGCTCGCGACTGGTGTATTCCTAAGCGGCGAGGTTCACCAGTCTATTATTTAATGATCCAACGATTAATAAACATGATTTCCATCACACGTCGTGTGGAGTGTTCTATTTCACTTGTTAAGTCCCATCTTGTCCACGTTGAGCCCCCTCAACGAAAATCAGCGAAAGATCCGTGAGAGGCGGTTGACGTGAAGCTCTTATGTCATCTCACACCACGCTACATGTGGTTTGAGATCTCTCTCGTGAAAACACAGAGGTCTGTGTCGCCCAGTAGTTTTTTACATTTAGGACGGCACCTTGATCCGCCTTTCGACCGTAGACGATTTCGTCGCCCAAGTGAACTTAGCTCCCAGTGTCTCCCTGGTGGATAGATCACGTCTAGCACAGACATCGTATCGTAAGGAGAGGGGCATGACTTAGGTCGTTGCCCTTCAGATGCTCCTAACGTGGACTCTGCGGACCCTGAGTACCCGTGGTACTTCTGACGTTACTAGAAGGAGCCAGGCCGGACTTATTGGAGCCCCTCCCGTTAGAGAGTTGTCTGGATTGGATTGGCAGTGGCCCAAATTGAGGACTCGCAAGAGTGGTCTGTCCCAAGGGAGTGCCTCAGGCGTGTACCTTGGGGGCAGGTTTTACCTGAATCACACCACACTACAGTCGACCCCTGACAACCCCAGTTTTCAAAGAATAACGCAATCTTACGTCAAGACAATGAATTGAGGTACGATTACTGCCACATCCGCCATAGTACCCTGACTTGGTCCTATTCAATTTCCATTTGTTTCCAAAATGAGAAAAATATTTGGTGGAAATAATTTTGCGTCCGACGAGGAGTTGAGGCGTGGGGGAATCTCACTTTCGTGATGGAACAAAAGCTTTAGAGCATCTCTAGACAAAGAAAGTATAAGAATAATTTCAAAAAGCTATTTTGTCATTTTGTGCTTCAATCCAACGAGTGTCTCATATCAAAACTACGAGCTCCCTTTATATTTCTTCGCATTGACTTCCAAAGGCGGTAGAGAGAAATTAACCAGCCCAAGTCCGTTCTCCATAATTATCTTCAAAAGCGAGTCTGTAATGACGTGAAGTTGCAAAGTGCAAACAAGCGTTGGTGCGCACCCACCTCACCTCAAGCCATACATACTAGCGGGGAATTACAGGGCCAACGTCATTAATAATTTCCTAGGGATGAAACGAAGAAGGGACCGCACGCCAGGGCAAACATAGCAGCAATAATAATAATAATAACACAGACAAAAGCCAAACACAAACTTCTCGCTTTTGATTTTCGTTGCAGATCGGGGTGTGATAAAGTGTATACCTTAGTTTCTAGGTTACGAGCCCCAATGAAATATACACCCCAGCTCCACAATGCACAAACTGCGAGGATTTCCTATTTATGAGCACCAAGCTTCAAATGTTCAAACATACTCGCCAAATTCAATCAATGCCACAATAGAACGGCTTTCCAGATCCCAGGATCGTCTAGATAAAGGTCAGAAATGGCAGAGACCTCTAAGAGTAGGAAAAAACTGCGCCTCTTAAGTTAATATTAATAATAAATGTTCCATTTAAGTAATTCTTTACAGAAATTAAACAGAACCTATAAAAATCGCCAAGCGGAGCTGTGTAAATTAGTTGAATTTCTCATATTATAGAGTAACTTTAAAAAATAATATAAAATCCTAATTATAGGATTATTAAAATAAATTATGGCGTTACTGTGTAGTATTAAGGAAACAAAATGAAATCTTGCAATCTGTAAGTATTACAAAAGATAAACCACATTTTTAGAATTATTATTATTATTATTATTATTATTATTATTATTATTGAAATTAAACCACAAAATTAATGGTATACTATTAATTAAATGAAATATATGACCCCTGATAGACGTGTGTGGGTATTTTTAAATGCAACCATGTTTATGAACTGAGCCCTTGATATCATCTTTACATTCACTAAAATGGAGAGAAATAACAGAAAGTTTCGAGTTACGTTGTGTATTTAAGATGATGTTCATATGTTTCAATAAAACAAAAACATGTTACTATTTAAAAACAACTGCAATGTACAAAGTAAATAAAAACAATCGAAAGTTGCATCGATTTTCAGTGGCTTTGAAATTTAATTTAAATGTTATTAACATGTAACGTAAACGTTTTCTGAAGGTTATTACAGAACGCTCTTACATACAAATATAATTCTCACATACATATTACATTAATATTTCATATTTGCTATTTTCACGACGTTACTTTTGTTAAATATAAAACATATGCATCGTTATATATACAGATTATATTTGTCATTTTATTTTAAAATAATGTAGAGAAAATTAACCCAAGAGCTTTTTTTATTAATTTAAATTTTCAAATATACCCCTACTCCTAAAGGTTCAATTTCCATAACTTTCAGAAACTATATTTCTTATTTTATTTAAATGGTATATACCGAATTTTGTGTGAAGAAAAATATTGGTGCAACTCGAGCGATTTTATTAATTTTTGCTTTCAGTCCTAAAGTGCCGATTTCTGTGATTTTTCAGAAACGTTTTTTTTTCCCTTATTATATTTAATTATATACGGAATTTCGCTGCAAATAGCAAATATTAATGCCGTTAGAGCGATTTTGAAATTTTAGGTTTCAGGTAAACCCCCTACTAATAGTCCCATTCCATTGATTTTCAAACTATTTATTTGACTGCACGTATTATTTAAAGTTAATACTCGCCTGTCCACCAAAGCAGCCCATATTCTAATTACACGAAAACTTGTCAATAGCAAGAGGTGCTGAGAGTCGAAATAGTATCCTTTAGTTCGGCCAGGGTTAGTACTGTCCTGAAGCACAAGGGATGAATGGCTCGCTCTAGAGTATTCATAGCACTGAACCTAACCTAACCTAACCTAACTTCTCTAAATACTATGATAGAAAGTATAAACTTGCTTTGCTGAGTTGATAGCCAAGTTATTGTAGATCAACGCGGTCTTTCCTGTTGACTGTCTGGAATAAGACCATGGAAATAACTCCAGTCTGATTTATGTTCCACAGAATAACCATACAGGCCATTTTCGGGTCTTTCGAGAAACAGAATATCTAAAATCGTCTGACCGTGTTGGTGTCATTGTAAAAGTGTAGCACCCCTGGTTTATTTGTCACTTCATTTAAGTCTTTTTCTCAGTGCATTGTGGACAAGTTAACAACACTTTTTCTTTTATTGGGCGAATGTGAGACGTCCAGGTGTAACATTGTTTGCAGGACGGAATGATATTTCGAGTATGATGACTTCGTGATGGGTCATGAGCACATTGGTGTCCCTTCTTACCACTACATTTGCACGAATGTTCATCAACAAACACGAGTGTCTGAAAAAAATATCCACCTTGTTACTGTAAATATATAGAAGCATGAGTCAAGTGTATCAATACATCACTCCATCGCCGCGGGTAGCCGAGGTCGTTAAGACGGGGACTCGTGAGCGGGAGGTCTGGGGTTCTATTCCCACTAGGAAGTCCTCCCTGACTGAGGTTTTTTCCAGGTTTCCCTCAGTCCTCATAAATGACAAATTCTGGGGCAGTTCCCTAAACTTTGGCCTGGAAATTTCCTTCTTTAGAAAAAAATACTCCTTTCCGAATTTATCATTTCATCTCATGCATCATATAGTCGGTCCTGGTGGTGTAGTGGTTACCATACTTGCCTCCTAACCCAAGATCGCGGGTTCGAACCCGGCCAGGACCGATGGATTTTTTCGGGGCGTAAAAATCCTAAGTATGGCTTCCTTCGGAAGGAAAGTAAAGCCGTGGGTCCCGTGTCGTACATTTGCGACACGAAAAAGAACCTCAAGCCTGAAAGAGAGGCCTCTGAGCAAAATTTGTCGGGCGTTTCACGCCCTGAGTTGAATGGGACGCTGATGACCTGAGCTGTTAAAGACCGTCCATAAATAAATCATTAAAAAAAAAAAAACATTCTGTAAGCAACCCGGAGTTAAGTGTGGAAGATATCGCCTCCAAAGTTGTCATTTCCTTGGGATCTGTGCACGCAATTCTGTCTGAAGACCTGAAAATGCGAAAAGTATCCTCCAGGTGGGTCGAGTGTTTCTTGGTAAAAAAAACAAACTATGAAGTGTTTTGTCATGTTCTCCACTCACCTGAACTGGCTTCTAGCGATTTTTTGGCTTTTTCCAATAATGAATGTGGTCAACATTCTTCAGTCGGGTCACTATTGCATCTGCGATTTTCCAGTGGTCAAAACACACTCCTAAAGAAACGTTCGCACCGATCATGGAATCCTGGCGTAGACGTTGTGAAAAATATAAACGTCTGCAGGGAGATTCTGTTGAGAAATGGCAGAAGTTTCACATTTTTTGGTGCAAAGAGTTTGTGAGAGAGAGAAAAAATCGGAGGTTTAGAAACTTGAACACACCTCGTATTGAAAAGCTGCTTTGCGTACAGGTAGATAGAACAGATTTTAGATGAATTAAGTGGCAATTTCGAAAAAGTACCTGGTTTCTTGTTATAGGCATCGCATTCACCTTACGTACCAAGAATCTCCAAGGCAACGGTGCGCTGGATACACCTTACGTGTTTAAAAAAAACACTATCGGCATCCAACTAAATGTCAGACCAGCAGTTGGTGATTCGTGCAAAAGCACGAAATAAAAGTTCGTTTCTTTGACTAATGAGAATTAAAGACGGCGGGATAAGGTACAAGAAAACAAAGTTTCTAAGTGAATCACTCTCACAGATCTAAATTACTTCACTTAACTTTTTTATTTTCTTTTCCTTCACCAACAGCTCATTATCCCATCCCTATTTCACTCTTTCCTTTCACAAGGTTTTTCCGCACTTCTCACTCTATTGCGTTAGGCTTTATTTTATCTTGGACACACGTTTCGTGGCGGTCGGTTCCTTAGCAGCGCAGGGTGAGAGGGGGGGGGGTTGCTTTTAAGTGTTTTGTCATTGCAGTCACGGAAGAGGGCAATCTACCAGCTGGAGATGGCAGCACAAGGTTTGTCTAGCACTAAATATGTCGCATAAGGAAGTGTTTTGCTTTATTTTGCAACCCTTGCGGTCTAACGGTATGTGTAAATAATTTAGCTGAGAGAGTTTGGCCAGTAAACATCGCGAATAACGTTCAGGTTGAAACTGAAAGAGCTTTAATAAGGAGGTAAAAAGGGTTACGGCATTCTTTTGTCATATAAAGCAATTCACTTTGCGTCTGAAATACTGCTAGAAGAGGCCATATGGAAACAATAAAATCAGTGAAAGTGGTATATACAAGGAGCGTCGAAAATGGTTTACAATAGCGATTGAATGCCGCACAATTTATTCATAGGGTTATGGACGCCATACCAACATTAGATTATGGTTATAAGCTGAATGTGTAGTGAAAGGACAGTGTTCGTTTGTTGTCAAGCAGAGAAAGACGTGGGAACATGGAAGTGACTAGCATTGGACATTTGTGAACGACAGTCTTCAGAACTCAGGAATTTACAAAATTTTAACTGCGATATGGAGTCAAGAAGCTCCTTCACAAAGGAATGTTTACGTGTCAATGGCTAAGAATCTGTTCGGAAAAAGGACTGGTCCGCTGTCTTCCAGGTCTGTCTTTGAGGTTGTGTCTGAATTGATTATGACTGATAGACACTTAACCTTTGATGAACTGGAATATCAGACAAGATCGCAGGTTCAATCCCGGCCAGGATCGATGGATTTTTCCGGGCGTAAAAATCCTAAGTATGACTTCCTTAGGAAGGGAAGTAAAGCCGTGCACGATAAAGAACCTCAAGCCTGAAAGAAGAGGCCTCTGAGCAAAATTTATCGGCCGTTTCACGCCCTGATTTGAATGGGACGCTGATGACCTGAGATGCTAAACACCGTCCGTAAATTAAAAAAAAAAAAAATCATGACAGTCTAAGATGGACTCTCTATATCTTCCCCTGACTAGTAAATAAAAAAGTACCAAATAAATGAGGTTCAATTTCAATAGCATATCTTACTTATCACTGCGGTCTTGGGGAAATAAAAATGGCACAATTTGTTACTCTCTAAATGTTTAAAATAATTTATAGAAACTTTTAATGCGCCACGCGATTAGTTTCAGTTCTGTACCACTCCCCTATCTCCATCAGGAGCGCTATATGTATGCCTGTAGTTGCTTTTGTTATAATGAGTGTACTATAGTGCTACTACAGGTTCAATTGTTATTGAGCTATTTGGAGGAAAGTATACAGTCAAATGGGGTAACTCATTATAAGTAGGAAATGGCCTGCCACATTGTGATCTGCATTACTAATGATCAACTTATTACCTTGGTTAATGTGTTCTGTATTTTGATCATCTAAATAAGTTAATAACGTAACAATATGAAACAGTAGTCCTTGCTACTTGCTGCAAATACTGCGGTACATGGTTCGTATATAGTTCATGTGGCTAACTATGGAATTTTAGTGGTTTCATTATTTATACTTTTTTAATGTTGTTTAACGCCCGTTTTTACTACTGAGACACCAAAGGCGTTGAACACTGGTGGTACATGAGATGAAATGATATACTGGGAAAGTTTTTTTTTTTTTTTTTTTTTTTAAGGAATGAAACGTTCCAGGCCTAAATTTAGGACACCTTCCCGGCATTTATCATTAATGAGGATTGAGGATAACGAGGAATAAAACCTCAGTCAGGAAGGACGGTTATGGTGGGATTCGAACCCCAGACCTCTCGCTCATGAGTCCGCACCTTAACGATCTTGGCCACCCGTAACTTTTTTTTTTGATACAACAATATTTTAAGAATATTTTAAACATATTTTGATTTTTTTGCTGCTATGAGTTCGGTTTGCTAAATATGTTGAGATCTCCTGCATATTGAGATATTCCTAAACGACCTTATAAGGAAAATTATTTCAAAACTCTTGTTTGTGCTATTAAAAACCCTAATGTATATATAACGCGTTCATATTGTGTTTTTATCATGGTTGTGTAGAGAGGATTAAAAATATGAAGAAATTGGGCGTTAATGTGGATTGCAGTACTACCATGTGATCAGTTTTGTTTTCTCCGGGCTAGCATCTACGAGAATAGGGGAAAAGCAGTCACCAAACAAGGCTTGGTGAAAATTAGCGTGTTGTGCTACCGGCAATGGGGAACAGGTTTTAACCGAACGCCTTTGATTGTTCATTCTGATGGAAACCATAGCGGACGTTAGCCCTCCATCCATTAATACTTCACTTAGAGCCCTGGAGGTGGCAGCTATAGTTTTGCATAAGGCCCGTATTCCACCAGGCCTCAATATTTCTTTGTAATACTAACACGTTTGCCAAACTACTTTGCTCAGCTATAGTTGCCAGCTTTGCCGCCACGTCATAACCCTTATCCCTCAGTAAGAGAGACACCGCCCGCCATAGCCCAGTTTACTCTCAGCACGTGTTCAAGAGCCAACGCTGGTGACTGAATTTGGTAAGTGGAATAGGAATAGGTGAGCATGATGGGATCTGTTTGCAGAGGAAGGTAACTCGTCAAGGCGTACGTGGAGGAGCGCTTTTTGGACTGGATGGGCATTAAGTATAAATGTATGAGCACGCGTGTCCTTAAATGATAATAGTTGAAAAGTGCTTGATCTGAAGTGCAAATTCTTTTTTCTATAAGTGTCTTTGCAACGTCAATGTCGGAGGAACCATGTAAACGATGCGCTTCTCAAGGATGACGAAATGATTTGACATATTTCTATGATAAAATAATGAATCTATGAGTTCACGAATGATGGCAGATGGATGTCCGCGTCACGTTACACAGTGCATGCCGATAATTACGATAAAGCCAAGAGCGCTGCTCATACTTTGTGAATTTTTAACGTTGGTCGTATTACCTTAAAAGCTGATGTCTGCAACGTTGAACAAGAACGGGTACTTATTTCTGTGTTGGAATAAATAATAGCGGCAAGCTCATAAATTCAAAAGGATGATTTGAGGGAGAGAAGAGGGGTTGAGGGCTCCGTGACGTAGCGGCGGAGGAAATTATATATTGTCTAGGGGAAAACGAGGCAACTTACACAACCAATCCACAAAGTGCTTTCCTCCCTCGAGTTACCGCAGGCAGAAATTGAAAATTCATCCATTTAACTAAGAGAGAAACGGAAGTGCAAAGTGGACGGGTGTTTTCTTTGTTTTATTTTAATAACTACTAATAGACATATTTTTGAGTACTTATGGAAAATGAAGACCAAATGTGCTCTTTTAACAAAACATGCACATAGCTCCAAACATCAAAGTCAACCGCCACGGGTGGCCGAGGTCGTTAAGGCGTAGATTCGTTAGCGAGGAATCTGGGGTTCAATTCCTACCAGGACCAGGCTTGGAATATTGTAAAAAACATTAATAGAAAGTTACAGTGACATAAATGTGGAGTTGGAACTTTCTTTCCAAGAAAGAATGTACAAAGTTGAATGATAAATGATTCTAAGAAAAGTTATACTCATTTCTGCTATTTCTGAGAAATATTATTTAAATAGTTCAGTTTGTTCAATATGCAATCTGAATATTCCACTTTGAGACGTCAGTTCTGATAGTCTAGTGGTAACCATTTTTGCCTCGTAGACCCAAAATCGTGGGTTCAATCCCGGCCAGACACGATTAATTTTTTCGGGTGTAAAAATTTAAAGTATACCTTCTTTCGGAAGGGAAGTAAAGCCGTTGGTCCCGTGTCGTACATTTACGGCACGAAAAAGAACCTCTGGCCTGAAAGAGGGGCTTCTGAGCAAAATTTGTCGGACGTTTCACGCCCTGAATAGAATGGGACGCCGATGACCTGAGATGTTAAAGAGCATACTGCATAAACTAAGCGATTTCCTCAGCTAGTAGAGTAACTTTAAAAAATAATATAAAATCCAAATTATTAATTAATGAAATGAAATGAAATGAAATAAGTTATGGCATTGCGGTGTGGTGTTAGGGAAACAAAATTAATTCTTGCAATCTATATGTATTACAAAAGAGAAACCAAATTTTATTATTATTATTATTATTATTATTATTATTATTATTATTATTATTAAGCCACATAAGTTAATGATATACTATTAATTAAATGAAATATATGACCACTGATAGACAAAGCTATACTGTATGGGTATTTTTAAATATTTTTAAATGTAATCATGTTTATGAACTGAGCCCTTGATATCTTTACATTCACTAAAATAGAGAGAAATAACAGAAAGTTTCGAGTTACGTTGTGTATTTAAGATGATGTTCATATGTTTCAATAAAACAAAAACATGTTACTATTTAAAAACAATTGCAATGTACTAAGTAAATAAAACAGTCGAAAGTTACATCGATTTTCAGTGGCTTTGAAATTTAATTTAAATGTTATTAACATGTAACGTAAACGTTTTCTGAAGATTATTACAGATCGCTCTTACATACAAATATGATTCTCACATATATTAGATTAATATTTCACATTTGCTATCTTCACGACAATGCTTTTATTAAATATAAAACATATGCATCAGTTTATGCACTGAGGGAATTTTTTTCTTTTATTTTAAAAGAATATGGAGGAAATTAAATCCTATAGCGCTTTTTTAAATTTCGATTTTCAACTATACCCCTACTTTTAATGGTGCAATTTCTCTAATTTTCTTTATATTTCTTGTTTTATTTAAATTTTATATATTACATTTTATTCTGAAGAAACAAGTAACGGTAAGGCTAGAGCGATTTTTAAATTTTGGGATTCAGGTCAAATTCCACTCCTAATGATCCAATTTCATTGATTTTCAGGAAACGTTTTTCTTGTTTTATTTCATTCGTATATACAGAATTTAGTTTAAAAAGTTGTAAAATTGCAGCCAATATAGCGCTTTTTAAATTTCGATTTAACCCACACTTGTTTTTCAGGTATATCACCCTGCTAAATTCATGATTGCCCTGATCTTTGAAAGCTACATTTATCAATTTATTTTAAAGATTTATTCTCAGTTTTGTTGAGATAAAAGAAACATTGTGGCCGCTAGCATTAACGGACATACACAATAGATAAATACATATGTGTGTGTGTATGTCTTCGGAATTCCTTAATACATAAACAAAGATGCAGTGCTGAAATATGCATTTGAAACAGAAAAGGCATAAGTCGTATTTTAATTGCATTTAGTGTAACATTTTCATTGTACTAAAAATACGGAATTATTCTTGCTTTATATACGCCCCTACTCTCACAATTATAATAATTTTCACTAATACTTCCCATATTTAGATAAACGAACTTCCTAAATTATTAAAAAAGTATTCAAACTTTGTCCCTACACTTGCTAAACTCCATTAGTATTGCCTCGTTAATTCGCATTTTATCCGCGAAGCCTGTCGCCTCGATCGAGCATATTCTTGAATCAAGTGAATGTGCATGGGGCTTAGGAAAATAAGGAGAATCCGCTGCTGTCAAACCTGCGCGGACTTACCTGTTACTACCTGCCAGATTCCTCTATTATTCATACTGTAACCGACTTCCTGTGTCCTTTCTTTTGATTTATCGGGACTAGTGTGGAAACGAGTGACATGATGAGGTCATAACCTTATTGCGGGCTTACTGTGAGCATGCTCCAGAGTGAGACAAAGTAACGGCTTCGAGGAGTGAAGACTTTCTCTTGTGCTTTGCCATTGAATTTATTTTATTTGTGTGATTGCAAGACAAGCACTTTTAGTATTGATGTTACTTTCTTATTGTACTCTGCCGTTAAATTTCTTTCATGTTCAGATTGAAGGTAAGCATGGGGTGATATTGATGGCATTTTAAACTGTGTATTCCAATGCACTCTTATTTCTCGTTTGATTATTTCTTTGTTACAATAAATGCACATTTTCTGTTTGTGTGAATTCAGTTTTGTTATGTTAACACAGTGTTTTTTTTTTTTTCTTTGCTTGAAGTGTGTATACATTTTTGGCACACTCTGTATACAATAAGATAGTTTTTTAATTACAAGGAAATAAATACGGCAGAAAGCAAAAATTCATTGTCAGCTAGGAAAGTACTCTTGACGGTTTGCTGAGAATCCCAAGATATTTTGTTCATCGGTTTTCTTCCTAAACATCAAACAGATTATGCAATGTATTATTGTCCTTCTGTTTGAGGCAAAACGTGCTTATAATCAATAAAAATACCAACAACCGATTTCAGAATTTCTTTTCTTCCAACGTACATAAGCATTGCCTCATCCTCCCTACAGTCTATACTTATCGCCTTGCTATTACCACATGTTTTGCTCAATAAAGAAAGCATTAGGATGTCGGCGATTTAATAGAGTGAAAGTGTGACAGCAATCATGTGCAACTGGCTGGAAACGGAACCCCACTATTTCTTCGATAATAGAATTAGGAAGCCTGCTGGGAAAGTTGTATTTGTATTTGCATTTTTATTTGATTAGATTTCAATAAATTGTAAATAAAAACTTATTTATATTCGATTTACCTTCATAATAACGTAGGAATATTTTGAACACATTTGTTTTCTTAAAGCTCATTTTAAATCCCGAGCTGCCAAAAATAACGATCGGGTGCATTTGCAGAAGCAAATAATTTGAGATAAAGCGATGCAATTATAGGCACAAGTAGGTACTTGAGTGCGAATGTCATTGCTATGGTAACGGAAGAAAGCGATGCCACCACTAGTACCAAATACCGAGATGACCTAAGTTAGGATGGGTTTCCGGCTGCGGCGCTATGCGGCAACAGACGCTTTGCCTAAATTATATGCGGTGCTGTGTAAACGGCGGTGACATGAGGCAGCTGCCTGGCCAATAGATCGATAGTGTTGTGACAACGCTGGGAGAGCCTGACTGGTCCAAGGTATACTACCACATAGCTTATTATTACCACCTGCTATCAACGCAGCAAAACCTGTTGAAAATCAGTTCTGTTGATATATGCGGGCGACATGCTTCATACATTTTTGAAGCCACAATCACCATTTACTTTTTTTCTATGGGGTCTAACTAGAAGGATTTTGAAAAATACTGAGCCTAAGTGTGAAGGAATTGCTTTATGAAAATGAAATGTTATTCCCTCTCTAAATAGTCCTCCAGATGTGCGATGCACTCTTCCTAACCGTGCTCCAGTTTCGCCAACCCATGACAGCATTCACAGACAGCGTCCGTAACAGTGTTATCATTGATGAATCGTCGTCCTTTTTGATTTCATTTGAGTGTTGAGAACTAAAGCTGGTGAGTAGGTCCAATATCATATTTAATAAGCAAAGGAAAACGCCATTCCAATTTTCCAGAAAGCTTCTCAGTAATTGTGTTCAGTAAGGCTCATCCCGGGCTGTAGCGCCAAATAAGAGGAAGAATTCTGAGTTTATTAATTGTCCTTAAGGAGGAAGTCAAACAACATAACTCCCTCTAAATCCCAGAATATGAACGGCATCACCTTACCTGCTAAGGTCTACAAAACGCTCTAAGGATATACTAAAAGTTCTCGACCAAGTTAGAAATGACATGAAGATGGTCAAATTTCTATGATAGTTATTAAATATCATTCTTTATATCTCGCGCTGTAAAATTTCAGGCACGTAAGTGCAGTCACATGTTGGTGACGATTGTGTAAGCAAACTAGTGTTAACATTTTCTACAAAATGGGTAACAATGAAATACAAGCTGTGATAAAATACTTCCTTTTGAAGGTTTAACCTCAAATAGGAGCTAGTTTTTACATTAAATGATTCTTCGCCGTCATTTTCGACGATTAAAAAGTTGGTTGCTGAATTTAAGTGTGATCATATATCCGGTCAAAATCTTGAACCCTCAGGGCGTCCCAAAAGTGACCAGATTGGACCAAAAATTCCCACTGCCATACTCAGTGATCGCTAGTTGGCTGACATTGAAATGGTCTCTATAGGCCATGTCCACTACATTTTACACGAAGTTTTGGATATGACAAAACTTTCCGCTCGAAGGGTGCCGCGTTTGTTAACAATAAACAAAAAAACGCATTCAAATGAACATTTTGCAAGAGTGTTTAGTCTTATTTAAATGCAACTCCAGTGACACTCTTCACATTTCATAACAGTAGATTCATTACTACACGCCAGAGACAAACAGTGAAGTGCATCAAAGAAAGCAAAAACGGTTCCATTTGCAGGTAAAGTCATGACTACGGGGTTCTGGGAATCTCATGATATAGTGCTCCAGAAGGCAGAACCGTCACCGGGGAGTGTTATGGCTTCACTACTGGAACAACTGAAGGATGCTATTCAGGCTAAACGTTCACACTTTGCGAAAAAGAACGTTCTTTATCAACACACTTTGTTACAAAAATGCACGATTTTCGCTTTCAAGTGCTTCCACATCCGCCATATTCGCCAGATTTGGTTTCCAGCGATTACTTTTTGTTCCCAACTCTGAAGAAATGGCTGGATGGACGAAGATTCACATCAAATGACGAGGTTGATGCCGAGACAGACGCTTATTGTACACAAATGGCAAATGCTGTTTCACTGATTGACCCAAAATGTTTCGACTGAGCCTTCATCCCTGCATCGAAATGGCGAACTCGTGTTTTATGCTGGATGACCGGAAATCATTGCGGTTTGCAAATGTGTTTCGCGCGTTTTTGGTCAACTGTGAAATCTCAGGAGACCCGGCGCGCCGAGACCTCGGTGTATGATGTCATGGATATGCTCTATTGAAATTTGCACACGCTCCGTAATGGTCCTGGTTGTCAAACGCCAGGCCTCCAGGATACTAGTCGCCATTTCATCGGCGTTCAGTTTGTCTGGATGTTGCTTGTCAGCTTCGTCAACCCACTTCTTGACGGTCGCATGAGATGGGTATCGTCCGCACTGTGACCATTACTGACATGCCCTACAAGAAGAAAGTAAGAACTGCACGATCGCTCAAGCGGTCTTCCCTCACGAAACTGCTAGTACTGCAGGAACACAGAGGTGGAAATCATTTGTAGAGGGTTAGGTTATTCCCCTAAGCTCATAGCTTTCCTTCTTCTACCCTACCATAACTGAGCCATTTGCCGTCGTCGTTTGATTAAATAAATATAAAAACCGGAGCTTTCGCTGACGCTATGATCAGCATCATCAGTAGACTGAAAGTGTTTGGAGAGACAGAGTTACAGAATCGTTAGAAGTGGCGGGTATGAGTATTGTTAGACTTTACCAGTTCTTGCTTATTTGCTAACTTGTCTTTGTTTACATTATCTGGGTGCTGCTTTATTTCTAAGGCCTGTCTTCTAGCCAGATTAAAATATTCTGCCGTTGGTGCAATTACGTCTGCTTTTTCAAAGTTTATTCCATGGCACTTCTGAAAGATATGTTCCGCAATCGCAGATTTTTCTGACTAAATAAGACGTAAATGTCTTTCGTGTTCTATGCATATATTTTAGCACTTTACGAGATGTATTCCAGTTATAACAACTGCGATTTTTTTTCCTCACTAACCAATCATACGAAAACTATGAGACTTGTGTCACTTCTCGACGAAATCTCCCTGCAGCCGTACACATTTTTCACAATGTCGACGCCAGAATTCCATGACCGCTGCGAACGCTTCTGTAGTAGTCCGTTTTGACCACTGGAAAATCGCTGATGCAATAGTAGCACTGCAAGTGAATATGCGACCACGGAGAGTGTCTTTCATCTTTGAAAACAGTCAAAAATTAATAGGAGCCAGATCAGGCGAGTACGGGGCATGAGGAATGACATCAAAGTTGATTTCATGAAGAAAATTCTGCGTCACTTTCATCCGATGCAATGGGGCGTTGTCTTGGTAAAAGAGCAAACGTGTAGCCTTTTCCGACCGTTTTTCACGCAGTGCTGGAAAGGAGCTTCTTCTTCAAAACATCTTCATGGGATGCACCTGTCATCGTAGTGCCCTTTGGAACGCAATGAGTAAGAATTACTTCACCACTGTCCCAGAACATGGCCACCATAATTGAATATTCATCCAATTAAAAGAAATTCGGTAACCCCATCCCTTACGGGTAAAAGGATACCTTCCCCACTTCCGTATTCCAGAATATGAAGGCAAACAATCCTTCCCGTGCACAGTCAGCCAGTCGTTACGATGGAGCTGGAGAAAGAGCATGTTTTAACTATGGTTCTTTATGATTTCAAATGAGTTTAAAAGTCTTGAGAGCTTGCAACAGGCTTTTGGTTACCTGGCTCTATCTGCGGCAAAAACTTTCCGTTGCTTTGTGGAAATTAAAGAAGACTGAACTTCACTACAAGATGGGGAGAGAAGTGCACATCCCCAGACCTCCCGCTCATGAGTTCATGCCTTAACGACCTCGACCACCCGTGGCGCTACTTAGCATTTCAACTGTAATGAGTCGATTTTCATCCTCACTCTATGAATTCTTCTCTCGTTGACAGCTTCCCAAGGCCGGCCAGAGCCAGCCAGTCTTTCGCCCTTCTTCAAATGATCGAATTCATCATGCAATGGTATCAAATGAACAAACTAGATCACCATGAATAACTGCCAAGCCCTTGTGGCACCGCCACGGGTGGCCGAGGTCGTTAAGTCGCGAACTCGTGAGCGGGAGATCAGGGGTTCGAATCCCGCTAGGACCGTCCCCTCTGACTGAGGTTTTTTCCACGTTTTCCTCAGTCCTCATAAATGTCAAATGCCGGGGAGGTACCGTAAACTTAGACCTGGAACGATTCCTTCCTTAAAAATAAATCCCTTCCCAATATATCATTTCATCTCATGTATCATCAGTGTCCATCGACTGTGGTGCCCCTGCAGTAAAAAAGGGCGTTAAATACAATTCATTCATTTGCCCTCGTGGATTTTTTCGCTCTTTCACCTTGCTTATATATCAAGGCATGAACTCAACAGACTGTTCGACAGCGAGTATGTAAGTTATTTTATATAGCTTAAAGTTCCCTGTTGCTTGCCAGCAGATTTAGTTACATTTTATATTTATAGCCTGTACCAGTGGAAAGCGCTAGTGTGTTTTTTGAAGGAAGTTGATATATTCTGCAGTATTTGCTAAAAACTCTAGCTTAAAATTAAGTTTTCGGGATTAAATTTCTTTAACCTGTTACATAATATCCATCTCTAACTGAGTGTCAACTCACATTAGAGTTAACTGACATCCCAAATTTTATAAATAAAAAAATTGCCTGGAACCTTACTTCTGTCTCCATAAGACACAAAAGGTGGGGACTTGACGAGCGTGGGGGTTGTGTAATGGAAAGAGGGATGTTATTATGATCGGCCGATGATACAATTGCTTGGAGCGTGATACGAGACAAAAGAAGATGTGGAAAGGGCAAATAGGAAGAAGTGGAGGTAATGAAAGGAAAGGAAAAGTGTGGGAAGGGATTGAAATAGATATAGCAGTAGGGGAATAGAGTGGGATTTACTCGCAGGGGTTGACTGATGCGTGAGGCGGTAAGGACAATAAGAATTATATGAATCTACTCCCCTTAGTCAAATGATGTGAGAAAAACTGTGCCATTCCGTAGCGTCGGTCCTGGTGGTGTAGTGGTTACCATACTTGCCTCCTAAACCCAAGATCGCGGGTTCGAACCCGGCCGGGACCGATGGATTTTTTCGGGGCGTAAAAATCCTAAGTGTGGCTTTCTTCGGAAGGGAAGTAAAGCCGTGGGTCCCGTGTCGTACATTTGCGGCACGAAAAAGAACCTCAAGCCTGAAATAAGAGACCTCTGAGGAAAATTTGTCGGCCGTTTCACGTCCTGAATTGAATGGGACGTTGTTGATCTGAGATATTAAAGAGCGTCCTTAAATAAAACGAATAAAAAAAAAATCTGGTTAATCGTAGCAACCCGGCTGGCCGGCTAAGAGCGGCGCGCTCACCTATAGGGAAAACACTCCGGGGGAAAACTAAACTGATCAGGCCTTATAATCTTAATGGACCTTTCGTCTTTCTATTAGAACATACTTTGGGTTTGTAAATGGCTCAAAACGTTGTGGAAATTATATAATTCTAAACTGCCAATAAAAATGTAATTAATAATGCACAAAATGTATTTATTTCGAAAAAAAATGCCTCAGGTCTTTGTTTATATCGTCTTCTGCTCATTAAAATGAAAGTGCAGAATCGTTCCACTAATACGGCACGAACAGAGCGATATCAAAATATATAAAGTGTGTATGGTCATTTGATATTAATAGAGGTAACCTTTACCTTATTATTCCACTTGAATGGAGAGGGATCTTAACAATATTAACATGCGAAGGATGTTGGCAGGACGCCAGTGCACTCCAGTGCGCGCCGTCCACATGGAATCGATTTTCCGATGCCAACATTTCTGGCGGCGCGGGGGTTGGTGAAGTTCGGTCCTCTCTCTGCCTTGTGACTGTTGCTGGCCACTCTGTTCTGTGTTTAACCTCGCTAATCTACCACCCTCTCTCAACCGCCACTGCACAGTGGTATTACTCCAGCTAACAACCAATTAAAATGCTTAATTAACTAATGAGAGCTCCAGTTATTCGTTACTCGGCCAAGTTAATCAACAAATTGGTTTGTTTTTTTTTTCTCTCTCTCTCTCTCCTTGCTACCAAGAACAGCACTAGCCAGGTATTTAAAAAAAAAATAACGCGAAAATGTTCGGAAATTGATATCTACCTGGGTGACAGCTTGGTATTCCCGAGCTCGTTTTCCTTGCGCTTACGGTTAATCAACACATGAAGAGGTTGTTCCAAAAATGAAACACTTTTTGCCTTCTTATACCATGCCTTCATTCCGTTATGCAATCGGAGTTGATCTTCAGTGACGTCGATGCTTGGTAGGATTTGAGTTGAACAGGCAATTGAGCTAGCTCAGTCGTTTTAATCTGTTTCATTTCTATAGGAACTGCATATTAGACTATTTTCTGTGTACCGCCCCGCGTGGCCGAGGTCGTTAAGACGTTGACTCTATGAGCGGGAGGTTTGGGGTTCGAATCCCGTTAGGACCGTCCTCCCTGAACGAGGTATTCTCCAGGTTTTCCTCATCCCTCATAATTGGCAAATGCCGAAAAGCACCCTAAATTTAGTCCTGGAACGTTTCCTTCCTTAAAAATTCCTTTCCCAATTTATCATTTCGTTTCATGTATCAAGAGTGTGCACTGCCTGTATTGCCTTAGTAGTAAAGACGGGCATTAAACGCCATTCAAAAAATCTACTGCGTTGTGAAGTATGCAGATGTACATTAGAAAAAATAATATCTATAGGTGTGTTTGATTGTCGCGTGCTTAAGAAATTCTACAAATACTGTAAGGGAGAATTTCGTGCTAAATTTCCAAGAATAACATCTCCAATTCATAGTGCAATTTTCAGATTGATCATCACAGCTGGAACCCAAGACGTTTTCTTTGAATAGAAATCTAGGCCAAGGCAGGTGAAAAACTTAATAAAATAAATTATCGATCAGAAACATATCTTCTACAGTCTTTAACACGATTAACCCAGCAAGTTAGTGTATCTGTCGCCAGTGCGTATAAAGCTATTCAGCCGGTGCATATATATATATATATATATATATATATATATATATATATATATGAATGAACTGTAGTGAGTGTTTCACAGCGGAGGGCAGACATGTGAGGCATATTAATAAATGTTTTTCTACTGGTTTCTGTTTATTAATGAAAGTTTCCTTCATTCAGTTTCAAGGTACAATCTAACAATTTCAGTTCGTACCGAAAATAAAAGTAATTTTGTTAAGTAATCAAATGATGTTATCGATATAGTTTGCTGATGCACTTGGCGCATCACTACTTACGTGACAAAACTGCAGGATTAGCACTGTTGATGTTTAGCTATTTATGTGATGTATAACAACCCAATTAAAGATGTGATGGAAATAGTCATTTCAACTCTGTCGTAAACTTTCATTAATAACCCATAAAATTAATAATTTCTAGAAATATAGGTATTTATTTGGATATTTTTATCTTGTTTTGGTGACCTTTCATTAATAACTCATAAAATAAAGATTTCCGGACATATATTTATATGGACTTTTTTTCTTGTTTTGGTGAGAGGAATCCGCCACCTAAGTTTCTATAAAAGTTTTTCCGAAACATTCTGCATAAGAATGTCCCTGTTTTTATATGTGCGTTTTATGCTGACAATAGCAAGGGCCTTAATGTCAGAAACAGCGTTTTGTAAACTGCCATCTTCATTTGCATGGGATTACTTCATTTAGATCTGCCGAGATACAATGAGATAGATGAACGAAGGCCACTCCACCTCCCCCCAAAAGGAGGGGAGTATATAGTGTCTTCAAGTAAAAGCTTTTCTCAACAGAAATGGCGATAGAAGGCCGTGCTTTTTTTTGTTTTACTGACTTTGTGCGAGTTCTTGTTTCCTCTCCATGGACAAACTGACACCTGAAGTGTCAAAAGAACTTCTGCCAATAGCAGAACGTTTATCTTCGGTTCAAGCGATCGCTGCTAGGCTACCCTTAGCACTTTTAATAGTATACGGCAGGGCGGGTTTTTCAGATGCAAGTAAGTGCTGGCATAAGAATTTATTGTGTAACAGCCCGCTGCTATGCAATGTTCCGTACAGCCCAATCCCGTCAGAACGAATTTGAACTCACTTGTTTCATAGCAACCGCACATGCTTGATTTATGCTCTTAGATAGCAAGTATAGTCAACACTAAGAATCAGACAGTGGGCAGCATCTAGGGCGGGGAGAAACGTGCCGTTAACTGACTGTTCCGTAGAACTGGAAAGGATGCGCGAGCAGGCGAGCATTGCCAGCTTGCTAAATATAATTGTTTGAGGTTTCGTTTATCTACAACAACTTTTAAGTATTAATTTACTGGTGTAGTGACTTAGCTACTTGTTTTATAGTCATAAGCTACAAAAATAACATTTTTATTGTTTATATATTACTTTAATTGCTATTGCATTTAGCTCCAGTTATATTCAAGCGGTTGGTGTGGTACTACTGTTTGTAGATTTAATTTTATATGGTGCCATTCCGATGCATAAGGTGCATGTTACATTTACATAAAATGACGTACAAACAGTGAATCTTTTATAAGTGCATCAATATAATTTTTACATGTAATTTTCCTGTTAAATTCTTCCTGATGTGTAGTAGTTCATGTTGAACTACAGTAGTTTTTACATTATCAGCCTCCTGTTTTGTAATACAAGGACTATTTTTTTTTTCAACCTCCGATGGGGCATAACCAAAAGACAAATATGAATTACCAAATGATTTTATTACCAGAAGTCAAGTAACAATCACAGTTACTTTTCCACATATCCCCATGAAGATTAAGACATTTGTCATATCGATAGACGAGCTTTCCAATACCCTCTTCATAAAAAGCTACCACCAGTGTGTGGAGATAGGTTTTTCTGGGAACCCTGCGTTTAGTTTTCGATAGCCTCGATGTTCTATAACAATCGTGTACAGAGCTGACCTTGACATGTCCGGAAATTCCACAGATAACTCATTGATGGTAAACCTCCGTCTCTCTCGAATCGCTGAACAAGCGACAGACCTGCGTTCTTGTCCACCTTCATCATGAACATCAGTTCGGCCTTCTTTAAATTTCCTACATCCTGACTCATACACTTCGCACCATAAAGACGGCTCATTTTGCGATGAATTTCTGCTGCACTATACCCTTCTGCCAATAGAAAACGAATGTCGCTTCGCATTTCGCACTTGGCGGGAAATCACTCATCCCGGCCATGTTGAAGAGCCTGTAGCTCAGCTCCAGCTGATGTATTGGACTTGGCCTTGGCGAGCGTTATAATGGGGTAGTAGCGCAGATCCGCCTCCTTATGCTTGTCTGGCCACGTAGCAGAGCGATCGGAGGTTGAAAAAAAACATAGCCCTCGTTAATAGAATAAAACACTGAGCTGATATAATCATGCTGCATGGTGTTTGAGAATATTATATTACATTTACATTATATTACATAAGAATATATGTCTTATTCGTTTGTTTCTTTTACCCAGAATGCACGAGGGCTGCACGAACGTTAGAAGCAGTGAAGCTGCTGGAATCAAATCACTGTTTATGTTCGTGTAAAGAGAGGCGCGAAATGACTTCCTGGTTGGAGTTTCCGAACAATAATGAAGTGACATAAACTTTCATGCAGCTGTAGGTAAGTGCTAAACGAGTTCTGTGTTGTTACCCACGATTCCTAGAAATTAAATAGAGATATGTGTTTGTGATTTTGGAGCTAGCGTGTTTTTATAAGGGTTTGCGTCATGATTAGGTGTTGTTACACCATGGTGCTCGCTTAGTATTGATATGTAATAAAAATAGCAAGTGTTTTGACCCCGGAGGTCATCTACAAGAAATCCGCATTCCCCTAGGGCAGCTCTGGGGAAAAAAATGAATAAGGCTACCTTGTCTCAAATATATTCAAAGTGTGTAGCAGTTACTCAACATTATTTTCAAATTAAACTGCTTACGTGGAGGTAAGGATGCACAAACTTTTATGTTACGAGTCGCCACTGCTATAGGGGCAAAAATGTATTAAACCGGATCATTCGTTGAGTGTGGGAAATTGAAGATAAACCTAGGAGCTGACACGAGTGGCCGAGGTTGCTCAGGTAATACATCATGTAGTGTATCCATAGGGTTAGGTTAGGTTAGGTTAGGTTTAAATACATGATGTCAATAAGGCTCAATTCGTGTACAATATGGTATTTATGTTTATAGTTGTTGTCTCACACGTAAACTTAGGTTAGGTTTAATTAGACCGAAATTTGGTTAAAGTTACATGATAGGATTTAAGTAAATTTTGTCGGGGCTCCTCTGGAAGGAAAGGATAAGTAAGGGAGATACTGGGTGACCAGGTCCTAAGGTGACGAAGCACGCAGATAGCTGGGGTCCCTGACATGTTTGTATATAGAACGTCGGTGTAGCCCTCCTCCAAGAAGACCCTCAGAAGGGTCGCTTCCATACCAGATGCTACAGCATAAACCTTTCCAAAGCGCAAGCCACTGTAACACCCTACCTAGTCGTGGCACTTTCGATACTATAACGGAAACTACAGAATGAAATGGAAAGTAAAGATCCATTCCAGCCTAAGTGACATGGGTGAACCACGAAAAAACTCAAGGTTAGGATGACCGGTTCTATAGGATTTGAACCCGGAACCCCCCGAATAAGAGTCCCATGCGATACCGCCTACGCTATCCCGCTCCGTTGTGCTCTGTGTTATTCCTCAAGCCTTCATACCCTCTGCTCATGCATTATGAAGTACATTTTAATTGTTATTATCAGAAACCGGAAATTAGACAAATGCCTGAAACCTTCTGGGTGGATATATTTAAGAATCAGATAGAAATGAACATGTTCCGTACGTTTGGGTTTGATAGGCCTGTTGTTATTTTGCTCTTTTAGTCTATTTTGGCTTCTGTTGCCTATTATAAAGTTAATTTTTTTGGCCTGTTTTGGTTCGTTATAGATTTTTTCTGCGATTGTGTGTGCATTTTAAAAAACATAAAAAACTTCAATGTATCGAAATGAAAAATGTTATAAAAATTAAATGGCATGTTCACCTCACAAAAATACTTATTGAGAATATCGTTATACATTTATTTATTTTCAAACAGTCAAAAACTTTCTGCTCAACATTCACTTAAGTTCTTTAAATAGCAGAACTTTGTTATTGAAAGGAACCCACAGTTACCTTGAGCATACAAATACCAGGAAATAGAGAGTATGAGGGAAGTACTGTAGTTTTGAATAGTCCTGGGGAATGACCTTGTGTCTATCTAAGCGAAACAATTCAAGGAAATTTGTGTGGAGGTAACTTCTCAGCTACATAAATGTAACAAACAATTGCAAGCGAGAAAGATGAGAGCGGTACAGCTGTGTAATAAACCGTCCCTACAATGTGTTCAGTACGGAAGTAAGAGAGATATTAACCTGACTCTCCTATAAACGTATACACAGAAAATGAACTCGATCAGAAACTACTGCGCATCTTTTGCTCATTGGCCAGGACTATTCAAAACTACTCTACTTTGTCTTCATCAACATTTCCATGATGTCCTGAAAGGTGAATGTTCTGTTGTATCTGGTATGAGTTCTTCCGAAATAGTTTGTTTTAAATATGCTCCAATCACTTCAGTGGAAGTAGAACGTTCTTTTTTATGATGAAATATGTTCTCTCTGACAAGTGCCTGACTATGACAGTTGATACCTTGAAGAAACATCTTGTTGATGTTTGTAACCAAGAAATAAGGACTTTAACTATGAAATAAATAAATTATTAAGTGTCTTAAACACCGATTTTCTTTAATAAAGTACCTTTTTGCCTGTCTATTTTAACCAAAATTATTATTGAATGTTCGCTTTTGATAATAGATACCCTAAAGACTCAATCTGTCCTGCTTAATCTTTGTCAGCTACAACAATTCTGACAGTAATTAAGATTTTGTTACAACATGTATGACACTATCAGCTATTTCCCCAAAAACACTGTAGCTAGCACAGAATCACCGCTGACTTGTTCATAATAAACGCAGAACCGAGGTAGTGATTTCATTTAACAAAGATATACTAATAACTGAAGGGATACCTAAGAAATACACAGGGGCCGAATAAGCCACTGCTAATCCCGTGATTATATGGAAGCAGCACAAAGAGAGCAGGAAGTAATTTAATCTCTGGTAACACCGAGAGAAGGGAAAAAAAAAAAAAAAAAAAAAAACGGTGCGCGTTGATTTTCCGTGCTCTGAGCTTTCACACGGTCCAGCATCATTAATTCTGTATGGAGAGACGGAAGATGAAAGGAACGGCAGAGAGAGACATTAATCATGCATTCCGTCAAACCGTGCCACAATCCCAGGTTCGATGTCTTAATCGCGCTCATTACGTCAATTGCTTCATCATCTTCACGCCTTTTAGTTATGCTAATCAATTCAGTTATCTATAAACTTATTAGCGAATTCCGGAGGAATGTAAAGCTATTGCGGTTGTACCCGTGAAACGATTTTTGGAGAAAAAAATCTCTATCGATTCTACCTACTAGACACAGAAAATGACTATGAAAAAAATTATATCCTTTTAATTTATGCATTTATATGTGTGTGTGCGCGTCTGTTAACGCTCTGACAGTCGCAATTTTTGTTTTTTCTCAACGAAACTTTGCATATATCCGATTTGCTGAGTTTGTTAACCAGCAAAATTGTACCATTGGAGGGGGGTTAGCCTAAAGCGAAAATTTAAAAACCAGGTCTAGTAGCCGCAATTTTTGTTTTTCTCAACGAAATCGATATATTTTACCAAAATAAATTAATCAAAATTTATTATGAAAATCAGGACAATCAAGGTAATAGGAGTGGGGTTATACTTGAAAAGCGAATGGAGGTTAAAGCGAAACAAATTGCTTTATGCTTCTTCTTTTTTTAATAAAAAACTTGAAATAAAATAAGAAAAGCAGTTTCTGAAACTCATGAAATTAGATTATTAGGAATAGGGGGGTTATCTAAAACCCAACATATAAAACTCTCTCTAGCTGCACCAATATTTATTTCCTCGCAACGAAACGCCATATATTTAATAAAATAAATAGACAAATAAAATATTTTCTGAAAATCAAGGCAATTGGACTATTAAGAAGTGAGGGTATACCTGAAAACTGAGTGGGGATTAAAGCGAAATTTAAAAATCGCTCGAGCGCCCACAAAAAAATTTAAAGGAAACTTTAAATTTCAATATACCATTGAAATGAAACAAGAAAAATATTTTCCGAAAATTAAAGAAATCAGATTATTAATAGTGGGGTTTTGCCTGAAACCCAACATTAATAATCACTTTAGCGAGAGCAATATTTCTTTCTGCACAACAAAATTCAGTATATACATTTAAATAAAATTAAAAATAGTTTATGAAAATTAGAGAAATAGGACCATAGGAAGGGAAGTATAGCTAAAAACTAAAACAAACAGTGGGGGTTCAAGCAATATTTAAAAATCGGCCTCAATTTTTTTTTTTCCTCAGCATAATTGGGTATAAGCCATTGAAATAAAACAGCAGTAATATTTCTGAAAATCACTAAAATCAAATTATTAGGAGAGAATTTACCTGAAAACCAAAATTTAAAAATCACTCGAGCGCCACAAATATTTGTTTTTTCGCAACGAAACTCCATATATTATACCATTTAAATAAAATAAAAAACAGTTCCTAAAAATCGGGTATTTAGAAGTGGGGGTTTATCTGAAACCCAAAATTTAAAAATCCCTTTAGTGGCACCAATATTTGTTTCATCACAACAAAATTCTGTGTATATCATTTAAATGAAATAAAGACAATAGTTTCTGGAAATTAGGAAAATAGGATTATTAGTAGTAGGGTTATATTTATTAAAATAATGCTCTAACGTTTAATTTTCTCTCTGTTGTTTTAAAATAACAAGACCAATTAATTCAGTATATAAACTGTATTTATAACGATACATATGTTTTATATTTAACAAAAGTGTCGTCGTGAAGATAGCAATGTGAAATATTAATCTAATATGTGTAAGAATTATATTTGTATGTAAGAGCGCTCTGTAATAACCTTCAGAAAACGTCTACGTTACATGTTAATAACATTTAAATTAAATTTCAAAGCCACTGAAAATCGATGTAACTTTCGACTGTTTTTATTTACTTAGTACATTGCAATTGTTTTTAAATAGTAACATGGTTTTGTTTTATTGAAACATATGAACATCATCTTAAATACACAATGTAACTCGAAACTTTCTGTTATTTCTCTCTATTTTAGTGAATGTAAAGATGATATCAAGGGCTCAGTTCATAAACATGGTTACATTTAAAAATGTTTAAAAATACTCACACAGTATAGCATATATCTATCAGTGGTTATATATTTCGTTTAATTAATAGTATACCATTAATTTTTGTAGTTAAACCTAAAAAATAATAATAGTTTTAAAAATGGAGTTTTCCCTAAATTATTTCATAATTAACAATACCATAATTTGGATTTTACATTCTTTTCAAAGTTATTATACTTGGGGAGGAATTCTCCTAGTTTAAGCAGCTCCTGCGTGATGTACTATTTTTTTAATGCTGTGTTGAATGAAAATTAACTTCTACAAGCGTGAAATGTATTTTATGAGAATAAATTAATAAATGAAATACATAAATAATATTTTACCTTTATTTTTTTAAGAGCTATAAGCCTGACAGTACAGGATTTTCTTTCTTTTAATATTTTATACTTTTTGAAATGTTAGGTGCATTTTTATTTCAAACCACTGAATATATTGTACTATCATTTTAATACTTATTTTAAATATTTTAAATAGAACAGAATTTTGTTATTCAACAAATTTCTGAATAAATAAAATGTAAAATTTAGACTTTAAATAGTCATAAAATGCTCATATACCTTGACACTGGAGCTATGCTAAGACAATTAAAGAAATTCTGTTCCACGGAAAGATAATTCTACAAAACTGCCATTATATTAAATAAAATACGGGGGATGATCTTATAATCTTGATGATTTTCTTTAAAGTAGTCCCTGATTCATTGGATTGGATTCATTGTATCCATCTCAGCGTTTCTGCCGGTCTTCAAAGACATGCTGGAATCTTTTTTTTTTTTTTAACATTATTTTAAAATCACCTTTATCACTGCTTCTGATGAAGGAAAATTCCTTCCACGAAGATATTTGATAAATTTGTGGGGAAAGGAAAAAGTCACACTGGGCTAAATCTGAACTATAAGGAGGATAAGGGAAATATTCATACTGTTTTTGGAAGATATTTATCAATATTGCGATGTGTTAACGTGCATTATCTTGGTGCAGCATTCAGATTGTTGCACGGTAATTTGGTGACCATGATGACCCTGCAGAAACAACCACTTGTGGAGACTTCCTCATAGATAGAAATGATTTATCCAAGTTTCATAGCAGTGAGTTCCTTTGAAAGAAACTCTGCATCTTCCTGTAACATCATCTTCAACTGCATGCAGAAGACTTGAAACCCACCGAGCACAAACACTTCTCATATGCAACTTTTCAGTTATCAACGTATTAGTGAAATTTTCCGAATTTCTGAAATGTTGTTAAGGACGATTCTCTCTCACAATAACAGTAGTGATGTTAATGTTTAATTCCTTTGTATCCGCGGTACACTTTCCTTTGAAATTGACTGCCTTTAAGCATTTTAAACCATCTTCAGAGTGTGTTATAGGGTAGAAAAAACTCCTGTAACATTGAAATTTTGTTGAGACCAACGCAGAATTTCAGAGCAGCATATTGTTCATCGCGCTCACCTTAATTTTGCTATAGGCGGAACTGAACATGTCTCAATTCGTACACCTATGCGGGCACCGGATGTGACCACGTGTGAAAAACATAGTACAGTTAAATTTTATCATGAGAAATTGCGCATGTAATAAAGCTATTGTCGTTTTTTATTGGCAGTCCTTATAAGTTGCGCAAAACCCGAGTTAAAGTTTAACTTCATTTCTATTGATGCTGCGGTTTCAAATCCTGGTTATAAAACTCCAACATGAAGCCTGCTGTTGAGGAAGGAAGCGAAAGGAGCAGAAATTTATAAAGATTTAGATATGGCGAGCACTAGTAACTCCAGCACCAATAAAAATGCAGGTATAATTGCATCCACCATACAGTCCAGAATTAGCACCCTAAGATTTTCTTATTTTCTGAAGCTTAAAGAAATGTTTTTGTGAACAAACTATATATAATGAAAAAAATTGAAATAGCTGTCAGAAAATTTGTGGAAACAAAATGTACACATTTTTCAGCAAGCAATCACCCAAATACACAGGGACTTTTGTAGTTTCATAGCCGAAATGCTTTAATTTCTATACGTACGTCTCCACTAATTCCTTAATTGCAGACAAGCCATTCACTCACGGCACGACCGCCACGAGTGGCCGAGCTCGTTAAGGCGCGGACTCGTGAGCGCGAGGTCTAGGATTCGAATCCCGCCAGGACCGTCCTCCCTGACTGAGGTTTTTTCCAGATTTCCTCAGTCCTCATAACTTAGACCTGGAACGTTTCCTTCCTTAAAAAATCCTTTCCCAATGTATCATTTCATCTCATGTATCATCAGTGTCCATCGCCTGTGGTGTCTCTGTATCAAAAATGGCCGTTTAACACCATTCATTCATTACTCAAGGCACGGCTGTGAATACTTCTTCACGGAACAAACCGCTTCCTTGTACTAACATGGACGTTGCGATAGCTTCTCTTTACTTTCCCTTCTCCGTCAGTATTCCTTCATTATCTGGCTCACCGTAACCCTAGCCATCATTTTTCAATTATAGCCTTAATTGGATCTCAGGTTCGCGCTTTTTCTTCGGTGCACTTATGGCAACGTTTAACCCTATTTATCCTGAAATATTCAATGCTGATGTACAATATTCAAGAGAAAAACGCTTGTATATAGTTTGCCACTCATTCACACTCACATAAAAATAAGAAATACTTCATATCTCATTAGATGTTCCCTAACCTGTTATGAATATCGCAGACAGCGCTTCTAGGGCAGCTGAGTAGACGCGGTAAATGTGTCGCGAGTTATCCGTCGTCTAACAGAGTTGCAACTCTGCGGTAGAGGATACAGATTCGGATGCATATCAGCAGTAAAAGCCACAATTGAATCAGGCCAACCTCCTCTCTGCAAGAGCGATAATGTTTCGTAATCCCCACGGTGCCAATCGAGTGTTGACTTTCATTAGCCTGATTAGAATCCCGTGTTAAGTACGATTGATTCAAGGGAGCCAAAAGAAATAAGGGTATGTGCGCGCGCAGGGGAGGTGTGATGGAGTACCCAGAGTGAATCAAACCTACCCTCGTCCCTCTCACTCGCACTCGGTTATTGCTCCCACCTCAGGCTGCCTCTTCTGAAGGCTTTTGCGCCCTTAAGCAATAATCATCATCATCTCTTCTGAAGGCAAGAAACTGGGAATTACTTCAAATCTTCGTTGATAATGTCCAGGAGCTGCTCAATGAAGAACAATGATACGTTTTATTATATGTATTTCTCAAAGTAGTCCCAAGGGATCCAGTTCACCTGCACCAGCGATTCTGCCGATCTTCAAAGACATGCTGAAAATCATTATTTGACAGATTCGCCTCCGCAGCTTTCATCGCTGCTTCTGATGTTGGAAAATGGGGAAAAGGAAAAAGTCACACAGGGCTAAATATACGGAAATATGCAGTATCTGGTGTGTTGCACGGAAATTTAGCCTTTTGTATGTGAGTTCATTAGCAGTTTACCTGAATTGTCCCATCTACCTGTTCACAGTGGAGAAGCACGAACTGTTTTTGGGTAGGGGACTCCCTGGAAGTTTCCACTGCATGGGTTGAACTTTCTACTCTGATGTGTGAGGTAATGACATCATGACTCATCACCATCACCAGCTTCTCCAAAAATCCGCATCTTCATTATGTATTTCCAGTAGCCGACGACAGGCGTCAACTCTTTTGTCTTTCTGTGTCTCTGTCAAGTTCGGCGATGCCAATACGCGCACACCCTTTCATATTTAAACCGTCATGAATAATGGTGTACAGAGATGTCCGACATTTCAGTTCATTAAAGGTTATGCATCTATCAATTCAGACACAACCTGAATGTTTCTGGGAGATCGCGATACTCTGTGAAGATTCCCTGCTGCTGATGAACACATTGACCCAGTTGTAAACGGTCCTCTGTGCAGAAGCTTCTTGACCACACACCTCAGTTAAACGTCTATACATTTCTGTAGTTTTGACGTCTTCCTTCCATAAGAACCATGTAGTGCATCTTTATTCATATGTTCTTAAAATACCGCACTCTGAATCATTTCCCTCGTATAACGGACGTACCAAGTTAATAACCGTTTTCTCTGTCGCGTAACATCAGCACATCACATGAGGGAGGTTTCAATTGCCAATGACAAATTTAAGTTTATTTATTCTTTTAATTTATTTCCAAAAGACTTTGCGCTTGTGATTTTTACGCTCTGAAAAATCTTCGATCCCCGTTGGTTTTGAACACATGCACCTTGAGTCTTCAGTAGACAGATTATGTATACTAAACACATCCTAAAAGTATTTATTCATTTTTTATTATTTCTGAACTATTAATGTCGCCTTAATATAATTTAATAGCAAATCTGAAAGGACCTTACTGTGCAAATCAGTAGATCTACCTTGTCGGCAGTCAGACTAAGTGCTTGAATTGGTTTATTGGGTGTTATTTTTTCACGTTTATGGCAACAAAAAAAAAAAAAAAAAAAAGCTAAATTGGTTTTTATTACATTTTACAATATTTACGGACTTAATTTTCAGATTTTTATCCCATAAACTCAAGTAATCTTGATACACAACAATATATTTATAGTTTTGCATGGCTACTTCTGGATATTAAACCACGAAAAATAATTTGACTTTTAAAGTATCGGTTTAGGCAATAAGTTGAAGGTAAACACCCTCACCTTCTACCATAAAGTACTAGATACGTAAGACTACCAAAAAAATAAAAAATATCAAAATTCCAATGAAGGTTTACAGGGGATAGAAAGTTTGGTGGCCAGAAAAATGTTTGATATGACGGTCATTTTCGCAGCTGTGGAATTCATTATGAGGCCTTGTTCACAGGAAAAGTTTACTGGTCTTTTCTCACGGAGAAAATCAGCGAGAGCGACATATGCCAGTAAAAAAGGATTCCCATAGTACAGCAGTATCTAAGTTCAAAAAACAAACAAGTTTATCAATTCTAATTTTATAGGAAGTGAAAACTCTAAAAACCGTGTGATATCGATACTATGAGAGCATATTAAGATATCGCTTGCAGTTTGTATACAAAGCATATTTCGTTTACTCTAAATGTCTTTGAAAGTTTGTAAAATTGTTTATAGAATCTTCAGCATTGGTTTAAAATTATTAACACCATTCATTTTTAGCTGGCAATAAAAATTATAAAATTACAATATACGAGAGTAAATCCACAAGTTTCCGGCATAACCATTTTCTATGTATGATAAAGAAAAAATTATATTTCAATGTTCAATATAGTTACCCTTAATTGCAATACACTTCTCACATCTTTGAATTAACATTTCAATACCCCCCCCCCAAAAAATAGTCAGAAATCTTGTCTGCAAAATGGGCATAAACAGCATCCATCGCTTCTTCGTTACACTTAAATTTCCTTCCTCAAAGGTCCTTCTTGAGTTTTGAGGAGTGAAAAAAGTCATTCGGTGCTAGGTCCAGGCTGTAGGGTGGATGGTCAATCTCCTTAAAGTCACATTTCTTCACAGCTTCCTTTGCAACAAGATCTGTATGCACAGGTGCGTTGTCGTGAAGAAGGCGCGCACCACCACTCAGCTTTCCTGGTCTTTTCTCTTTGAAGAAAGCACGTAGTCTGTGCAGTAGGCCAGCATAGTGCTCCCCATTTACTGTGGTGTTCCTCTCCTTGAAGTCAATGAAGAGTATTCCTTCACAGTCCCAAAAGATTGTGACCATGATTTCTTGGTTGACTGAGTGACCTTGGCCTTTAGAGGCGGTGCTTCGCCAGGTTTACGCCATTCCATTTTTGGTCAAGGGATCATAGTAGAGGACAACAGTTTCATCTCCTGTAACAATGGTTTGCAGAACTTCTCTCTCGTAGTGAGGAAAGAAGTCTAGGTACCCATCTTGCACTAACCTTATTCATGTTTAAATGTTCATGAATAATTCGAAGAACTGTTGTTTTAGAAAGGCTGCTGCTATTTCTGTGACTTTGAGCCGCCGGTCTTGCATTATTTCTCCTTCCTCAAAAGCGATGTTTTCAGGAGTGAGCATCTCCAAGTGCCGACCTGCATGATCTTCGTCTTCAATGTTTTCTCAATACATTCGAAAAGGTTTGGTCCACTCTTTTACGGTAGAATATGAGGGGAATGCTTCCCCATATACACCGCCCAATCGCTGTTTAGTTTCATTTGGAATAAGCCTTTCTTTTGTGAAGAACTTAATAACAGCTCGATACTCCATTTTGAACACGTCACAATCTTCTACACATAGCCTTCTTTATGGAACTATATCTGAACAACTGAACACAACAGAACGGAAGTTACAGCTGCAATTATTTACTTAACAGATAAGGTATAACACCAGATAAGGGGTTTGTGAAGGCGATAATCCTCATTGGTGAGGCCGGAAACTTATGGACCTACCCTCGTACATGCGATTTAATTATACAAAGTTCGTTCGGAAATGTTTTTCAATAGCAGTTTTACGGATACCGGGCAATCTATGCGTAGTCCATTGGTTGCGGATGGACTGATATTAGTATTCCATGCAGACGCTAGATGGTGGTTTTAAGCAGAATGTGTGTAGCGAAAGAACAGTGTTCCTTTGTTATCAAGTTGAGAAAGACGTGGACAGGATGGAAGATCATGGATAAAAATGAACTGAATGGTTTCTCCAGAAATTCATAGACGTTTAACTGCGGTATGGGTCAAGAAGCTCCTGCATAGAAGACCCCGTGTTTACAACTGGGTCAATGTGTTCACTAGCGACAGGGAATCTGCACACAAGAATGTGCGTACTGGTCGTCTGTCAACATCGTGGTCTCCCAGGAACATTGAGGTTGTGCCTGAATTGATAAGTGCATGACCCTTGATGAACTGGAGAGTCAGACAGGCCTCGGCCGCGAAACGTTACGCGCCATAATTCACAACAATTATTAAATTCAATTCAGTTTTACAGAACTTGGCACAGACACAATACAACAGGGTTGAAGTCTGTCGTCGGCTACCTTTTTTAATGGTGTTTAACACTCGTTTTGGCTACTAAGGCACCACAGATGGTGAACCGTGATAATACATGAAATGATAAATTGGGAAAGGATATTTTTATAAAGGGAAGCATTCCAGGTCTAAGTTTAGAGTACCTCCTCGGCATTTGCCATTTATCAGGACTGAGGAAAACCTGGAAAAACCCTGGAGGACGGTCCTGGCGGGAATCGAACTCCAGACCTCCCGCTCATAAATCTACACCTTAAGGACCTCGGCAACACCTCGACTGCTGGAAATGCATAATGAAGATCCCATTACTTTTTAAGAAAGCTTTGGGATTGAAAGCAACAAAATGTTTAAAACTGCGTTCAAATCGTTGCACCTTTTCAAAGTATTCTGTACAACGTTTCATCCGTTCAAAAGTCGGTCCTGGTGGTGTAGTGATAACCATACTTGCCCTCTAAACCCAAGATCGCGGGTTCAAACCCGGCCAGGATCGATGGATTTTTCGGGCGTAAAAATCCTAAGTATAGCTTCCTTTGGAAGGGAAGTAAAGTCGTGGGTCCCATGTCGTAGATTTGCGGCTCGAAAAAGAACCTCAAGCTTGAAAGAAGTGACCTCTGAGCAAAATTTGTCGGCTGTTTCACGTCCTGAATTGAATGGGACGCTGATGACCTGAGAGCGTCCGTAAACAAACGAATTTCAAATCATGTTGAACGTCATGATTCTTGGGAAAGGGTACAAATACATTCTTCGTATTCAGTTTGTGGCTTCAGGTGATTTGAAACGTTGACCAGGAAGTTTTTATTTTATTTTTTTGGGAGTGAGCAGACATGGATTGTAGGAAAGATGTAGTAATCATTTGATGTCAGGCTGCTGCAGAAATTGATTTGTTTCTAGGGTAGTGCGGACAGGTCATGGTGCAACAGGATTCCATGCAACCAGCCTTAGGATGCCTCGTCTCAGTACATTGAGCATTTGGAGCAGGCATTTTGTGGTGTGCCATCTGGTTGTGACAGCTGTTGGTCCCTCAAGTGTGGCTACTAGCTGAGAAGAAAGAGCAGATCATAATCTTGCCAACACTCGTCTCGTTTTTGGAGGATTCTTTCCTGGAAAGACCCAGACCGCTTAGTTTCTGATCATATTGGTCATTTGTTATGATGTTATTGGGGTGTTTTTTGATCATCTTCCATCTTCTAGCACTAATGCACGTGCTTTTTCCTGCTCATTTGTGAGGTGGTGGGGGATCGAACTACTGCGAGCTTCCAGATAAGAAGTTTTTCTTCACGGATAGTTTTCATTGCTGCCGATCCGATAATCAGGACTTCTTGAATCTGGAAATAAGCACAGCTATGCCCTTCCCGTAGCTTGCTCTCTGCTTTAATCTTATTTTCATCCGTTGTTGCCATACCGTGCCGTGCTGCGCGTTTTTATATTTGAGGGAGTCCCTTTCTCTTCTAAAATCTGCAAACCATCAATAGGATCAAAGACCCCCAAATGCAAGTTGCAGTATTTCAATGCATTCTCTCTCCCAAACCGTCTATAAAGTTGTAGCAAATCATAGCGCCGAAATGCCCTCGTTTGAGAACCATCCTAGCGTCCGGCACAGCGATACCGGCATACACATACACAGTGCTAATACCACACGTTGTAGGAGCGCGTACAGATTTGCAGATATTGCTATCAGGACCCTGCTTCACAAAAGTCAAATACATTACAAGTGTATGGACTTGTAACTTGTAGTTATTAGTAAAGTTCTGTTCCACAAAGATACAATTGTACTTTACAACTCCATACTTACAAATGTACAAGTGCTTTTTCGTTGTTCTGTTTCATAAAAGTATTAGCGTTAGTTAGGTATTGGTCATTTGCATAAATGTATGTACAAGTGTAGGAATATTGGTAACTTCAAACACTAGAATAAAATTTATTATATTTTTAATGATTTTGGGAGTCGATCCTGGTGGTATAGTGGTCACCATACTTGCCTCCTACACCCAAGAACGCGGGTTCGAACCCGGCCAAGACCGATGGATTTTTTTCGGGCGTAAAAACCCTAAGTATGACTTCCTTCGGAAGGGAAGTAAAGCTGTGGGTCCCGTGCTGTACATTTACAGTACGAAAAAGAACCTCAAGCCTGAAAGAAGAGGCCTCTGAGCAAAATTTGTCGGCCGTTTCACGCCCTGAGTGTAATGGGACGCTGATGACCTGAGATGTTAAAGAGCGTCCATAAATAAATTAATTAAAAAATGATTTTGGGAGTCAGTTGACGCAAATGTGCTAAGTATTAGCGAAAGTGATGATAATGATGAACAGGAATATGTATAAAGAAAAAATAAATAAATATTTGTATAATGATAAAGTTAAAAGTGCGGCTTATGACTGATATTGGCGTTTCCTGTTTCAAATGCATATTTCAAATCAGCATCTTAGCCAATGTTTTTAAGGTTCTTGCTACATGCCACGAAAATAATTTCTTTTTATTCTTCATTCTCTTTTAAAATATTATCTTTTAACACAATTTCGCCAATTTTTGCACATTATGAGAACGTGATTGTCAAGCAATGTAAACAAATATATTAATTAATAAAATAAATGACTGAGGCAATGTGGAAGCTCGAATCTTCTGCCATCTCTCGATAACTGAACGTGATGCTTCTAAATGTAACCTTATGGGACCGTCGTTTCAAAGTGGATTATTATATTTAAATATCGCCAAAAGCATTTTAAATTATAATTATGTCTGAGATAAAAATGCAAGACCATTTAGCAGGAATGACAAAAATCCGCTCTGTACATCAAAAATCCCTAAGAAGTGGACATAACGGAATTCAAGGTATGGCGAAATATGACAAACAGCTGTTCCTGCATCTTGGTCTTATATGACGTCACTTGTAAATGTTTACTAATGCTTTACAAGCGTTGTGCTTCTTTCGTAAGAAAATATATTAAAATGTAGTAATCTCAAAAAAAAACACCCTATTTTCAAAATTTAATGCTTTTTAGGCCTAGTACACATTTTATAGGATACTGAGAAACAAATAAATGCACTCTCCCCGAGTATAAACCTGCGCATGGGTACAGTGAATGTTCAGAGCGTAGTAGTGCTAGACTGTCACCAACTCTCCCAATATTTTCCGGACTCCTTCCGTTTTCCACCCCCTGCCACCCTTCGCTCTCGGCCCGGATTGATCTATGGCTACAGGCGGGGGAGTGGGGCGGGTGGTGTGTTCTCGCTCTCCAACTCTGTGCTTGCTATTTTCATGTACAAGCCATACTTTGGAGAAATCCATCTACCCTAACACCAGCCATACATAACAATGAGATGTACACTTTGTTGCGTCAAGATTGCTTTAGTTTTCCTTCTTGTAACAAAGTAGCACTCCCAGATGTGGCCATTGCTTGTCAGTATCTATTTCGAGCTTCGGTTTCTTTTTAAAAAAATGTGAAAGAGAGTTTTATTTTAAAGCAGCATTTATCCAATTATTTTACCTTGTTATTTGATGAACCTACGAAATGCTTTGGCCTAAAATGGTAAAGTCAGTCACGCAGGAGTTGCGTAAGCTAAGCAATGTCTTCAGCAAGTTAAACAACTTTAAAAATGAATATAAAATACAAATTTAAGAGAAGAGAAACCACGTTTTTAAAATTATTAAGATAAAGTTACACTGTGTGCCTATTCTGTATTTAAGAAGACGATGTTCAAATGTTTCAATAAAACAAAAACATGTTGCTATTTAAAAACAATTACAATGTACTAAGTAAATAAAAACAGTCGAAAGTTACATCGATTTTCAGTGGCTTTGAAATTTAATTTAAATGTTATTAACATGTAACGTAAACGTTTCCTGAAGGTTATTACAGAGCGCTCTTACATACAAATATAATTCTTACACACATATTAGATTAATGTTTCACATTTTCTATCTTCACGACGATACTTCAGGTAAATATAAAACATGTGTATCGTTATATGTTGAGTTAATGGTCCATTTATTTTAAAACAGTATAGAGAAAATTAAACGCTAGAACGCTTTTTAAATCTGCTTTTTCAGGTATACCCCTACTCATAGCTGTCTGATTTCTCTAATTTTCAGAACCTATTTTTTCTTGTTTTATTTAAATGGAATATACGGGTTTTGCTGAGAAAAAGAAAATATTGGTGCCTCTAGAGAGATTTTAAATTTTAGGTTTCATGTAAACCCCACCCCCTTCCAATGCCCCGATTTTCCTGATTTTGAAGGACTGTTTTTTTTTTTTCTTATTTTGTTTAAATACGCAGTTTCGTTGCGAAAAACAAATATTGGTGCCACTTGAGCGATTTTTAAATTTTGAGTTTCTGATCAACTCTCGCTTCTTATTGTCCGAATTCATTGATTTTTAGAAATTATCTTTCTTGTTTTATTTTAATGAACTATGCAGAGTTTCGTTGATATTATTGATTTATTTATGGACGCTCTTTAACATCTCAGGTCATCAGCGTCCCATTCATCTCAGGGCGTGAAACGGCCGACAAATTTTGCTCAGAGGCTTTTCTTTCAGGCTTGAGGTTCTTTTTCGTGTCGTAAATGAACGACACGGGACCCACGGCTTTACTTCCCTTCCGAAGGAAGCCATACTTAGGATTTTTACGCCAGAAGAAAGCCATCGGTCCTGGCCGGTTCGAACCCGCGTTATTGGGTGTAGGAGGCAAGTATGGTAACCACTACACCACCAGGACCGACATTTTCGTTGAGAAAAAGGTTCCTGCCACTAGAGCAATTTTTAAACTTAGTTTTAAATTTTCGTTTTCAGGTATACTTGCAATGTAATGATCCAGTTTCACAGATTTTCAGAAATTTCTTTTATTATTTTATTTAAATTATATATACGTTGCTTGTTGCGAGAAAAAAGTATTGGAGACTGTAGGGAAAATTTTAAATTTTGGGTTTAAGATAAGCTCTCGTTCTTAATAGCCTGATTTCGCTGATTTTCCGAAACTATTTTTATTATTTTATTTCATTGGCATATACAGAGTTTCGTTGAGAAAAAACAAAAATTGCGGCCGCTAGAGTGGTTTTTAAATTTTCACTTTATGTTAACCCCACTCCTAATTATCCAATTTTGCTGGTTAACGAACTCGAGGAATATTTTGTTAATTAATTATTACAAGTCGAGTTTCGTTGGAAAAAAAATTTCGGCCGCTAGAGCGCTAGCAGATACAAACATAACATGCATAATATATGTATAGAAGAACTCTAGTAGTTCGAAATATAGCGATTTCAAGTGTGACTTTATCTTAGTTTTTATCATTTTATGCTTTTATAATTGCTGTTAATTTGTTACATTATTAATAGTGTTTCTTGATTTTTATTTCTATTTTATAATTTTTATATTTTATATTATGCATATATAAAATAATTTCATTTTAAATCTATATTCATATATCTTTTCTGCATAAAATTATAGAGCATTAAAATATAATAAACTATACAATAACGAATAAATTTACTTATCCACACACAGAATTGTGAGAACATTTCAACTTTTAAAAATAAGTGTGGACTTATTTATGAAAAAATCTTCAAATATCTATTGGAAACGAAAATTATAATAAAAATATAAATTTGAAAATAAATAATAATTATTTGAAGAATTTTTCATACATTTTTCATACGTAAAATTCAATAGCTACATTCCTTCGGAATACGCTAAAATTTAAACTTAAAGCATGTTCTTATTTACAGCACGAATAAAAAAATTATATTGCTTTATACTTTTAATGTTAGCACATTATTTAGAAAATGTATATCATCAAACATACAGAATGTGCCGGAAAACGTATTTTTCCGAAATAACAGTGTATACTTATTTTTAAATTTGAAATTCTCTCAATTCTGTGTGTGAATAGGTAAATTTATTCGTTATTGTATAGTTTATTATATTTTAATGCTCTATAACTTTATGCAGAAAAGGTATATGAATATAAATTTAAAATTAAATTATTTGAGATATTGTAAGAAGTCATGAGTTCTGATTTAATAAACACAACTGGTCATTCTTAATGCTTAATAGAAATCCCAATATACAAATCGTTAAGATGGTTCGATATGTGACAACTTAGCAACAGGGGAGGAATTTGTTTGATCAGGTGAATCAAAGTTGGTCCTGGTGATCTAGTGGAGCCATACTTGCCTCGGGGTAAAAATCCTAATTATAGCTTCCTTCTGAAGAGAAGTAAAGCACGTAAAGAAGTACGGCACGTAAAAGAACCTCAAGTTTGAAAGAAGAAGCCTCTGAGCAAAATTTGTCGGCAGTTTTACGCCTGGAATTGAATGGGATGCTGATGACCTGAGCTGTTAAAAAGCGTCAGTAAATAAATTAAAATATTCAAGGTGAATCTAAAAAGAAACATAACACCAATAATTGTAAAGGCTTAAAGAAATTTGAAGCTTGGAGAACAGGAGAAAATTCTGTTGTCCAAAATTTGGTCTTAATGTTGAAATATTACTTGATACGATAGTTGTTCAATGATCATAATTTTTTTTCGACAACAAACCTTTGCTCGTGCTCATAATTTTGATGATTATTCTCAAAGTAGTCCAATACGCGTTTCTGGCAGTCTTCAAAGACATGCTGGAAACAAGTATTTGACAAGTCCTTCAGAATCGCCTCCGCAGCATCATACTGCTTCTGATAATTGAAAGTGTTTCTTCGATTTGGGTAGAAGGACAAAATCACAAGGGGATAAATCATTTTATCTTCTTGCACACAAATGTGGTGCAAAGGGACCTTGCACAGTTTTCAGCACATCTCTGTAGTATTGTCCCTTACAATTGCGTCTGCAGATACCACTTGTTAGTAAGCAATTCCTTAAATATCCAAAAATGCGATGACCACATCTTTCCGTGCAAAAGCAACCACTTTTGTAGTCGATGTTGAAGAAGATTTTCACACAGAGTTTTGCTGTTTGCTTTCAGGATCGAAATGATGTATTTAAATTTCATCAGCAGTGATTACCTGTAAACGAAACGCCGCATCATCTTAAACTTCATGACACCTGCACGCCAAAGTCAGCAGTTTTGGGAGGCACTGCGCAAGGAAATGTCTCATCAACCTATGGGTGGCACCCAGTGAAATTTTCAGGATTTCTGAAACTGTTCTTAATGTTGTCCGAACCGCCACGGGTGGCCGACGTCGTTAGGCCACGCACTCATGAGCGGGAGGTCTGGGTTTCAAATCCCTCCATGTCCGTCCTCCCTGACTGAGATTTTTCCTAGGTTTTCCTCAGTCCTCATAAATGGCAAATGCCTGGGAGGTACTCTAAACTAAGGCCTGGAACGTTTCCTTCCTTTAAAAAAAAAATCCGACAATTTTCTTCAACGGAACGTGACTAACAACTGACTAGTATTACGAAATTAAATGCAATGATGTCATTGAAATTCTCAAGAATGCACGTTGTTGACTAAAATTAATTTTATTTTAAATATTAATAAATTTAGTTTAAATTTTATTTAAATATAATATTTTAAATGATAGTTTTAGCCATTTTTAGGTTCCAACGTTCTGTTTAGTCATTTTTAGGTTTCAAAATTCAACTATGTGACTCCCATTACAAAGAAATGGAAAATTATGTTAAAATATCGCCGTTAGCTGGGTAAGGAACGAAATGGGTTATTACCTAAGAATCCGAGGACATGGGCTTCTAGTTTAACCATCAACTATATAGAACTTAATTTACGAGTATATATGGACTTTGTTATTTTACACCACCCGGAAGAGAAGATCCGTGGTTCGAATCCCAGCCTTAACCGAATTATCAAGCCTGATTCTTCATTTCCAACTTATATCCTAAACAGGGTAGTGTGAAAGAACAAGATGCCAAAAATGTATACACACCTCAAGCAAAGAAAAAACTGTTAACATAAAACTGAATTCACACAAACATAAAACTGAATTCACACAAACAGAAAATGATGAGCATTAATCATCTTGGACTTTCACAGTTATAACAGTTGCTCAAAATGCCCACCATCGGCGTCGATACACTTCTGAGTACATTGAACTACTGATTGAGCAACGTTTGCGAAAGTGTCCTCAAAGATTGCAGCACATGCCATTTCAATTTCTTCCCGAAGTGCTGTCAGTGTAGCTGGTTTTCTACGGTATACAACATCCTTAAGAGTTCCCCATAGGTAGAAGTCCAACGGAGTTAGATCCGGACTCTTCGTTTTTCCAGTGCGCGGGGCTTGTTGCTGTGCGAGGTCTCCCAGATCTGCCCTTGTGAATGAACATCGCATACGGTATCATGAGTCTCCAATTTATCTCGAATGCGTGCAATTGTTACTCGCGTTGACGGTTCTGTTCTGTACACACGTCTCCATTACCTTCGAACTTCAACAACATTCTCGGTTTTCCAGTACCACTTCAAAATTGCTTTCCGCTGTTCAAACGATAATCTTGGCTCCATTTTGTTGTAGCAACGCTAATGAATGAATAGTGTTTAACGCCCGTTTTTGCTACAGAGGCACCACAGGTGATGGACACTGATGATACATGAGATGAAACGATAAATTGGGAAAGGATTTATTTTTAAGGAAGGAGTCGTTCCAGGCCTAAGTTTAGGGTATCTCTCCGGCATTTCCATATATGAGGACTGAGGAAAATCTGGAAAAAAAAAACCTCAGTCAGGGAGGACGGTCCTGGCGGGATTCGAACCCCAGACCTCCCGCTCACGAATCCGCGTCTTAACGACCTCGACCATCCGTGGCGGTGTAGCAATACTAGCATAACGTAATGTGAGTCACATCTGTTTACAGAACATCATACGATAATCTTGACTTCATTTGTTCATTGTTGATTTACCTGTGACGTAGCAACGCTAGCATAACGTAATGTGAGTCCCATCTGTTTACAGAACATCATACGATAATCTTGACTTCATTTGTTCATTGTTGATTTACCTGTCACGTAGCAACGCTATCATAATGTATGTGTCACATCTGTTTACAGAACATCATACTACACATTCGGCCCAACTTTGAAATATATTAAATATCTACTGTGAACGTGTGTATACAGTTTTGACACCCTCGGTATATAATTACTCATGTAATATACATTAAGTAAATGTTTCCAGTTTAGATTAGAAAATCTTGAGATGCTATTGCTTTATACTGAAAAGATCCTTGAACGAGTAAAGAACTGAAAAATGACAGTTAATGGGGAAAAAATGATATAGATGGATGGACAAGCAAAAGGGAATAGAGGGAAGAGAATTTAAATAAAGAAGAGATAACGGCCTCGCCTCTGTGGCGTGGCTTAGTCTAATGAGGATATAATTGATTGATGGCTTGCAGTATCTTGGAAGCAAATCAAAAGGAATTTTATTCTAAAAATACACAGATTGCCTCCTTGGCATAAGCGAGCGTTGGAAATTGTGATTGATGAATAAACTCGAAACTCAAATAGGCGCATTCTTCTGAAACACTTAAGAATTCTCATTAAATGCCTGACTTCTTGAGGGCGCTGTACCTACATCTCAAATTAATTAGCAGATAGTATAGTAAGCACATCTTGTGGAAAAGTTCTGCAGTAAGACTTGGCAACGTTTGTGCTGTTAAATCACAAGAGTTTTATAAAGAATTGGTTCCATTATAAAGAAGTGGTAGGTATATATTTATTGCTATACGAGGAATATGTCATAAGTCATGGCAACTATTTTTTTCCCCTCTTGAACAAGGGACAATAAGAAAAAATCTAAGATATACGACTGAAAGTATATGATATTTACTGCAGAGTAGAGCCACCAACGGGAAACTGGGTATGGGCTGTCTTCGTTATAGGAAGAAGCAAAACACAGCAACCGGACAACGTTGGTTTATTATGACATGAGCAAAAGTTCAACTAAGTAGTTTTACAGGATTACAAATCCGTCATACAGATCTCCCAGGTAATCCAAGGTGTTTAGCAGTCTTCGAGGTAGTCTCCAAGTACATCGACGGTTCGTTGCCAGCGATGTGGAAGGCACTGAATACCATCTGCAACATGTGAGTTGCTCATGTGAGCCACTTTGCGTCAAAATGCTGTCAAAATGTCGTCTTACTTATCAAGCAATGGCTGCTTCATTTTGGTCAAGAAATCATACTCACAGGGACTGCGATCCGGCGAACATGGACACTGTAAGAGACGCTTGACACTGTGGAGAATAAAGGTGTTATTCAAAAGTTCTAGCTCTTTGGTGCGCAATTATGATCTTAAAAAACCTGTAATTTTGGCCTTTTACAGTAGTCTCCTCACGCGGGTGACATAAGCACGCCTTAACGTCATACACCAGAATGACCTTGACTTTTGTTGGTGAAGGAGTTTGGCGAAACTTGTGTTTGTGTGGTGTCCCAGAGTGAGGCTATTCCCTGGACAGTCGCTGAGTCCTGTTTTATATGCTCTTACCCACGTTTCATTCATTGCAATTAAACGTGGCATTCCTTTCTACCTGATATAGCGAGTCCACTTTTTTACCCCACTTAATTTGTGTGGCATCCCTTTATTTGCCTTTTTTTAAAATGCACATAAACTATTTCAATGTTATAAAAATTAAATTACATGTTCACCTCGCCAAAATATCTATTGAGAATCTTGTGTTATATTTATTTCTTTTCAAGCAGTCAAAAACTTTCTCCTCAATCCGTTCAAATAAACTCTTTAAATAACAGAAACTTCTTTAGTTTCTGTTACCTCAGACGTACGAATGTCAAGAAATGGGATGAGAGAAGTACTGTAGTTTTGAATAGTCCTGGCGAATGACCTTGCATCGATCTTAGCGAGAAAATTCTAGGAACTTTATGGTGGAGGTAATATCTCAGCTCCATAAATGTAACAAACAACTGCAACTTCCCCCTATAAACGCATAAACAGAAAATGAACTCGACCAGAAACAACTGCACTTCTTATGCTCATTCACCAGGACTATTCAAAACTACTTTACTTTGCCTTAACCAACATTTCCATGATGTCCTGAAAGATGAATGTTCTGTTGTAACTGGTATGAGTTCTTTAGTTTGTTTTAAATATGCTCCAATCACTTCAATGGAAGTAGAACGTTCTTTTTCCATGATGAAAAATGTTCTCTCTGACAAGCGGCTGACTATGACAGTTGATATCTTGAAAACACATCTTCTTGTTGCTTTTAACCAAGAAAAGTAAACTTAAGTACTTTAACTGTGTGATAAAGAAATTATTAAGTGTCTTAAACACTGTTTTATTAATAATGAGCGAATTTTTCTTTGTTTTCACTTTTAATAAATGCTCGTTTTTATTTTATTGTTTTACATGCTATTTTAGTATTTTAAATGCGCTTTTGTGTGCCTATTTTAACGAAAATGAATGTTTGACTCTGTTTTAAGATACTTAAAGAGGGTACATAAGCAAGCATAACAAAACCACCCGCCTTCATAAGGCACCTGTAAACGTTCATCCATATTATAAACTGAAGCTGGTGTGTGGTGAAACCTGCAGCACTTGTCACTTTACTGTTAAACGCGGTGTCGAGCGAACTGAATCTGAAGGGTTTTGCAGTTGTCAACACACCAGTCATGTCTTTGTTGCTGACAACCGGAAGCTGGAATAACAGCGGCAACTATTGTGCGGTTTTGTAGCTAAATGCCATTCACTTCAGCTGTTAACACTCTAAACCTGTCATTGGGAGATTTTTACATTGAAATTTGTGAACCCCATGTTCTCAAGGGGAATTTTCAGAGCTGTATATTGTTCATCTCCATTTTGCTGTAGGCGGAACTGAACACGTTTCAGCTTGTACATATCTCACAGGCGGAAATCGCAAGTGACTATGATTTTTCTCCATATATGTTCATTCCTCTCAAATAAACAAGTTTATTGTACTGTAAAACACTGTATTGTTTATATCAGGATCTTAGATACAGCTTTCAGAACAATGGGCACCTTTGGTTTACTTATCCCATTATTATTTAAAAAGTAGTGATATAGAAAGATTATTTAAGAATTTTGCATGCAGATATACAAACCAGGAAAGAGGTATAAAATTACAATTCCCCAAAATAATAAATTCACGAACCTAAGTACAAAGATAAATGTTTTAAAAAACCTTAACAATTCAAGTAATTTGGATATATACGAGGACTAAGTCATAAGTCATAGCAACTATTTTTGTTCTCACGAACCAGGGACGACACAATAAATATAAGATATACGATTGAAAGTATATGGAATGTAATTGCGAATAATACTACCAGGTGGTGCCTGTGAGCAGAGCTGCGTGTCTCAGCACGCCGCGAAGTTCAGTTGGTGGTGACAATGGTCAGGAATGGAGGTCACAAAAGTGAACAGCCTGCATATGTGAAAATAACATTTCTCTGCGTCAGGAATGCACAAGAATGCTACGGGAAGCACTGGGTGCACATGCCCTGTTTTATTGGAAAGAGACCTTCAAAATGTGCAATTGTCCTCTTTTATTTTTCTGAATGGTGTTAAGTTATCAATTAACAAACGATTCGTAGAGTTCCTTAGCTAGCAAAATTAGACAATGGGAGAGGTTATCCTACAGCGAACATTTAAAAAAAAAATCGCTTAAGTGACCACAAGTTTTGCTTTATCTCAACGAAAGTCAGTAAATTTCTTGAAAATAAATTGATAAAAGTAATTTTCGAAAATCATAGCAATCAGGCCACTAGGAGTGGGGGTATACCTGAAAAACTTTGGAAGTTAAAACGAAAGTTAAATAATATATGATTTTTTGCAACGTAACTTCGTTTATGCCATTTATATAGAATGAGAAAAGTCGTTTCTGAAAATCAGGGCATTAGGAGGTGAGATGTCTTGCCTGCACTCCAAAATTTAAAAATCAATCTAGTGGCATTAATATATGGTTTTTTTTCGCAACAAAACTCCGTATGTACCATTTAAATAGAATAAGAAAAAATAGCTCATGAAGAGCGGCAAATTGGGCCATTACCAGCGGGGGGATTACCTGAAACCCAAAATTGAAACATCACTCTAACAGTACCAATAATAGTTTTTTTCACAACAAAACTGAGCATATACCTTTTAAACCAAATAAGAAAAATAATTTTTGAAAATTATCCGATTATTCGGAGTCGGGGTATATTTGAAAAACGTTTGGGGTTTAAGCCCAATTTAAAAATCTTTCTAACGGCCGCACTTGTAATTTTTAAGGAAACGTTAGGTTAGTTTTTGAAAATCAGTGAAATTGAACTTTTAGCAGGGGAGGGGTTACCCAAAATTTAAAAATCGCTCTCGCAGCACCTGCATTTGTTTCTTTCACAACAAAACCCGGCATATATAAATTAAATCACGGAAGGAAAAAAAAAAAAGGTTTCTAAAAATACAGCGAAATCAGATTATTCAGATTATTAGGAGTTGGGGTTTACCTGACACCCAAAATTTAATATTACTCTAGCGGTACCAAATGCTATTTCGGAAAAAAAAAAACTTCGTATATACTATGCAAATAAAATAAGAAAATAGTTCCTGAAAATCATGAAAATCGGGGCAAAAAAGGGGGGGGTTAATTTTAAAATTGCTCTAGTGACAACAACATTTGCTTCTTCACAACAAAATTTGGCATATACCATTTAAATAAATAAAAAAAATAGTTTCTGAAAGTTAGGGAAATTGGACTGTTAGGAGTAGGGATATAATTGAAAAACGAATATTAAAAAGCCTCTTGTATGAAATTTTTTCTTTATTACTTTAAAATAAAAGGACTAATTATTTCAACATATAAAGTGTATTAATAACGATGCATATGTTTTATATTTATAAAAACATGGTAAAGAAGATAGTAAATATGAAATATTAATCTAATATGTGTTTGAGAATTATATTTGTATGTAAGAGCGCTCTGTAATAATCTTCAGAAAACGTTTACGTTACATGTTAATAACATTTAAATTAAATTTCAAAGCCACTGAAAATCGATGTAACTTTCGATTGTTTTTATTTACTTAGTACATTGCAATTGTTTTTAAATAGTAACATGTTTTTGTTTTATTGAAACATACGAACATCATCTTAAATACACAACGTAACTCGAAACTTTCTGTTATTTCTCTCTATTTTAGTGAATGTAAAGGTGATATGAAGAACTCAAATCATAAAAATGGTTACATTTAAAAATGCTTAAAAACACCCACACAGTTTAGCTTTGTCTTATCAGTGGTCATATATTTAATTTAATTAATAGTATACGATTAATATTTGTGGTTTAATCTCAATAATAACAATAATAATTTCAAATATGTGGTTTCTCCTTTGTAATGCTTATAGGTTGCAAGGATTCTAATTTTGTTCCCCTAATACCACACAGTAATGCCGTAACTTATTTTATTAATTAATAAGATCTAATTGGATTCATTTTTATTAAACGTTATTCAACCCGGTGAGAAATTCGCTTATTTTACGCAGCTCCTGTTTGACGAACTTTTTTTAATTATTTCCTCTACATTTCCTGTCTTAGCTCCCTTAGCCAAGATTTTTTTTAAACGAAAATACGGACTTTTTACATTTATTCAAGGCATTTTGCAAACTTGCTTCTACCTCTTTTTTCTGATTGTGTTAAGACGTGCTAACTTTTTTCAAAGTGCCAATATAAAGCAATTTGCAGCTAGTTAAAAACATAATTAAGTAAAGTTTGAGGCCAGTAAATTACCAAGGAGCCAAGAGGAGCGTGATTGATTGCGGATGTGAGTGCGGGCAGTACGGGGAATGCGGGGCAGGAGGGTTAGGAAATACATCACAGATAGCGCTGCACTCAATGGGCGGCCCGAGAGCCATATCCGGTCCTTCAGTGTGGCTCTTTCAATCCCCGCAAAAACCGACCCCTTCCTATTTTATTGACTTGCCCTCCCTTTGAAACACACAAATCTATGGTTGCACAATGAAAATCTGCTGGTTTACTTTTCCCATGACCCGCTACCGTCTCGTCTAGCGCCAAGATCCTGACTTAGTGTGCTTGTCAACTGGAAGGCTTGGGTTCAGTCCGGTTGGGACATTTTGTAACAAAACTAGGGCCTCTACCGGATTTGTACGGACAAGCTAAAACGCTAATCACGTACCTCTGTGTAATGTAATACGTTAGATAACAGTAGGAAATACGAAATAACAACCAGAAGATCTAGAGAAGCGTGTCTAGGACCATTTTTAATTATAACATTATTTTTGTATACCATAAACCTTAAAAATTGTTTTCTCAGGAAATAAACTAATACTGGCGTTCAGATTTTCTAAATTCTAAATTTCTTAAAACGGGTCTTTATAGCATAAAAAGAATTCAATAGGTAATTTTACTTATTTTTTTTAAATATATGGAGCGACCGCATTCGGTTGATCGATTAAAAATAATATTTTCATCTATAGACGCTATGCTATGCACATAATACAGGGGTTACCAAAAATTATATACACACTTCAAGCAAAGAAAAAAAAACTGTATTAACATAACAAAACTGAATTCACACAAACAGAAAATGATGAGCACTAATCATCTTAGACTTTTACAGATACAGCAGTTTATCAAAATGCCTACCATCGGCGTCGATACACTTCTGAGTACGTTGAACTGCTGATTGAGCAACCTTTGAGAAAGTGTCCTCAGCACATGCCGTTTCAATTTCTTCCCGAAGTGCTGTCAGTGTAGCTGGTTTTCTACGATATACAACATCCTTAAGAGTTCCCCATAGGTAGAAGTCCTTTACCGAATTTGTATGGGCATGCTGAAAACACTGGCCACCGATATACCTCTGTGGTAATGTAGTCTTTATTAAAAACTGTTATCATCTGTTGACCATAGGGCCGAAAAACAACAGTAATGTGTAGTGTGATGTTCTGTAAACAGATGTGACTCACATTACGTTAAGCTAGCGTTGCTACAACAAAATGGACCATGTCCTTGATACTGGCCGCGGAAGTTGACATTCTACAAAATTTCAATATATATTTTAAATGCTTCATGATAGTTAAATAATCTGCTTGAATCATAGTGTAAATACGATAGCCGTGCTTATGCTACTGAAAACAACCATCTCATATTAGTGCCCAATGCGAAATTAAAAAAAAAAATAACAACTAAAAACTGGTTTTTAATAAGGCTATAGATGTTTTCAATTAAGTAGATTTAAAGTTGTTAAAAAGCTGGCTTATTAACAACTCTTTTTATAAGCTTAATGTATTTTTACTGCAATTTTTAATATTTATCATTGTATTTTAGCGAATTGCAATTGCACTAAAGAATTCGTTTTGAATATTTTTTTCCAAATCTCCATCGATCGTACCTGCTAGGCACCGAAAATGACAAAAAATTATATGTGTGTGTGTGTGTGTGTGTGTGCGCGCGCGCCTTTTAACACACTAGAGGTCGTAATTTTAGTTTTTTTTTTTCTATTTCCTCGATGAAACTTGGCATATAGCCATCAATTAACAAACGATTCGTCGAATTCGTTAACCAGCAACATTGGACCATTGGGGGTGGGAGTTAACCTAAAGCGAACTTTTTTAAAAAATTGCTCCAGCAGCCGCATTTTTTTTTGTTTTATCTCAACAAAACTCTATGGATTTCTTTATAATTCCGTGATAAAAGCTGTTGCCGAAAATCTGGACAATCAAACCATTAGGAATGGGGGGTATACCTGAAAAGCAAGTAGAGGTTAAAAAGAAATTTAAAAATCACTCTAACGGCCGCAATTTTAAATGTTTTTAAAGTAAATTTGATATATACTATTTACAGGAAATAATAAAAACAGTTTCTGAAAATCAGTGAAATCCAACTATTAGGAGGCAGGGTTTACCTCAAAACTAAAACTTAAAAATCGCTCTAACGACATTAATATTTGTTTTATCGCAACGAAATTCCGTATATAACATTTAAATACAACATGAAACATATTTTATAAAAATTAGGCAAATCTAGCTATTAGAATTAGAGGTTTACCTAAAACCCAAAATATAAAAATCGCTCTAGCTACACCAATATTTGTTTCTTCACAACAAAAGTCAGTATATATTATTTAAATATAATAGAAAAAATAGTTTGCGCAAATTGGAAAAATTGGACCAAAAGAAGTAGAGGTATATTAAAAACCAAAGTTTAAAAAGCGCTCTTGCGTTTAATTTTTTGTATTTTATTAAAAATAAATGGACAAATTTAACTCAGCATATAAACTGTATTTATAACAATACATGTGTTTTATATTTAACAAAAGTATCGCGTGAAGATAGCAAATGTAAATATTAATCTAACATGAGTGTGAAAATTATATTTGTGTGTAAGAGCGCTCTGTAATAACCTTCAGAAAACGTTTACGTTACATGTTAATAACATTTAAATTAAATTTCAAAGCCACTGAAAATCGATGTAACTTTCGATTGTTTTTATTTACTTAGTACATTGCAATTTTTTTTAAATAGTAGCATGTTTTTGTTTTATTGAAACATATGAACATCATCTTAAATACACAAAGTAACTCGAAACTTTCTGTTATTTCTCTCTATTTTAGTGAATGTAAAGATGATATCAAGGGCTCAGTTCATAAACACGGTTACATTTAAAATGTTTTAAAATATTCACACAGTATAATTTTGTCTTTCTGTGGCCTATACTTCATTTAATTAATATTATACGATTAATTCTTGTGGTTTAATGTTAATAATAATCATTTTAAAAATATGGCTTCTCTTTTTTAATGCTTATTACTTTGCAAGAATGTTCAACTCGGTGAGGAATTCGTTTGTTTTACGCAGCTCCCGCGTGACGGACTTTCATGATAATAAATGGATATCATTATAGTAATACGTTCATTTCTAGTCACCCGCAGTTACGTTTGACTGTTTGAATGAGCATCAGCTGTACCACAAAGTTCAGCTAGAGTCTGCATTAGGCTTAGATATTTTGCTGTATCAATAAGACACATGTGAATATGCACGCATTTCGCATACAGTCACCTCCATAAAAGTCTCTAAATAACACAATAAAAGGTACTTTGAGCGGAATAAAGGCAAGCCGGGAGGCGAGGTACTTTGCAATCGGATACAGGATATAGCCCGCACATTCCACACGGCAAGTGGAAAATCGCACACACATAGGGGAATATTTTCCTGTGAGGGTGGGCAACAGTCCAAGGCGCGTATATCACCCCAACGTCATGCTCAGGAATTCCTTCCGACTCGACATCTCAATCCATTCATCCATCCTCTTACACTCCTATTTCTTTTTCTCTTTTTTGCCACCCAGTTGAGAGCTATAGAGAGGGTTTCACAAGGTTTGAAGAACGGCTGAGCAGAACAAAATAAAAGATATGCAGCCGTTTATGTTCATTGTACATTTTGACTCGAAATAGCTTAAACTTTTCTTTAAAAAATGGAATTGAAAATAAAATAAATTATACTAAAGGTTTTGACCGCTTTGAAAGTAGTTCCAGAACGTTTTGTTTGATCAAGTCATCATCCACAAGGTGAATCATACGATCTCTTCGAGCACATAAGTTTGCCCTTCCATCTTATTCTAGAACGTTTTACGAGCATTGCTGAGTATACTTTAACATGAAACAAAATATTTACAATATTTTTTTTAATTCTCCTAATAATTCAACACCCTTCACCCAATTTTCCTGCAAACTCTTTAAGCTTTTCAATTTTTTTTTCAAAACCAGCATTTTACATCCATATTGCTTTTTTATTTTTAGCCACCTGGATATATGTAATATCAATGCCATAAATTTAAACGTGTTTTCAGTTTTACTCTAATGAGCTAAGTTTTTAAACAAAATATCTGTACTTATATATTTGATAAAATTTTATTAAGATAAAATGCATATAGCTAAGACTGTATGTTTCATTTGAACTTAAATATTAATGAATATAATGAAAAATAGACAGTTTTGTATCAATATTTATGAATTTCTAAACTTTTTTCACTATTAGGGAGAAGAAAACTTAATTTTTTTTTAAGTTATGATATTTTCTTCACTAGTGTCTCTTTTCAAACACCAACAGTAATCAGCCATTATTGACATATCCCAATGGCCTTGATAGCGGTTTCCATTGTTTTAATGTCTGTACGAAACCACCCACCTTGTTCTTCATTCATTGTACCAATTTTATTGATTTCTAAAATGTTATAACATTTCCTACACAATTTCTTTATAGTTCTCAGATTTCTTGTTGACAAGAAAGTTTTCTGTCACATTTTTGTATGCTGACTTCTCTAACTCGGACATCGACTGAGGAAAGATCTCATCCTGCATAAGTTCACGAAAGCACCTGCTGCTATCTTAGCTTCAGTTTTCTGTGGGAACTTTGTAACAAGAAAGTTGAAACAATCACTAGCCTTATTCAGAGCAATAACAAATTGTTTCATCAGGCCTAAACTTAATGTGGAGTGGTGGAAGAAGGACATTAGAAGGAGAAATCAATGGTTCATACTTCACATTTTTTTTTCCAGGAACTAAATTGTTTCTTTGTGACCAATTTTTTCTGGTCCAACGCTCTGATTTAACTCTACTGTTTCATTCACAAAGTGAACAATTTATTGACTTGTTTAAATCTCTCAGAATATTTATTTTATGTATCTGTTCAATGAACAAATAATAAAAATGTTATTTTCTATACTATCAATTTCTGAAAAATTGTACCCCGATGAAACAAAACTATGGCTGGTTTGAGACACTCCAAGTGCAAGGAATCAGAAAATATGAACAGTTTCAGCAAAAAGTGTGTTATTTCAAAACTCTGAAGAGTACGATCAATGGATTCATGTCTCATTATAATCCTCACATTCTTATGTAGTTGGCAGCCTATTCTTTACCTGATGCAGTTGATCCTGGTGATCTAGCGGTAACTATACCTCTTATAGACAAAGATCGGGAGTTCAATCTCGGCCAGGGTCGATGGATTTTTCGGGCGTAAAAATCTTAAGTATGTCTTCATTTGGAACAGAAGTAAAACCGTATGTCTCATGTCGTACATTTACGGCATGTAAAAAACCTCAAACCTGAAAGAAGAGACCTCTGAGCAAAATTTCTCGGCTGTTTCACGCCCTTAATTGAATGGAACGCTGATGGCCTGAGATGTTAAAGAGAGCCCGTAAATAAACCAAATCAACAATTTTTTTTTCACAGATAAAAAATAGGAAAACCTACTTTTTGATTTACCTTTTTGCGTGATGTTTGTTTGATTTCATTTTGGCTGCAGAAAGAGCCTAATTCGGTTCTTGTTTTGGAGATAAAATATGCTTGAATAAACGGAATAAAAAGAGTTTAGGAAATACTCTTCAGGGAATGGTGTAGTAGTAAGAACTTATGGGAAGCTCTCAAGGAAAAGAAGTGCTCATTGTTATTTTATAGACAGATAAAAAGAAAACAGGACAGGGAGAAATATGTGCAGCATTGTGGGAAGATGGGGTGAAGGGATTGCGTGATGGAGAACTGGCGCTGTTTTATTGAAAAGGACGTGGGATGCGAGAATTTGTGCCATGTGTAGTAGGTTGATGGTTCAATATGGTTGAACACGACTGTGAGAGAATATATGAAAACGCAAAAAGACAGATGTGGCGACGAAAAGAGAGCTAGAGAAAATTTGTAACAGTAACTTATCAGAAGTAATGCGCGATATAACTGAGTCACTTTTTGTTAAAAGCGTTTTAGTGCCTTCTTTAACCATTTACCGTTATTTTACATTAAAAAAACACTTTTAGTCTACAAGTGCTTTGAAATATTTTAACATTTAAAGATTTATGGCAAAATCATTACTGAAATTCGTTAACTAAATATGTCAGTCTTGGTAGTGTAGTGGTTACCATACTTGCCTCCTAAACCCAAAATAGCGGGTTCAAGCCCGACCAGGATCGATGAATTTTTTTCTGGTGTAAAAATCCTAAGAATGGCTTCCTTCGGAAGGGAAGTAAAGCCGTGGGTTCCGTGTCGTACATTTACGGCACGAAAAAGAACCTCAAGCCTGAAAGAAGAGGCCTCTGAGCAAAATTTGTCGGCCGTTTCACGTCCTGAGTTGAATGTGACGCTGATGACCTGAGATGTTAAAGAATGTCCGTAAATAAAACAAATCAACTTTCGGGTGAACATTTTCCCGACGACCAAGCTGTAGATAGGAAAGTCACCACTTGTTGGTTCCCACACCAGCTTATAAAAAAAATATGATTCTGATTGTGACACGTACCTTACTATGTAGGAAAGATTAGTATGAGAAATAAAGTTATTTTTTTTAAATTAGTACTCATTTGTTTAAGCTCTATATCCATTTGTAACTTAATGGCTTACTCCGTAACATTAACCCTTTATTAATTTGTAGCATTTGTCCTTTCGAGTTTGTGTCCATCGAACAGTATTTTCACAAATATAGTTCAAAAATACAACTAATGGACTTAAAGAAAAAACAGTCTTCACTTTATTAACCGAGGGTGCCAAAAAAGAGAAATAAATAAATATTTTTTTAAATAAATATTTTTGTAAGACCATTTAATTATATAACTTTTTCACTTGCATATATCGAAATTTGATGTACTTTTTAAAATGCGTAAATAATCGCAGAAAAAATTAATAACTATCCAAAAGAAGCAAAAATGTTTTAAACGTAAAATAGGCTACAGAAGACAATAGAAAAAAACCCTCCCTAAATGTGCAGGAAAGTATTCATTTCTATCTGACTCTTAAATATATCCCTGTACATAGAAAATGCTTTTTGCCTAACTTCCGGGCTCTGTTAAAGACTTATAGGATTAATATTTACGCCTGGTCATCGTAATTTTTAGTTTGGATAAATTGAATTAAATATCTGTAATGGTTAAAAGGTAACTGATAATTTAACAATAGTTTTGCAATGAAAATATTTCCCCTAGTTAGGTTAGGTTTAAAAATTAAAAGGCGTGTGTGTAAATGTTAGTCAATATTCGTTATAAGCGCTCCCTTTTCCCAGCACAAGTTTTATTAATACGTTTCGCTTGTGCACGTGTTTTTCTCGTTCCTCCCCCTCTACGGGTGGGTTAATCATCCAAGAGATAGAGAAGTTCAGCTTGGCTCTGTCAAAGGGTGCGGTACCCTATGTCTGATTCCGGACAACCCTCCCTTACAAGAGTTAAACCTCGCTTAATACTTGACCATCCTCTTTTCACTTCAAGCATAGCCCTCTTGAGATTCTGATTCCAAGCACACATCTGAAGATCTGGAGCTTCTGTCGCCACTTCTGCCCTGAAGGGTAAGAGGGCAGAGCAAATAGACACAGAAAAGCCACATCGCCCATTTCCCAGGCTTTGCGTCCAGCTGCTCATAACACGTAAAAATCAATCCCAGGTTTGCTTGCGTGGGAGCCTGTCTGCCGAACTACCGGCTAAAGGAAGCCTATTAAAAAATTGGTTTTGTTAATTTTTATGCAGAAATTTCGTCATTTTATGGGTGCGAATCATTAATTTAGAACATGTTTTAAGATGAATTGAATTAGTAAAGTAATGCATTTACTTGATAATCTGGAGTTGTATGATATCCAATGTAGTTGTAATTTTATGTAATAGATAGCACATGGGTAAAAACATCTTAAATGTGTTGCCCAAAAGTTAGGTTTAGGAAAGTTTTTTAATATAGAATGCGGGGGGCAACTTACTATAACAACCCTTATATTTTTTATGATCTTTCTACATGTAGTCAATGCCCTGTTCCAGCGATTCCTCAAAGGGTGGAAGTCAACACGAAATTAATAATACCAAAGGTGTCAAAAAATGTATACACACTCCCACAGTAGATATCTATTTAACATATGTCAAAGTTGGACCGAATGTGCAGTATGATGTTCTGTAAAAGATGTGACTCACGTACATTATGATAGGTTGCTACGTGACAGCTAAATCAACAATGAACAAATGAAACCAAGATTATTGTATGGTGTTCTGTAAACAAATGTGACTCAGATAGCGTTGCTACAACAACATTGATCCAAGATTATCGTTTGAACAGCGGAAAGCAATTTTGAAGTGATATTGGAAATCCAAGAATGCTGTTTTGAAGTTTAAAGACACTGGAGGCGTGTGTACAGAACAGAACCGCCAACGCGAGTAACAATTGCATGCATTCGAGACAAATTTGAGACTCGTGGTATCGTATGCGATGTTTACAAGAGCAGATCTGGGAGACCTCGCACAGCAACAAGCCCCGCGTCCTCGGCTATGGTTTTGAGCACTCGCCGCAGAAATCTAGAAAGCAATGTGCACGTGAGACTGGGAGTAGCAGAGCCAGCGTACGTCGTATATTAAAACAGAAAAGTTTAAAGTTTTCACCCCAAGACTTTTGTATGCATTACATGAAGATGATCCTGATCGGAGAATGCAGCACTGTGAGTGGTTTCGGAACATGGGGCAAGAGAATGAGGCCTTCGGACTCAGAAGTGTATCGATGCCGATGGTGGGCATTTTAAGCAACTGTTGTAACTGTAAAAGTATAAGATGATTAGAGCTCATCATTTTCTGTTTGTGTGAATTCAGTTTTGTTATGTTTTCTTTGCTTGAAGTGCGCATACATTTTTGGCACCCTCAGTATATGCACAAACATACAAAATCTTGCATTAGAGCCTGCCTAGAGTTGGCTCTTAGTTAGAAAAAAATGTTTTCATATTTCGTTTATTTTTGAAAAGGTTTTCCGTATTATCTCTTGTAAAGTTTTTTAATTGTTTAATGCCCGTTTTAATGATGATACATGAGATGAAATGATACATTGCGAAATGAGTTTTTTTAAGGAAGGAAGCGTTCCAGGTCTAAGTTTAGGTTACCTGAATGGTATTTGCCAGTTATGAGCACTGAGAAAAACCTGGAAAAATCTGTCGGGGAGGACGGTTCTGGTTGGAATCGAACCCCAGACCTCCCCCTCACAAGTCCGCGCCTTAACAACCTCGGCCACCCATGGCGGTATATAAATAGATGTTCAGTATTTATACATATTTATTGACGGGAAATGAATAACATAACGTAGAAATTTTAAAGTAAAGAATGGGTTACATCCAAGCTATACGTCGGCCAGTGGCGGCTAGTAGCCCTTGTGAAAGAGTGGGCCAGGGGCATGATTACTTGACACCCAAATGCCATTAGGGAAGATCTCAATTATCAAGACTTTTGCTCCTCTCCGGTATTCTCTCATAATTGCAGCACCATCGTGCATTTGTGATATAAACTTCTGGTTAACATGGAACATCTAATTCACCTTTAAAGTACCCCTTAAGGTAACCAGGAAGTGTAAATCTGACGAATAATATAACAGTATACACCTAGCACTGTATCTCAGCAAGTTTTTAAACCGCCACGGGTGCCCGAGGTCCTTAAGGCGCGTACTCGTGAGCTGGAGGTCTGGAGTTCGAAACCCACCAGGATCGTCCTCTCTGACTGGGGTTTTCCTCAGTCCTCATAACTGGCAAATGCCGGGTAGTTACCTTAAACTTATGCTTGGAACGCTGCCTTCCTTAAAAATATCCTTTCCCAATATATAATTTCATCTCATGTATCATCTGTGTTCACCGCCTGTGGTGCCTCAGTAGTAAAAACGGGCTTTAAACACTACTCAAAAAAAAGTTTTAAAGCCATCAATATGAAATTTTTATGAGATATGAAGAAAATTTAACTTAAGATGTAATGTAAAATTTAATTCTCTGATGAGCACATTTCTAAAATTTTTTGAACAAAAATAAAATGTTGTTAACAAACTGAAAACACTGTGATATAATCATCCATTTTTCTTACAAACTATAGGTGAAATTGGAATGGTTTTTTTTTTAACTTAAACTGCAGACAAAATGCTATCCTGGGAACTAGAATAATAAATCTATGGAATTTGCTTTAAAAGAAATTATTTTTCAAATTTATGTCAAAATTTTAAGTTGCTAGGAATCATTTATTTTTGTTTAAAAACTGCTTATGTGCATTAGAGAATTAAAATTTACAGAGCACCTTTAGTTAAGCATTCTTAATATCTCATTAAAAGTCCATATTGATAGCTTTATAAATTTCTGAGATATATGCTGCAATATTTGCTAGATTCCTGCTTACCTTAAGCCTTCTGCCGTCAATTCAGAAACATCAACAAATTTTATTAATCTGTCAACCGGTCCCCTCACTGATGTATCGTAATATCACAACAAATTGTGACATGCATGTCATATCTGTCGTTTTGTCGGTCTGTTACAGAAACTACATTTGTCCATTCTATCTCTTTTCTAATGTCATTAATATAGACATGAAACGTTTCTCACGTCACACGCTGTCAGCCGAGGTGTATCACAAAATAAAGCGTTTTAATTTTGTGCCATCTTGCTCAGTAAGCTTCTATACTTTTCGGTTGATGAGGTTCAAATATTTTCACTTCCAACTTAACAGTTAAACGAGGGGTAATAACTATTCTTCTAACAAACGAAATCTTAACACCTCTTTCTTTGATCCCACGGGAGGAGAAAATCCTATTGATTTTCAATAAAACGTCCACTTTATTCATTGCCAAAAAAACAGATTCACGTTTTTGTAACTTAACATTTAACACTATGAAAGTCAACTTTCCATTGACAAACAGTGAGGAAGTCACCCAATTTCAAACAAAGAGTGAAAACAACCCCTAGTCTGTTATGCGTAGTGTCAATAACCCCTCAACATTTGGTTCCTAAGAAAAGAGAGAATACCGAGCTCTGGCTATGGGTCGCCTTCCTGCTGGCCCAAGAGAGCGAAAAAAATAAGCAAGAGAAATGCTAACCCATCTTAGATGAAGACAAATACAAGTCACTGTAAATATTTGCTGACCCATGAAGGTATACGTTTAAAGCGTAAACTTTTCCGAGCGGCCCATGAGATTCCCTCGTGGGGTGATATTTTTGTGGAGGGGTTAATTAAAGATGTTTATTGGGAAGAAATTATTTCGTGGCTTACCAAATTCTTAACCCGTCAGGGGAATTTTGGCTAGGTTGGTTTTAGGTGAGTACAGTGGATGACAAAGTCTCTACTCAAAATGAAGTTTATATCAGGAATTTAGGGGATGGCCTGATCCCTAAGGCACCTCACTCCTCTTTTACTGTGCAGGCTCTTGAGTGAGACTGTGGTGTGGTTTCCATGTCTTCATCTTCTTCGGCTATTTAGACTCCAAAACTCGTGGATTTTAGGAGTGTAAACACTTCATAGATAGAGAACTGAAAAGGTTTTGTCGCTTTAAATGAGACTGAATTTGTAAAATGCGCTCAATAGTTTTATTAGTTGTGAATACATGCACGCAGGGGAAACGTTCGTTCATTAGAATCGTCTACTAGGAACCTTGACTGTATGACGGCACGGGTTTCAATTAGAGAAGTTTGCGACAGTCCAAACCTCGCTCACCCTAAATTTAAACTTCCACTTTTACTTATATCACTCGGACTTCTGTTACTTCTGCTACGGTGCCTTCGGCTGCAGTTGTGGGCTTATAGTTCAGGCCGCGACTGCGATTCCTACCCCGATGACGACAGTTGACTCTTGACTGCTGATTGCTGACTGCCGACTGCCTCAACTCGCCTCTATCTGATGGTGTTAGTCACGGGTCTTCATTCTAGTCGAATTAATATTTTAATTCCCCTCCTTTTCCGTTCATTGACTGTTCATTGTAATTGTATTCTAGTTGGTTCATCTTTTAGCGCCTCTCCTGCCTTGAGGCGAGGGTGTCGCAATCTAGACTTTTGCCTAAAAAAACATGACTCTCTCTGCCCTTAAGCGAGAAGATGTACCGTAAATAGTTTTCGTTCACTTTTACGAAGAAATGGCGTGTTATAATTTCCGAGGAGTGCAAACAGTCAAGCTTGCCTTGTTCCACTTACACAAAAGACTTAACGTATCTTATGTTAGCTCCAGGGTCACCATAGGGATGTGAGAGGCAGATTTTATGACTTAGGATCGATCCGTACACAATATCATTTTCGCCCGTCTCTTGTAACAATAAATTCAAATACTTCAAACTCGTGGTAATGTAATTGAAACGACACTTGTGTTTTTACTTCTAATTTACTTGGTAGGCCCTATAATTGTGAAAATAGTTTAATCACATTATAACCACTGTGATTACCTGAGTGTTGCTTTATGTGGGGTGGGAATCTTGTATTCCCTCGCTAACGGATGACCCGCATGCTACTGCTACTACAGTAAAGAGGCAATGCGCTTACTGCGTAACATTAAGAGTGGTCGCTGTTTTGATGCGATTTTTGTTTTAAAAATTGACCAGTAGAAGATAAAATGGTAAATAATTATGGCATTTTGTTTGGGGGTGGGGCCCAAATGGCGCTTATTGACGAGCTGCTCCTGATAGAGGTCATCTTTGTTTTGTATTAAGATCTACTGTGTGTAGATGGTCTCGGTAACTCCCTGTTACTTTGCCCTCTCTAGGAAAATAGGCGTAATTAAATTCTTCCTGGTAGTTGAAGACTCAGCGTCCATATTTGATTATTGAACGACGGATATCATAGTCGAATAAGTCAAAATAAAATTTCTTAACAATGTAAAAACTTTCAGTTGGAGTACATACGTCTCTCATGCAAATTACAACCACATGCACTTGTCCTTGTGGCGCCATACTTTTAAAAAAGAAAGCTACAGTATCTCTCCAGAACTTGTTGTTTGGCTTTTGAGACTGCGAGGCTTGTAACGCAACAGTTCCACCGGGCATGAACAAGAGAGAATCGGGAAGCCAGAGAGGATTCGGTTAAGTACGTTACAGCCACGTAACGTCTGTCTGAAGTGTAGGACGCAAGGAACGATGAATAATGGCTTAGATAAAACCAGCAGGAAGAGACGAGTTGCTGCATAGGGTGCCCCTTTCTACTTAATAGTCTTTATGTTCTTCGTTATAGAACTGTTGACCATAGTGGGCCTCTTCAGACGATAGCGGTATAATTTCTTTGAATTCAGAATTCAGTTAAGGCGTTAAATTTGCACCCTTTGTTCCTCATTAACCCCTAGTGGTGCTCGGAGGAAAAAGGGAGAAAGACAAAAGTCAGCGGCGCTAGTGAGCCGTGATAAATTATCCAGTCAACCTATGGTTTTATTGAGGAGAAAAAGTTAAAGCTCTCTGGGTGAATCAGACAGGTATCGACCGCTGCAGCGGCATTTGCAATTACGAGCGACAGATATCACTGCTCTTGTACTGTTAGTCTCACCATCCATCCATGATTGACATGTAAACATGTCATGTATTTTGTATATAATATAATAAATTCAGTGCACACTTATTATAACAAATTACAAAGGTAGGTTCATAAATTTCCGGCCTAACCACTTTCTAGGTATGATAAAGACAAAAATATACATATATTTCATGCTTCAATATAGTTTCCCTTTATTGTAATATACTTCTCACATCTTTTAATTAACACTTCAACCCCACCACCCAAATAGTCAGAAATCTTGTCTGCTAAATGGGCATAAACAGCATCCATCAATTTTTCGTAAGAATTAAATTTTCTTCCTCGAAGGTCCTTCTCGAGTTTTGAGAAGACGAAATAGACCCTGGGCTGTAGGGTGGATGGTCGATCTCCTTGAAACCACTTTTCTTCACAGCTTCCTTTGCAACAAGAGCTGTGTGCACAGGCGCGTTGTCATGAAGAAGGCTCACACCACCACTCAGCTTTCCTCGCCTTTTCTCTTTGATGGAAGCACGTAGTCTGTGCAGTAGGTCAGCATAGTACTCCCCATTTACTGTGGCGTTCCTCTCATTGAAGTCAATGAAGAGTATTCCTTCATAGTGTCAAAAGATTGCGGCCATGATCTTCTTGGTTGACTGAGTGACCTTGGCCTTTAGAGGAGGTGCTTCGCCAGGTTTACACCACTCCATTGATTCTCTTTCGGACAAGGAATCATAGTAGAGGACCACAGTTTCATCTCCTTTACAATGGTTTGCAGAACTTCTCTCTCGTTGCCACGGCAGAGCTCCAAAAATTCCTGACAACAGATGACTCGTTGCTGCATTTGGACTGAGGAAAGAAGTCTAGGCACTAACTTATTCATGTTTAAATGTTCATGAATAATTCGAAGGACTGTTGTTTTAGAAAGGCTCAACCTTGCTACTATTTCTGTAGCTTTGAGCCGGCGGTATTCCATAATTTCTCCTTCCACAAGAGCGATGTTTTCAGGAGTGAGCACCTCCAAGGGCCGACCTGCACGCTCTTCGTCTTCAATGCTTTCTCGACCCATTCTTTTACGGTAGAATATGAGGGGGATGCTTCCCCATATACACCGTCCAATCGCTGTTTATTTTCATTTGGAGTAAGTCCTTCTTTTGTGAAGAACTTAATAACAGCTCGAAACTTTACTTTGAACATGTACAATCTTCTACACATAGCCTTCTTTATGCAACATATCTGAACAACTGAACACAGTTACAGCTGTAATTATTTACTTAACAGATAAGGAATGACATCAGATAAGGAATTTGTGAAGGTGATAATCCTTATCGGCGAGCCGCAAACTTAATGACATATCCTTATTATCTCATATGAAGGATACACAATGTCCTGCATTAATATCTGCACATGAATAAACTGAGTGTGCCGAGTTTGTTGACTATAGGCGATAAATGCTCGCGGTAGGAGGTATAAAAATCGTGTTAAGAAAAGTTGCACTATTCCTAATGACTTCCTGAATCATTTTGTAATAGTAAATGGAACTTTGATCCACCGCAACACCCCGGGACGAAACAGCAGTGGGTTGACGTAGGTGAAAGTGCCCCGAAAAAAGTTGAAACAGTTTTATCGCTTAGGAAAATGATAGTAGGCATTTATTGAGACTCACAAGGTATGATTATTATTTAATATTTAGAAAAGGGAAAAAGTGACTGACTGTTGTTATGCAACGCTATTGGAATTTTGCTCAGAGGCCTCTTCTTTCAGACTTGAGGTTATTTTACATGCCATAAATTTACGAAACGGGACCCACGGTTTTACTTCCCTTCTGAAGGAAATCATACTTAGGATTTTTATGTCAATCCTGTTCGAGATTGAATCTTGAGTCTACGAGGCAAGTATATTCAATTCCTTGAAATCAACATTACATACTTAGGCCCTTTGTGCTGACGTGTTTATTATACCATTACAGAATTTTCGTTTTACCATGGTCAGCAATTCCTTCTGATTAATCTCTATGCCCTTTATTTTTGCTGTTTTGAGAGATTTGATTCTACTTTCAATAAATAAACGGTCTCCCGATGAATTCGACATCATCTTTTCAAATAATAACTTGGGAGGCGCGGAAAAGTTTGGTCATGGGTTCTGATATTCACTTTTCTTATCATTTGTATTGCCCTCCATATGCACAGGAATGATTGATAACACAGCAAGATCAAAGACACTGGAGTCAAATTCTGAAAAGTATTGTCTTGTACAATGTACTCTTTAACCACCACTATGGACATTTCATGAATTGTTTCGAAGCATATTGTACGAAAGCAAGCCGTTCAGTTGTCTGGTCGACCAGTAACTCTAATTTTACTGTGGCGGATGTTTTTGTTATTGTTATTTCTATTTGATGGATAAAATTTCTTTTTTCTTTTTCTGATGCTGTAATAAAGTGGAAAAAAATACTACAGTTTCTCTTTTTATATTGTATTCGCGTTTGTTATATTGCATTTTCGTAGAATTGCTTTATACAAAGAATGATATCGCCTCTTCGCCAGTCTATTTTTTTGCAGCATCTCCTTTTCCAGATGTACAATGACACTTGTGCTGCATGAAACACTTCTTGTTTGGAGTGTGTAGAGACTACAGGGGGAGTTGTACCCTTTGAGTTGATACTGCTTTCATAAAACTGCTTTCTCGATCTTTCAACCCTCAAGGTGGACGAAGAATGCATAATTTTTATATTTTTTTAGTTAATTTTATCTTTATGAAAACGTTATTTCCTTTTAAAATCAATCTGATTACTTTGAAAGGATATTTTCTTTAATTCTATGAACCTGCTCTCGCCACATTTTCGAAATTATCGCAAATAATAAGATTTGAGATTCCTGATAAATTCACGAACTGAGTGAGTGACATTATCTGGAAAGCTCAGATCCTCGAGTGATATTTATTACGACTATTTCACGAATAAAATAAGAATTTAAATATAATTCCCATAAACTTGGCTTACAATATTGTAATAATTGTACATTTGTACTTAACGTTTTCAAATAATCTTGCGACAGAAGAATGTCAAATGACAGTAATGTCAATAACGAAGAGCGAAATACGAGTTTAGGATTATTTCATTAATAGAATACGAATAAAAGTGATATGTGTTTGAAATTCACACACAGAATATTAACATTTATTATATTTATTGACATTTATTCTATTCAGAATCCGTGAGATTGAGATGGATAAAAATCGACTATTACAGCCGCTATCTTTCGATTTTCTAATACCAACTGAGAAAAACAAAAACAAACAGAAGGATAACACACAGTGTCTCTATTTTTCTTTGTATTCTGTGGTTTGAAATTCCTAATTATAAGATCAATTTATACATCGATTGTGCATGTTTTTGTTGCTATCAATAGCTCCCCACCGCCTCTAGAAAAAGTAGCCAGTTAAGGTATTATACAGTGGAGGTGTAGAGTTGGCTACACTGACCATAAAACAAATGCATATCGCATGATAAAACGGATTTGATCATTTTTTTCGATAATTTCATTCAGTAATCCGGCTGTGATTGGTCAAAATTAAAAAAGTTGTTTTAAGATGACATCGCATGAGTGTAATAGTTTGTAAAATACTTTAAATCTCTTCTTATGTATGCTGTCGAATTAAGGAACGAACAACACAACACATACCAAGGAACGACTGCGCTACGATCGCGACAGGTAGTAAGGCCAATAAGTAAGCAAGTAAGTGTGTTACATCTTCATGGTGCGGCAAACGAGTGGAGGCTCGCTCATAGAAAAAAACCGCTCCGCGGTGGAAAGAATCGCTGATCGCAGTGTAGAAGCGTGATAACTGGTTCCGTGCCATCGTTTAAAACATAACATAACAAAGTAATTTGCAAAAAGATTCTAAATAATTTTTATCGGTCTTTAACTAGAGCGCTTTCAGTAAATTTTAATATAAAGCTCAACGGAACTCACACTGTTGCAATATTCAAACGCCTAGGTGAACATGTAACATGAAAAAGTATATCAAATACAACTAAAGAAAGTAAAAAGTTTGAAGGGTCATGTCTTCAGCTCTTTATTCCATCTTAAAACATCTTACGCCAACTTTCAAACGAGCCAAAAACACAGCCTTCCATATTTAAGTTCATTTTCAGCAAAATAAGAAAGCCCGTCACACAGGAGCTGTGTAAACTAAGCGAATTCTTCAGCAAGTTGAATTTGTGAACGCTGTTACAGAGCGCTAGAGCAGAGAATGGAGTAAAAAAACAAGTAACGCTCACTGAAGATGTACATAAGTATTTAATAAAATCACATCTTTCAGGCTTTTCCTTGTCGTTATTATTTTATTTACGTGTTATATTGTTAGCTTAACGTTTCCAATTGCACTTAGCTGTATAACAACTTAAACGGAATGTAATTAACATTTAAGCTACATAGTTAATTTTAGACGTACGATTGCTTGTTTTTATATGTTCCGAAACCGTTGTGTTCTCTCCGCCTGCATTTATTGTACACTTTACACTACCAAGTTTGATAGAGTACATACACTACCGCTTTGTACATCGCTCCAGCGTTCCCTGGAATTCGGCTTTTTCCGCTGCCGTTCGGTAGTGCAGCCGCAGGACGGCCGCTGTCTTTAAGAGTAACTGCGATTATTATTCGCCCATGCGTATGCAAAGACTACTCCCCTATACTCTTTCACATAACATCGAATGTATTGTTTGGCGATTGTCAATAACAATCCCCGTATGCCACCCCCGGACCACCTTAATCGACGTCCTCGACGATCACAAAAATTCTGTTTTTTTGGTGTGCTCCCTAACCTGATGTCCCTGATTCTCAGACACTATTTTTCTTATTTTATTTAAATGTATATAGCAAGCTTCGTTGCAAAAAAAAAAAAAATAGTAAATGTTGGTTTTTATATAAGCCTCCACTAATAGTCTGATTTTTAAAAATTATTTTTCTTGTTTTATCTCAATGGTATATACCAAGTTTCGTTGAGAAAAAAACTAAAATTGCGGTCGCTAGATCCATTTTTAAATCTTCCATGTAGATTAATTCTCCACCCCCTATAGTCCAAGTATGCTGGTTAATGAACAGGATGAATGGTTTGTTTATTGATCATTATATGCCGACTTTTGTTGACAGAAAACCAAAAATTGCGACCGCTAGAGCGTTAACGGATATAATTTTTTTTCGCCGTCATTTTTCGTACCCAGTAAGTATGATCGATGGAGATTTGATGAAAATTAAAAAAAAAAAAAAAAATCATGAATATAATCGCAATAGTTAACATTCCTTCGGACAGCGCCGAGATAATAAACGAACTTCCAGACGGAATTATGATGACCACCGTACACAAGTGTGTAGTATATATACTGCAGTTTATATGTGAATGCAATTGAAATGGTAGATTTCATTTTTTTTAATAGTGATGCCCTTTTTCTACTGCTATGGCATCAGAGGAGGTCATGACATACAATTATAAATTGGGAAAGGATTATTTTTTAAGGAAGGAAGGCCTCCCCAGCTATTGCTATTTATGAAGTCTGAGAAAAATGTGCAAAAGAACTTCACAGCCCTGGCGGAAATCAAAGCCGGGGCCTCCATCTCACAAGTCCGCGCCTTAACGACCTCTGTCTGTTTTAATAATGAAGAAAAATAATGTTTCCTTTCTAGAGTTTAACTGTCTTGCACTATGCGCCATGCGCGTTAAATTAGCGCCACATGCTGCATCGAGTGTAGTTGTCAAGTTCCTCTAGTAACGTCGGAATCGCGTCGAGGTGAGGGATCCAGAGGCGGTGACGTGCAAAGTCGGAATAGATGTCTAATATATTTCTAGATAGAACACCCCAACACCGATAGTCTTTTCCAAAGCGCTAGAACCGCCATACCAGAAATCGGAATACAAACATTTTCAAAGCGCAAGCCTCCGTCACACCGCACACAGCACCATCTCCTTAAGGATGACTCGCTCCAAAGGATTTGAAATTCCAAAATGTAAGTCCCAAACATTACCTACTAAGGCACCCTCTCGGCTAGCACCTTGCGGGAAAATTACATTTTTTTAATTAACAAAACATTCAAGTAGGAAAATAACAGGATAGAGTATTTTTGAGAGAATTGCTATAATGTGCAAAGTAAAATAAACATACTATACTAAGAGGCGGGAAGTGAACATACCAAAAATGTGTTCATTTCAAGAGGTTTCACGATACATGATCAGAGACTTGAAAACTGCACCCCTGCCTGCCGCCCAGTGTTTTGTCTATAGCGGTGTTTATTCCTCCACCGTTGTGAAGGGCAGTGGAGCAAAACGTCATTAAGTTCCTTCCTCACTTAACCCACCAGCTCAGACAACTGTCGTCGGCTACCAAGTGTCGGTTGTTGACCAGGGTAAACAAGCTCTGCAGTGGTTTGGCTTGTTGATACAGCATTAGGTGAGGAAGGGGGGAGGGCCGTGTCCCCCGTCATAGAGAGCGAACAAACCACGTCCACAAACCACGACCTCTCCCCCCCTACCCTGGCCACAGCCGGCCAACCTCCCTCTTTACCCTTTTCACAGTTCATAGATGCATTTCTATACATTGCGCCCATAATACCGTCCGCCAATTGAATTATCTTTCCCCATCACGGGCGTGAAACAGCCATTGAAGTCGGGCAAACACGCTGCACTGCATAGCATGGGCGTTTTACACACTGCAGAGAAATGCATAAAACGTGGAGCCACTCCTGTAAATTGTTCCATGCTTTGTGTGATTAACGGCGCTGTTCCTAGTGTTTTTAAATCGTACGGTTGGCAATAGCGCAAGGATCAATCAACAATAGCGACCTCTCGAACAGGATTTTATTTTTGCACCAAACCGATAATAAGGTGATACCTGAATTGTTTTTGTAAAGAGTATGCCTTGGGTTTCTTCTGTAGGCTTCCACAGTTGGATTTTTTTTTATCTTTCCTACCTATTCTCTTAAATCACTTTATTCAATCATATCGTGAATTTTTAATGCATTTAATTTCTTAGTGGATTTTTTTTTAAAACTTAGATTCTTACAAGGGCATACCATCAATAAGGACCAGATTGGACCGGCCCTCCCCCCCAATACCATTTTCTCTTTTTCTGGTAAACTTTTAAAACAAAAAATGCATGAAAACAGCGATGTATAACCGATGCGTTCCTCAATGTATCTTATACAATAAGTTCATTTCCTCTCTACTGTAGTAGCAGTAGCATGCGGGTGCTCCGTTAGCGAGGGAAGCTAATGGGCTAGCCCGAAAAATTTTACGCTTTGAACTTATACCTTCATGGACCAGCAAGATTTACAAGGACTTATATATGTCTTCCTCGAAGATGGGTTAGCCTTTCTCCTGTTTATTTCTGCATTCTCTAGATCAGCAGGAAGACGGCCCATGGTCAGTGCTCGGTATTCTCTCTTTTCATAGGAACCAGATGTTGAGGGCTTACTGACACCACGCATAAATGACTAGGGGTTGTTTTCGCACTGTTTGAAATTGCGTGACTTCCTCGTGTTTGTCAGTGAAAAGTTAAATGTTAAGTTACAAAAAAAAATCTTATCTGTTTTGTGGCAATGAATAAAGTGGGCGTTTTATTGAAGACTCCGTTTTCACGTCTAAGTTTCATTGTTAAGTTGGAAGTGAAGTGTTTAGGAACTCATCAACGAAACCAAGACAGAACAAAATTAAGTAGATTTTTAATGGTTTGAAAAAACATCTTGACTGACAGTGTGTGAAGAGAGAAACAGAAAAGACAAATTTCGTTTCTGTATAGACTGACGAAATGATATTACATACATGTCACAATTTGTTGTGATATTACGGTATATCAGTGAGGGTAAACCGGTTGAAAAATTCATAACATTCATTGCTATTTCTGAACGAACTGCAGAAGGCTTAAGGCTACTTTAAAAGTGAAATAAAAATTCTTATAAACCAGAAGTTTATAGCGCAAACGTACCATGTTGGCAGTTGATAAAAGATACCATCTCACAAGCCATTTACGCGTCATGTAGTTATGTCCCTGGTCCACCCTTCTACAAGGACCATGAGCCCCAAATGGACATGTATTAAAAATTTTTATGTTCTTGCACATGCATATTTAATTTATTTATGTTTATATACTTGGAAAATATACGTTCAATCATAAATGTGGTTAAATTAAAAAAAATAAACATATATTTTCTAGTTCTAATCGTTGATTTGTAATGTCACACAATATAACTATTCTTTGTATAAACAAATAAAACTTATAGCTGTATATATATATATATATATATATATATATATATATATATATATATATATATATATATACGTTTTTACCTATTTAGTGGCAATTTAAGTGCTTTTGTTTAAAAACTGCTTCGCTTGGCTCTACTTATATACGTAAAAAGTTTAAGGTAATTTTGTAAACAGAAAGTTACCTAATTCCAAGGTCCATCTGCATTTAGAGTTTTATGCAAAATAAGCCATAATCAATTATTTTCCCTATATTGGTTATTTTTAATGGTTGCCCCCAACAATCTCGCCAATAAGTCCTGTTAATATTTTCCAGTTAATGTCTGACCCTTACGGGCATGTTCTGTCAAACTGCACACCGTGTAGTAAGAGAGAGAGAGAGAGAGAGAGAGAGAGCAAAACAAATAAAAAAAACGCATACGCACAAAAATTTTCTTTCTGTTGTTTCTCTCTATTTTAATGAATGTAAAGATGATATCAAGGGCTCAGTTCATATACATGGTTACATTTAAAAATGTTTAAAAGTAACCACACAATATAGCTTTGTCTATCAGTAGTCATAGATTTCATTTAATTAATAGATGTCATTAATTTATACCCAAGTAATAATAATAATAATAATAATGATAATAATAATAATAATAATAATAATAATAATAATAATAATAATAATAATAATAATAATAATAATAGTTTATTCCAGTAAGGAAAATTTCCGTCATGCAGGAACTGCCTAAACTAAGCGAATTCCTCACCCACTACAGTAACTTTAAAAAAGAACAAAGAATGCAAATTATGGCATTAATTAATGAAATAAGTTATGGCATTACTATGTGGTATTTGGACGAAAAGCTCTAAAGCTAAATAATAAAAGAAAAACTTAATTATAATACATTACTTAGCTACGTTGATTGTTTTTCCCTTCAAAATACTTGAAAATAAATCTCTATAGTGAAATTCCCCTAATTTTCAGAAGTAAGTAAAAGAAATCACAAAATAGAAACACAGTTTTAAATTATCATTATTATAATTAAACCACAAGAATTAATGGTTAATTATTAATTAAATGAAAATATATCATCACTGATATGCGCAGCTATACTGCGTGGGTATTTTTAAACATTATTAAATGTAAGCATGGTTATGAACTGATCTCTTGATATCATCTTTACATTCACTAAAATAGAGAGAAATAACAGAAAGTTTCGAGTTACGTTGTGTATTTAAGATGTTCGTATGTTTCAATAAAACAAAAACATGTCACTATTTAAAAACAATTGCAATGTACTAAGTAAATAAAAACAATCGAAAGTTATATCGATTTTCAGTGGCTTTGAAATTTAATTTAAATGTTATTAACATGTAACGTAAATGTTTTCTGAAGGTTATTACAGAGCGCTCTTACATACAAATATAATTCTCAAACTCATATTAGATTAATATTTCACAGCTGCTATCTTCACGGCGGTACTTTTGTTAAATATTAAACATATATGTATCATTATAAATATAGAGTATATACTCAATTAGTTAGCCCTTTTATTTTTTAATAATTGAAAGATATTTAATTTGCTTGTTTTGAATTTTGCTACGAAGAAACAAATATTGGTGCCGCTAGAGCGATTTTAAAATGTTAGGTTTGAGGTAAACCATCATTCCTAAAGGGCCGATTTCCCAGATTTTCAGAAATTTTATTTCTTGTTTTATTTAAATAGTACATATTGATTTTCGTTGCAAAAAAAATTGGTGCCGTTAGAGTAATTGCGGTTGTGTCCTTTAAGATTTTTTTATAATGTTATTTAAATCTCCATCGTTCCTACTTACTAGGCATCAAAAACTGCAATGAAAAAAACATTTATATGTGTGTATGTGTCTGTCTGCCTGTCTGTTAACGCTCTAGCGGCCACAGTTTTTTCCTCTACGAAATTCAATATGTGTCATTGCAATAAAACAAGCAAATAAAGCATTTATCAAAAATCGGGGAAATCAGACTATTAGGAGGGGAGTTTAACTGCAATCCAAAATTTAAAAATCGCTCTAGCGGCAACAATATTTGCATTTCGCAACGATACTCTATATTTACTATTTAATTAAATTGACTAAATTTTTTTCTGAAAATCAGGAAAATGGGATCATTAAGTGTGTGGGTATAGCTGAAAAATGAAATTTAAATAGTAGGCGTTAACTGAAAGCAAAAATTTAAAAATCGCCTTACCGACCGCCATTTTTTGTTTTTTCTCAACGAAATTCGCTACACCGCCTAGAGTGGTCGAGGTTCGTTAAGGCGCGAACTCTTGAGCGGGAGGCCTGGGGTTCGAATCCCGCCGTCCTCCCCGACAGGCTTTTTCCTGGTTTTCTTCAATCGTCATAAATGGCAAATGCCGGAAGCTTAGGTCTAGAACGTTTCCTTCCTTTTTTAAAAAAAAAAAAACCTTTCACAATGTATCATTTCATTTCATGTATCATCGGTGTTCTCCACCTGTGGTGCCTCAGTAGTTAAAACGGCGTTAAACACTATTTAAAAAACTCGGTATATACCATTTAAATTAAATAATGCAAATTATTTTTGAAAATGTGAGAAATCGGACCATTAGAAGGTCTGAAAACTGAAATTTTAAAGGCGCTCTAGCGTTCTTTAATATGAAAACTGTGGAATTTGCTTAGCTACTGTGTAACGGACTTTATATTTTTATAATTTTATTATTATGGTTATATTTTCTATTATTCACTTTCACTATCCGTTGTTTGTTAGTCGGTCTTGGTGGTGTAGTGGTAACCATGCATCTTAAATAATGATCGCGGGTTCAATACCGGCCAGGATCGATGGATTTTTTAAGGGCGTTAAATTCCTAGGTATGGCTTTTTGGAAGGAAAAGTAAAGTCATGGATCCCATATTGTAGATTTACGGCACGTAAAATAAACTCAAGCCTGACAGAAGAGGCATCTGAGCAAAATTTACCGGCCGTTTCACGCCCTGAATAGAATGGGAAGCTGATGGCGCGAGGTGTTAAAAAGCGTTCGTAATTAAACCAATCAATTGTTCTTTCCATTGCCAGATTGTAGGGGGGAATATTTGAAAAATCTTATGAAGTTTTTTGAGTTCAATGTTAAACATATTTTCTTTGTTCATTTGGCATTTGTTGTATTTCTGCTGATACTACTAGCGATTATTATACTTTATTTTAAAATATCAAACGTAATCCATAAGCACAAATTTTATGATAGTTTTTTTCAGATTTGTTATCATTTAAAAGTTGTATGCAATTAATTTCATGTGTCTGATTGAAAAAATGCTGTCTAAAAGCCTACATAAACTTTTACAGACCTGTTTTCGACCAACTTATAATTTCGTTTTAATTAAGTACTGTAAATATTACATAAACCCATAGGTCATTGAGTAACACTTGAACATTTTAATCCTACGATGATATGGCAACTTTGTGAGGTTTCTTGCACTCGTGTGGAAAAGAACAACTTTCGCTATGGGATTACAGTTATTTGTGGTATTAACGTTACAATATGAGTTTACATAGGACGTAAGGCAGGCTAACCCTTAGTGTTTGTGTGCCCACCCACCTTCCACCCCCCTCCATCACCCCTAACTTTGTTCGTAGCAGCAATCACTTTGCTTCAACCCCCGTCTCGCTCCCTACCAACCCCTCGCCTTGCTTCCCCACTTCAACCCTGAGACCCGATCAATATATTCCCTCCCACCATGCCGGAACCCCGTTTAGAGCGGGCTTTACTCCGTCTGCCGTCATATGAAGGGGTTGGGAGGTAAACGCGTGGAAAGAAGCCTTCAGATCAGATGAGATATAACCCAGTCCGTCCTTTAAAACTTAACAAAGTACTACTATTCGCGTGCATAAATATGATCCAATTCCGTGTTATCGTCAAAGTGACTGTATGGTTATCGGCAAGTGCACTCGTAAACGCCGGTTAGAAATGTTACTCAGTACGAAAATGTAATAAAATAAGAAAGAAACAAAAATGTTTGAACAAACTGTTTAACTGCTTTTCAAAATATTCGCCTTTAAGGTTTATACACTTTTGCATGCGTTCAAAACAATTCCCAAAAAATGTTTTCCACCCTGAAGTTGGTATTTCAAAACCATGGTTTTTAAAGCTTCTTGAGGTGATGCAAATCGCCATCCACGAAAGAAGTCGTTAGGTGATGGAACAAGTGAATACGGGCAATGAGACAAAAATTCGATGTTTTTCTCCTTCAAATAATCAATTATTAGACGTGCTGTGTGAGAGCTGCCATGATGACGTTTTCGGTTGTTTTTCCTGGTTTCGTCGATGACTTCTGACAAACAAATTGTTGTATATCATTCAACATGAACTGTTCTTCGACCCTCTAAAGGAATGGTTGCGACATGTTTGGGACAACCGAAGAAACAGATGATTATTTTCTTGGAAGTGTTTCGTGAACGAACAACTTTTGTGGGATTCGGTTCATCTTGGAACACCCAAACAGGTGGATTTTTGCTTAGTTTCCGGTTCATGCAAATACATAAAAAATCGCGGTTAAAGATGTAAATACACAAACCACGAACTTTTTGAGAAGACAAAATAGTTATTTTCGCAACCAATGTACAATCAATTGTGAATGCTCACACGAATGTTCAAAATAAAGGTTTCACACAACGTTCTATGCACTTTTAGCATTGAAATGTTCTAAAAAAGTATTAAAAAATTACAAACTGTGAGGTACTCGTTTCTATGACGATGTTGTTTTGTTTTGAAGAATTCAAGTGGAAATGGATGCTAATTTCACAATGTTTAGTATTGGAAATACGGATATCTTTCCAGAAGAAATTATAAATGAAGCTTTGGTTGATGAGAGTTTGTTAATTCCTCAAAAATCTAAAAGTGTATGCGAAAAGGAATATGACAAGTTCTGTAAATGGAGAAAAGAGTAACGTGTTAGTTCAACTAATGAAAAAGTATTGCTGGCATATTTTTCGGAGCTGGCGGATATATAGTATAATGTTTATTGATTATTAATATGTTACGTAGTTAAAATGTGGAATCTTAGATTTGTTTATTTTTCCCAGTAGAAGAGCCGTATGTCTTCGACGCTCTGGTGTGTGTACGCGAAAGAAAATATCGGACGTTTCGTCTTTTGGTAAGGCTTTTGGCTTCCTGTAGGAGTGTTCAGTGGGATATAAGGCGAAAAAATCAAATGTGTTTTCTAGATGTGAAATTGGTCGATTAATAATAAATATTTACTAATGAAGGAGGTTTTATCTTTTGGAATTTTTGGGACTGGCAGGCGTCATTAACTTCACGATTTGTGTTTTGATGATGTTCAGGATGAAGGGCATATTTTGGTGATCCATGTTTGAGACACGAAAGTCACGTACATTTACTATCATACCTGATGATAATCCTGTAAATTGTGCAGAGGTGTTTCAGAAATATGTTACTTTACGTCCAAAAACTGTGAAGTATAAAAATCTCTTTTTATATTATAGAGGTGGTAGGTGTAGTTGTCAACTTGTTGGTATTAATATTTTTGGAAAGTTTCGAGTTTTTGAGTTGCCAAATGCATCAAACTACAGAGAGCACTGCTTTAGGCGGAGTTCCGCAGCGATTCTTGCAAACACTGGGACAGTATTGCTGAAGTTAGAGATTAGGGGGATGGAAATTCACATCAGGTTCTATGTCTTACATTGAGGAATAAAAGTAAAATAGATATTGCAAATAAATAAATAACAGCAGAAAGGGGAAATATTAATGCAGTAGATATCAATAGTGGCTCAGGAATAATATTTTGTAATGTAACTGACTGTACTTGTGATATTTAGTGACTGTCATGGATGTAAAATCAATGTAGTAAGATTAAGGAAGTTTTCTGTTAGTATGAGATTACTAATATCTCAAGATTATAAGGTTTTGAAATGAAAGAAATTGTAATATGATTAATTAATTGCATTTTCAATGTTTCTAAGATAATGGAATTCACTGTATGATGATTAATGACTTACAATGTTGTTATAGTTTCAAAACATGTGTTTAATAAAATGATTCTCGTGTTTGAATGTTGGTATGCTTGTTAGGGAGACGATTTTAGCTTTTTCTTACAGTCAGTTGTTTGAAATTGTGTTGTGAAGGCGGTGATGACTTCACGGAGGACTGGTTGCTAGGTAACAAGAATTAGCACGATTTATAGCGACATAAGAAGCGTGTTTTAATGCTAGGATTAACTATTTTTATTGGTGTTTAACGCTCGTACTAACTATTGAGGCATCACAAGTGGTGGCACTGATGATACATGATATGAAATGATAAATTAGGAAAGAATTTTTTTTAAGGAGGGAAGCGTTCCAGGCCTAAGTTAAGGGTACCTCCCCGGCATTTACCATTTATGAATAATGAGGAATACCTGTAAAAAATAAAATCAGAGAAAACAGTCCTGATGGGCGTCGAACCCCAGACCTCCCGCTCACGAGTTCGCGCCTTAACGACCTCGGCCACCCGTGGCAGCGGGAGGATTAATTATGGCATTTTTATTACAGTATGAGGCAAAACAAGCGATACTGGATGCTGTCTAAGTTTCCATAGTAATAAAGTATATATTTATTGTACATAATAGTGTGACACATTGTGAACTCAATTTTGTGTTGATTTCTGCAATTATGGTCCTCACGACAGAAGAGAAGGTGTTTATCTTGGAGCATTATTTCCGTCATACGGAGAAAAACGTCAGAATGAACCAAGTTACAGTACGAGGGGAGATTTAATAAGGAAATACCAAATAACAAAACAATGTTAGCTGTCGTTGCCCAGTTCCGTCGTCCTATGTCAACAGGTCCCCCAAGAACCGTCACCAAAACGAGAATCAGGGACATATTCCGGAACTACCCGAGAAGATAACGTTTTTTGTGTCCTTACAGCTGTTTCAATAAACTTTGTGAACAATATGTGGCACATAATTGTAAACATCTTAAACACATCCTGTAACAACGCCTTTCCTTTTCGTTTGTTTTGCCACTTGCTGTATAATTGCAATAACATCAGTTCTTACCACACTTTGAAAAAATAGCCCTATATTGTAGACAAAATGTAAACACGTCAGTACTGTTTTTGCATGCTGATAACAGGAATTATCTAAAACGAAATCTGAATGTTCAAGATCTATTCTATTTTATTTTCTTATAGACAATAGGCATAGTTCGATAAAAAAAAATGTAGATTTGAGCTAATAACTGTTGGAAAGTTGTATGGGCTACTTGATGATCCCTTATCTAAACTTCAGTTTGTTGTGAATTACAATGGCACCTTCAGAAATACTTGTGGTTGTAGTTTTATGTGATTCATCTTGTATACTCACCTTGAAGATCGATCCACTTTTTCCAGCAATGGTGTAATGAGAGGGCTAGTAAATAAAGAATTTTTTTTTTACTTATGAACTACAGTAGCAGGTCAAGGTTGTTGTGGTCTTTTTCAAAGTATTCTCTAGTGGGTTATATACACCGACAGTCCTGACATGTGCTGGAAACCATTTTTGACCATCCTCTTCAGAACCACCTCCGCCTTATGCACGCCTTTGGTTGATGAACCAAAACGCTCGTTCTTAAGATGCGGTAACAAAAAATAGCACATGGAGCTTGGTCCGGGTTGTGTGTGATGCGCATATTTTATGGCCAAAGTTGAGGACCAACTGTGCAAACGAGAAAAGTGCATTGACATGGAAAGTGTCAACCAGAGAGCTCAGGGCATTTTCGTCAAATGTGTTCTGTCAAGCTGCTCAAAAGTTTTGTAATACTCTCAAACCATTCTTTGCGTGGGGACATTATGTTGATAAACCATTTTACGACAGTCAAAAGATGAAATCGGTTTAACCTTTCCTGCCAGCCGAACAATCCTGGCCTCTCTAGACTGAGCTCGCCAAGGCTGAAGCTCTGTTCACGCATCAGCAATCTGAGCCTCGTCTGGCACAGACGCATCTCATGTGAAGAAATGTGTAACATGTCGGCCAGACTATCTACTGGTCTTTCCGAACAAGGCCGGCAGCTGTGTTAATCATGCTTTCGTTCACTGCAGTTGTTGGAGCACCTAGACTGCCCTGCTTTGTTGTTGAAACATGGCCTTCCTTAAACACTTTGAATCACCCAAGTGCAGTTGAGGCAGAATATCATTACCTATGCTTGCTGTAACATAAAGTACGCTTCCATACCGAATTTCTGCAGACGGAAGCAAAATTTTAGAGCAGCGTAACGCTTATTACGAAAAGAATATAATTTACACAGTCGAAGGCAAACACTCACTCCTTACTGGCGTTCTGTAGTAGTGTCGAAGTCGTTAAGGCCCGGACTCATGAGAGGGAGGTCTAGGGTTCGATTCCAACCAGGACTGTCATCCCTGACTGAGATTTCTTCCAGGTTTTTCTCAGTCATAGATGGCAAATGCCGGGGAAGTACCCTAATCTTAGGCTTGGAACGTTTCCTTCCTTAAAGAAAAAATATTCTCAACCAATTTATCATTTCATTTCATGTATCATCAGTCCACCTCTGCCTCAACAGTTAAAAGGGGCGCTAAACACTATTAAAAAGTGCTGTATTATGACGCATGCAATCATGTGAAATTTGTTCTTCTGATGAAAAATTGTTTCACCACCGTATGTTCCATTATGTGATGAGGGATAAAATCCTCAGATCTTCCTGTAAATTATTGGTTTATGGCCTCCATACTGATCGATGATTAAGGTGAAGATGGGGGTGAGATGACAATGGATCAATGACGGTATGGATGATAGGGGAGGCCGGAGAAAGCCTGTCCAAGCGCCAATTCGTTCGCCACAAATCCACTTACTTATTTATCTGGTGATAACTGGAGTGCATTATTTCAGTTTTAGTAACCGTTTGACTTCACTTGGAGCTATATCTGGAATGTGAGCTGGATGTCCTAACAGTTTAAACCTTGCAACCATTGCAACACAAGAATGTTGGCTTGAAGCATTGTGTGAAGAAAAACTGCAACTTGCCTCAACTTTACCTGGCGTTTTCCTTGATCGTATTCTGTAGAAATCATACAGGTATAATTTCTCGGGTTAGAAGTTAACTTTACATCATTTTGTATATTTAATACAATCACGTGGTACTAGTTTCATTGTTGTCACCTGCAATTCCCGCCTGTGAGAGTATGCTGCATTGAAATTCTGATTTCATCTCAACAAATCTTCAGCTGAACTCTATGGAGAGTTTGTTTCTTCGTATAACACAGTTCAAAGATGGGAGGCAGCAAAGGATGAACAAAGGACCTTCAACAATGAGATTTGTTTGTGCACGGTGAGTTCAAAGAGCTTGCTGGTTTGGATCCAGTTGAAGATGATGTCACAGAAACATGCGGCGTTTCTTTCAAGGGTATTCACTGTTGATAAACATGGCTATTGAGAGCAAACAGCATATCTCTGTGTAAAAAAACTGCATCAACACCAAAAACATCAAAAGTTGTTGCTTCTGCTCGGAACGTTGCAGACATTTCACTTCTCGATATTCAAGAAATTGTTTACCAGAAAAGTGTACCTGCACACACAACTGCAACTGGGCAACACCAAAGAGATGTTTCGGGAATATCTTTTGCTGCTGGCTAAAAGAAACTACAGTACTTCCCTCGTCCTCTCTATTTTCTGGTATAAGTATGCCCGAAGTAACCGTGTTTTTTTTTTTTTTCCCCACTAATGAAGATCCTGCTATTTAAAGAGCCTAAGAGAATGGGTTTGACTACTTGAAAAGAAATAAATGTATAACAAGATTCTCAATAAATATTTTTGTGACGTGAACATACCATTTAATTATTATAATTCTTTTACTTCCATGTATTGAAATTCTCTATGTACATCCATAATATCCCAAAAACAAGACATAAATTTTTATTAACCTTAAAATAGGCAACAGAAGCCAAATTAGGCAAAATTGAAAATTGGCACCACCAACCCCAAATGTACCGAAACATGTTCGTTTCTTTCCTACTCTTAAATATATCCACCCACAGAGAAAAGGCATTTTGCCTACCTTCCGAGCTCTTTTTATAAAAAACATAAAGTGTTAATTGTCAAATTTGATAGCTCTTATTAAAATGTAGAAAAAAAAGTGAAAACAATAAATAAGTTTAAGTATCAAAGGTGCATGTTTCCCCTTAAACAAATTACATAGAAGTACTTCCAGGTTTATCCAAAAACTTACGCCTACACTATGTTTGATAGAAGGCGCCTCTGTTTTTCTGTTAGAAAAGTATTAAATTATATTAGCGAATACTAAAACATGTTTATTTTAGCTGCAAAGATAAGTCAAAGCATTCATTTGTAAACTACACATTTAATATTTGAATGCATTCTATCAGCGTTGGTATTTCATAGCCGTAACACAAGCAGAGATGTGTGCACAGGTGAGGTATATCTGTGTGCCCAGATATCAGACGGTTTACATCACTGCACTGAGCTGGAATGCAGATTGGTCATTAAATACACCTCACTGCTCAAACACGCGGACCTCGCGACCTGGTTGTACATCGCCATGATATGCACTTTCATCCCTCTGCATTTACTTATGGACCTTGTCTCACGCGACAGACAATTACTGGGGAATATATAAACAATTCTGAAAGCTATAAACTAAAACTATAAACGCGCAAGCGCAGTGGCTAAAGTTGTCATGCACACTGGCAAGGCAGTTGTTTCATGTTTCAAAGGGATTTAAATCGCACAGTAATGAAATACAAGTCCGGTTTCAAAATGTGCGGTCGTTATTAACTTTTGGAGGCGACGGAAGATAAATTCTTCATAACAATAGCCTCATGGACTGTAGCATTGTCAAACCAGAGATTTCCCGGCATTCCCAAATGATTGTTCCATGATCTTGTTGATAGACCTTGTAACCTAGAACTCGACTGTGATAATAAATTCCAATCCTTCTTTCTGAATCTAATGCGCCGTTGAATGTAATGCGCACCCTAAATTCGAAACTTAAAATCATAAAAAAAAAAATGTTTGGTTTGGCGTCTTAGAGATGATCCCGTACGCTTCATAAAACGATCAGAACATAGAATTTATAAGTGGACTATTGTTACATCTTGAAGCAAATAGGATAAATTTCATCACTTGTGCTGTTGGTGTAGGTCAAAGTAGAAAAAGTTATTTCTTATGGTATCACTAGTCACAGGTTGCCTGTACTTCATTCTTTCATGTACGAATTCCAAAACTTTTTCTTCAATGTCAGAATGTCTTCCTTTGAAGACCAGTAATTTCTTCCTACAAGCTATATATATCTTTGGAATAATTTGATAAAATTATTTTTCGAAAACCAGGGCAATTGGGCGAGTAGGACGGGGGGTATAGCTGAAAAACGAGTTGAGGTTAAAGCGAAATTTTAAAATCGCTCTAGTGGCAGCAATTTCGTTTCTTTTTATAAAAAAACTCGTTTTGTATCATTAAAACAAAATAACAAAAGTACTTTCCAAAAATTAATGAAATCAGACTTATTATATTCGCCATATAGCATTTTATTTAAATAGGAAAAATCAGTAAATTTACATTATTAGGGGGTTAACCTGAAACCCAAAATTAAATCGCTCTAGTAGCATTAATGTTTGTTTCTTCGCATTGAAACTCCGTATATCCCATTTAAATAAAATAAGCAAAATATTTTCTTAAAACACAAAACTTAAAAAATCGCTCTAGCGGCACCAACATCTTCACACAAAACCGGTATATACTAACTAATTAAAATAAATAAAATAGTTTCTGAAAATTTTGAAAATTGGACCATTAGGAATAGGGGTATACTTGAACACCAAAAGTTAAGATGCGCTCTTGTGTTTATTTTTCTCTATATTATTTTAAAATAAAAGGACAGCATGAAAACTGTATTTATAATGATACATATGTTTTATATTTAACAAAAGTATCGTCATGAAAATAGTACATGTGAAATATTAATCTAATATATGTGTGAGAATTATATTTGTATGTAAGAGCGCTCTGTAATAACCTTCAGAAAACGTTTACATTACATGTTAATAACATTTAAATTAAATTTCAAAGCCACTGAAAATCGATATAACTTTCAATTGTTTTTATTTAGTTAGTACATTGCAATTGTTTTTAAACAGTGACATGTTTTTGTTTTATTGAAACATATTAACATCAACTTAAATACACAATGTAACTCGAAACTTTCTGTTACATTTCTCTATTTTAATGAATGTAAAGATGATACAAAGTTCATAACCATGGTTACATTTAAAATTGTTTAAAAATACCCACACAGTATAACTTTGTCTATCAGTAGTAATATATTTTATTTAATTAATATATAGCATTAATTTTTGTGGTTTTATTCCAATAATAATGATAATTATAAAAATGTGGTTCCTCTTTTGTGATACTCAGAGATTGCAAACATTTAATTTTTCTTCCACTTAATTTTGAAAACTAGAGTAATTTCACTAGAGATTTATTTTTAAGTGATTTTGGAAAGAATAAAACAACCAACCTAGTTTAAGTAATATATTAGGTATAATTAAGTTTTTATTTTATTAGTTAAAATCAATAATTATAATAATAATGATAATAAAAATTTTTCAAATGTTTCTCTTTTGTAATATATATATATATATATATATATATATATATATATATATATATATATATATATATATATATTGCAAGAATTCTAATTTTGTTCCCCTAATACCACACAGTAATATCATAACTTATTTCATTTCATTAATTAATAAGTTACTCTAACAGGTGAGGAATTCTCTTTTTATGCAGTTCCTACGTAAAGGACTTTTAACTTTTACGCCCGAAAAAATCCATTTACCCTGGGCGGGATTGAATCCACGATCTTAGGTTTACGAGGCAAGTATAGATCACCAGGATCGAGTGCATAAACTGATGGCACCATTAAGACGTTTATTGTGAAACCAGCGTATATTACGAATTGGCCATGGGTTCTGACTGTTGCTAATTTTTAAGATGTAAAATAATTATCTTGGCAAGTGCTTCATCGCGCTTAATAAAAGTCGAAAACTCTTCATATTTTGGGAAATATCTTTTGTTAGTAGTCTTTTTTTCTTCTTCTTCTTAGCATAGTCCTCTGCCATGAATTATATGGCCATGACAGAGCCTATAGTCCTGCCCTTTGCACCCCCGCGTTTTTTTCGGGTAGTAGCTTTAAAAGCCCTTGCGCACATCTGCAAAGTGCCAAACTTAACAATATTTTTGGGACCTTTTCAAAACCATTTGGTTAAATTTGAAATTAATTGGTGGCGAGATTTGTAAATATATCAGGTTGCTCTAAAACTTACGCCGCAAATATTTCTAAAATGAGAGGTGCTATTGATATGCAGTTTTCACAGAACTGAAGCTTGCACAAGGGCTCATAATTGCAGCCCTTGTGCAAATGTTAATAAATATTAGAATGTAATTTCTTGAATAAAACTACATTTTTTTTTTCAAATGGAACATTGCCTATTGACATCAAGAAAATATAAAAAATCAAGGTTTTTATTTATTTATTTATTTATTTATTTTTGCAGGATTCTAGTGTATTTTACAAGCTATAGTAATTTGAACATTTTAAATACCTATAGTTGTCTGCCTCAATTAACTGCTTAGTTGCTACGCTACGATGTTCGTGTGTTTGTTTCCTTTAGACTGATTGTATTGGGTCTTCCTTGACAGTACTTTATGATAGTTCTTGAAGTAGGACGTGATGGAAGGTGTGTTTACTAGTGCTGAAAAAGTTGACATGGAGAATGTGGAAAGAATGAAGTTCTGTCTTGTAACGTGTACACTGAAAGATATCCCAATAGACTACTACTACAGCTTTTCTTAGCGATTGTTTCCAAATCGTTGGATTGGACGAAGAGGAACTATAAGTTGGCCTGCCCGTTCACCAGAAATGACCCCTTTAGACATTTCTCTGTGAGGAAAGCTAAAAGACACTGTCTACAAGGACATTCAGACTACACAGAAGATATGAAACGACGTATTACAGCTGTCTGTTCTGAAACTTCTGTTGAAATACTGCAACACGTGCAGCAGTCTCTACATGACAGACTGCAAGCTGGTGGTCATCATTTTGAACACAACCTGTGAAGACCAGTTTTCGTATTTCATAAGAGAGTGCTGACACACATACAAGTACAAAATGTAACATGTGTTTTCTTGGAAATTCAGACAGAAAGGGGGGAAACATACACACACTAAATAATAAAAGTAAACATAGAACATCGTAGCCTAGTAACTAAGTAGTTAAATGGAGTAGACAACTATCGATATTTAAAATGTTCATATTACTATAGCTCGTAATCTATTTGCACTAGAATCATGCAAAAACACAATTGGCATTCTAACTTTCTGTAATTTTATTTTCTTGGTGTAAATAGGTAATGTTCCATTTGAAAAAAAAAAAACAGTTCTTTTTCAAGAAATACGCGTTCTAATAATTATTAATATCTGTATATGAGTTGCAATTATGAGCCCTTGTCTAAACTTCAATTCCGTAAAAATGCATATCAATAGTGCCTCTCATTTGAGAAATATTTGCGGTGTAAGTTTTATATGATTCATCTTGTATATGTAAATACATAAATATATTTATTTAATACTTTTTTTAAAAAAAAACTTAAGTTTTTTGATTGATTTATTTATGGACGCTCTTTAACATCACAGGTTATTATCAGCGTCTCATTCGATTCAGAGCGTGAAACGGCCGACAAATTTTGCTCAGAGGCCTCTTCTTTCAGGCTTGAGGTTCTTTTTCATGCCGTAAATGTACGACACGGGACCCACGGCTTGACTTCCCTTCCGAAGAAAGCCATACTTAGGATTTTTACTCCCGAAAAAATTCATCGGTCCTGGCCGGGTTCGAACCCGCGTTTGAGTTCTATTTAGGTGAACATTGAATGCAATACACCCATGTTTGTTTAGTTTTAGAACATGAGTTGTTAACGGAGGAGATATAAGAGATAAGGAAAAGTATTATAAGATAATTGTGGTAGTACTGGCAAGTTTCAGTAGTTGGCAACACTTGCACATCAGCTCCGGTTACTGTTTACAGTTTCCACAGCCTTCTCGCACTTCCCCGTTGGCAACATCATCTGGAGCCGGGATATGGCTCCAGAAGAAATTCCCATTTCATCTTTTTTCTCTCCTTCAATTTCTTCCATCTTCCTCGCCCTTGCTTTCTCCTTGCTTCCAGCGCCATCCCAACTTAAGTAATCGGAAAACGTGCCGCGAATTTAACTTGCCTCCAAAAAGAATTGCGGGTTTTGTACGGGGAATAAATAGAACCCAAGTAAGATTTGAGCATAAGTTACTGGAAAATCAGCGGCGAATGTGTTAACGTCCCTTCCGTCTGTCGATAACTTGCATTACATTTTGATAACCTCTTCAAAAAGTTCTTTGATCTGAGATTATCTGCTGATGCTTCTGGTGTACCAGATAAGTTTCCGGTAACAATTTTCTAGATAAAGATAAAGACAAAAACTATATTTCACTTTTCAATATAGTTACCTTTAATTGCAATACACTTCTCACATCTTTGAGTTAACTTTTCAATCCCCCCCCCCCCCCAAAGTCAGAAGTCTTGCCTGCAAAATGGGCATAAATAGCATCCATTACTTCTTCGTCACACTTAAATTTCCTCCCTCGAAGGTCCATCTTGAGTTTTGTCACTGGGAGCTAGATCTGAACTGTAAGGTGGGTGGTCGATCTCCTTGAAGTCACACAGAGCTGTGTGCACAGGCGCGTTGTCGTGAAGAAGGTGCACACCACCACTCAGCTTTCCTCGCCTTTTCTCTTTAATGGAAGCACGTAGTCTGTGCAGTAGACCAGCAGAGTACTCCCCATTTACTGTGGTGTTCTTCTCCTTGAAGTCAATGAAGAGAATTCCTTCACAATGCCGAAAGACTTGATCATGATGTTCTTGGTTGACTGAAAGACCTTGGCTTTTGAGGCGGTGCTTCGCCAGGTTTACGCCATTCCACTGATTCTCTTTTGAACAAGGAATCATAGTAGAGGATCATAGTTTCATCTCCTGTAACAATGGTTTGCAGAACTTCTCTCTCGTTGCCCCGGCAGAGCTCCAAAATGACTGACAACAGATGACGCGTTGCTACTTTTGAACTGAGGAAAGAAGTCTAGACACCCATCTTGTACTAATCTTATTCATGTTTAAATGTTCATGAATAATTCAAAGAACTGTTGTTTTCGAAAGGCCCAACCTTACTGCTATTTCTGTAACATTGAGACGCCGGTCTTCCATAATTTCTCCTTTCACAAGTGCGATGTTTTCAGAAGTGAGCACCTCCAAGGGCTGACTTGCATGATCTTCGTTTTCAATGCTCTTTGGATCCATTCGAAAAAGTTTGGCCCATTCTTTTACGGTAGAATATGAGGGTATGCTTCCCCTTATACACCGTCCAATCGCCGTTTAATTTCATTTGGAATAGCTCCATGTTTTTGAAGAACTTAATAACAGCTCGATACTCCATTTTGAACATGTCACAATATTCTACACATAGCCTTCTTTATGCAACTATATCTGAAAACTGAACACAGCGGAACGGAAGTTACATCTGCAATTATTTACTTAACAGATAAGGTATGACACCAGATAAGGCTTTTGTGAAAGCGATAATTCTCCGGCGATGCCGGAAACTTATATGTGTATGTGTGCATTTTTATTGTAATTTTCGGTACCCTATAGGTAGGGTCGATGAAGATTTGAAGAAAATGTTTCAAAAATCGTTTCATGGGCACAACCACACCATTGTTCATCATTTGTAGTCATTTGATGATGGAATCCGGGTAAATGTCAATAATTGGATTTTGCGGTGGGTTAAGGATTGTGTACTTGATCCACGCTTCATATTTAATTTAAATGGACTGTTACGTTGCAGAACAGACATTGTAGCACAGAAAAATCTGAGTTTATACACGAAACTCCCCTAAATGATGAGAAAAACGTGTATGATGCATCTGTCTATTCCACAAGAGCGATGTGAGTAAGCAAAGGAAATAAAGATGCCATAAAACGTATGAAGTGAGATTTAGATTGAGATTATGACAGTTTTAATGAATTGTATGAGCAGGATATTATAACATGTTTCGTCTCGTTTGCAAGTGAAATTATGCACAGACAGGGTACACTAGTAATGGAATCGTTCATGTTGCTGCTATTAAACACGTGGCTATGTTTTTTGGCACGTTTGAAGTTACGTGGTTTATAATTGGAAGTAAATTAACAGTAGCGTGATAGGCTAACAAATATGCAAACTTAAAAGACAATAACTAGAAAAATCAAGGTAGTTTATAAGTAACTTGGTTCACAAACTAATAGAGGGCAGCAGCAACACCTGTATATGTGGTCATATATTGTATATCAATATTCTATGATCGTGAAATTCCAAATTTTAAAACATAGAAATAGACATACTATCGAAGTAGGGATTATGAAAATAATAGGCTTATTTCTGAAGAGAATAGTTCAGTAAATGATAAATCAATTACTTGCACTCCCCCTAGTGCTTTCAAGAAAAAGATATCTGATAATCTTATGGAAGATATTGAAGACAACAAAGAAAATATTAATATATTGATTGACTTGAATATTTTAACTACAGCGTTGGGTTAAACTGTCTTCTGTGGTTGTAATATTACTTTGTATGAAGACGCAGGTGCAAGAAATGTATTAGTATGTAAATTTACAATTAGTTGTATTAACATTAACGGTATTTTAGTTGTAAGTGAAAAATTCACAACTTGTGTACATTTTTCTCATCATATAAAGATAAAAGCATAAAATTTTTACAATTGATCTACATCATTGCTGAGCTCTAGTTTCAGGTCATTTACGTAAGAACTTTTTTGTGCATAAATATAATTTTATTTTTATAAAAAAGAGTCTGTTAAAAATAATATTACTTCTATAAAATACAATGTCTAAACTAGAGCTCATGTCGGTCCTGGTGGTGTAGTGGTTACCCTACTTGCCACCTACACCCAAGAACGCGGGTTCGAACCCGGCCAAGACCGATGGATTTTTTCGGGTGTAAAAATATAAAGTATGGCTTCCTTCGGAAGGGAAGTAAAGCCGTGGGTCCCGTGTCGTACATTTACGGCACGTAAAAGAACCTCAAGCCTGAAAGAAGAGGCCTCGGAGGAAAATTTGTTGCCGTTTCACGCCCTGAGTTGAATGGGACGCTGATGACCTGAGATGTTAAAGAGCGTCCATAAATAAATCAATTAATAAAAAAACTAGAGCTCATAATTTATAATATAATGAATATAATGAAAAAGTTTCACTCAGGTATCTGTAATACTTTTTGAGAAAAAGGTACATAACACACAAATGAATAACTTCGCTGTAGTAATTTGAGGCCTCTGATCTCAGCTGTAGCATTCAAAGGCACCGCGAATTCGCCCTGGAGCGTACGTCACTGCCTTTAGTAAACATATAGCCCTCATGGAGAATGTTTCTTTCACATCCTTGCGGGATGTTCATGGGATTAGAGGGATACTTCAGGCAAGGTCTTGCTAACTTGTTGCAGGAAAGATTACCATAGCAACATGGTTAACAAGTGCCGAGGTAACGAAAGGCGATAATTTCGTCAGTCCGGTCTGTCACATTTACACGGTATTCTGCAGCACTAAGGATTGGGGTGGGAGGCGGCGGCACTATCGCCTCCGCACCGCCGCCGGCACTTTGCCATACGTACAACCCAGGAAATTACCTTGCTGCCGTTGTCCACGTCCAGCCAGGGGCGGCCAGATGCGATTTCCGACAATCTCTCTTCACCCTCCGTTCCGGCCACTCTACTCCATCGATCTTCGATATATCGATTGATTGTTTCGCTGTATCTCGCTCCGGAATTCCATTACACTGCGCCTCAGAGTTCTGTTTCCATGATTGCTGTCTATTCGCAACACACATACCTTGCAAACTGTGCATCAGGACAGTGAACTGCACATCGCAAATAAAAGAAATATCTTAGGTGTGTAAATCCCTCTTAATGCTCGATATTTCTATTTAGCTAAACGTAGCATTGTTCAAAAGTAAAGAAACGTGTTTCCGAGTTACATGTAATGTATTTTTACCCAAATAAAGGCATCCGTTGCTTAATACCGATTTTCACTTGTTTCATTTCTGTTACCATGGTAATTGTATCCCGAAATACACCTCATTAACAACTCACACTGTTTATAAGTACCTAGTGCAGTGATACTGAATACACGGCCCGCAAGCGACTCTCGAGGACATTTAATGCGGCTGTTGAATTAATTTTACTTTTAGCTATTTCCGAAGCAATGTGTCTTATTACGATTGTAACGATAGAATTCGTTTTGAATAACCTTTCCAAATTTCCATATATCGCACCTACTAGACACAGAAAAGGACACATAATGTGTGTGTGTGTGTGTGTGTGTGTGTGTGTGTGTGTGACTCTTAACGTTCTAGCGATCGCAATTTGTTTTTTTTCTCAAAGAAACTCGGCATATAACCATTAGTTAACAAACAATTCCTGGAATTAATTAAGCATAAAATTGAACCATTAGGGGTTTGGATTAAACTAAAGCGAAAAAAAAATCAAAATTCAAAACTCGTCCTAGTAACCACAGTTTTTGCTTTATTTCAACTAAATTTTGTAGGTTTCTTTAAAATAAACTATAAAAGTTTTTTTTTTTTTTCGAAAATTAGGGCAATCTAGCCATTAGGAGTGGGGCTATACCTGAAAAACTTTAAGGGTTAAAGCTAAATTAAAACAATTTTTAGCGGCTGCAATTTTATTATTTTTTAAAGGAAACTAAGTTTATGCCATTGAAATAAAAATAAAATAATAAAAATAGTTTCTCAAAATCAATGAAATTGATCTATTAGGAGGGGGGGTTACCTGCAACCCAAAACTTAAAAATCGTCCTGGCGGCATTAACAAATGGACGCTCTGTAACATCTCAGTTCATCAGCGTCCCATCAAGTTTAGGGGTTGAAACGGCAAAAAAAATTTGCTCAGAGACCTCTTCTTTCAGGCTTGAGGTTTTCTTTCATGCCGTGAATGTACGACACGGGACCCATGGCTTTATTTCCCTTCCGAAGGAAGCCATACTTAGGATTTTTACACCCGAAAAAATCCATCGGTCCTGGCCGGGTTTGAACTCGCGATCTTGGGTTTAGATAGATACCCTTTACAAATTCGCTTAGTCTGCCGCTCCTGCGTGACCAACTTTCATTTATTAACAGCATGCAAGCTGAACTAAGTGGTTATTTTATAAACTATTTACAAAGAAGAAGAAGTCCAACGTCTGTGTTATGATTAAATCGCATCTCAGCTTTGGATGAACAAAGAAAAGTTTTTAAAATTCCTGAAAAAAAAGACCCGGTTTGCAGAAGAAATTTCATTTTTCATCAAGAAAATGCACGCACTTATATAGTGTTTCATTGATGGTAAAAGCTGAGAGGTTTGGAGTAGTAATTGTTTTAGCATTCACCCTACTACCCTAATTTGACTCCCTCCCACTTCCATCGTTTTCCAAACTCATACTCTTTCTCTCTCGTCAGAGTTTCTCATCAAAAGTGGATTACAGCTAGAGAGAAGTATTTTACAGACTTCCGGAAACAAAGGCGAACAACCTTTCAGATCACCCCCGTATTCAAACAAAAATTTCACAATAAAATATCCAATATCATAAGTTCGTAGGGATTTTAGAGCATTCCGAACGAATGTAAGCTATTGCAGTTGTACCCAGGGAAATATTTTTTTAATAATCTATCCAAACCTGCATCGATCATACCTGCTAGGCACCTAAAAAGATAAAAAAAAATTTTTTTACAAATATATCTCTTTTTCCCATGCATAGAAAGAACGCTCTAGCGGTCGCAATTTTAAAATTTTTACAACTAAACTCGACATATACCTTTAAATGAAATAATAAAAATATTTTATGAAAATAAATGAAAGTAGATTATTACAAGCGGGATTACCTGAAAAAAGAAGGGGTATTAAAGCGAAATTTAAAAATACCTCTTGCGGCTTGATTTTAAAAAATTTAAAGGAAGATCGGTATATTCCATTGAAATAAAATAAGAAAAATAGTTTCAGGAAGCTAATGAAATCGGAATATTAGTTGGCGGGGATACCTGACATCTAAAATTTAAAAATCGCTCCAGTGACATTAATATTTACTTTTACAGCAACGAAACTTCGTTTGTAGCATTTAAATAAAGTAGTTTCTGAAAATTGGAGAAATCGGGTCATTAGGAGTGAAGGTATACGTAAAAACCGAAATTAATTCATCATATAAACTGTATTTATAACAATGCACATTTTATATTTAACAAAAGCACCGTCATTTTTTTTTTTTTTTTGAGTAGTGTTTAACGCCCGTTTTCACTACTGAGGCACCACAGGCGGTGGACACTGATGATAGATGAGATGAAATGATAAATTGGGAAAGGATATTTTTTTTTTAAGGAAGGAAGCGTTCCAGGCCTAAGTTTAGGTACCTCCCCGGCATTTGCCAGTTATGAAGACTGAGGAAAACCTGGAAAAAACCCCAGTCAGGGAGGACGGTCCTGGCGGGATTCGAACCGCAGACCTCCCGCTCACGAGTCCGTGCCTTAACGACCTCGGCCACCCGTGGCGGTAAAAGCACCGTCATGAAGATAGCAAATGTGAAATATTAATCCAATATATGTTTGAAAATTATATTTGTAAGTAAGAGCGCTCTGTAATAACCTTCAGAAAACGTTTACGTTACATGTCAATAACATTTAAATTAAATTTTAAAGCCACTGAAAATCGATGTAACTTTCGATTGTTTTTAAATAGTAACATGTTTTTGTTTTATTGAAACATATGAACATCATCTTAAATACACAATGTAACTCGAAACTTTCTGTTAACTTGGCTTGACGGCTTCTCCAGCTCCAAACCAGCAGATTTCTTCAGACGCGGAATCAAGAAATTAATCCAGTGTTGGGAGAGAGCCATAGTTTATTACTGATCAATTTCTGTATGCTGTTCATATCAAATAAAAACTTCATCACAGCCAGAAAATGTTATGATCAATTGCTGATGATTCTAGGCGGTGAACACTGATGAATGAGATGAAATGATAAATTGGAAAAGGATTTTTTTGAGGAAGGAAATGTCTTAGACCTAAGTTTAGGGTACCTCCCAGGGTCATTTGCCATTTATAAACTCTGAGGAAAAAAAAAAAAAAAAACTCATCAGGGAGGACGGTTCTGGTGGGAATCGAACCTCAGACCTCTCCCTCACGAGACGTCTTCTTAATGGTCTAGGCCATCCATGGCGGTGATCAACCTGATATTATGTCAGACAGTGGGTTTTAAATACTATCGATATATATTTTCAACCGAAAATAGTAAATCGAAAGTTAATGACATTAACTTAATGAACATTTCAAGATGGCAGTATAATATTATCTATTGGATTTACGAAACCTATCAGAACATTCCGTTCATAATGGACACATAGTTGTTTTTTAGCAGTGTTAATTTTATAGACCTGTTTGGTTAAGTATTGCTAAATTCACATACTCACCAGGTTGGATCCCCAACCACCACTCAAAATTTTAGTTTTGTGAGCTGCGCGGACGAAGGTTTTAAATAAGGAAGACGGTGCATAAAAAACGATGAAATTATGGCATGATGGTTAAATAAAAATAAAAAAAACTTGAGGTATATTTGATATTTAAGAATAGAATTAATAAATAAGAACTTTCAGAATTTATTTAAAATATCAAGAAAAATTAGTATCGCGCATTGTCGATCCGAAAGACAGCCGGTGTACGACAGTCAACTGAATGCCGTGAGTATCCACTGGTGAAAGTGAAGAGAGCTGTCTGACATGCTTAGAGAGCGAAGTTATAAAAGCTAAAGTTTCACTTCCACCTTCATCCCTCTCACTTCAAGGGCGAACACGGAGGGGTGGAAAACCTCACGTTCCAGTCTTACGTATTATTCGGTCTTTATTTCTGGTATGCTATGCGCATGCCGATCGTCATCGCGAGAAGGCAGCGAATTATCTTCGAACAAATGACGGAGCACATCCGCAATGTTTATTCAGCGAACTTCGTGACCACCACCGTTTTATCGCTCGTCATCGACGTTAGCTCTATTGCAAAATTGCTGGAATATCGCAACAAAATTAGTTTATAAAATGCTTTACCAAGTTATGTTGGAGACTATTGCTGTGAGCTTAAAACGATCGGTCCTAACCTAACCTCATAACTATGTTACTGTCCCCCATTCAATGTCGAGCGGACAGCTGTTGTTCACTTGACTTTACATTAGTCCTTCAACCTATTCTCGTGCCGGAGTACACTTTCACGAATGGTAGCGAAGAAAGCCGATTGGTTACGATACGATAACATTATGGAGTAACGTTACTTTATGTGTTTTCTTTTTGTGTGTGTGTGTTAAATTTAAATTGCACTGAACTAACGTGTGAAAAAATAACATTTATTCAATTAGAATAGTGTAGAAAATGTACCAAAAAAAAAAACGAAAAAAATTAAAGGTAGCCAGTTAGGAAGAGTTATTATGAAGTAATATTAAATTTTATGTTCTATTATTTTTATATACTTAAACAAACTAATGTAACCTAACGTATGGTTTTTGTTTTATTTCGGATTATTTTTATTAACGCCAAGGGTGCACTGCTGATTATCTTCCCAATGGAGCGCATTATGAAAAGCTATTGAAGACAGTCCTAGTGGTGTAGAATTGTTGTTGATTTGGTTTATTTACTTATGCTCTTTAACATCTCAGGTCATCAGCGTCTCATTCAATTCAGGACGTGAAACGGCCGACAAATTTTGCTCAGAGGCCTCTTTTTTCAGGCTTGAGGTTCTTTTTCGTGCTGTAAATTTAGACACGGGACTTACGGCTTTACTTCCCTTCCGAAGGAAGCCATATTTATGATTTTTACGCCCCGAAAAAATCCATCGATCCTGGCCGGATTTGAACCTGCTATCTTCGGCGTAGAAGGCAAGTATGGTTACCACTACACCACCAGGACCGACTAGTGGTGTCCAGGTAACCCATACTTGTCTCGTAGACCAAGATCGCGGGTGCAATGTTTGTTTATGTTTATGGTTAAAAAAAAAGGAGGATAATATATAATACTACTCCATAACACTCCCGTTGTAACCGGGCCGTTTTACGCCCCGAATTGATGGGATACTGATGACCTGAGCAGCTGTTTGTTATCAAAACCCGCTATCTTTCATAGACATATTTGTACAATAATACATGTGTTGATCTAAGTGCGTAATAGTTACAGCTGTTTGTTGCGGTGCAGACGCGTGTACAGTGTGGCGCAAAAGTAACTATGTACTTACTAAATTTCAGTTAGCAAAGCATTTCATTTCTTTTTTATCTTCAGACTGTTTCCCATCTGCATTCCCATCTGCGTTGGGGTCTGCCTGGAATACTGTCATACACTCAAACACAGCTGAATGTTATTGTTCAGACTATAAACAGATAACTGTTCAACAGTTTATAGTTTCCTTCCATACACTTCGTCTTTAAGGAAGAATTCCATTGGAGTATGATCAGAGGATCGTGGTAAGAATTCAATTGTTGCCTGAATGACCCACAGATTGCAGCAGCAGTTGCATCGCGGGTGGATTTTTTTCTGAAGGGAAATAAAGCCGTGGGTCCCGTGTCGTAGATTTACTGAACATAAAAGAACCTCAAACCTAAAAGCTAAGGTATCTGAGCAAAATTTATCGGCCGTTGACCCTTTTGAGACGTTAGAGAGCGTCCGTAAATAAAACAAATCAACCGCCAAAGAAGGTCCAGTGTGTGAAATTGTCCAGGAAGATCGTGGCGTCTGTTTACTGAAGACGAAAACATGGGAAAAGGGCTGCGTTTATCAAAGAAGAAATGAATTTGCATCAAGACGATGCTCCCGTCGCGCATGTGTCATTGCAGTGGCGAAAATCGATGTATTGGGCACGATTTACTGCCATATCATCAATAATAACAGTAACATCCTGTAGATAACAGTTAAACAAAAGAAAGCCATTGAAATCTTACAAAACCACACCGATATTCCAATAAGGTACTGCTGAAGGATTGGCGAGCGGAGCTAACCTAATTGGAATATTTTGGATTGAACTATGTAGAATTAAAATATGGTAATGTATTCATAATGTCATAAAAACATTACTAATTCCATATTTGGTTATTAAATTTTGATTGGGGCTAGTGCCTTCTGTAATTACCTAAGACTGACCCTATTGTTTTTTAGTGTTTTTTTTTTTTTGTTCATTTTGTTACAAACATTATGTATGTTGATGTGTCACTAATGAATTCATCCATACAAAACCCTAAACTTCATCTAAAGTGTTTTTTTTTTATTAAACCTATTCTTTTCCTTATTTGGAACTGCTGCTCCAGATGAGCCTTGGCCTGCCTGCAGGGGCATCTGAACCATCCCGAAGGTCACTAATCACCCGGTTTTCGTGATCGAAGAACGCCACCTCTATATCAGGCAGCTCCCCAATTGTCTTCACGAGGCTCAGTGAACGCCGTTCCAGACCTTTTTAACTTTGGAAAATTCCTAAGCAAGTACCAAGAATCGAACCCGGGCCTCCCAGCCAGTAGTCAGCAACGCTAACCACTAGACCAAGTAGTCGTTTTATTAAATTACGTTATAATTTTGACTATTTGCTGTTATTTTAATTCCGTTAGGAAAATAATGAAACAGAAGTTTAAAGGCGCCTACAATCATTTCTTCATCCCTCTGTTATGGTATAAATAACTGAACGTTTTTAATTGTGGAAAGTATGACTTCTTTTCCACTATCAGCAGATAAAAGACTGGTTTAAAACCTCTATATTTTATCGCAATAATTAAAACGTTTTGTTCCACTTAGTCATTTTTACGTTAGTTCTTAGCTGTTCGGTTCTTTTTAATGGGAATCTATTTGAGTAATAGACCACTAGATATTTTTCCAAGTCACACATAACCAAGTAATAAAATGATGGAAAAACGTTATGAAAATAAAAGTAAACGATAGAACAAAAAAAAAATATGTACAAAGAATAAAAATAGTGGGAACTAAAAAAAAAAATATGTACAGCTTATACAAAGTTTGCAGAGTGGAAATAAAAAAAACTGCGTAAAAAGAGAGCTGGGCCGATGAAACAGAAAGAGAAGTAGAGCGGGATGGGGATAGAAAAAAAAAAAAAAAAGAAAACTGACACTGGGAGACCTAGAAGCATACAGGAGAGAAATACGGGATGAAATGAAAGCGATGAATGAATGAGATTCAGAAGAGGTTCATAGTTGACGTGTGTTTGCGGCAAACTTAAAGCGATAACGCCATATGAATCAAAGTTAAAGATTTAACAGACAGCCGAAGTTATTACTTTGTCATTGTGTATGTAACAGTGAATATATTGTCCGTTAAACAATTTAAACTTGTCGTTTGTATAAGTCACTACTTGTTAACGCTTATGTTGACTATTTCACTCGGTGACGTCATCTTGAAATGGACCAATGAAACGAAACAAAATTTTAAATTTTTGCCCAATCACAGCCGGAGTGAAATTATGGAGAAAAAATTATCCAATCCGTTTTATCAATCTTGTGGTCAGTGTTGTCAACTCTGTACCTCCACTATATAATTCCTGAACACGCATCACTGACCACTTTTGTTAGAGGCGGCGGGGAGCTATTGATAGTAACAAAAGCATGAACAATTGACAATCACAACGTAAAATACCGCCACGGATAGCCGAGATCGTTAAGGCACGGAATCATGAGCAGGAGATCTGGGGTTCGAATCCCTCCAGGACCGTCCTCCCTGACTAAGATTTTTTTTTCAGGTTTTCCTCAGTCCTCATAAATGGCAAATGCCGGGGAGGTGCAATAAACTTAGACCTGGAATATTTCCTGCCTTAAAAAAAATCCTTTCCCAATTTATAATTTCGTCTCATTTATCATCAATCGCCTTTGATACCTCAGTAGTAAAAACAAAAACAAAATCAACACACTGTTTAGTTCTTCTACAGATTGATAATACTAGCAAATTTCAATTTTGTTCAAACTTTCAAACAGATGCAAAGCGCAGTTCTTTATCGGCAGCGTTGTAACAGTTTCGTAGAAATTGATAAAGACGAATATCGTGCAATGATAAAACATGCTTATTTAAAAAAAAGTGAACTGTGGCCCAGATACAAACTGAGCTGTATGGGGACTCTGAATCAGCACTAGCACTGCAGAAGCTGCACTTTCGGTACGCTCAATTGAGGTTTCTTCTTCTGGTATTGTGACACTAGGGTAGATCCATAAATTTCCGGCCTCGCCGATAAGTATTATTGCCTTCACAAAACACTTACCTGCTGTCATACCTTATCTGTAAAGTAAATAACTGCAGCTGTAACTTCCGCTCCACTGTGTGCAGTTGTTCAGATATAGTTGCATAAAGAAGGCTACGTGTAGAAGATTGTGACATGTTCAAAATGGAGTGTCGAGCTGTTATTAAGTTTTTCACTAAAGAAGGACTTACTGCAAATGAAATTAAACAGCGATTGGACGATGTATATGGGGAAGCATCCCCCTCATATTCTACCGTAAAAGAATGGGCCAAACTTTTTCGAATGTATCGAGAAAACATTGAAGACGAAGAGCGTGCAGATCGGCCCTTGGAGTGCTCACTCCTGAAAACATCGCTCGCTCTTGTGGAAGGAGAAATTATGGAAGACCGGCGTCTCAAAGTTACAGAAATAGCAGCAAGGTTGGGCCTTTCTAAAACAACAGTCCTTCGAATTATTCGTGAACATTTAAATATGAATAAGGTTAGTGCCTAGGCTTCTTTCCTCAGTTCAAAAGCAGCAACGAGTTATCTGTTGTCAGGCATTTTTGGAGCTCTGCCGTGGCAACGAGAGAGAAGTTCTGCAAACCATTGTTACAATAAAACTGTGGTCCTCTACTATGATCCCTATCCAAGAGAGACTCAATAGAGTGGCGTAAACCTGGCGAAGCACCGCCTCTAAAGGTCAAGGTCACTAAGTCAACCAAGAAGATCATGGCCACAATCTTTTGGGACTGTGAAGGAATACTCTTCATTGACTTCAAGGGTAGGAACACCATCAGATTATGATAAACAGGAAATCATGTTGTTTGGGCGCAAGCGCTAAATCAACCCGGCGTGGGCGCAATACGTGGTATAATTGGGCCGCACTTTATTGAAGGAAACCTCGAGGGTAACAAGTACTAGACTCTACTTCAAGAGGTTACACGAGGAATCATCGTGCATTTGGACAACTTTGATCAACCCTACTTCCAGCATGATGGAGCTCCTGTGCATTATACTACCCTTCTTTAGACGTACATTGATAACGTTTTCATTAGTAGAGTGCTTGAACCTCGTGAATTAATTAGTTCCCACCACGATCCCCTAGAGGTCGTTAAGGCACGGATTTGTGAGTTGGGTTCCCGCCAGGACCATCTTCACTCATTGAGGTTTGTTTCCAGGTTTTCCTCAGTTCTCATAAATGGGAAAGGCCGGAATGATACCCTAACCTTAGACCTGGAATGCTTTCTTCCTTTAAAAAAATTCCTTTCCCGATTTATCATTTTATTTCATGTATGATCAATGCCAACCTCTTATAATTCATGGGCAGTAAAATAGGACGATTAATACTATTAAAAAAAGATCCCCTGATCTTACCCTAATGGATCTCTTCCTTCGAGTGATGGTTAAAGACGAAGTGTATAGAAGGAAACTACAACTATTGAAGAGCTCAATGTTTACATTGAGGACACCTTCCACAATCTGGACGACTACATTCAGCTGTGTTTACATGTATGTCATAGCGTTCCAGGCAGACTCCAACGGTGCATTGATGCAGAAGGAAAAGAAATGAAATCCTTTGCGAGCTGAAATTCAGTAAGTATGCAGTTACTTTCGCGCCAGTGTGTATATTGAACCAGAAAAACATTACTCCCTTCTGAGTCTTCATTTCTTGTCTCTATTCAACTATGTCAATATTCGCCAGTATTTTTTTTTTTTTTTTTTTAGTTATGTGTATCTAAGTACTGTGACCTAATAGGGATTTTTTCACTTTAAATTCGGCAATTAAAAATTAGGTATATCTACATATTTATTACTTCTAAACGTAATTATTTTTATGCATTTAAAATCATTTACGATCCCACATTATGCGTTGTGCTGTGTAAGAGAGATTTCCTTTTAAATCATTGAATTCAGCACCCTAAATTTAGGTAGTGTTATTATGTTTTAAACTCGATGCAGAAAAAAATTGTAATTTTTGACTGGCGTAGTATGTTTGCGCCGTAACGGTCACGGCCTCCTTCATAACGCAAATATCTACGTTCATATTTTAGTGGAAACTTGAGTGCAGAAACATTGGAAATGTACTGTGTGTACACCTAAATATATAACCTAACCTACGTGCTATTCAAAGTGCGACACCTTACAGATATTTTCCTTCAGCCCTTTTTTTTTATCCCCGTGCGAGCGGAGAACGCTTTACAGTCTGAGGTTATACATCTCTTTATGCCGTGCGCTTTACCTTCATAATGGAGAACTAAATGGGCGAGTAGGAAGAGATTATTAAGTTATTATGCTGGAAGAAAGAGGTGTAATTGTAACAGGAAGTGAAAGAGGCACTGAAGAACCAAAAAGCGTTAAAAAAAAAAAAAGTCAAGACCCGAAAAAAGGGTTAAAAGACAGCGAAGAAAAGCGAAACAAAAAACGCTGAAACCGGACGGTGCGGAAGTGAAACCAAAGTAAACGATTTTCTCACATCTCGTTCAAACCCCTCCCTCCTTCACCCCTCCTTTTGTTTCCCCCGTCTCTCCTTGAGAAAAAAGGGGGAAAGAAATGTAGGTTTTTGGAAAAAGAAGGGCGGAACATTTAACATAATGTTGGTTCATGTAATGGCAGAAAGCTCTCAGGTTCCGCCGCGTAGCTTTTGCACCATTTTTCTTGTCTCTTCTTCCTTCCATCCGCAGATGAACCCGTCCCGGGATTGGACAAAGAAAATCCACATAACAGTGCCCCCTCCGCTCTCTTTAGGAAATAGGATAGAGAGAGAAAATCCCCCTCTCTCTCGCCAGCACGTACCACTGGAATCACACGCCCAGCGAGCTTCAACTATTTCACAGTACTTACGTGCGGCGGCGTCCATAATCTCCCTGACTGGAATATGCTTAGCGGTAACATCCCAGCTCTCGCCAGCTTCGCAATTAAATGATTTCATATCCCGCAGCTAAATAAATAAACAAATGAACACTGCCGTCAAGTATGCATGACGTTGCTATGGCAACGGCGGAGGTCGTTCACTTGTTTAGAATGAGAAAGCATGTCGCACAGTATGGGCACAGAACGAAAATAAGGAAATGTCTTTTGTACACTCTAAGACAAAAAAAAAATTAATTGACCAGGCTCTTGAAGGGTTTGTTAGTCTTAAGTTTCGATACCTGGCATGTCTCTGTGCAGCCTTTAACCTCCACTCTGTCATAACCAGTGACGCAGATGTAAGCTGATAGTTGCACACATTCCTCTGGTTCTAGACCGATATATTAGCCTCTCCCTCTCCCTTCCTTCTTATTTGGCCAGGTTAGCATCGTAACCGATCGGTTATTTGCAAAGTTCTCGGAATGAAACACAAAATGACGGAATTGCAGCATAGTCTTCCTTAACACAAATACACGTTGTCTAGCGATGCTCCAGAGGTTTCATCTCATCACCAAGGTCAGAGTCCTCCAGGACTGCAAAATACGCCCTCAACTGATGCTTTAATCTCTTCATCAAACGAAAATGTTTTTCCACCAAGTATTTTTTCAATTTATGCAATAGATGGAAATCCAAAGGAGTCAATTCAGGGAGTAAGGTGTATGTGGCAGCAAATTAATTGATTTTTGCCATTCAACAATACCTGTGTGACGGCAAGAATTGTCTTGATGGAATAATAATTTCTTCTTTGATATACCCGGTTTTTGCTCCCTTATTTTTGTCTTCAACAGGTTCAAAATGTTGACAAGATACACTCTAGCGATAGATAGTCCAGTGGGAATATAATCAAGTACTAGTGCACTTTTGGAGTCCCAGAAAACCGACACCATGATCCTTCCGACCAATTGCACGGCGGTGTAGAGTGTTTTGTTTCAGGTGTGTTAGTAGTGCATCCATGTTTCATCATTGGTCACAAATCAACGTATAAAATCAACGGGCCAAACTTTGCTGAGAGATTTGCAATCTGATTCGCTTTTGATCCGAGTTAGAAGTCACGGCACCCTTTTTGCCGATAATTTTTTTAAATCCCAATTCTTCCCTCAAAATGTACTTATTGCCTTCTTTATGCAACTATATCTGAACAACTGAACACAGCAGAGCGGAAGTTACAGCTACAATTATTTACTTAACAGATAAGGTATGATACCAGGTAGGAATGAATGAATAATGTTTTAACGCCCGTTTTTGCTACTGAGGCACCACAGGCGATGAACACTGATAATACATGCAATGAAATATTGGGAAAGGATTTTATTTTTAAGGAAGGAATCGTTCCAGGCTTAAGTTTAGGGTACCTCCGCGGCATTTGCCATTTATGAGGACTGAGGAAAGCCTGGAAAAAACCTCAGGGAGGATGGTCCTGGCGGGATTCAAACGTAGACATTTCGCTCACGAGTCCGCGCCTTAACGACCTTGGCCACCCGTGGCGGTACACCAGATAGGGATTTTTGTAGGCGATAATGCTTATCGGAGAGGCCGGAAACTTATGGATCTACCTTCGTATGTTGTTTGAAATTGTGTTGTGAAGATGGTGATAACTTCATGCAATTCTAGTCGCTAGGTAACCAGAATTAGCACGATTTATAGCGACATAAGAAGCATGTTTTAATGCTAGGATTGCATAAAGATTTTTTTTTCAATTCTAACGTAAACAATGGGAACTTGAATGTTGTTTATGGCGCAGGTATTATATCGGGTTTCCGGTTGGAGCTAGAGTGAGGTTTTAACAATTTGTTTCTATTTCTTTGGTCGCATTTTCCCACAATTACATTTTATTACCGGTAGAGAAAATTATTGCCCCAGTTTCCTTGAATTTTTTAGTGTTTTTAGACATAACAATGTAGCTGTAAAAGTGTTATTACTAAGACAATTTTTATAGCTTATTATTTAAGGTTTAGTACTACATTTTGATAAAAAAAATATATAATTCTTGTTCCAATGCTTAAATTCTGAAATTATGCTTCCGTACACAGATAAAACGTGTCAAAATTTCAGTGGTTGTAGCTCTAATTTTTCTGCCGCAGTAGGAGCATAAACTTAACTAATTTAATATTGTTCCCTTTAAGAACTTTCATGCAAAAAATGCATGGACAACCTTTACAGAGTTGTATCTATAAATTTATTAAAAAGTTAGTTTCTCTACTTTTTGAGGCTTCCGATTTTATTTCAGGAAAATCCAACGAACTTTCTTATCGTTGTGTACCATAAACCTGAAAACCACGTTTCTTCCGCAAGCAGAACAGTTAGGGTTCATACAACTAGCGGTTTAACTGTTAATTTTAGTAATGTGTGTATTTGGTGACCTTTACATGCACCAAGTGCCGTGTTACCACCGAAAACGCGACCCTTTGCCTCGTGCCCGGAACACTGCGCCTGGGATGTATGCAATGCACGTGTGCTAGCGGGAAGCGTCCGCATGCGAGCAGCACCACGTGAGGAGAAAGAAGAGCGGCATGAGACGGAACTAACAGAGGCACAGAGAAACATAAGAGCATCGAAAACGAGATGGATTTGCGGATTAGCCGCATTTTGCTTTCAGTTTCTTTCCTATAAGGCGGTGTTGGGGACATGACACTAGAGGGGCGTGCAGAATGAATCTGGATATCGACCGTTGTGTTTTTACTTGTATGATTTCGGTCCTTGGGAAAGAACAATTTGTGATTTGTGTTTATTTTTTGTTTTACAAAATGCTAATAATATACAGGGGTTTTCAGAAATATGTAAATTTTAATTTCTAATTTTTTTTTTCTTTTTCTTCCTCCCCCACCCGATATTAAAAAAAAAACAAAAGTGTAGATTTTTTACATCGGCTTCCATTCCCGTACTTTCATCCCAAAAATTGTATCTGACCTTCATTTTGTGTTGTACAACTAACAGTTTCTCTTCAATGCTGTGTACAGAAGCTGTGAGCTCATGTTCTTGAATATCTGTCAGTGTGTGATGAAGTCCTTCAGTTCATCAATTGTCGTAGGTTGAAACACTCAGAAACACTCTTTCTTCTGATCGGAGACGGCTCCTCAAGAATATTTCTATTTTTCACTACACCCAAAAACTTCTGTCTCATCTTCAACCTTATCACTTGATGTGAATCTTCGTCTCCCAGTCATTTCTTAAGCTTTGGGAACAAATAGTAATCGCTGGGAGCCAAATCCGGTGAATACAGCGGATGTGGAAGCACTTGGAAGCAAAGGTCTTGCAGTTTGCAGCAACATTCTCAGTCGTGTGTGAATTCGCATTATTGTGATGAAAGAGAACTTTCTTTATCCCAAGGTGTGGACGTTTAGCCTGAACAGCATCCTTCAGTTAGTCCAGTAGTGAAGCGTAACTGGTGGTTGTTCTGACCTTCTGCAAGTAGTCTACGAGCACCATACCTTGAGAATCCCAGAAAACCGTAGCCATGACTTAACCATTTGTGCAAAATCTGTTCACTGTTTCTATAAAATAGATTTACTAATTTTGTGGCAATTCAAGATGAATTCAACAGTTAAAACCCCCAACCTGCTAACAGTATGAGAAAGACATCATTTCATTTATTTCAAGCATTGGTCATTATCGGATTATTTGCTGTGGCCTTTGGTTTAAATTAAATTTTAAATACAAAACTTTCGCTAGCTGCTGGGGCGAGCATCATCAGTAAACTGAGCGAAATTTTCTGGAGAGGCAGAGAGTGACAGAATTGTTAGAAGTTGGTGGAGATGGAGTGGTAGGAGAGATGTAAAAAATTTGTTGTTGGTTAGTAATGGATTACAATCATTGCTAATTTCAACATTTTTGTCTTTGTTTATATATATATATATATATATATATTATCCTCTACCCAGATTAAAATATGCAGTTGTTTTTGCAATTACTTGGTTTTTTGAAGTTTAATTTCATGCCGCACATCCCGCAATAGCAGATTTTTTTTTATGATTAAAACGCAAACGTTGCTTATGTTTTCTGTGCGTACTGCATTCTGGGCCCTGTTTCACAAAAGTAGGTCTAATGCATTAAAAATGTATGTACATGTAACTTGTAGTTATCAGTAAAATTTTGTTCCACAAAGGTTTCTGCTACGCTTGTACTTTACAACTCCATACTTACAAGTGATTTTACGTTGTTCTGTTCTACAGAAGTTATTAGTATTAGTCGGGCACTAGTACCAGGGTAGGTTCTTAAGTTTTCGGCTTAACCATTTTCTAGATATTATAAAGACAAAAACTGTATTCCACTTTTCAATATAGTTACCCTTTATTGCAATACACTTCTCACATCCTTGAATTAACATTTCAATCCCTTCCCCAAAAATAGTCAGAAGTCTTGTCTGCAAACCACATCCATTACTTCGTCACACTTAAATTTCCTTCCTCAAAGATCCTTCTTGAGTTTTGAGAAGAGAAAATAGTCACTGAGAGCTAGATCTGGGCTGTAGGGTGGATGGTCAATCTCCTTGAAGTCACATTTCTTCACAGCTTCCTTTGCTACAAGAGCTGTGTGCACAGGCGCGTTGTCGTGAAAAAGGTACACATCACCACTCAGCTTTCCTCGCCTTTTCTCTTTGATGGAAGCACGTAGTCTGTGCAGTAGGCCAGCACAGTACTCCCCATTTACTGTGGTGTTCCTCTCCTTGAAGTCAATGAAGAGTATTCCTTCACAGTGCCAAAAGATTGTGGCAATTATCTTCTTGGTTGACTGAAAGATCTTGGCCTTTAGAGGCGGTGCTTTGCCAGGTTTACACCTCTCTATTGATCCTCTTTTGGACAAGGGATCATAGTAGAGGATCATAGTTTCATCTCCCGTAACAATGGTTAGCAGAACTTCTCTCTCGTTGTCACGGCAGAGCTCCAAAAATGCCTGACAACAGATGACTCGTTGCTGCTTTTGGACTGAGGAAAGAAGTCTTGGCACTGACCTTATTCATGTTTAAATATTCATGAATAATTCGAAGGACTTGTTTTAGAAAGGCCCAACCTTGCTGCTATTTCTGTAACTCTGAGCCGCCGGTCTTCCATAGTGCCTCCTTCCACAAGACGATGTAGTGAGCACCTCCAACGTTGTCAACCAATTAATTAATTATTTCTGACAGTGTTTTAATGACTCACTTCCGAACACTTCCTCTCTCATCCCTGCCCCACCTTTATTGATTAAAAAGTTAATCAACACAATTGTTGCCAGTTTAGGTGCGGTAGAAGTTTCGCCGAATAAATTACTAGTAGCGATGGTAGCAGAGCGTGGTTTTTGTGTGAGTTATAGACGCAGCCGCGTTTTAATTGAATTTCCGGTCACACCAATATAAACTTTTCGATATTTGCGCGATACTTGATATATTTCAGGGAGGCTGAAAGGAATTCTTGGATTCTTCACGGAACACAGTTTTCCAGCTTCTTTTGTTAAACATTCCCTAGAGCAGGGACCTTGTTGTTAAAGCTTCTACAATTATTTTGCTCTCAAAAGTGCATCCAGTTGGGAAAAGGACAATGCTTGGCATCATACAGTAAGTCTATTGAAGAGACATAGAAGGCGGCAGCAATTTCCCGGGTTTATTTGAGGGACAGAGTTGTCATGTTCTACCTCACAGAAAGACTTTGAACTACATTCACGACGTGAATGATAGGCAACTCCTTTTCAAGTTACCTCAACAAAACATTTCACTTTTAATACTTGTGTCAACATTATCTTCATCTCTTTTTACACATATCAGCACTTCGGTATGTAAATAAATCAGACTAGTTGATGACAATTTTCCCATGTTACCCTCTTACCGTCTGGTCCTAAACAAAACGCGCGAGAGAATCGATATTTTAAACAAGGTCGGAGCACACTCGCTTCATCTCTCTCTCTCTCTCTCACGCACACACATACACACAAAAGGTAATTTGTAGAGATCGTTTGTGACACCTCACCCTTCCAGTCCCGAAAGCCAATTTCCAGATGTCATGTTATCGGTAGCCATGTAAACCCAGCGCCCCGCCCCCTTTTCTAGCAGCGTAATGATTTTCACCGCCATTTTTTTATTTGCCCGTCATTTATGCCTTATTAATCCCCAGCCAGATGGTATAGCTTGCAGGAAGTTGAGATATCCAATAATTCTGTGTCAACACACACCACACAGATTTCAATTGAAAAGTCATTTACGCTTCTGTTAGGGCGAGCCTCCGGAATAAACACGAAGAAAAAATATTAACAGCGCGATAAATCGAAACTATGCAAACAACCAAAATACTACCCCTTTGCAGTTCCCAAAATTCCTGTACATTACTTGCCATTCAAAAAATACTTACTAAAATAAAAATACTAACTTTTAGCTCTCGACACTTCCACTTTTCATTTGCGGCTGCCGCAATTCCCCAGAAGTAGATAGTAGTAGTAGTAGTAATAGTAGTAGTAATAGTAGTAGTAGTAGTAGTAGTAGTAGTAATAGTACTAGTAGTAGTAATAGTAGTAGTAGTAATAGTAGTAGTAATATAGTAGTAGTAATAGTAGTGGTAATAATAGTAGGAGTAGTAGTAGTAATAGTAGTAGTAATAGTAGTAGTAGTAATAGTAGAAGTAGTAATAGTAATAGTAGTAGTAATTTTAGTAGTAATAGTGGTAATAATAGTGGTAGTAATAGTAATAGTAGTAATAGTAGAAGTAGTAATAGTAATAGTAGTGATTGTAGTAGTAATTTTAGTAGTAATAGTGGTAATAATAGTGGTAGTAATAGTATTAGTAATAGTAGTAATAGTAGTAGTAGTAGTAGTAGTAGTGATTGTAGTAGTAATTTTAGTAGTAATAGTAGTAATAATAATAGTAATAGTAATAGTAGTATTAGTAGTAGAGGTAATTGTAGTAGTAATAGTGATACTAATAGTAGTAGTAATTGTAGTAATAATAGTGGTAATAATAGTGGTAGTAGTAGTAGTAGTAGTAGTAGTAGTAGTAGTAATTGTAATAGTAATAGTAGTAATAATTGTGATAGTAATAGTGGTAGTAATTGTGTTAGTAATAGTGGTAGTAGTAATAGTACAAGCGATAGTAGAAGTAGTAATTGTAGTAGTGGTGTGGTGGTGGTAGAAGATAGTGGTAATAGCGGTGGTTGTAGTGGTGGTAAATGTGATAGTGGTACTGGTAGTAGCGCTGTTGGTAGTTATAAGTGTTTGTGGTAGCAGCAGCAGTAATGTATTTATTTCAGTGGTACCAACAAGATACATAAGACTTCAACATGCTTAGGGTCCACACACTTCATTTAATACTAGATGTTAGGTTGGATATTCCACAATAAAATATAAAACATGTACATTCAAAATTAAAATATAAATAAAATAGAATAAAATGTTAAAAAATTAAAAGAAATATTTCAAAATTTTTAAAAATACTCTTACAAAAAAGGAAAAAAGTTACGTCAGGAATGATACACTAATAGATAAATTCAACAAATTTTCCCCCTCCCCCTCCCCTTCACCCCGCATCATCCTTTTCAGACCTGAGCTGTCTCACTTTAAACAGAAATTAACCTGATCCCAATAAGAGGCCACGCTGAGGCGCCTCGTAGCTTATTGTAGTAGGTAGTTAACGTTTTAGTCAAAGAATAAAAGATGAAACAATTAACTGCAAGAAGATACCTGAAATGTCACCCCTAGCGGGCGGGAGTTTCCAGTTTACTAACTAAGATAAAGAAATAAATAATATAGTTTCAGCTTCGCCGTTTCCTGCAACGCACTGCAGTTTTGCGTGCTGCGTTCTGACGCCTTCATATTTTTAAAAAGCTGTGGAAACAACAGGGCTGGTTAAGTACCACACCCAAACTTTGTACTCGCAAGTTTTTTCTGTTAAATGGGTCACGAAATGCCTGCACAGTTTTTCTGACACACTTTTGCTGTAACTGGAGCATTTCCATGGTATGTTAGCATAACTCTGCGACTGGTACGATCAAATTAAGCCGTGACAGAGTATTTAAAACAACGAGCTTCAAAGACAATATCTTTACTGCTAACGAAACAAATGTAAACTGCGTCTTTTTAGTAAATTTATTAAGGAGAGTATCTCGCCCATTCTAATTTTTTATTTTTTACGTGCACGTTTCTACAAACTGGATTGAAATATCGACTACAAAATTTTACCATGTGTAGTTTGAATCTTTATTTTTAACAATAAGAAGCAGTTTTCTGAAACAATAATTGGTTGCCAAGATAAAAATTGTATAGTGATATACGAGGGTAGTTTCGAAACTAATGCCTCCTATTTTTGGATGTCCGAATCAGATGTCGTTGGTGTAGTGCTAAAACTTGAACCTTCCTCTTTTATTAGCAGGTGGTTTCGTTGTTCTGCGGTAGTTGGCGCCAGCAGAGGAGTGTTCCAAAATGTAATCTGACATGGACGTGCGTATAAAACAGAGATGTGTGATTGAATTCCTCACTGCTGAAGAAACTGCGCCGATTGAAATGCATCGACACTTGCTAAAGGTACAGCCGACATTCAGATCTGCACACAATTCTTTGGTCGTTTTCCGCCGATCAGCACGGATGAGTTGATCAATACGTTCTTCATTGTGAGGGGTGACAGCTGTGCAGGGTCGACCGGTCGTGGCTTGTCATGCACCCTTTTCACCATCGCCTCACATTGCTCACGTCTCTGTACACGTTTAGCAAGCGTCTATGGATTTCAATCGACGCAATTTCTTCAGCAGCGAGGAATTCAAACACACATCGCCGCTTTATACGCGCGTCCATATTAGACTCCATTTTGGAACATTCCTCTGCTGGCGCCAACTACCGCAGAACAACGAAACCACCAGCAAATAAAAGAGGAAGGTTTAAGCATTAGCACTACACTAATGACATCTGGCTTGGACATCCATAGTCAACCCAAAAAAATTGGAGGCATTAGTTTCGGAACGACCCTCGTATATTTCTAAATAAATATTTTAACGAAATTACTGTATTTTGAAACTTACATGAATTATAAAAAACCCCTTCTTATTTTTTAGTTCTTTATCGTGGAAAGAAGATGTAAAAGTTTCATTTCATTATCTTTAAAAATGTGTCTCATACAAAGCGCTTCTGTTTCAACACACTTTGCAAACAAAAATTTAAAAATTAAATATATAATATATTTAAATCCTAAGTATGACTTCCTTCGGAAGGGAAGTGAAGCTGTGGGGTCCCTTGTCGTACATTTACGGCATGTAAAAAAAACCTCAAGCCTGAAAGAAAGGACCTCTGAGCAAAATTTATCGGCCGTTTCACGCCGTGATCTGGATGGGACGCTGATGACCCGAGATGTTCAAGAGCATCCGTAAATAAACCAACTCAAAAAAAAATCTCTGCCCATCTATTTTGAATTCGTAGCCTAAACTAAGTGATGTTTTCTCTCTGCATCTTATTAGTTCACTTCCCTAAGACTGAATTAGTTGTGCTTCAGTTCCTTGCGGAAACTCCATCATTACATTAGTGGTGTTGCATCGTCATGGTGCAACAGAATGGCAGTCCTGTCTTTGGACACCGTTCTTGGATTTTCTGAAGCCAAACTTTCATATTATGCAGTAACAGTTCTCTGATTTTCGAGCACTATGGTTGACACATGACCACTTGTGGAGAAGAAAGAGGCAACCATTTTCTTTTCTCCACTCCTTGGCCCCTTGACTTTGACGGATCATCAGGAAAAAGCCAAATGAAAGACTGGCGTTTTGCTTCTGGATCAAACTGATATATGCATGTTTCGTCACCCGTAACAATATCTGGAATACGGCGAGACTTTCAATAGTTAGCTTTTTGCAGCACTTCCTTGAGGAACTTCTGACAAATTATGGGACACCCATCTTGAAGAAAAACTTTTTTACAAGAAGGTGCTCATGAAGAATGGTTAAAACATTTAGTGAATTAATCACTAATGCCTGCGCAATATTCTTGTAGGTTACACTTGCATCTTTCCTGATCATTGTTTCCACGGAGGTGATGTTCTTCTCAGTCACTACTGTTGCTGGTCTGCTACTGTTCTCTTCATCTTTAAGAGATTGCCGCCCCCCCCTTTAATTCTCCAAAACAGTAGCACGTGAAGGAGAAAAGTCCCTGAAAGCCTCCTCTCAAACGCTCAAGTGACTGCGTTTCATTTCAGTCACCTTTGAAATGGTACAAAAGCATCACACAAATCTCTCTCTAATATCCGTTGCACTTAAAGAACGTTCACACTTTCCACACTTAAAACATAAAATGCAGGATAATTAATAACACAAACAGATCTCTGCCTGCAGCCATGGCAAAGATTTACGGCACGAAAAAGAACCTCAAGCCTGAAAGAGAGGCCTCTGAGCAAAATTTGTCGGCCGTTTCACGCCCTGAGTTGAATGTAACGCTGATGACCTGAGATGTTAAAGAGCGTCCATAAATAAATCAAAAAAAAAAAAAAAAAGCCATGGCAAACCAATCACTCACCAGTTTCGACCCAGCCACAATGCTTTACCTAGGGATGGCCAATTTTCCGTGTCTCAATACTTATTTGTAACGCTGGGATAGTATTAGGTTTAACTTGCGAGCAAAATGATGTATAAAAATTGCTTCAGGTATCATCTGTTTCCTCCTCACTGGATGTCATTTAGCTCACCTGACATCACTGCTGCCCCGTCATGTGTTTACTCCTGCATTCAAGTCGGTCAAAAACTTCCATAGCCACATCTGCACTTCTAAACTGACGTCACTAAATCCCAAAACCCAGTTCATTATTGTGTCTATACCGCAACACAATTTGAAAAGTTGGTAGTATCTGAGGTTTCGTGTATCAAAATCGAAACAAATTTTGTTACGTCTACTTAATTTGTCATAACTGTATTGATGCTCTGAGATATGTCAAAGGTGAGGTTCCAGAGAACACAGCTGACGCTGCCAAATGATGTTTCAGCTTTTCGTCCTACTCTGAAATTAGCTGCAGGAATTGCACGTAATTGCCAAAAATGTTGGGGCTTAACTCTCATCATGCTCGCGGGAAGCCACTTCTTATTTGCAAAGTATGTCACTGACGTTGGTCTTTTGAAAATCTCTCGATTTTTATTTACGGTCTCGTTATGTTAAATATTTTCTCACAAACCGCCACGGGTGGCCGAGGTCGTTAAGGCGCGGAATCGTGAGCGGGAGGTCTCGGGTTCGAATCCCACCAGGACCGTCTTCTCCTACTGAGGTTTTTTCCAGGTTTTCCTCAGTCCTCATGACTGGCAAATTCCGGGGAGGTACCCTATCTAATATGTGTTTGAGAATTATATTTGTATGTAAGAGCTCTCTGTAATAACCTTCAGAAAACATTTACGTTACATGTTAATAACATTTAAATTAAATTTCAAAGCCACTGAAAATCGATGTAACTTTCGATTGTTTTTATTTACTTAGTACATTGCAATTGTTTTTAAATAGTAACATGTTTTTGTTTTATTGAAACATATGAACATCATCTTAAATACACAATGTAACTCGAAACTTTCTGTTGTTTCTCTCTATTTTAGTGAATGTAAAGATGATATCAAGGACTCAGTTCATAAACATGGTTACATTTAAAAATGTTTAAAAATATCCACACAGTATAACTTTATCTCTCAGTGGTCATATATTTCATTTAATTAATAGTATAACATTAATTTTTGTGGTTTAATCTAAATAGTAACAACAATATAAAAATTCTAAAAATATGTGTGGTTTCTCTTTTGTAATACTTACATATTGCAATAATTCTAATTTACTTAATACCAAACATAATGACAAATCTTATTTCATTTATTAAGTTCATAATTTGTGTTGTATAATTATTTTTCTTGGTGAGCAATTCGCTTAGCTTACGCAGCTCCACTTGACCCTATTAGTGAGAAAATTGAGCGATTCCGTACCAATGTACCCTTTTATTAGTCAAAACTGTTTTTGATTGGTCTCCTGCAGTCCTATAAAAGTAGCTTGACATCGTGAGCACAGCTAAATTTATGAATATCGCCCTAATAACATATTTAAACAGTGGAAGCAACTTATTTTATTACAGAAGAATTTTATATCATTTAGTGAGATACAGAGTTTGTTGAACGCACTATGAATCATATTTCACAAAGACGAGCATGACTGCGCTGTGGAGGGCGATGGAGAGGCGGTTATAGTCGATAATGGCGAATAACTTGGGCACGGAACAGAGAGGGCCAGTGCTTTGTCAGGGGGCCTTGGATCGGCTGTACCCATCATGTGAGATTCATGAATGAGACACGCGGATCGACAGACATACTCACGCTGCCGCATGATCGATGAGATGGGGCAATGCGTCATTTGGCAACGGGCAACATGCAGTTCGAGATGGATGGCAGATCCAGGGTATAACCCAATAAACGGCATGCTCAAAACAAAACCTTTGCTTGCAGCGTAAAATAAAAGCAAGCTGCAGATCATTTTAACATTTGACGCCGGTGTTTTACCGCGACTGCGAGTTTATGCATAGGCAAGGCTTGATTGATTAACCAGAGTAGTTGACGACTCTATGTGAACACTTTTAAACCTGTTTCCACCGTTTAAGTATCTCCAGAAAAATTAGCCCTAATATTGCTTTATACTTTTGATTTATTTTTAAACGAACATTATAAAGAATATAGTTTATCACTAAATGTATCCAGCTGCAACATTCATTTAAATATATTTGCCTATTTTATCTTATTGAATTCTACTCGAGGTTCAATGCTGGCTGGCTTAGTTGGTAATGCCAAATTATTGCGACCTAAACTCGGTACATACCATTGAAATAAAATTTAAAAAATAATTTCTGAAAATCAAGAAACCGGATCATTAGAAATGGGGGTTTACCTAAAAACAGAATGTTTATAATTATGGCCCGCGGGGAGATGTGGCATACTAGAGGATTGTTCTTGAATTAACATTGTTGATTATCGCCAAACGATAAACTCGGTGTTATGTGAAAGATTATGTGGGAAATAGTCTGCGCATGTGCATGAAAGAACGATAATCAAACTTGCCCTTACAGACAGCAGACGTCCGGCGCCTTCGGTACTGAACTACAGCGAAAAAAAGCCGAATTCCAGTGAGTGCTGGAGCGATACGGAGCTATGTATAAATCTTAACCGGTAGTGTGTGTACCCTATCAACCTTTGGTAGTGTAAAGTGTACAATAAATGCAGGCGGAGAGAACACAACGGTTTCGGAACACAGAAAAACAAGCAATAGAACGTATAAAATTAACTATGTAGCTTAAATGTTAATTACATTCCGTTTTAGTTGTTATACAGCTAAGTGCAATTGGAAACGTTAAGATAGCAAAATAACACGTAAATAAAATAATAATTATATGGGAAAGCATATTCCTTTAAGCCTGATATCTTCACTTAGCGCCATTTTTTTATTTATATATTTATTTTTCTACATTCTTTGCTCTAGTGCTCTACAATGACCATCACAAATTCGTAGCTCCTGCGTGACGGACTTTTTATTTTATTTTGGGAATTGATTAAAGTAGCATGGGGCCAGAACTGGACTGTAGGGAGGATTGAACATCTATTTGGCTTCTGTCTTCTGCAGAATTGTGTTCCCATTGCAGTGTGGGCAGAGGCGTTGTCATGGTGCAACAGAATTTTTATGACGAATCGTTCTCCCCACACTGAAGACTTGGGGCAGGCATTTTGTGGAGTACCATTTGGCAGTGATAGATTTTGTCTCTCAAGTGGAACTTAGCCACTAGAAGAGAAGAATGCACAGATCTTGTTGCCAACACTTCTCGCTCTCCTCGTTTTTGTTGGGAGATCCCCCCCTGGGAAGACCCTGACCGATGATTGTCGCTATGGAGGGTGATCAAAATTATCAGAGTTTTCTGATATTAAATATTTTTCGAGGATTGTTTTCACTACTACTAATACAATATTCAGGGCTTCTGATAATATGTAAAGCGGTGATATTTTCGCAACATACGCTCTCTAATCTTCGAAGGAGTCCTTACCTTTTCCAAAATCAGCAAATCACTATCAAAGAGTGGATTGCAAAGGACAAAGATCCCTAAATGCACTATGCAATCTTTAAATGCATTCTCTCTCCCCTAAATATATTTTAAGTCACAGTAAATCATAGCGGGGAAATGCTCTCCATTCTAGCATCGGGCGCAGTAGCATCCGCGTACACATACGAGATCACGTCTATAAGTTTCCGGCCTAACCATTTTATAGGCATGATATTTCACTTTTTAATATAGTTATCCTTTATTACAATACACTTCTCACATCTTTAAATTAACATTTCATCCCCCCCTCCAAAGTTAGTTATCTGCTAAATGGGCATAAACAGCATCCATCACTTCTTCTTTCGCAACAATTACATTTTCTTCCTCAAAGGTCCTTCTTCAATTCTGAGAAAAGGAAATTGTCACTGGAACCTATATCTAGGCTGTAGGGTGGATGGTCCATCTTTCTTCAAAACTTCCTTTCCAACAAGAGCTGTGTACACAGGCGCGTTGTTGTGAAGGAGGCGCACACCACCACTCAGCTTTCCTCGTCTTTTCTCTTTGATGGAAGCACGCAGTCTGTGCAGTAGGCCAGCATAGTACTCCCCATTTACTGTGGTGTTCCTCCCCTTGAAGTCAATGAAGAGTATTCCTTCACAGTCCTAAAATATTGTGGTCATGATCTTCTTGGTTGACTGAGTGACCTTGGCCTTTTGAGGCGGTGCTTCGCCAGGTTTACGCCTGTCACTCCATTAATTCTCTTTTGGACAAGGTATCATATTAGAGGATCATAGTTTCATCTCTTGTAACAATGATTTGCAGAACTTCTCTCTCGTTATCACGGCAGAGCTCCAGAAATGCCTGACAACAGATGACTCGTTGCTGCTTTTGGACTGAGGAAAGAAGTCTAGGCACCAACCTTATTCATGTTTAAATGTTCATGAATAATTCGAAGGACTGTTATTTTAGAAAGGCCCAAACTTTCTGCAATTTCTTTAATTTTGAGCCGCCGGTCTTCCATAATTTCTCCTTCCACAAGAGCGAGCGATATTTTCAGGAGTACCTCCAAGGGCCATCTGCACGCTCTTCGTCTTCAATGCTCTCGCGACCCATTGGAAAAAGTTTGGTCCATTCTTTTACGGTAGAATATGAGGGGGATGCTTCCCCATATACACCGTCCAATCGCTGTTTAATTTCATTTGGAGTAAGTCCTTCTTTTGTGAAGAACTTAATAACAGCTCGATACTCCATTTTGAACATGTCACAATCTTCTACACATAGCCTTCTTTATGCAACTATATCTGAACAACTGAACACAGCTGCAATTATTTACTTAACAGATAAGGCATGGCACCAAGATTTTGTGAAGGCGATAATCCTTTATCGGCGAGGCTGGAAACTTATGGATCTACCCTCGTACACGCAGACTTGCACATGTTGCTATCTGAACTTCAATCTAAAACTGGAAAAATCTGCACTGATTTGTCGCAATTCCTTGTTGTTCATTTTCAAAACTTTCAGAGTGGCCTATGTAGGCGAATATTACACACAGAGTAAGGTTACTTATTGCTTACCAGTAGTGCAAGTAAAGATATTTACAGTTCAGCCTTTTTGGAGTATAAATTATTTATTTTCATATATAAAATAAATTAAATAAATGTAGTTGACATAGCAAAAAGGAATTTTAATTTCGTTATTACTAAATATAAATAGATGTGAATATTGTGTTTTTAGTTAGGTGTCGATTTCAGTGTTGTACAGTGAACAAGAGCTAACAGTGTGTATCTCTCTGCTTCAAACGTCAAAACAGTGATTGTGGAACCCATTGAGACAAATCCAGCACACTCTCCATTGTTTTATTCACTTTACATGTAACACTAGGGTTGCTGCAATGGGAGTGTTCTAAAATCGACTGAATGAGTACATCTAAGTGCAAGGCAAGATTTCCATAGAGTGGCACAAGTTTCCAAGTGTGGCAATAAGCGACTGGAGAGGTTCTTTGACTATATCCATTTGTACGTACTTCGTAGCAAGTGGATATTTAGAACCTCCATTGTTAGCGACCTTTTGCCTCCTGCGCATTTGGAAGCACACCGTTATTTAATGGTTAAGAACTGCTTCGAAGAGTGACTTTTCTTTAACGCAACAGCAAACAACACAATTTCTGTGGTATTTTTATGTCAGAAAGCAAAGGAAAGGTATTTGGTTTCAGAACGGCAGGCTTATACTGTATAAAAACTGGCTTACAATGAATACTTGGGTTTTAAAGTATTTTATACCATCGTATCGTATTATAATTAATGCTTACCTAATTTTACAACTGAGAGTAGCAGTCTAGCGGCGCTGGAATAAACAATTGAAGATTATTACCGCAAATTAACTTTCCACCACATTTTATAAATTACAAATCTGTCAGAGAGGGTGTTATATTTTACTAAAAGTTACTTTTAAAACATTATCTAATTCTTGATCATTGTTAAATTTCAAAGAGGAAATATTGTATACATAATATGTTCCTTTGTTGTGACCTCAGGGAGCAGAGGTCGTTAAGGTGCGAACTCTTGAGCGGGAGGTCTGGGGTTCGAATCCCATCAGGACCGTCCTCCCTGACTGAGGTTTTTTAGGTTTTCCTCAGTCCTCTTAAATGACAAATGCCGGGGAGGCAACCCAAAATTAAGCCTGAAACACTTCTGTCCTTAACATTATTCTTTTCCAATATATCATTTCATCTCATGTATCATCAGTGTCCACTACCTGTGATATCTCAGCAGTGAAAATGGGCGTTAAACATTATTGGAAAAAAAATAGTGACAAGTATTGTTATATTGCCACAGTAAAGGAAACCGTTAGTAAACGGAAAGAATTCTGAAAGAATTCTTACACTTGCAGTTAATTATCAGCGCTTGGTCCAGCAAGACGCCAAAAGTAAAGGTAAAAGTGTTCGAAAGGCAAAATTATACGTTGTCAGGCCTGTCAAAGGCAGGTAAGCTGTAACCAAAAATAACATTTTCTGCAACACAAAGAGTCTGCAGGGCATGTCAGCAGTATTGAGAGGTAACCGAGGATTCAGTTTCAACCATTAATTACAGTACTATATCAGCAAATTTATCATGGCATGTTCTGCAAAACCAGCATTCAATAAATTACTGCAAAACATCAGCGGTTGAAACATACCAGGCAAATATCCTTCAGGCTAAAGTATTTTCTGCAACTATGTGAGTTTATAGGTTGTTGTTGATTCGTTTTATTCATGGACGCTCTTTAACATCTCAGGTCATCAGCGTCGCATTCAACTCAGGGCGTGAAACGGCCGACAAATTTTGCTCAGAGGCCTCTCTTTCAGGCTTGAGGTTCTTTTTCGTGCTGTAAATGTACGACACGGGACCCACGGCTTTACTTCCCTTCCGAAGGAAGCCATACTTAGGAGTTTTACACCCGAAAAAATTCATCGATCCTGGCCGGATTTGAACCCGCGATCTTGGGTTTAGAAGGCAAGTATGGTTACCACTACACCACCAGGACCGACTCGTTGGAGGCAGAACATATAATAGACTCTGTAAATATTTGTTTCGAGTTATTATAGTGAAAACCTTGACCCATTCATCTGCCATAACCATGTTTTGAAATATTCCTCCATGTAGGGATCATATCAGTTACTTTCTCATTTAAATTACTTGGATAAACTTTGCCCTCTAAAAGCTTTACCATCACAGTGCACTCCATTCATCCCCGAGATCTCTTTTGGCTTCTTTTCTCTCTGCCTTTGTAAGGAATTTAAGAAATAAGCTCGTTCTGTTACAGCGGAGTGGATAAATTATTGAAGACGGCCCGTGAAGATGCGATTATTAAAAGCAGTTGCTTTATAGACTTAAAGCAACATTTCCAAGCACAAATAAAACACTAGGCGGTGATCTATAATGTCTTGCAATGAGCTCTGAACTTACAGCAGTGGGTGGGGTTTAACACTTGTGTTGATCATCACTAACAGGACCTGACCGATTTAAATGCAACTTTGTAGTACGACCAGTAAATATATTTCATATTTAAATGTCGTTTTGCCATAAAAGTTGTGATATCACTATAAATAAGAGGCCTGCACAGTAACTAACCAAAAAAAATTTTTTTTACATACATAATTTCTCACGCTACAATTTAACTTTAAAATGTTTTGTTACCTTAGTTCGTAATGTACAAGTGATACCAATTTCATTGTAGATGTCAAGACTGTCGGTCCTGGTGATGTAGTGGTTACCATACTTGCCTCCTACGCCCAAGAACGCGGGTTCGAACCCGGCCAGGACTGATGGATTTTTTCGGGCGTAAAAATCCTAAGTATGGCTTCCTTCGGAAGGGAAGTAAAGCCGTGGGTCCCGTGTCGTACATTTACGGCACGAAAAAGAACCTCAAGCCTGAAAGAGAGGCCTCTGAGCAAAATTTGTCGGCCGTTTCACGCCCTGAGTTGAATGCGACGCTGATGACCTGAGATGTTAAAGAGTGTGCATAAATAAAATAATCAATCAATGCATTGTAGACAATTCCGGCTCCTTCCTGTGAAAGGTGTTCAAGTTGAAACATGTTCAGTTCCGCCTACAGCAAGATGGAAGTGACGCGGGAGGAACAACCAACTGCTCTGAAATTCTGCTTTCGTCTCAACAAATATTCAACTGGAGCCGTCTGTTTATAATATTTAAAGAGCGAATGCAATCAATTTCGAAGGAAGGGGCTCTAACGGAAGAAAACACCAACACAGCTACTGACATTGTGAGAGAGGATCTTCGAATAACATTAAACACACTTTCAGATCTCTGAAAACTTCACTGGGAACTACCCACACATTGTTACTGAAAAATGAGACTTATGGGTTCCCAGACTGCCGATTCCCGAACAAAAGAACGTTCGCGTGCAGGTCTGCAGATGATGCTACAGTAGAAGCCGATTTTCTTTCAAAGGTAATCACTGCTGATGAACATTCACTCCATCATTTCGATCCTTACAGCAATCAAAGAAACCAAAAGTGGCTGCTTTGCTGGGAAAGTCAATTTCGTTGTTTACCAGCACAAATGACCACATATCCGTGCAATATGATAATGCACGCCATGCGTTGCGAATGTTGTTGCTGAAAATCTTACAAAAAGCAACGTGAATTTCATCCCTCATCCTCCCTACAGTCCAGGTTTCGCCCCAAAATAGAACGCTGCTGGAGCGATTCTAAAAGACCTGGCAGAAACCGCCACGGGTGGCCGAGGTCGTTGAGGCGCGAACTCGTGAGCGCGAGGACTGTGGTTCGAGTCCAATCAGGACCGTCTTTTTTCAGGTTTTCCTCAGTCCTCACAAATGGCAAATGCCGAGAAAGCACCCTAAACTTAGGCCTGGAACGCTTCCTTCCTTTAAAAAATCCTTTACCAATTTATCATTTCATCTCATGTATCATCCGTGTCCACCGTCTGAGGTCCCTCGGTATTTAAAACGGACGTTAAACACCATTAAAAAAAAGGTAAAAACGCACGAATTTGGTGGTTTTCCTTTTAAACAGTTTCTATCCCTTCTGTGCAACTTTATGTGCCACTCTTGTGTTTTATGTCTTATTCTCAAATTGCGTCCAAATTTCGGGCGTTTTACGCCCTTCCGTAATATCTCAAAGATGTCTTACTCCGTACTGCCCACAAGATTAAATTAAAATTCCCGTTGATTTTTTATTCATCCTTGTACATGCATACCTTTTCTTTGAAAGAAATATAACTGCGCGCCAGTGAGTTCCTTTATGTTTTAGCACAAAGTAACTATACACTTATTGAATTTTAGTTAGCAAAGGATTTCATTTATTTTTTATATTCAAAAAGTTTCCCATCACCGTCGGAGTCTACCTGGAACACTCTGACATACACACGCAAACAAAGCTGAATGTTGTTGTCCATATTGTGGAATGTTTTCTCACTATAAACAGTCAAGTTCTTCAACAGTTTGTAGTTTCCTTCCATACACTTCGTCTTTAAGGAAGAAATCCTTTCGGGTAAGATCAGGGGATCATACTGGCATTCTTGCAGTCCTGGCATTCTTCTAGAACAACGATAGCATAATGTGCAGGAGGACCATCTGCTGGAAGTAGGGTTGGTCAAAGTTGTGCAAATGCATGATGATTCCTGGTGCAACTTCTTGAAGTAGAGGAAGTAATTGTTACAATCTAGATTTTTATCAACCATGTGCGACCCAATTACACCACGTGCTGATATTGCACCCCACACATTTACGCTGGGTTGATTTAGCACTTGATCCAAAACAATATGATGGTTTCCCGTGTATCAACAGGTGCTGTTATGTCGGTTTGCATGTCCCGATAACTTAAAAGTGGCCTCATCCGACCACACAATGTTTTGAAAGAAATTGGGGTCATATAGATACTGATCAAGCATGCTCTCATCAAATGTCTGGATCATCTTCCAACAAACCATGCGTCAGACGTGGCATGTACACTTTGAACTTCTGCTAATGCAATATCCTTTGGATTGATCGATGTGACATTGCCGGAAATTCCACCGCTAATCGTCTTGAAATTTTCAACTGTTACTGTGCTTATAGTATTACCAATCTAGAAACATAAACAAAACAAATAGTGCAGTTACTTTTGTGCCATCCTGTATATATGAAGAATATGCTAATCTAGGGCCACGATTTATCTAACCTGCCTAATGCAAGGTGATTGAATCGAATAGAATAATATTTTAGCACTTTTTTCTTTAATAAATTATCTATGAGTTACTAACTTCTAAACTGACGAATTTAGAATAAGCGAAGGGCAGTTTTGCATGGCATTCTTCGCTTTCAAACACCCCCGGAGCGCACATTTTTACTTTGTTATGTTGCTTCAAAAGCTGATTTTGGTTAGTGAGTCTCGGTGGAGTTGCTAACGATGTTGTAGTGCGAGTCTACTATGTCCAATTAGCTGGCAACTGGCGCAAAGCGCCCGCTAAGTTTCAATAGTTAACAGCAAACAACCCTGGAGATCGGGTTTTGTCATTATAACTAATGAGAAGCCGAGAAAATACAACTGGCTCTGTAATTTCAGTTTTATTGAATATGAATTGTAGTTTAAACAATTTCAAAGCACATTTTAATTAAAATTGTAAAAAAATAGGTATCAGTTAATGTTATTAACAGAGCCCGAAAATTAGTAAATGTTCTTTTCTATCTGGGTGGATATATTTAAGAGTCAGATAGAACTGAACATGTTTCCGTACATTTGGGGTCGGTAGAGTCAGTTTGTATTTTCCCTTCTTTGCCTATTTTTGGCTTTTGTTGCATATTTTAAGCTTTGGGTAGATATGGTTTTTTCTGCGATTATTTAGTGTTATAAAGGCTTTCAATATATCGACGTGAAAAAAGTTATAACAATTAAACGACATATTCACCTCACAAAATATCTATAGAGAACATTGTTATACATTTATTTCTTTTCAATCAATCAAAAACTTTCTCCTCAACCCATTCACTTAAGCTCTTGAAATAGCAGATCTTTCATTAGTGAAAAGAACGCACGGTTACCTCGGGAATACGAATACCAGGAAATAGAAAGAGAAGTACCGTAGTTTTGAATAGTCCTGGCGAATGACCTTGTATCAATCTGCGCGAGGCGATTCTAGGAAAGTCGTGGTGTGGTTAACTTGTCAGCTGTATAAATGTGACAAACAATTGCAAGCGAGAAAGATAAGAGAGGTACAGCTGTGCAATAAACCGCCCCTACAATGTGTTCAGTACGGAAGTAAGAGAGATACCAACCTGATTCCCCTATAAACGTATAAACAAGAAATGAACTCGACCAGAAACCACATCTTTTGCTCATTCCCAGGACTATTCAAAATTACTTTACTTTGTCTTAATCAACATTTCCATGACGTCCTGAAAGGTGAATGTTCTGTTGTAACGGGTGTGAGTTCTTCCGAAATAATTTGTTTTAAATATGCTCCAATTACTTCAGTGTAAGTAGAATATTCTTTTTCCATGATGTAAAATATTCTCTCTGACAAGCGGCTGACCTTGAAAAGGATCTTCTTGTTGTTGCTTGTAACCAAGAAAAAAGCTTAAACACTTTAATTATGTGATAAAGAAATTATTAAATTCTTAAATGGCTATTTACATTAAAAATGAATGATATTACACTCTATCTTTGCTTTTAATAAATGCCTATTATCAGTATATGAAGTGCGTTATTCCTGTCTATTTTAACCAAAATAAATGCCTGAGCTTCCGGGCTCCGTTTATTAAATTAGTGAAAACTCACAAATTTTGGGTTTAAAAAATAAAATTTGGAATTTTTTTTCAAGTATCTAGGGTTCGAGAAGCTGAATAAAAGCAAATTTTCACAAATAGGAACCTTTACCCCTGCAGGGCTATTAGTGACCGATGTTAATAGCGATGTTGCACCTAAATTAGGAAGCCGATGCGCTAACCACACGCCAATCCTACCCTGTCAGCGATAGTGATTGATATTTGGTAATTGGAGTTCTGCGTTTCATATGTGAAATTGACATACCATATGATACCAGCTTAGTGCGATACCCCCGATTGATGACATATTTTATAGGAAATATAATTGTTTACGACTAAGGTTTGAAATTAGAAACAGAGAAGGAAAAAATTAGGTCATGGCCAGTTGTAAAAATAGCGATCTTCGGCTTATCGTGCCGAATATCTTCCCATCTGAGCTACATTACCTAGTTTATTATACTCTAAAGACATCTAACTTCATTTCTTCCAGATTTTATCCCTGGTGTGTTTTGTTCTCACGACTTTATTTCCCTTCCGAAGGAAGCAACACTTTAGATTTTTATACCCGAAAAAGTTCATCGATCCTGGCCGAGATTGAACCCGCGATCTTGTGTCTACGATCTGTTTAATACAAATAATGCCTCCTATATATAGGCAACTCCCCATTTGTCCTCACGAGGCTGGGTATACCCCTTCTCAGACGTCCCTAAGTTAAAATATTTCTAAGCAGATACTTCGGATCGAACCATCAGCCCTTCGGATAACAGTTAACAGCGCTGACTATAGGCCAAGGAGGCTGTCATTAAACACAGCATTTTTATATGGGATATTTTCACAAATGACATGTGTTAGGCCAAATTTTGGAATCAGAAACCAATAGGAAAATTTTCATAAGGGAGAAATTCGCACTTGAGTTATGTTTAGCTTATATTTATTTATTTCATTTGTTTGTTTGTTTAACGCTCGTTTTAACTGCTGAGGCACCACAGGAGGTGGACACTGATGAATCATGAGTTGAAATGAAATATTTGGAAAGAATTTTTTAAGGAAGGAAATGTTCCAGGCCTAAGTTTAGGTACCTCCCTGGCATTTGTGAGGACTAAGGAAAACCTGGGAAAAACCTCATTCAGGGAGGACGGTCCTGGCGGGATCTCCCGCTCACGAGTCCGCACCTTAATGATCTCAGCTACCCGCGGCTAGTTAAGCTAGAAGGTGTTGTTAAAAAGTTATAAGAGACAGAACTTGATTGACAAGAAACGTGTTCTTCTTTCTTTCGCATATGCTGGCAATGTATTGCCGCTGAGGCGCATCATTTTCAACATGTTTCCTAACACAGGTTAGCACTTGTTATCATCAGTTTTAAATATAGCATTTTTTTCGGTAATAATATAAATACTAAAACTTAAATACAAACTTGACGCGTGGCAATTCTATCTCTCTTTTTCCTGATGAAGCGGCTGCACTTTCGCAGTAAGCAGTAAGCGCTCAGGCGGGCCATAATTCAAATAACCGTACTGTATAACATAAGTTTTTTTTTCTTTATATGTTTAGTATTATTATTTTGGGTTTTAGACTTTCGAAAATGTTGATTTTGACAAATGTACAATGTATTTACCCCGTTAAAACAGAAAACTAATTGAATTAATGAAAAACGGCATTCGCATATCCATTTCTTCTCCCTGTCTTGATGTTCTTTATATTTTATAAGGAAAGTATTAATTTAAAGGTTCCTTGATGCCCGTTTCGTTTGAAATTTCGTTTTGAGGTTTTCTCGTGCATTTATTAAACATCCTACAGATAAAAAGAAAAATGTTTGCCATGTTTTTTTTATTACTATTTATTTCTCCTTTACTTGCCTCTCTGTTTATAAAAGAAAGAAAAATAAATCTAGTATTTTTCATTTTTTGGCTTTTACCACGAAGTTCAGTAACACTACTACAGCTCTTTCGCTTTTTTTACATCCCAAACTTGTAAAGTGTGATTAGAGATATATGTTAATTCCTCTCAGACGGGTTCTTTCAATTTCCTAAGCAAGAAACACGCTCCCTTAACAAGATATCCTATTTCTGTATTGGTATATCATTATTCCGTTATAAATGGAACGTCAAGGCATCTCAGATACTCATGCTGCAACCTTGCGTTGAAAATGTGTACCGCAGAGAGCGGGGAAATCAGCGCCTAACCTGTTCTGCAACCGTCCGAGCATGCTCTCTCTCTGTCTCATTTCCCTTTCATCTATGGTCGATACCTCGCAACATCCTCTCCATCTTCTGCTCTCCCCTTTTCCCCATTCTTCTTTCCATTCGTTTTTCTCTCAATCATTTCATATCCCTTACTACCCTCTTCTCTTTTTCTCTATCGCATTTTCCTCTGGTCCCAGCGCCCTCTTTTCGATTCGGTATAGGTTGTGTATGAAAAGAAACGAGAGATGTCGTAGATCTGCTTGATACCTGAAAGTTTCCTTTCCTTGCCTCCAGTGGCGGCTGGTTGAATAAAAACACTACCACGCAGCGTGATTCTGCTTTGTTTTAATATTAGGAGAAAGTTGTTAAGGCTACTCTGTACAGTTAGATTATAGTTGGTGTTATGATAAGAAAGATACACGTCTCTTGTTTGGTGATATCAGCAGAGGACCTAAGTGAATTTCCTAAACTATTAACTTATTTTATTTGCGTTCTATAGTGTCCCCATTCCGTTACGCAATCAGAAAATGGAAATTTACTGTGTAACAACCTCACTATCTGCCAATGTCGGAACTTACTTTTTTTCTTTATTTATTAACACTAAATAGCTGTTATTTTATACTCACTATCATAATACATGACTTCCATTACTGATTTGTTTTATTTATGGACGCTCTTTAACAGCTCAGGTCATCAGCATCCTATCTATTCAGGCCGATAAATTTTGCTCAGAGGTCTCTTCTTTAAGACTTGAAGTACTCCTTCGTGCCGTAAATGTACTACATGGTACCCACGGCCTTACTTCTCTTCCGAAGGAAGCCATACTTATGATTTTTACACCCGACAAAATCCATCGATCCTGGCCGGGTTTAAACCCGCGATCTTGGGTTTAGAAAGGCAAGTATGGTTACCACTACACCACCAGGACCGACATGGCTTCCAGAATATGTCCTTACCGCTGGCACAAGTTTTTGCGTCTCGGCATCTCGACATGTCATAGCCGCCGCGCATGTACTCTCACTTCGCTTCTTAAGCCTTTTGCTGCCGCGCGCCGATCTGGTCAGTCTTTTAAAAATAAAAAGCACCACTCTGAATATCTGCTTCTATAAATTCAAGAATAGCAAATAGCGTCACAAAACTTTCCATATAAGCAGTACATATTTTACTAAAATTGATTAATAGTAGCAGAGAAATGTAATACTTTAAAATATTTTCATTGTTTCAACCGATAATAAATATTTTTAAAAAAGATTAATATGGTTTTCGTGTTTTGGGTTTAATTATCCACTTTAAAATTACGATATAGCGTAAATTTAAAGAGAAGTAATCTAGCCAAAAGCAGCAGTGAAGACATCGCTAAATGAAATATCGTATTTTATACTTCACGATGTCTCAAAACACTTTTAATACAGTCAGATTTACTTAAATATACATTAATTAACGTTCAACTTTACATTCATACGTTGTCTAGTCTGGTAATGTTATACAAATAAGAAAAACGCACAGAACTGAAAAAAATATCTAGACCTAACACAAAACGAAGAAAACGTTTTCTGCTAACTGTACTCTCCACGTATTATTTATATTTTCCTTAATTCATACTCTTTTTAATTACGACACTTGTGTTGTGCTATATATTTAGCATGCAAGCCTTGATCACGCCGCAGCACACTATAAGCGACATCATTTTCTGTAGTGCAGAGTGACAAATTATGCATCGTTTTTCTAACTTTCTTGACAGAATTTTCACACTACACACACAGAACTATGGGAGTCAAGGTTGTCATCATCATGATCGGAGTATTAGTGTTAATGTTGGTGGTGAGAAAATTAACTAACGAACGCCTCTTCTTTAGTTGCAGAGAACCACGTAGCGTGCTAGTTCACTAACATCAGAACTGAAATTGTCACTCTCACTATCGGATATCAAATCATCAGCACTAACATCACACTCTTCAAAATGCAAAATTATCTTATCATCATCTAAAAACAGTTTTACTTTCAAACACAAAATACCACCCTTTTGCAAGCCGGAAATCCCTCATAACAATATCTAATTAACGTCAGAGCTTGCATTCCTTCACCATAGGCTGTCACAAAAATAAGTATATCATAGGATTTCAAGCCAGCCGATTAGATCGGCGCTGGCAATCGTCGACGGAATTTAAAGGAGCCGACCAGATCGGCTCTGGCTTATTAAGGAAAGGGGACGACCGCGCTACCGCAGGTACTAGTAGATTAAAAATGTGAATAAAAGTTTATCTTATAGGAAATGATAAAAATGTTCTTCCTCAACTAAATGAACATTTAACTCAGCTCGATCACTTTATTGTTCCTAATTACATTTCGTATTTTTTTTATAAGTTTTTCCACGTTTGAAAATGATTTCTCTTCTCCCGTCAGCTGATTAAGTCTGGATATCATTTCGGTACCTACCAATTATGCCTCTTGTGCTAATCGCACACCAAACTCCAATGTTCCTATCATAAAGCAGGGTTTCTTGTATGCAATTTGGACACAAGACGCCCTATAGTAAATGTTGTGAGTGTTTACACGACGGTGTGGTGGAAACACCCATCATAACCGCACCATGTTGTAAACAATGGCCAGGTGCACACTTGTAAAGCTCGTGTATTTTTTGTTTCGCACTGAATCATTAGTATCAAATTGAGTCACAAGATAGTAAATTGCAGTTCTGGAAGGAAGAAATCGCTCAGGTAGCTTCCGTGCCAATGCGACGAGCCGATTCGTATATAAAATAATATTTACACACAAAAATATGTTACTTTAAAGCCAGCTGTCTTGCAGTTTTTGTGACCGAATGTGCGAGGGTAAGCATAAATTTCCGGCCTCGCCTTTAAGGATTATCGCCTTCACAAAAGCCTTATCTGGTGTCATACCTTATTTGTTAAGTAAATAAATGCAGCTGTAACTCCCGCTCCGCTGTGTTCAGTTGTTCAGATGTAGTTGTATAAAGAAGGCTATGGTTCAAAATGCAGTATCGAACTGTTATTAAGTTTTTCGCAAAAGATGGACTTACTCCAAATGAAATTAAACAGCGATTGGGTGGTGTACATAGGGAAGCATACCCCTCATACCCCTCATATTCTACCGTTAAAGAATGGCAAAACTTTTTCGAATAGGTCGAGAAAGCATTGAAGACGAAGAGCGTGCAGGTCGGCCCTTGGAGGTGCTCACCCCTGAAAACATCGCTCTTGTGGAAGGAGAAATTATGGAAAACCGGCGGCTCAAAGTTACAGAAATAGCAGTAAGGTTAGGCCTTTCTAGAACAACAGTCCTTCGAATTATTCATGAGCATATAAACATGAATAAGGTTAGTGCAAAATGGGTACCTAGACTTCTTTCCTCAGTTCGAAAGCAGCAAGTCATCTGTTGTCAGGGTTTTACGAGCTCTGCCGTGGCAACGACAGAGAAGTTCTGCAAACCATTGTTACAGGAGATGAAACTATGATCCTCTATTATGATCCCTTATCCAAGAGAGAATCAGTGGAGTGGCGTAAAATTGGCCAAGGTCACTCAGTCAACCAGCTCTTGCCACAATCTTTTGGGACTGTGAAAGAATACTCTTCATTGACTTCAAGGAGAGGAACACCATAGTAAATGGGGAGTACTATGCTGGCCTACTGCACAGATTATGTGCTTCCATCAAAGAGAAAAGGTGAGGAAAGCTGAGTGGTGGTGTACGCCTTCTTCACGACAACACGCCCGTGCACACAGCTCTTGTAGCAAAGGAAGCTGTGAAGAGTGTGACTTCAAGGAGATCGACATTCACCCTACAGCCCAGATATAACTCCCAGTGACTGTTTTCTCTTCTCAAAACTCAAGAGTACCTTCGAGGAAGGAAATTTAAGTGTGACGAATTAATGGATGCCATGTATGCCCATTTTGCAGATAAAACTTCTGGCTATTTGGGAGGGAAAGATTGAAATGGTAATTCAAAGATATGAGAAGTATATTACAATAAAGGATAACTATATTGAACAGAGAAATATAGTTTTTGTCTTTATCATACCTAGAATATGATTAGGCCGGAAACTTATGGCCTACCCTCATAATCTGGTGACTGCTTGGAAGTTTAACGATAGGCAGGAAATGGCCGTGGGTGAGGAGGATAGCTGGCCTTAGCCGAGACGCAAAGCCGCGTTAGGGCGGTGAGGATAACTTCTGGAAGCCCAGTAGGTGCTCATATTCGCCGCAATTCATCTTCCCGTTTTATTTATTTAACATCTACGGTTATTATCTTCCCGGATATTTTATTTCAGCGTCTCCAGATACATGAATTGTTGGCATACACTTTGTTTTTGAGTTTTTCCTCACAAATAGAAGTCGCGAAGTTTAAATCAGGGGAGCTAGGGAACAGAAGAATAGAACTAATAATAATTTTAGCCTGCCCATTCTTCATAATGCATGCTTCTCTACCTCTGTGTATATGAGCCTATTGATTCACCCTAATAGTTCACTCCATCTTTAGCTCACAAAATGGAAGTTCAACCAGATCAGACCAGATTGATACCACTCCGGTACCTATTGTTTTGCAAGTTCACGTGTCCTGAGAGATTGAAATTTGCTTCATCTGTGAAAAATATAAGATTAGGATCAAGCACATGATATATAAATTAATTACAGAATCTCATTCCTTTTTCGTAGTCCATAGGTTTTGTTTTAGATACAGCAATAATTATATATGAATAAAGACGCAGCAGCTGAGTGGCTTTATACGCACTGCCGACAGATAGAACAACGTGCTGGGCTAATCATTTTAAAGATTTTTGAGGAGAAGTTTCTAATCGGTACCTATTTTATCAAGCTTCTTCTGTGATTAAAGCCATTGATCCGAACTTTGTTCATAAATCTGAAAATATCATTTCCCGATGGAGATGTACATCCTGGAATTAGTACAAAATTTTGTCGTACAACATTTTTATGATTTCTTTCTTTCACGCATAACAACAATATTTTTTTTTCTAACGACGTTTTACTCTCGACATACACGACGATACACAAATACACAATAGAAAGTGTAACAAGCACTTCCTGCAGAAATAAAACCGAAACATTTGACGTGATTAACACGACCATTGCTTGCATTAGCGGAACTTTTAACATCAACCTTACTAGAAATCGGGCGTTAATTGAACGTCATCCATTTTCCACACACTTCGATTGCGTAGTGGAATGAGATAATATATGCAAAAAAATATATCAACACTCATAAACAGCTTGCGCTTGACCCAAAGTTTGCGGATTTGATCCCAGCCGAGGTCGAAGGATTTTTCAGGGTGTAAATCTACATCTTTAAAAAAAAAAGAGATTCCTGGAAAAAATAATCGCTGTTTCTTGTCAAATAATACAATGGTAAGTAATTTATTTACAGAGCAGAAGTGCGCTGTTGCCATAGCAGTAGAAGAATAAGAAATAGAAAAAGATAAAAAAAAAAAACATAATATCAATTCCTATGACCACCTCCTTGGTGTAATGGTTAGCGTTGATCATTGCTCGTCGGGAGACCTGGGTTCGATTCCCGGTACCTACTTAGGATTTTTTTAAGTTAGCGAGTTCTGGAACGGGATCTACCAGCCTCGTGAGGTCAATTGAGAAGCTGCCTAAAGGAGAGGTGGCGTTCTTCGATCATAAAGTTGCATGATAGGCGACCTGCGGGGTGCCGGCATACTGAACACGTCTCCCTGCTATACTGCTCTCTATCGATGAAGTCGTAAGACGAAAATAGAGGAAGCAGAGGTCGCCGCGCTAGGCCAAGGCTCACCCCTGGCTTTAGCTTCAAATGAGAAGAGAAATTGTGAAATAAAATTGCATATTAATATGTATAAACTTAATTTTGTAAAAAAGTGTTTTCTAAAAACACAAATGAAACAGTTAGTCAATAAATTTTATATTTTTATGTTAAAAGCAATGAATAATATCTTAATATGAAAAAATTAACAATACACTAAATGAATGAATTATTTAAAACCTATTGTAGCGTAAGGATGAGGCAAACATGCTCTAGTGCTTTATTTCAAAATTGCGGTTAAAAAAACAAATCATTTTCATTTTAAATACACTTACTTTTTGCTTTAACGTTACACATAATACTGCAAAACCATAGTTAACAAAATATTGCTGCATGAAGCATAATATTCACAAGATTAACTTAAGCTTCAAATGTCATTTCTCCTTAGTGGTTGGGGCAAAGCGACACTACAGTGTTTATATATCATCTTCAACGCTGTAATAATCGCATTCAAAATTAGGATTATTTCCATCATCAACACAATAAGCGTGGTTTCACAAAGAACCTTTGAGACAATGCACTCAGTTTTAACAGTCATTGTCAAAGCCTGTCCCTCAAGAATGAGAAAGACTCGTCACACTAATAAAGTGCTGCAGAAACTTGGCAAACTGCTCTCATTGAAGCACATAATGGCCTGTTGCAGAAACACATGCCAGGACACTTACAGTTTCACCTTTTTTTACAATTACTATGTCCTCGACGTTCTTCTTTCCTCACTTAAATGTGACGCTCTTGGGTTTATAAATAAACCCAAATCTCGTCCTAATTGAAAATGACAGTTGGTTGATTGTGCTAATCAAGTAGCTTTGAAACATTCTCATAAATATGACAAAGTTTTCCCTGGTCATTTGCTTAGCGCGAGTACATGAAAACTCTTCTGCCACTCTCATGCTCAGCTAAGAAATCCTCTTGTCAAGTGTTCACCAACAGTTTGAGCCGCATGTTTCATGTCATTAACAAAAGCATAACGGAATATCAGACTGCGGATGTCTTTACGAGTCAGTCCATAGCCAGTTTCATCAGCTTCACTTATTGTCACTCAAGTTACTTTGAAATTTTGGTATATGGGCAGTAGAACTAACTCGCCGTCTCGAGGTGTTTCTTGGAACAGAAAATGCTTTAGCACCTGTACCCAGAGGTATCTCATCTGTCTTCACCGTTTTCATAGCTAACTGCCGCTCACGCGTTCTTTATTGATTTTTCACCATTAAGAAAAAACATCCACTTGGTTTGGTTGAATTACAAGAAGTTATATAATGAATACCACTATAGAAATATCGGGAAAAATTGCGCAATTAAAATAAAATATATGTCAACATTTAGTTTTTATTTACAAAAAAAAATCACATAGATGGCAGCGGAAAGTTCGCCACGGTAATAGTCAGAACGAGCCGCCTTGTGGTTAGTTATTCCCAAAGCGTAGCTAAAAAGAAATAATTTTATCTGGTGCTAACATTATTTTCTAAAACAGGGTTTTTTTGCAGTCAAGGTAAAAGAAAAGAAGCAAATGTCTTATACTAATTGATAATTCCTGCCGCATTGCACCCACAGTATACTTTAATATCCACAATGTAGAAAGTGGAATTGCCAACATAATTGTAAAACTTCCCTAAATGTCTTAAGATATTTTTGAATATTGTTTAACTACGTTTTTACTACTGAGGCATCACAGGCGATGAACATGATGATACATGAGATGAAATGATAAATTGGGAAAGAATTTTTTATAAAGGAAGGAAACGTTCCAGGCCTAAGTTTAGGGTACCTCCCCGGCATTTGCCATTTATGAGGACTGAGGAAAACCTGGAAATAACCTCATTCAAGGAGGACGGTCCTGGTGGGAATTGAACTCCAAACCTAACGCTCACAAATCCGCTCCTTAATGACCTTAGCCATTCGTGGCGGAATTTAAAAGTATTTCTTTAGATCATGTATCACAGAGAAAATAGCTAATAAATTATAATATTTTTAATCTAGATGTTAAGGAAGTAATGCTGGAAGATTTTTCATCTTGCCATGTGAGTTCATGTGACTTCCTTTGGACAGCGTATTGTCTGCTGCCAAATGAGCCAGAATTTCATTTTATTTCTTAACCACCCCAAACAAATAGCATTATAGGTCGAAAATAGCTACAGTTGATTCTTTTTTACTTAAACTAGTCGATTTAGTGAGCAACGCCCAAAAATATGGAAAGCGCTGACGCTGAATTCACAATGACGCCATCAGTTCATATTCAAGTTATGCCATAATCAGGAATGTGCGTTTGTTCTGACAACTGAGCGTAAAAAAAGCACCTGTTTAGTAAAAAGAATCACTGAGATTTGAATTCTCGTTATACTTTAATTTATTATTCGTTTTTGCAAGTAAAATTGTTGTTTTATATACTGGATGTCCACAAATTAATATCGGTTTTTGTAGAAATTTGTAATGTAGAGGTAATATTTATTTGCCGTTGCATTGCAAAAGTTTTGCAGATGTAAATGTTGCAGTTGCTGCTGGAATCTGGGTATTGGCTTCGTGACCACAGCTCAACATGTGTTTTGCTGATAACTGAACGTGCATGATGTTAAGTGTGCCAGAGAGGGTAGCTATTGTGACGTCAAGGTTGCAAGGGTCGTTTTAGGTTGAGATACAGACGAAATTTGATCGCCGATTCCATAAACATGGACATACAGACAAAACAATTAAACTGTTGATGAACAACTGATGACGGAATTGGAGCCATTAGGACATCCGTTCAACGCAGTCCAAAATCGGTGCTGAGTTTGTCATGGGAACTGACTATTGCATGCTCGATGGTGCATAAGGTGTCACGTTACACGCTGAAGAAAAAACCGTATCACCTTCAGGTTCTGCAACATTTACATGACAAGGATGTGCGTGGATTTGCTTGCAGCAAATGGAGATCGCATCATCCTCGAGCATACCTTATTTAGCGATGAGGCAACCTGAAAGATTAACAGACGTAATTGCATCATCCGGGCTGACACACCGCCAGTGCAGCACTTGGAATTCCAGCGAGGCTCTCCCAAAGTTAATGTGAGAATGGGAATAAGCATTGACAAAATTTACGGCCCATTCCTTTTCGCTGTAAATCCATTAACTGCTGCGACATTTCTGTTAACACAGCTTGTCCAGGATGAAGTGTAAACACTGTCTACTTCATCATGAACGTCATGCGAATATGTCATAAATGTTTCACTTTTTCAATGACGTGTTTCCTGGAAGATGGATTGGGTGCGCGGGACCCTTGATCTGGGCGGCGCGTTCTCCCGACCTCACACCAGTGTACTTCTTTGCACAGGGATTTACCAAGGGGCGTACCAACGAATTGCCGGAGCTCCAAGATCGAATTAGACAAGTTGCTGCAGCCATAACACTAGGAATGCTCCAGAACATCATCTTCGTGCCACAGTCGACATATGGGAGGTGTGTCGTGGATAATGCTCAGTTGAACGTAACATGTGATACACATATATCATTATGAACATAACAATTCAGCCCTATTTTACCAAAATCTATACTTAATTTCTGGACACCCTGTATACATATTAATAAATATTACGTAAATGAATTTTAAGGTTTTTATGCTCAAACACAAGGGTTAAATAAATATATATCACATTAATACACATTCTAAAGTAAATAAAATATAAAATATAAACTGCCCTTACCTTATTAAAAAAAGTATACTTTCCTATTAATTTTTAGATTTTTTGTAAGCATAAATTCATTAAAATATAAATAATCCTTTGCAATTAAGAAGTTATATTATATTTACAAAAAATAAATAAAATTCCGCATGTGCAGGTTTCGAACTTCGGAGTTCCCTTGTTGGACATCTGTTGTTAACCTCTCGACAGTTAGAAGTGTAAATCTAGCAAATAATGCAGCCGTGTATGTTTTATACTGTATCTCAGAAAGTTTTAAAACTATAAATATGAATTTTTTTAGAAATATTAAAAAAAACTTGACTAGAGATGATCTGTAAATTTTAATCCTCTAATGCACATAAAATATTTAAAAAAAAAAGCTTAAACCAAAATAAAATCTGGTTAAAAACTGAAAATATTGTGACATAATATTGCAATTTTCCTATTACCTATTGATGAAATTGGAATTGATTTTTTTATTTAAACTGCAGAAAATTTGCTATCCTAGGAACTAGAATAATATATGTGCTAGTTGCTTGAAAAAAAAATTATTAATTTTCAAATTTTGAAAAAAAAAAATAGAACTGTTTTTAATTTCTTATTGGTATTTCTATAAAGTAATAGTGATATTTAAATACTTATGGTTACTACATTTCACATTTGCATATATTACGTGTGTGCAAATTTTCAGCAAGGCTGGTGCAGCCAATTCTAAGAAAAATGCACATTTATGTCAAAATTTTAAGTTATTGGAAAATAAGATTTATTTTTGTTTAAAACTTTTTTGTGCATTAGAAAAGTAAAATTTACTGGCATTTTTAGTTAAGTATTCTTAATATTTCATAAAAATTTATATTTATAGCTTTAAAACTTTCTGAGATACAGTGTAAAATGTATAATTTTGTTGCATTATTTGCTAGATTTATAATTCCTGGTTACCTTAAGAGCTACACTCAGAGCCTGGCGCGATCGAGTACTTGAGCCGAACATAACTTAATAAAATTCTGCTTACTGCTTTTGTCTTCGAGTGTACATGCACCAGCAAAATATATCGCAAGTTGTGTTACATGCTTTCAGGTAAGTTCATGTGAGATCACGTGACATGAAATATCTCTTACCTCATATATGAAGCTATGTCGCTAACACAGACATACAAAATATTGATACCTGGAGTTATTTGACAACGCTCACTAGCCGCCACTGATCTGTTCCCGTTTTCAAGCTTACACTGGAGTTCCCTTGCAACAAAAAAGTAAGAAAAGAAGGAAACAGGCGTTCTCACTCCAGTAGAGCTGAAAAGTAGTGTGGATATGTGAGAGAGAGAGGAATATATTTCTCGTCACAACTAGAGCTCTTTTCTGAGTTTCCTCCTATCCCAAAAATAATTGCCAGCCAAGTATAGGAACCATAAAGTTTGCCCTCAATTTGTGCCAAATGTAGTAGCACGCTTAACACACTAAAAGATTTTAGAAAAAAAGTTTAATGAGGTAAAAGAACTGCAATCCATTACAGATTTAGTAATCATGGAGGGTGCAGAGGAATCAACATTTACGAGGGGCGTTCGAAAATGATTTACAAAAGCGCATTCTATGGCCACGTAGGACGAGGGTTACCTTTTAAGTTGTTACAAACGACCACTACGTGGCGCTATTGGATATGTCAATGCTCTTTTCGAAACAATTGACATTCGTTATTGTGAAAACAGTTGCAGCTTAGAAATGTACCGAGTAGTTTCTTTACAGTGAGCTTTTAAACAAAGCAGTTTTGTGAAAAAAATGGGAATTTCACGTGAAAGTTTTCGTTGGAGTGAAGGCCTAACTCAATAGCCATCCATTCAATCCCTTAGTTCAACATTTGGTAATGAAGCACCATCAGAAAAGACTGTTTACGGAATTCCGTCGTGATCGTGCATCCGTCAGTGATGAATTTCGTGAAGATCGGCCAAAATTGGTTGTCATTCCAAAAACATCACAACATGATTGAAGAAGCTAGGCTTGAAACTTACATTGAGATAGAGGAATCCTTAAGCATATCGAAGACTGCAGTATGTTCGATTTTGCATGAACATTCAACTGTGAAAAAGGTCTATTCCCGAAGGATTCCGTTCGGGTTAATTTGTATAACGAAATGCTCAAAAATTCCAGTGAGGAACTGCAAAATGCATATACAACAGTAACAGGTGACGAAACATGGGAATATCGTATGAACCGGAAACTAAGCAACAATCTATTGTTTGGGTGTTCCAAGATGAACCAAATCCCACACAAGTTGTTCGTTCATGAAGCACCTCCAAGAAAATGATCGTTTGTTTCTTCGGTTGTACTGGACATGTCGCAACCATTCCTATAGAAGTTGGATGTTTTCCCGCCTCTTTAAAAAAAAGAAGAAGAAATACAGCAACCGTACGCCTATCACTGTGAAATGTGCAACAAGAATTTCAGTTATGCATTCAACTTCAAACAAAGCAAGCCTGATATATTTTGTGCAGGATAATGATCTGCACTGTAAATGCACATTAATCTACGGTGAATGTAATACATGCATACACAGATACTCTTGCACATGTTTTGATTCCAGTATTAAATGAAATATGTGTAAACAAATACACAGCGAATGTCAATTTTAGGTCCGCTATGAACAGCGATAGCTAATGATGATGATGATAATAACAACATAATAATAGACACCGAAGATGTTTCTGTTTTCATTGAAAAGGAGAGAAAACACTGGCCCCAGTGAGCAAACAAGAAAGTCCCAACTATTCTGTGTCCTTATCAAAACAAACAGAAAATTTTGCCTGCGAGTTTTTGGAATTTGCACAACAGAAATTAAAGTTGTGAAGAAACACACAGAATCCTTAAAGATAATATTAGCCGCAGTTCTCAATCAAAATAAACAAGTATCCACACCTAGAACTAAAGAAAGTCCCAAAATAGGACTTTTTTCCACAGAGAAGACTATCACATAAAAAAACTCATCGCATTCTCCTTGCAAAATCCGATACAACGGAAGCCAACACGATCGCGCTTTCTTTACTGCAAGGTGGAAAATCATGACATCTCATCGTATTTCCCTTGTACAACCTGATACAACGGACACTAGCCCCAGCTCAACTTGAAATATCTCCTTTATACAGTTCGGAATGCATGCCAAACTTATACTATTAAAAGCGTATGTTTTTTCCCGCATAATTATCATTTCCTTTAAGTGTTACGTCACTACATTACCGCTTCTCATTTGTTTTCGTGTGATTAACTACTAACATGCTTCCTACAAATTTACTTTTGGCGTAAGGTTGCTTGTTTCTGTGAGTTACGATTGTTATATCCGCCTATAAGTCATAATCTCAGTCATTCTCTGTATTGATTCTGTTATTCTTGAGGAGGCAAAGTTTCGGTAAAGGAGATGTTCAGTTCTCTCCGCTGCCGTTCGTGAAAGGAGGCGTGATTCTCAGTGTAAATTTAAGTTTTGTTAAGTTCATATGGATCTACCCTTCTACTTTTATACGTTATGTTGTTTTGAAGACAATTCACAAGTACTGCAAGTAGCTCTCTTTCCAGCGCTGTGTGCAGAACTCTGTAGCTGAAGGTCATCCTGATCGCGGCTTATTTTCAAGGCTATTATCGCCGTCAGTCAATCGCTTGAACCAGTTCGATGCTGTTCTCATATTGACAAAATCCTTACCCTCTAGCTGATTTTTTTTCAACTGCTGATTCTGCTTTTAAATCCTTTCTTTAAAAGAACCTAAGAAGTATAAACCTATAAATATAAATATAAAATCTGTATACGCTACCCTGGTACCTGGTTTCCTAAACCAGGGCGTGTATATCAAATTTTCCATTTATTTTTATTATAACTATACAATTCAATAATAGTTTAATATATTATTTTACAGATTTTCCTAATAATTAGATTAAAATAATATAATAAAATAAAAGAATAAACAAAAAAATAATTAATTGAACCAAAATATAAATTTACTTAACTACTTCCCAAATTAATCTTCCAAAATCTACAAAAATACCAAATTAACAATTTAACAATATAATTCCAGTAGGAATTATAGCTGGTAGCCAGCTATTCTATCCTTTAAATTTGTTCCATAACTATACAGCTATACTACTACTAACCACTGGTTACCAGCGGTATGTACTGGTATCCAGTACTCGGCAGAGATTCTCTTAAATTAAACATTATTCTTAATTGTTTCAATTCTCCTTAATTTATTACAATTATAATAATGTCCTTCTCTTTGACAACTTACTTCACTTAAAGTTCATTTATCACTATTAATCTTTCCTACTCATTTCATTTAATTGTCCCAACACTTGAATTCATTAAACACTATCACTTCGCTTCCACCATATTACTCTCCTTCTGTTCTTCCCAACCATTCCTTCTTCCATCTCGCTTGATCCTCCTGGTCCCCTGGTTGCACCATTTCTTACGCTCAGCTCCTCCTCTCCGGACACCTAAGAAATACAAGAAATTATATACTATCGCTGATATTGTTTCTTACATTTGGAGAATATGTACAGTATACAAAAGATTTTCGAAAAGTTCTCGGTCTAGCCAAGAAAACAAATGATTTAAGAGAAAATGTTTGTTTATTTTCCAACATAGTCACCTTGTAAACCATTGTATTTAGTCCAATGACTTTAGTACCTGGCAATTCGTAACTATTTCTGCGTTCAAATCCTTTCTTTAAAAGAATCTAAAAATTGTATCATGCTTTATTGACGCAGTGTATGATTTAAGCTCTCTTTAAAACTATTTTTTAAAAAAATGAAGCTAATTTTGAGTATATTGTTGTTTCTTTATTTACAGATCGATTTGATGCATTTTATTGCACTCAGCGGTAGTCGCCGGAGCTCGTACGACGCAAATAATGAGCTGGAAATCACAACTGTGCAGTTACTAGGCAATCCCGTAGAGGTAAACATTTAGTCACTGTGTTATTTCTAACTAATTTGGTACAAGACCTGTGGGTGCTGATTACCAACCTTGTAATTGTGTTTCTCGCTACATAGCAACAGGAATCCTTTAGAAACTACCTGTTGGTCGCTGTACGCATTCGTATTTCGTTACCTCCATCCGTCCTTCTTCCAACTTGACCACTGCAGCCCTCCTTATGCGTCTTGTAAACATGAAGCAATGCTTTTCAACTGAAATGTGGTGCGCATATGCCTTCTAATTCTGAGTGCTGGGTTTCCTAATGAGTTATCCAACCTAGAATTATTTTCCCTTTCTAGGTATTGCTTCACACAATCTATGATTTACTTTTTCAAAGAGGTGCACAGTACAAGACCATGGTTTTGTTCCTGCGACAATTGTTTCCATTATTTCTCTTTCATTATAATGACAAAGGTTGAAAAATGTCTGACAACATTCCACGCGCACTTGCATTTGAGCTTTGAAATAATTTATGACGCCTCTTTTACACTGACCTTATGGCAATGAAGAATACGAAGCACAGTTTTAGTAAGCACCGATCTTGTAGCTGTTTCTTTTGTCCGCAGACCCCTTTTACAATTATATATGTCAATATAATTAAATGCATTTCAACCTTATTAAATATATGTCAGCAAATTGTGTACATGTAAACCTAATTAACACGTTGTACATAATTAAAAACTTTTGAACCAAACTAAATGCATGCCAACCTAATTAAATACCTATCAACTCAATTATTTATAAACCAAACCTAATTAAATATATAGCATCGTAATTAAAACATTTCGACATAATTTAATTAATTTCAAAATAATTTAATACATCTCAACCTAATTAAGTACCTTTTATTCTAATTATATACCCATCAATCTAATTAAATAGATGTTAACATCATTTTGTGCAATCATTTCGATAATTTTCCCATTGATCTTCATATGTTGGGAAATAACTTGACTTTCCTTAAAAATAAAAGAAGACATAAATAGAAAGAAGTACTTTAGCTAAGTTTTATTTCATTAGTATTTTCAAGGTAGTCCATATACACCAACGCTCAATTTTATTTGTTTCTAGAGCTAAACATTAAAGCATTTTTAATTTAAGAACTACGAGGTACATTTCAAAAGTAAGGGCCGTCATTCATAACATAATAGAAAAAGTAAATTAAATGTTTTAATAGCCTTTACACATAATTTGCATTTCCTTCTTTTTATGTCAGTTTTATTTAAGAACGCTCTTTAACATCTCAGGTATTAGCGTCTCATTCAATTCAGGGTGTAAAACGGTCGATAAATTTTGCTCAGAGACCTCTTCTTTCAGACATGAGGTTTCTTTTACACGCCGTAAATATACGACATGGAACCCACGGATTGAACCCGAGAACTTGGGTACACGAGGCAAGTACGATTATCACTACACCGCCAAGATCGACCCCACGAAGGTGATTCTTCAATTTGGGGAAAATAAAATGTCAAACGGGACTAAATAAGGACTATAGGGACACATTTCACATTTTTTATTTTTGTGATATATTCAGCAATAACTTTTTCGATGCGTGGCCATCCGTTATAGTAGTACAACAGCCAGCTCTTGGCACGGTAATGTGACCTTTTGCGTATGTTAGGACCTTGCAGAATTTTCAGGACATCTCTAGTAAACCATTCCTTGAAAAATGGGATGAACATAATTTTCCTAGCAGAAGCAACCATATTTTTCCCCCACGCCCTTTTTGGTGTTAATGATGATGAACATTTCGACACAGAGCTTTGCTGTTTGCTCTCAGGATCGAAAGAATTTGCACATCTTCCTGTAAAACCGCCACGGGTGGCCGAAGTCTTTAATGGCGCGGACTCGTAAGGGGCGTTATGGGGTTCAATTCCTACAAGGACCGTCCTCCTGACTGAGGTTTTTTTTTCAGGTTTTCATCAGATTTTTCATCAGTATATAGCAAATGCCGGGGAGGTACCCTAAAATTAACCCTGGATCGTTTCCTTCTTTTAAAAAAATAATTTGATCTCATATATCGTCAGAACCCATCGCTTGTGATGCCTCGGTAGTTAAAACGGACGTTAAACACTATTAAAAAAAAATAAAACCTTTCTGTAACATCTACAACCGCATGCAAACCTGGACGTGACCTCATCTTGGAGGTGGCCATGCACAAACACGTCTCACATGCAACTTTTCAGTTACCAGCAAATATGTAACACCCAGTGAAATGTTCAGCTAGTTTTAAGTTTTCCCCGTGTTATTTGACATTTCTCTGTCACAATGTCAATGTTTTCTTCCGTTAGAGCACAAACTGGAGCATCGGGTCCACCTTACTCTGAAGTTGATTGTCTCCTGTCTTTAAAGCATGTGCTGTAGGTAAGAACAAACTGTCACCAGGCCTCCTTAGTATTGCGTAAGCCTCAGCTAAAAGCAGAATTTCGCAGCAGTATAGAGTTCGTTACATGTTAGGAACTGAACATGTCTCAACTTGTACACATCTAACAGGTGGGAACCCAAAGTGACCACAATGACATTAGTACCACGTTTAAATGATGCATTCAGTTACAAAAAATATTCTAAAATTAAATTTTAACGTAAGAAATTGTGTGTGTTAATCAATTATATTACTCTTTACCGAAATTCCCTTGATTTTTAAATGTCACGCTTTTATTCCTTTGCTTTTATCACCGGCCTTGTTAATTAGAACTATTAACTATTCGCATGCTATTATTTGATACTGTAAAATGCAGCAACTCTCAGTTTTGTTAATGCAATAAAATGCTGAGTGTTTTTATAGATAATATAATTTGTAGGTGTCCCGTTTTGAGCTCACAACATTATGTTCACCCTATCCTTAGTAGGTGGCTTTTTAATTATCTTTTTAATTGTACTTTGATGAAGGTCTACCGCCTCTGCGTGTGGAAAACAATAGCTCTGAAAGCGAGTGGAAAGGATCCTTAAGTGAAGGCATGATCTATTGAACAGGATCTGTTCAATTAATAACGGACAGCAGGCCGTGAGGCAGTGACAGATTTGGGGTTGGATCTTGTCAATAAATCAACCGGTCCGCCGTCTTCACAACCTTTTAATCAGCTCGCTTTTGCCTCACCGTTGTTCTTAAGTCAGTCCCCCCCCTTTATTTTTTTTGCCTTCTTCGCTTTGGTATTTTATTGTTGTCAACTGTTTACGTTCTCATGCGTTCAACGTGGCAACTTTGTCACTTGGACAACAGCAATTTTTATCCCAGGATATTGTCACTTGATGAGAGAGAGAGAGAGCTGATGGAGGGAATCGATATATTATCTGTTGCTAGGCAACAGCACAATGCATTTCCAAACCAATTTATTCACCAAAAGGCAAGCAAGCCCTTACCTGGCCTTGAACCAAGAACGCTTGCGCTAAAAGGTATTAAGTTAATCGTAAGCGGAAAAATAAATAAATAAGTAAACATGTCACTATAGTTACTAAAAATGAAATTTTTATGTAAATTTCTCGGTGCAGAAGTTACATTCTTGCAGACATCTTTACATTTTAAATATTACACTTTGATGATGTCGTAACACATAATTTGCACTTGTTTTTTTATCAATATTGTGACAATAACCTTCATAAACGAAAGATATACCACTTTTTGTCATTTTTTTACTTAATATTTGTCCACTAAACTGCACTAACGTTGAAAATGGAAGCGATATTGCTGCAAATAACGAAAGTTCGCCCTAAAAATACTTCGGTCCTGGTGGTGTAGCGGTAACCATACTTGCCTTCTAAATCCAAGAACGCTAGACCCCGGGTAGGGCCGATGGATTTTTTCGGGCGTAAAAATCTAAGTATGACTTCCTTTGGAAGGGAAATAAAGCCGTGGGTCCCGTGTCGTACATTTACGGCACGATAAAGAACCTCAAGCCTCTGTGCAAAATTTGTCGGCCGTTTCACGTCCTGAATTGAATGACAGATGTTAAAAGAGCGTCCGTAAATAAACCTATAGAGTACTTCTGCACATTCTGGGCAATTTTAAATGAATTTAAACAAACTTGAATCCTTGAGCGCCCACAGAGTGTTAACATTTGCATGTTCCCCCTCTCTTCGGGCTCTACAGCAAAGAGTTTCTAGTGTCCTTTTAAATGACAAGTTTCCCAGCGTACGTAACACTTTCAAAATCTCCCACACTGGGGGGCGAAGACACAAACGGCCAGCCTTTTAGCAAGGCTGAAGTAAATGCTTTCGGCCACTATCTGTTCAAACAGTCAGGTATATGAGGTTTGTACCATATGCTTCACCTCTGACCCAGTTCCAGCTAACCTAACACACAGTATAAGCGCTGCGTGCAGAGATTCAATTTCACACATTGTTGGATTGCGTCTTAGCATCTTTTGATGCCACAATAAGCCCCGACTCACTAGGAAAATCGAGCATGCTGAGCAAAGAACTTGAATAAATACGTGCAGAATTAGATTGAGAAACCGCGAAATTGGATCCAAGACGCAGCGGCTACTGCAAGACACGTGGTACGGTCAAATTTCAACACAGTGGTAGCTTTAATACCTTCAGAAACCAGCATAAAAACGAATAGAGAGGGAGAAACGCATTAATAAGTAAATAGAAGCAGATTATTTTATCTTTACCGGAGTGGATAACCCATTTCTCAGTTTCTGTATCGCACAAGTATGTTCTAGGTATCATTTATTTTGCCGAAGTCTTGTTTTTTACTGTAAGGTAGTTATTAATTTATTGTCCAAAGCTAAAAAGTGGGTTTTATAACTCTATCGGTTGAAACATTAACAAGCGTCGTGTAATAAATGATAGGCATGCAATCCATCGCACAATTGTTATTTAAATACTAAATTAATGTTTGCCTTTCATTTAAGTAATATCGCTTTCATTCTTTATGAACCATCACAGGTAGCCGAGGTCATTAAGGCGCGGACTCGTGAGCGAGAGGTCTAGGGTTCGAATCCCACCAGGACCGTCCTCCCTGCCTGGTTTTTTTTTCAGGTTTTCCTCAGTCCTATAACTGGCAAATGCCGGGGAGGTACCCTAAACTTAGGCATGGAACGCTTCCTTCCTTAAAAAAAATCCTTTCTCAATTTATCATTTCATATATCTTCAGTCTCCACCACCTGTGGTGCCTCAGTAGTTAAAACGGGCGTTAAACACTATTTAAAAAAAATGGGTTTGCTGAGAGCCTTATCTTCAATAATGAAGCAACTTTTTTTTATCGTAAATGGCAAAGTGAAAAGACAGAATATAAATCTGGGGCACAGAAATTCCTCCGCGCTATGTGCAACACGTTCTCGTGTTCTGTACAGTTTCACAGTTTAAAGTTTATGGTCCCTTTTTCTTCTGCGAAGAGAGTGACTCCAGGGCCCTGTTTCACAACAGTATGGTCTAATTCATACAAGTGTATTAGTACAGGTCCTTGTAAAGTATGATCTTGTTATTTTCTGTTCCACGAAAGAAGTACAACACTCGGAAAGTATTACTAACAAGTGACGTCATATAAACCTTGAATTACGTTATGTCCATTTTTAGAGGGTTTTGATTTACAGAGCGTATCATTGTCATTCCTGCAAAATGGTCTTGCATTATTTCTCAGATATAATGATAATTTAAATACTTTATTATACATTTATCGATATACAAGCATAACAATTAATTTTGAGACGACAGTCCTATGAGTCTGACGGTCCTGGTGGTGTAGTGGTAACCATACTTGCCTCCTAAACCTAAAATCCATCGGGATCGATGGATTTCGGGCTTAAAAATCCTACATATGACTTACTTCGGAAGGGAAATAAAGTCACGGGTCCCATGTCGTACATTTACAGCACATAAAGAACCTCAAGCCTGAAAGAAGAGGCCTCTGAGCAAAATTTATCGGCCGTTTCACGCCCTGAATAGAATGGAATGCTGATGACCTGAGGTGTTAAAGAGCGTCCTTAAATAAAACAAAACAACAAGCACCCATTAGGCTACATTTAGGAGCATGAATTTCAGCCGTCGAAAAATGGCAGAAGATTCGGCCTTCCCAGTTACTCTCGGTCATTTTATTAGTCCATTTCATCCTTTCTGTTTATTTATTTGTTTATATTGCTAGACAATCACGTTCTCATTTTGGAGAAATTGCTTCAAAAGAAAATGAAAAGAAATTATGTAGCAAAAACCTTAAAAAAAAACATTTACTAAGATGCTGGTATGAAATATACATTTAGAACAGGAAATGCCAATATCAGTCATAAGCCATACTTTTAACTTTATCATTGACACAAATATTTATTTATTCTTTCTTTATACATATTCCTACTCATTATTATCACCACTTTCTCTAATACTTAGCACATTTGGGTCAACTGACTCCCAAAGTAATTAAAAAGATAATAAACTTGTGCTAGTATTTGAAACTACCAATATTCCTACATTAGTGGAGAAATTACAAATTACAAATGTCGACTAATGCTAATACTTGTGTGCAAGAAAACAACGAAACATTATTTTATAATTGTAAGTATGGAGTTATAAAGTACCACTGCAGCAGAAAATTTTACTAATAGCTACAAGCTACAAGTTCATACACTTTTGGGAAACAGGGCTCTGGTAACCATGTTTGCCTCGTAGACTCAATATTGGGGGCTAAAAATCTTAAGTATGATTTCCTTTGGAAGGGAAGTAAAACCCTTGTCGTAGTTAAAGAACCTCAAGTCTGAGAGAAGAGGCCTCTGAGCAAAATTTATCAGCCGTTTCACGCCCTGAATTGAATGGCATGCTGATGACCTGAGATGTTAAACAGCGTCCGTAAACAGGTATATCTGGACATGTTGCAAAAGTGGCTTATACGGCAGTTGGAGACTGACAGTGTAGATTTTCTCTACCAACAGGATGGTGCTCTACCCCATTTCCGTCACAATGTTCGTGAATTTTTAATCTGGAGATTGAGAAAACTGATATGGGTCGTGGTGCGGGTGATGAACAATTCCATTATGGCGTTCACGCTCCCCCAATCTACCCCCTTGCGATATTTTGTGTAGGGCTATGTCAAACATGTCAAAAAAAAACTTTCTGGGTTTTTTTTTATATGTTTGTAAAATTTTGTGATAATATGTCAAATAATACCTACTGTGAATTTGCGAAACCGCTTCAATTAAGAATAACCTGGAGCTGTAATTAAGTGATGAGGGTGCGGGGGTGGCATGGAGTGTAGTTGATCGCTGAGCTGATCGTGGTTTCGAAGTCTGCCCGGGCTGCTTTTCGGATGGCGTCTGCTCCAAATCTGTTTAATTTTATCTCATTATCTCAGGGTCCACTGGAGTGTTTCGCGGATCAGTATAGATCCACGGGAACGAGAAATGTGTTGCCCAAAAATACACAAGGTTGACTAGTTTAAAATACTTTATTCACATGTAAAATATTGGGGCTACTTCCTGACTGTTCGCCGCTGACTTCGCCACTCACTTAGACTGGCTTTAGAAATGACTTGAACTGATTGTTTTCGCGTGACTTAGGCTGCCGGGTTCCGAATATCTCTGGAGTGAATTCTCTCGTGTCTCGCCTGAATGAAATGTCTGAATGTCTGAATGTCCCTCTGAATCTATGAATCTGTGAATGTCTACTGAATGTCTGAATGTCTTAATGTATGAATAACTCTCTGACTTCTGTACTCCAGTTTTTCTACTGCCTCGCCACGCCTTTCGCTAAATTAAATTCCCTCGTATTTTATCTATTTCTGTGTTACATGTTCGTCATTGGCTATCCTAAAATTATTTATTTGTAACTTAAGTTCTCCTGATTCGTTAACTTTTATCCGATGACCATTGGCTAGAATTATTCTTTCCCCCCTATTCTAATGTCTTCCCACGAACTTGAATTTTCCCAGAACAACCTGTCGTAAATTTCGGCCCTTTCCTTAGATTCTGATTTCTATTGATAATCTTTTGCCTTCCTTAGTTTGTAGATTTCTAAATGTTCTCGGAGATAACGCACGCGTTGATGGGCTGTTTTTCGGCTTTCCTGTAATAAAACATTTTCGTCTCCGTTCTGACATTTTCATTTTCTCTTAAATTACTGCTACCTCCGACTTTGTTAAATACTGTCCCGTTGCGGCCACATGTTTCTCTTATTGTGAACTCCTAAGTATTTCCTGGGTAGAAGGTTCGTGACCTAACAAAAGATAGTTTACCCTTTCTTCAGCCTTGTCTAAGGAGCGGTCAGTGAGTGGAGTCAGGTATACATATGCGTCTCTTTCTCACATATTTTACACAAAATGTATACAAAACTCTTTTGTATGTTACAAGTTACAAATTATTTCTATTCCTGTTATACCCATCTCAAAATGATTTTCTTATATATACATAACAATTATCCTTCTCAAATATAATGCCTTTATAAATATAACTCTGCAGCCTTTTAATTAAATTAATAATGGCAGCCATATTTCCGGCTTCAAACCCTGTATTTCCTAAGTAATATATTTGTTCTGGTAACCGATTTCGTTTCTGTTGATGGAAAGGGTCCCTAGTAACCCCTCGCATGTTTTTACTGTCTTTTTCCCTCCCCAATTTCAAATATCTGTAATGTCTTTTTGCATATTATGATAATTTATTATGCACAAACTGCCGGTCTCTGCTGATTATAGCAATTTCACACAAAGCTGTCTTTAACAAGAGATTTTTCTACAAAATGACTATTTTAAACATTCTTGCCGCTTCAGACATGTAATATGAATGGGCTTAACGCAAGAAAACTGGCGAAACGAAACAAAAGCAAGGGAAACCTGTAAAAACAAACGGCTAGCGTCATGGCGGTACATGTTGTGCGCATGCGCGCTGCGGCTATGAACTCTATTGGCGCGACGGAGCCAGATCAATACGCATACACACATACCTACTGTGCCCAAGTCGACACGATTCCCTTATCAGAAGTTGCACAAGGGATCTTGTTGCAAGGTGATTTGTTGTCCTATTTCACATGTCATATCCTGTAGCAATAAACTTATGCCGCGGCTCACGTGGGCTGTTTACTGTCAGCAAATCGTAATGTAAACACAGCCATGACGTCACAGTCGTTTTGCTGCGAGCGAAACGTGTTTATAGAGGTCAAGGTAGGGGATGATGCGGCGGCGTAATAGTTTAAATATTCCATAATGCATTCGCTGTCGATAAACTAACACATTTTAAAAAAGTCCGTCATGCAAAAGCTGTGTAAACTAAACGAATTCCTCAGCAAGTAGAACAGTTTGAAATCCAAATTATGGCCTTATTAATTTATGAAGTAAGTTATCACATTACTGTGTGTTAATTAGCATGATAAACCCTAAACTGAACTGTAATACATTATTTAATAAGTTTGTCTATTTTTTGTTCCTTCGAAATCATTTGATAATTAATGAATATAGTGAAATTACTGTAATTTTTCAAAATAAGGGTAACAAAATTAAAATTCTTCCAATCTATAAGTATTACAAAAGAGAAACTACATTTTTATAATTATTGTTGTTATTATTGAGATTAAACCACAAAAATTACTCGTATAGTATTAATTATATGAAATATGTGACCACTGATAGACATAGTAATGCTGTGTGGGTGTTTTTAAACCTTTTTAAATGTAACCATGTTTATGAACTGAGTCCTTGATATCATCTTTACATTCACTAAAATAGAGAGAAATAACAGAAAGTTTCGAGTTACATTCTGTATTTAAGAAGATGATGTTCATATGTTTCAATAAAACAAAAACATGTTACTATTTAAAAACAATTGCAATGTACTAAGTAAATAAAAACAATCGAAAGTTACATCGATTTTCAGTGGCTTTGAAATTTAATTTAAATGTTATTAACATGTAACGTAAACGTTTTCTGAAGGTTATTACAGAGCGCTCTTACATACAAATATAATTCTCACACACATATTAGATTAATATTTCATATTTGCTGTCTTCACGACGATACTTCTGTCAAATATAAAACATGTGTATCGTTATAAATACAGTTTATATGCTGAATTAATTTGTCTTTTTATTTCGAAACAATATAGAGAAAATTATATGCAAGAGCGTTTTTTAAATTTCGATTTTTAAGCATACTTCTACTCCTAATGGTTCAATTTCCCTAATTTTTAGAAACTATTTTTCGTATTTTATTTAAATGGTATATACCGAATTTTGTTAAGAAACATATTTTTTCATCGTCATTTTTGGTGCCTGATAAGTAAGGATCGATGGAGATTTGAAGAAATGTTTCAAAAATCTTTTCCTTTGGAATTCGCTAAAAGGTGCATTAGTGCTTTGAATTAAAATTAATATTTAAAACCCTGTTATAGATATGCATATATTTTAAACATATAAGCCTTTCATTTTAAAAGTTTCCAGTATGAATATATAACAAAATTAGTTTAAACAAAAAAGGATCAATTTAGATTGTAAGGGAAAGGTTAAATACAACGTTGATTCATTATAAAATCCAAATGGCATCCCAGTCTTATGTTACTTCAATTTTAAACAGCATTTAAATTCTGTCAGGTATTTTGTTTTCTGTCGCTGCCTGTAAAACAGGATTGTTGTTTACTGTTTTATTTGCAAAAAATAAAACACAACATTTTGTACAGTAAGGTTATTCGTGTTATGGGCCGGAAGAAATCTGCTACATATTGGGGAGGAGCAGGTAGGAAAGGCGGCTTAACGCATTTGCAGATAGTTAGTTTGAGGAAGGCTTTGTAAGCAAGTTGTGTGTAAATTATGCGCTAATTGTTCTTCTTAGTTATGCCATTACATATATCGTCTTGAAGAACAGGTTTTTATATCATGCATATGCGAAAACGGATTCTTGCAGAGAAGTGGTAAGGCGAATTGCAAGAAAATATTCTGACAGTTGTGTTAAGACAGAACCTCTCAATGATAAGAAAGGCCTTCTTAATGTAGAAAAGTTAGACGAAATACAAGAAGAATGTCCTACGCAAGTGCCGGCAATATATTTTCAACAATTCTTATAATCAGCGCCTAGAAGTTCAGGATACTTTTAATTTAAAATAGGCAGGCAAAAAGGCAATTAAAATACTGAAAATAGACAGTTATATAATTAAAATTAGAATTTATCAAAAGTAAAAACACAGCAATATCATTCATTATTAATTAAAACAGGTATTTAAGAGAGTTAATAATTTTTATCACATAATTAAAGTTCTTAAGCTTACTTTTCTTGTTTACAAACAGCAACCAGATGTTTTTTCAAGATATCAACTGTCATAGTCAGCCGCTTGTCAGAGGGAACATTTTTCTCATGGAAAAAGAACGTTCTACTTCCACTGAAGTGATTGGAGCATATTTAAAACAAACTGTTTCGGAAGAAGTCATACCAGTTACAACAGAACATTCCCCTTTCAGAACATCATGGAAAAGCTGACCAAGACAAAGTAAAGTAGCTTTGAATAGTCCTGGCGAATGAACAAAAGATGTGCAGTGGTTTCTGGTCCAGTTCATTTTATGTTTATGTGTTTATAGGGGAATCAGGTTAGTATCTCTGTTACTTCCGTACTGAACACATTGTAGGGACGGTTTATTGTACAGCTGTACCGCTCTCATCTTTCTCGCTTGCAATTGTTTTTTACATTTATGCAGCCGAAATCGATACAAGGTCATTCGCCAGGACTGTTCAAAACTACAGTACTTCCCTCATTCTCTCTATTTCCTGGCATTCATATTCCCGAGGTAACCTTGCGTTCCTTTCACTAATGAAGGTTCTGCTATTTAAAGAGCTTAAGTGAATGGGGTAAGTAGAACGTTTTGGAATGCTTGAAAAGAAATAAATGTATAACAAGATTCTCGATAGATGTTTTTATGAGGTGACATATTTAATTTTTATAATTTTATTCACTTTCGTATATTGAAATTGTGTGATTTTTAAAGTAAGTAAATAATCCCAGATAAAATTCTTAGCAATCCAAAATAGGCCAAAAAAAAAAAAGCAACCCAAAAATTGGCCGTACCTACCCCAAGATTACGGAAACATGTTCACTTCTGTCTGACTGTTAAATATATCCCAGATAGAAAAGGTATTTTTCCTAACTTACGAAACAGCGCAGGTTCTAGTGTTGTTAGTGTCACTTTGAAATATAGTATCATATGCTTTCAATAAAAACATATATGCTAAAATAAAAAGACAAGCTTTACGCGCGGCGAATCTATCGGACTCATGTTTGGCATCCAAATAACCGGCAATACCTAAGCAATGGCACTTTTTCATTAACAAAAGAAAGAGAGAAAAAATACATTCCACATTTAGACACCCGGTAATTTTAGTGAAATTTACATTGGCTTTTAATAGCGTTATAAATACAGCGTAGAGACGCAGCGTGACTCTACAGTAGCAAGCGTGATTTTTTTTAATAGTGTTTAACGCCCTTTTAAATACTGAGACATCACAGGTGGTGGACACTGATGATACATGAGATGAAATAATAGATTGATTTTTTTTTTAATAAAGCAAGCGTTCCAGGCCTAAGTTTAGGGTACCCCCCAGGCATTTGCCATTTTTGAGGACTGAGGAAAGCCTGGAAAAAACCTCAGTCAAGGCGTATGATCCTGGTGGGAATCGAATCCTGGATCTCGCGCTCAGAAGTTTACGCCTCGGCCACCCATGGTGGTAGCAAGTGCGTGGTTTCGTGGCCCAAGCCGCATCTATGGATAACAGCGAAAGTGAATCAAGTGTGCGGCGTACTCCGTGAACAGCAAGCGAATTATTATTGTTGTTGTTGTTGTTGTTGTTGTTGTTGTTGTTGTTATTATTATTATTATTATTATTTGTATGTAAATTAAAGTACATAATCGGTGCCACGTTTTAGCTTGTGCGTGTTTCTCGATAATTGAAAACAACCAATGGCCGACAGAGCAATTGTATTACCAGGAAGCGAACATGGGTCTAGCTGCCAGTGAGCAGATATCCGAGGACAAGGACAGAAAAAGAAACCATGGTGATAACCATGCGTACGGTCAAGGGTTTGGGATCTGGATTTAGTCCTTCTGTACATATGCACCACACAAAATGACGCATTTCTCCCACAGATGGATGAACTGGTGCATACCCAAATGGTAGAACTCTTCCACTTTTCGTGTCACCTCGTTGTTGTCCTGGAAATGCCTGTCACGAAGTGAGATCTTCAGAAGAAGAGATCATTGAGTCCAGGGCAGGTCAATAGCCGCACACATCACAGCATGATGGCGTGTTGTTATGCACCAAACTTAACTCTCTAGGACATCTTCCCGCGACTTTTTTTAATTATGGCCTCCTGCAACCTCGTCAGGAAACCCTGGCAATATTTCCTCTTATAGCCATAGTCTGTCAACAGCATACTATGGGAATCCCAAAACATTACCTTCTTCGCTTCTTCTTGTGGCGGTGTAGCCACTGCTTCTTCTCGGGGTCATAAACCGCCACAGGTGCCCAAGGTCGTTAAGGCGCGTAACACGTGAGCGGAAGGTGTGGGGTTCAAATCCCACCAAGACCGTCCTCAATGACTATTTTTTCTAGGTTTTCCTCAGTTCTCATAAATGACAAATGCCGGGGAGGTACCCTAAACTTAGGCCTGGAACGTTTCCTTCCTTAAAAAAAATCCTTTCCCAATAAATAATTTCATTTCATGTATCAACAGTGTCCACCGCCTGTGGTGTCTCGGTAATAAAAACGGACGTTAATCACTACTCGGGTCATAATGATATACCTAACATTCGCCCACAGTGGTCAGGCGCCCAAAAAAAAAGCTGCAACGTTTTCACTGCCGCTTCCTTTCGGCGCCGTTTTTGCTTAGGCAAGCGCGTTAATACCTCGACAGAAATGCTACGGTCTTCAAGCACTAGAACCTCCAACCGCCAGGGGTGACCGAGGTCATTAAGGCGCGGACTCGTTGGCGGGAAGTCTGGGGTTGGATTCCCACCAGGACCGTCCTCCCTGACTGAGATTTATTCCAGATTTTCCTCAGTCCGGGGAGGTACCTTAAACTTATGCCTGGAACGCGTCTTTCTTTTAAAAAAACCTTTCCCATTTTATCATTTCATCTCATGTCTCAGTAGTTAAAACGAACGTTAAACACTATAAAAAAACTAGGGCCTCCACTTGCGCCGCTATTCCCGGTTCCTCGCTGAGAGATGGGCGGTCACTTGTTGGCCCATCTTTCAGACTCGTTTGTCCACATCAAAAACGCCTGCCCCACTTAACCACAGTGTCGTACTTTGGGGTAGCGCCTCGGCAACCAGCTCGGTATAAATTTCGTTGGCTTTTTTTCCTTTCAAAAACAGGAAACGAATAACCTCACTCTCAAGAGAGTGCGCCACATTGAATGTGCACTCTAGCGGCGTTCTGCGCAATAATAGCGCGGTAAAATTTAAGTTGCGCACATTAAAGGAACGCCTAAACGCTACAATGCAAAGCGTGTTGGTATCCTCCATTGTTAAAATCGATAACACGAACTTTACAACCGCCCCTTGTATTTTACGAAAATATGCCACTCCTGCAACCAAAGACACTAAAAAAAAAAAAAAATACACCAGGCTTACTACATTCTTTTATTCTCTCTTTCTTAGTCTTCCCCCCCCCCTTTCTTATATTTTCTTGCTAATTTCCTTTATGTTCTTCGTTGTCATTAACTAAATAAAAAATCCAAAGAAGAAAAATGGACACAAAGTTAGGCAGAGAAAAAATATTATCCATTCTTATTGTTGTTATAATTATGAATCAAATCTTCTTTGACTGCCGATACCCTTTAAGGAATCGGTCCTGGTGGTGTAGTGGTAGCCATAATTGCATTCTAAACCCAAGATCGCGGATTCAATCCCGGCCAGGATTAATGGGTTTTTTCGGACGTAAAAATCCTAAATATGGCTTACTTCGGAAGGGAAGTAAAGCCGTGTGTCCCGTATAGTAAATTTACGGCACGTAAAAGAACCTCAAGCTTGGAAAAAGAGGTCTCTGAGCAAAAATTTGTCGGCTGTTTCACGCCCTGATTTGAAGGAATACTAAAGACCTGAGATGTTAAAGAGCGTCCGTAAATAAACCAAATTAAGGGGACCCGGCATGCCCTATCCAAGGAATATTAAATTATTAAAATTTACTTTTCTTTTTGTTAGGACCTATTCCGAGTAGGTCTTTCATTTTAATGACATATAGTTGCATATATTTGTTTCGCTTTAACATTTTTTTATTAGTCAATTTTTACTTTTTCAAAAAAAATGTTTTCTTTGGATCCAATATTTTTAATATTTTTGTACATACATTACAACCCATAATTTTTTATGAAATTATTTTTTAAGTGAGAATGGTAAACTCTGCTGAGATATCAGAAGAACAATTCTTGAAAATTTAAAAGCTCTAGGTCAAGTACAAGTTGAAGAAAAAGGAAGTTTTTAAGAAAAAAATGTAAATTAGAAAGAAAAAAATAGATGCGTATTAGAAGCCTCTTTTCAGTACCTTCCCATTTTGTTTTGTTTTATTAGTTTGTTTGCTCTCTTTATCTCACAAACTTTTCTTTTCCTTAGCATCTACTTGGCCTAGAGCTTTCAAATGTTCAGGAATTGTTCTTCAGGTGTCTCTGTATAGTTTAACATTAACATAAAAAATAATTTCATAAAAAAATATGGGCTACAATGTATATTCAAAAAAGTTTTAAAAAAATTGGGTTGACAGAAAAAAATGTTGAAAAAGTAAAGGTTGGTTCATCAAAAAAAAAAATGTTGAAATGACACTAACTATATGTCATAAAATGAATGGATGCTAAGTAAAAGAAAACCAAATTTTAATAATTTAATATTGCTACGATAGGCCCCCTTAAACACGTGATTTCCTTCCCACGCTTATGAACAGAAGACAAACGACTTTTGATATCCAGGCTCTAACACACACTTAACAGAAATTCCTTATTCCAAGCGAGGGATTTGAAAACGAAACAAATATTTGACATTCACAGCTCCAACAGGGAAATACCCACCAACAAATTATATATTTTAAAATAAATAATTAACACACTTAGAAATATTATAGAGAAACCATTTTAAAAACGAAAGCCTAAATTATAATGTATAACAAATATCTTTTTTTTTTTTTTTTTTTTTTTTTTTTTTTCCAGATTTTAGCGTACCCGGGTGCCTTTAAAGATATCTCGCTGTCGCAGATTTAGCTCAAAATTTAAATTCCTAATTTTCGTTTATATATTTTTTCAAATTTTGTTTATTACTGTTTCACAGAATGTAATTATATATACAATCAAATTGATGCACTTTTTTTTCACCATTTGCGTTTTTATTGTAGTGTACCTTTATACAATAGTAATAATAACATATTATTACATTCAAAAAGTTTATAAGAACATAAAATATAAATATTAATAATAAATAAAAACATACTATGTTACAACATTAATCTTTAATTGAATGAGTCGGTCCTGATGGTGTAGTGGTAACCATACTTGCCTCCTAAACCCAAGATCGCGGATTCAATCTCGGTCAGGATTGATAGTATTTGCCGGGCGTAAAAATCCTAAGTATAGTTTCCTTCGGAAGGGAAGTAAAGCCATGGATCCCGCGTCATATATTAACGGCATGTAAAACGACCTCAAGACTGAAAGAAATTTATCGCCCGTTTCACGCCCTGAATAGAATGGGACGCTGATGACCTGAGGTGTTAAAGAGCGTCCGTAAATAAACCAATAAAAAAAATAATTGAATGAAAAGGATACTGTATTTCACTCATACCGAAATATATTTGGGCTAATTTCTATTTTGATTTTTGATTCTGCGTTTTGCAAATGGTTTGTATATCTGTTATTTAGATAAATAAGTGTAGAAACTTTTTTTACACATGTAAGCTGTCACGTAATGCATAAATACTTTTATAGCCTTCTTTGATGCTCCGGTAACTTCTTGGAATCCCCTACCTTTGTTCGTTGTCGAAAGATGCGTGCTGTTTCCAGGGAAACGATGTTTATGAGCTTACCGAGTGGGTGGTTCAGCAGGTAACCTTAGGACTCGGCACGGTGCGGTTACAAATCCCTTAGGATGGGCGATTCAGACCCCCCCCCTCCTTCTTCTGGTCGCTTAGATGAAATCCTTTCCCCCTTTTTCCCCCGCTCTCTCATTTCATGTATTTCGTTCCATTGATTCTGCTACAGCATCGAAAATGCCAGACGAGGTGGGTTGATGTTGTGTGCTATGCGACAGTGGTAAGCTTTGGCATCTGCTATGCAAGTAGGTCTTTTGAGGAAGTCGAACTCTTTGGAAGGGGGTCCCGCCGCGATGTTCTGTCTGGGAACAGTGTTTGGGACCCCGTCTATGTTCGTTCTTCACCCTGCTGCCAGCCTCACCCCTTCCTCACGGCGTTGCCCCCATTGGGGGTCAAGGCACAGACGGCCAGCTCTTGAGCAAAGTTGAAATTCCGAAAGGTCCCCCTGCTTCCGTCACTGCCAATCCAGTCCACCTAAAAGTTTGTACCTGGTCCACGTTTTCGAGTTATATGTTGCGAAAGGTTTTTCAAGAACCAATTGATCGCCTTCAATTTGATTGTAATGCATCTTGCCTCAATAATTGAGCGTTTTAATGAGATGTTTATATCTATCTGTACATTTAAGAATAAATACTTTAATGCTTCAGAAACACCTGTAGGGTCCGTTTACCATAGTTTAAGAAGCGCTAAGGATTTTTATTTATTTTTAAATTTGTTCGATTTCTCAAACGTTTTACATGCACGTGCATTATTCTTCTTTCTCTGCTTAAGAGAAAATAAGAAAAGACAAACAGATAAAAATAGGGAAAAAGAAAATGTTCATCACGCAGCAGCTGCAAATTTCTCACCTAGTAGAATAACTAAAAATGAAAAATGAAATATAAATTAGGTCTTGTTAATGGATAAATTAAATAAATTATGGCATTGCTGTCTGGTATTAGGGCTACAAAATTAGAACACTTGCAACCTATAAGTATAACAAAAGAGAAACCGCGTTTTTAGTATTCTTATTATTATTATTATTATTATTATTATTAATAATAATATTATTATTATTATTCAGATTAAATCACAAAAATTAATGATATAATATTAATTAAATTAAATACGTGACCACTGATAGACTACGCTATACTGTGTGGGTATTTTTAAACATTTTTAAATATAACCATGGTTATGAACTGAGCCCTTGATATCATCTTTACATTCACTAAAAGAGAGAGAAATAATAAGTTTCGAGTTACTTTGTGTATTTAAGATGATGTTCATATGTTTCAATAAACAAAAACATGTTACTATTTAAAAACAATTGCAATGTACTAAGTAAATAAAAACAATCGAAAGTTACATCGATTTTCAGTGGCTTTGAAATTTAATTTAAATGTTATTAACATGTAACGTAAACGTTTTCTGAAGGTTATTACAGAGCGCTCTTACATACAAATATAATTCTCATATACATATTAGATTAATATTTCACATTTTCTATCTTCACGACGATACTTTTGTTAAATATAAAACATGTGTATCATTATAAATACAGTTTATATACTGAATTAATTTATCCTTTTATTTTAAAACATAGAGAGAAAATTAAAAGCTAGAACCATTTTTAAGTTTCGGTTTTCAGGTATACCTCCACTCCTAATAATTCATTACTTTAATTTTCAGATATTATTTTTCTTATTCTATTTAAATGGTATATACGCAGTTTCCTTATGAAGAAACAAATATTGGTGCTGCTAGAGCGATTTTTAAATTCTGGGTTTCAGGTAAACAACCCCATTTTATTGATTTTCAGAAAAAAAAATTATTTTATCTCGACGTCATTTTCGCTGCCTAGTTGATAAGATCAATAGAGATTTGAAGAAATTTTCCAAAAAAATTGCATGGATAAAATCGCAATTCTTTAGAAATTCGCTAAAAGGTAGAGGGGACTTTTTTCCCTTTGTCTTTTTCTTCTATGTTAATTTTGTTGTCTTTGTGTTTATTTTTTTACTTCCTTGAGAAAGAAAGAGAATTTGTTATTAATCGTTATAATGACTTCGCCATAGTGTGGGTATAATTATACACGCATTTATATATTACTAAAGAACTGCCTTTTCATTTACAATCACACTAGACTCTGTAAGCTGGTTCATTCAAAGGGAACACGGCCTGTGCTGACCTCTATTGTAAAGTGAACACAATGTACAATCTTTTGGAGCAAGTTTGTATCCCTGGTGAATATTATTTCCCCGCGGGCGGTGTTATTTAGTGCTAACCGCCTTCTCCAGCCGCCGATCCAAAAACTCGCCCTGGAGGAGGGACATAGCATAGCGCGCGCGCGAGAGAGGGCAAGAGAGGGAGGGAGAGAGAGATAGCATTACGCGCGCGTTACAACCAGGACAAACAGGTGACAATGATCCTGGCCGATATCGATCTTGAACCATGATAGCTCTTGTACATTAGTCATGTCAGAACAATGGCAAGGCCCCCCTAATTGAGTGCTTACTGGGCAGGAAATGGGACCAGTGGCACATCTTAATGATATGGAGAGGAGATCGTAATGGATGAGCCCCTTGCTTGATTGGCTTTGATGCATTGGATGCAAACATTTGAATAACGTTCGTCACTGTACGGCGTAGAGAAAGTTCAGACCTACCGCACTATCCCCATGCCCCTTTCCCTGTCCTTTACTGTGAACACCTTTTGACACCAGCGTTTTGTTTCTCCATTTTTGTTGCTTCCTTCAATGAACAATCAAATCTTTTTTTAATATTTTGGAAAAGCGCAACAGATAAGTCATAAGTAATGGCAACAAAGGACAAAGCAAACAATCTAAGATATATGATTGAAAGTGTATGGCATTAACTTTCGAATGAAGCCGCCAGATGGTATTTGTGAGCAGAGCTGCGTGTCTCAGCACCTCCCGAAGTTCAGTTGGTGAGCTACAGTGGTCAGGAAGGGAGAGCACGTGCATACATTTCTCTGCGGCAGGAATGCACGAGAATGCCACACAGAGCTACGGGAAGCACTGGGTGCGCGTGCCCTGCCCTATCGAACACGGCAAGTTGAGCAGAAGCCTTGAAACGGGGCAGAATGTCGACTGCCGATCTGCCGCGCAATGGGCATCCTGTGTTTGCAGATAAGGATGTACGAGTGACAGTAATGGGACGTGCTTATGCGATGATAGGCGCTGGACACTTGTGGAATTAGAAGAGCAAACAGGAATCCCAGCAAAACCAATTCACCTCATTTTTCGAGAGGAGCTGAATATGCGAAGTGGATATCACGTCAATTAAGTGAGGTACATGTCGCATCAATCTGGCGAGATTTCAGGAAGAATTGGATGCCATGTTGAATCGCATCATTGCAAGTGATGAACCAGAACTCAAGCGAATAGCGCCACCCAGGATCACCACACAAACACAAGTTTCGTCAAACTCCTCACCAGCAAAAGTCATGGGCACTCTGGCGTTTGACGGTCAAGGTGTTATCCACTGCGTGAGGGGACCACAGTAAATACCCAGTATATTACAGGTCTGTTTTGGTGTCACATTACGCCGTACCGTGGGCACCAAACGACCAGAACTGTTGAACAACCCACTTTCTCCACGATAACGTGACTGCCCACATAGCCGACAGTGTCAAAAGTGAAGCAGCCATTGAGTGTGAAAGTTTTGCTAACATTTCGTCACCACTTCGACGCCAGGTGACTCACTTTAAGAACTCGAATGCAGCAGATGGTATTCAGTGCCTTCCACATCGCTGGCAACGAACCGTCGATGTACTTGGAGACTACCTCAAAGGCTACTAAACACAGTGGCTTACCTGGGATACCCGTCTTGTGACTGATTTGCAACTCATGTAAATAGTTGTGTGTAGTTTTTGCTCAGGTCATAATAAACCAATATTGTCCTTTGTCTGTGTTTTACTTCTTCCCTACAAGGGCTATCCATATCCAGCCTTTCGTAGGTGGCATCCCTCGACAGTAAATACCGTATACTTTCAATCGTATATCTTAGATTTTTCGTGTTCCTTGTTCGCTAGAATAAAAAAAACAGTTGCCATGATTTATGACATCCCTCATATCAGAAATTTTAAATAATTTTTTTCTTGTACATTCAAAAGTTTTGAAAAACTATACTTTTTGGCTTTTAGATCAAACTTCTATCTGATATCGACAGAAATATTGTTAAATAATAAAAATATGCTGGTGATGACATATATTTCATTAGAATATTTATCTCAAAGTGTTTCTCTTCGTTTTCACACATGACCGAAGTTGTCTCCATTGGTAAATCTGTCACTGTTATCTACAAGGATCTTTTGAAACATTCTGCTAGGAGGCCAGCAAAAAAATGTGGGGGAAAAAATTCCCTCAAGTCAACTCTGATGGACTAATGCTGGAAGCAGAGTCCTCTACTGCAGGTTACAGGGAAATATGTAGATTACCGTCCATCAAGTCATCACTGAGGCAGAATGGTGACCCCTCCGGCTTCTCGGAAAGCTCACACGAGCGTCTTCTGAAGCATTTACTGATTCATTCATTAAAACAAAAGGCGTACGGCAGCTTCGTTATTCTTTCAAACATTCTGAAATTTGATACAGTTGAACTATCAGAAACAACTTTTTTCTGCTTCTTCAGTACTGACTTATGTCAAATTCTTGTACAGGAACAATCTAAATTCCAATTTTGTTGAGACAGTAAATAGAGTGTGTACATAATATTCTCTGTACAGTTTCTTAATATATTATTACAAGGTATTATTTTATCACAAGTAATTACACGAGACAGTCTGGGATTACCGATTAATTCACGAAAGCTCAAACCCTCGATGATATTTATTAGGACTATTTCAAGAATAAAATAAGAATTTAAATATAATTTCTCTAAATTTGGCTTACGAAATAGTAATAATTGTATATTTGTACTTAAATTTTTCAAGCAATCTTACGACAGAAGAATGTCGATTATCAGTAATGCCAATAGAAAAAAGCAAAATATGGGCTTAGGATTATTTGATGAATAGAATAACAATAAAAGTGATACATATTTAAAATTCGCTCACAGAGTATCAACACTTGTTATCTTATGAATATCTATTCAATTCAGAAACCGTGAGACTGAAATAGACAAAAGTAGGTCATTACGACCGCTAACGTTCAATTTACTAATACCAACTGAGGGAAAAAATAGATAACAAAGTGTCTCTATTTTTCCGTATGTTCTATAGTTTAGAATTCCTAATGATAAGATCAATTTGCACATTTGACGCATCACCAAAGATTTTTCGAGCGTAAAATTTGTAAATATGGCTTACTTCGGAAGGGAAGTAAAGCCGTGGGTCCCGTGTCGTAGGTTTACGGCACGAAAAACAACCTCAAGCCTGAAAGAAGAGGCCTCTCAGCAAAATTTAGCGGCCGTTTCACGCCCTGAATAGAATGGGACGCTGATGACCTGAGATGTTAAAGAGCTTCCATAAATGAAACAAATCAAACAAAAAACCAATTGCATGCATGCATGGGTGTAGATGGCGTTGCAAAGTCCTGTTGGATAGAGGCGAACCTACTTTCCCGACTAGTTAATTCATGGAAAAAGGGTTGGAAAATATTCTATTACTGTTATTTGATCTTTAAAAAAATAGTTTTAATAACAATCTTTCAGTAGTTACACACAATATTTAATTACATCACAAGTGAATGCATTCCTGTACTGCATTATTGCAATCTGGTATCGTTATCAAGAATTAACTTATAAGTTTTGTTACTTACTTTGGATGGGGGTAGCTTGGGGCAGAGGAAGATACTTTCGGTACTTGAGCCTTGCTCACCGCTGGTCGTTTGTGCCTACGCCCTCATAGTAAGAAGGCAGACTCCGAGCGGCCAGGGCTGTTACTATGCGGACGAGATTGAGTCTCCATTATGTTTATAGATAGAACACTCCGATGTCAGTGAAGGACCTTCCTCTTGGTCTAGTGGTTAGCGTCCGGGTGTCATTCCCGGTATCTGCTTAGGAATTTTTCTAAGTTAGGGAAGTCAGGAACGGGGTCCACTCAGCCTGGTGAGTTGGGAAGCTGCATAAAGAGATGACGTTCTTCGATCTAGGGAGCCGCGTGATAGGCGACCGTCTGGGTGCTGATCACATGCCCCCCTTCAAATCTGTCGTGAGATAGAGATAGAGGAAGTACAGGTCGCTGTGGCAGGACAAGGTGAGCCTGCCTCGCCCTGGCACTTTCGATCCTGTAACAAAATCAATGCAATGAAAGTACATAAAATTGGTGAGCGGAGTAGTTCGCATAATGTAAATATCCATTCGTGACCACGGGAAACCACGATAAGAGTCAATTGAATTTGAACCCGGGACCGCCTGAGTCACAGCACTCGGTTACGTTATTTTAGTAATAATTTATTTATTTACAGGATACATTTCTTACAAATAGTTCATTCATGCTAGGGTTCTGAGACAGTACGTGCCTTCCCAATACACTAGGAAATACATGAAAACACATAAATCAGTATTTAACTATTAAGAGACAAACAATATATATATATATATATATATATATATATAATGAAATAAATAAAATATATAATAATTGACTTTTCAATATATATATATATATATATACATAGATGAACAGAAAAGAAAACAGCACAAAAGTAAATAATTCACTTCCAAACATATATGTACAAATATTTACAACAATATTGTGACTCATGTTCCCCTGCCCCTCCTTCCTGGTCTGCCTCTTTCGATCTCAGCTGTTTCACTTTATTTAAAAATTCACCTACTCCCTTCTCCTCCTTCCTATCTGCCAGCTTGCAGATAAAAAGAATCTCTTTCTGGAGCCTCTTAATTAATAGTGCTATGCATTCTACCATCGTTGAAGCTTTTGGATCTCTCTGTAGTTTCAAATATTGATATATAAAGCAAACTTTGTAGTTAATTATTATTTTTAAAAAAAAGGAAGAATTTCTATACTAGTAATAGATTCAATTGCACACAATAATTCCCAAGCGTTAGTATTCTCGCTGCTGGGATTTATAACTGTTTGGGCATTTATAAAATAAACGTTGCAAAGCTATGGAAGTGCAGCATTATGTATAATTAACGAAAAATACTCTATTATTATAGCGTTTAATATTAGTGTTCCGACACGTTTGTTGATGCAGTTGCACTGGTTTAGCCCAGAGGTCTATTCGAATAATTGTGCTGGACATTTCGCTCTGCTAGACCTGTGGCATCGTTTGTGCCATAATTTCGTACATCATACAAAAACATTGACAACGAGCAGACCACATTAAATGCGTTTAAATTATATAATTTATTCATTTTCAGGGCTTGAACTAAATAGCTTGAACGTAACGGAATATCGTAATTATAATGTGTTTTCAAATTTTTCACTCAGTTGAAATTTTTATAATGACGCTGTAACGTAGTGCTGAAGTTAAGTGTTCCAAATCCGAAAAGTTCGTCACGCAGATGATGTGTAAACTAAGCGAATTCCTCACCAAGTTGGAAAACTTTAAAAAATTAGATAATATACAAATTATGGTCTTATTTATTATTAAAATTAAATTACTTATGACATTATAATGTGCTATTAGGGGACAGCATTAGAATTCTTGCAATCTTACAATAGAAAACCACATTTTATTATTACTATTATTATTATTATTATTATTATTATTATTATTATTATTATTATTGCTGTTGTTATTTGATATTAATCAACAAAACTAATGGCATATTATTAATTAAACAAAATATATGACCACTGATAGACAAAGCTGTATTATATGAGTATCCCTAAAAATGTTCAAATATAACCATTCTAAACCCTTGATATCTTTACATTCACTAAAATAGAAGAATTACAGAAAGTTTCGAGCTACATCGCGTATTTAAGATGTTCACATGTTTCATTAAAACAAAAACATGTCACTATTTAAAAACAGTTGCAATGTACTAAGTAAATAAAAACAATCGAAAGTTACATCGATTGTAACTACACAGTACAATGTGCATAGTTATATAAAATACAGATAAAAAGCCAAATGAAAGATAGATATATAGTGCATGTAACTATTACATATTCTAATATAGTTACAAAGGTTAAAAATGTTGTGTTAGAATTCCACTCGTTCTTCAATAATGTTTCTCGAGTACAGGGGGGAAGGAAGGAGAAGGAGGAGGAGAAGAAGAAGAAGAAGAAGAAGAAGAAGAAGAAAATTAATCTATGTTTAAATTCCTGTATTGTCCGACAATCTCTGACTTCAGCAGGAAGGGAGTTCCATATTCTGGGATCTGACACGCTGAATGAGGTCGAGTAGAACTGTGTTCGGTGACGAGGAATAGACAGTAGAGTCTTATTCCGGGTTCGAGGTAGGGACAGGTATAAAAATAAGAGGCGATATACTGAGGGGTGTTAAGTCCTGCGTTCTTTTATAGGTGGCCATGACAGTTGATTGTGTAGAAATGTCACATGGTCAAATTTACGAGCGTGAAAGACGAAACGAACACAGGCGTTATGAACGTCCAGTATTCAGATTAGAGTACAAGACATCACAATAATTAAAGCGAGACATAACAAACAATTGAATGAGATTGACAGGTACCTCTTTTGTTTCATGTTTTAATGTGCAAATCAAAGAAAATTGTTTATTGCCTGTGAGGGTTATCTGACTGTGCTATTCTAAATCAGAGTCTATATAAATATCTAATTTTTTGCCGTGCTGATATAATTAGATTGTTGTTTGATTTCTTTTACGTACTGCATATTTATACCCCACAACTTTAGCCTATGATTTAAGTTTTAGTTCAAATTGTTGTGTTCAAAGAGAGATGGTGGTTAGATCTTCATTTACAACAGTTCAGCGTCATGGACAGAATGAAGGGCGTTCTGAAAGTACAGTGTAAATCGTCAGGAGATAATCGGAGTGCTTTATCTCTTTAGCGATGTCGTTGACGTCAGGAGGGTGAGGACAAAATTAATAAATAGGGTAGGTTCAGGATACGCTTAAAGCTTGTGCGAAGATGTCAGTTTAAGGGGACGAGGAACCCACAGAAAGTTTCATTGATGATGTCAACCATAGACAATGCTGTAAAAAGGCCTCAAAGCATTAGTTTGTGTTACGTTATTGCATGCTATAATATTATTTTATTGCTTTACATAATTACATTAAAGATAATTATATCTAATTACACTTAAAATTACATATCAGAGATAAAGGAAATTAAAAAATATTAACCCCCCTTCCCTCTGAAGTTTGATATCTCCAGTTGGATTCAACATTGTTAAAGATTTCCGATTCGGTAATGTTCCGCTAAAATTGGGACTACTAGCATCCCTAATCAAAGAGCTTGCCTCCCAAACCCAAGATCGCGGGTTCAATATCGGCCTGGATCGATGGATTTTTTGGGCGTAATCATGGTTTCTTTCGGAAAGGAAATAAAGCTGTGGGTACAGTGTCGTAGATTTACGGCAGGAAAAGAACCTCAAGCGAAAAAGAAGAAGCCTCTGAGCAAAATTTGCCGGCCGTTTCACGCCCTGAATAGAATGGGACGCCGATGACCTGAGATGTTGATGAGCGTCCATAAATAAAACAAACCAACCTAACCAAAGAGCTTAAATAACACTAAATGATGCAAAACATATAATGGCATACCTATAAAGTTGTATAGTTATTTTAATAGTGTTTAACGCCCGTTTCAACTGCTGAGGCACCACAGGTGGTGGACACATACATGAGATGACGTGATAAATTTGGAAAGGGTATTTTTTTAAGGAAGGAAAGGTTCCAGGACTAAGTTTAGGGTACCTCCCTGGCATTTGCCATTTATGAGGAACAGGAAAACTTGGAAAAACCCTCAACAGTAAGGACAGTCCTGGCGGGATTCGAACCCCAGATCTCCCACTCACGAGTCCGCACTTATCGACTTTGACCACTGGTGGCGGTGTTATATACATTGTCCCTATATGCATACATAGAGAAAATAGTAGAGGGTTCCTTTCTTACGCAGTAGAGCGTTTCGGAGCAGACCTCTCTTCCTCTCCTTCACTCCCTCTCCTCGTAACTTTTTAACAAGTTGGCGAACAATTTCCGTACTTGAAACACAATTGTCAGGATTTTTCTTGTAAATCACTTTATCACTTCTCCACAAGAATCCTCTTCACATATGTAACGTCTGTCCTGGAGGTCTAATGGTAACCATACTTGCCTCGTAGGTCCAAGATCGCAGGTTCAATCCCGGCAAGGGTTGGCGTAGTTTTTCGGGTGTACATTTCCTAGATGCTTCGGGGAAGGGAAGTAAAGCCGTGGGTCCCATGTTGTAGATTTACGGCACGTAAAAGAACCTCAAGTCTGAAAGAAGAGGCCTCTGAGCAAAATTTATCGGTCACTTCACGCCCTGAATTAAATGGGACGCTGTTGACCTGAGATGTTAAAGAGCGTCCGTAAATAAAACAAAGAAAAAATAAATAAAATACACGTATCGTTCTTCAAGACAATACTTATGTAGTGGCATAACAAACTAAGAACAAATAGCACGCAATGTGTATATAATAAAAACACCGAGTTACAAACGAACGCACAAGCACTCGCTGACAATATGTTGCCTGCATATGCATTATAGGCCTTGGCTGCTTTCTGTCTATATGCACATTTATCAAATAAACTCACCGCTTTATGAACATATGAAGGCTGTAAAATCGACGTAACTTTCAACTGCTTTTATTTGCTTAGTATATTGTAATTGTTTTTAAATAGTGACATGTTTTTGTTTTATTGAAACATATGAACATCATCATCTTAAATACACAGTATAACTCGAAACTTTCTGTTGTTTCTCTCTATTTTAGTAAACGTAAACATGATATCAAAGGCTCGGTTCATAAGCATGGTTATATTTAAAAATGTTTAAAAATACCCACATAGTATAGCTTTGTTTATCAGTAGCCATATATTTCATTTAATTAATAGTATGCCATTAATTTAACAAAATTATCGTCGTGAGGATAGCTAATGTGAAATATTAACCTAATATGTATGTAATTATATTTGTATGTAAGAACGCTCTGTAATTACCTTCAGAAAACGTTTACGTTACATGTTAATAACATTTAAATTAAATTTGAAAGCCACTGAAAATCGATTGAACTTTCGATTGTTTTTGTTTACTTAGTACATTGCAATTGTTTTTAAATAGTAACATGCTTTTGTTTTATTGAAACACATGAACATCTTAAATACACAACGTAACTCGAAACTTTCTGTTATTTCTCTGTATTTTAGTGAACGTAGAGATGATATCAAAGGCTCGGTTCATAAATATGGTTACATTTACATGTCCTACAAACTGAGCAATGTTTAGTATCTAAAATTCTTAGAAAACTCTAATTCTCTTAGTAACTTATATTTGTTTGTCTTAAAAGCTGGTATTTCTACCAGATACGGCTTCAAACGCTGTCCTATAGAAAGGGCACACCTCCTCTGAGCTTTCCCCGAAATTTCTACTTTATGACATTTCGTGAATTTTAAAATTGCCTATGTATACTAGAGAGGTGTTCTTTGTGATTCCTTACTGTAAATAAACAACTTAAATAACGTCTTGTGAATCTCAAAAAACAAACACCATCATCTTACCTGCTAATAATGATTGCAACCCTACTTTCTCAGAAGTGGAAACTACTTAGGCTTCCATTCCTCATTTTACGTTTTGATTTCAGGATTACAGTTTTAGACCCATGACTCATTCATAGTGATAATCTGTGAACATTAACTTTCCATTTTCTATTGTAAATTTATTAATAATTTTCTATATATAAAATAGGCATTTATTAAAAGTGAAAACAGAGAGTCATTTCACTCGTTATTAATGAAAATAGATAATTAAAATACTTAGTAATTTCTTTATCACATAATTAAAGTACTTAAACTTACTTTTCTTGGTTACAAGCAACAACCAGATGTTTTTTCAAGGTATCAACTGTCATAGTCAGAGAGAACATTTTTCATCATGGAAAAAGAACGTTCTACTTCCACAGAAGTGATTAGAGCATATTTAAAACAAGCTGTTTAGGAAGAACTCATACCAGTTACAACAAAACATTCACCTTTCATGACATCATGGAAATGTTGATGAAGACAAAGTAAAGTAGTTTTGATTAGTCCTGGCGTATGAGCCAAAGATTTGCAGTGGTTGCTAGTCGAGTTCATTTTCTGTTTATGTGTTTATAGGAGAGTCAGGTTAGTATCTCTCTCACTTCCGTACTGAACACATTATAGGGACGGTTTATTGCACAGCTGTACCGCTCTCATCTTTCTCGCTTGTAATTGTTTGTTACATTTATACAGCTGAGAAGTTACCCCCACCACAAATTTCCTAGAATTGTCTCGAGCAGAACAATACAAGATCATTCGCCAGGACTATTCAAAACTACAGTATTCCCTCGTTCTCTCTATTTCCTAGTATACGTACGGCTTAAGTTCCTTCCACTAATGAAGATTCTGCTGTTGAAAGAGCTCAAGTGAATGGGTTGAGGAGAAAGTTTTTGATTGCTTGAAAAGAAGTGCATAACGAGACGCTCAATAGACATTTTTGTGAGGTGAACATGTCATTTAACTTTTATAATGCTTTTCCCTTCGATATATTGAAATTCTTTATGTACTTTATAAAATGCGTAAATAATTGCAGAAAAAAATCCATAATTACCCAAAACAGTAAAAATAAATAAATAAATAAATAAATAAAAAGTTTTAAATTTTAAAATAGTCAACAGAATCCAAAATAGATAACAAAAAAAAAGGGAAAATAAAAACTGGCCAATGTGCGAAAATCTATTCATTTCTATCTGGCTCTTAAAAATATGCACCGAGATTAAAAAAAAAAACATATATTTCGTCTTACTTCCGAAATTGGTGATTACATTTACACTACCCACTCCCGTAATTTACGTGGGGTATTTGAGATGTAAAATGTTTCGACAATTATACAAAATGTGATGCAAAATTTATTTCCTCTGAATAAATCTTATTCATATAACCCTTAAAATATCATGCTCATATGGAAAATGTTTAAAACAATGTTTCACGGAATAATAATTGATATTGATACTAAAATAAATCGCGTGATCCTTTCTTCGTTATTATTATTATTATTATTATTATTATTATTATTATTATTATTATTATTATTTCAGGTTATGTTAGGTTATTCTTTGTGGTAAAATGCGGCCAAAAAATAATAATACGGAAAAATTAACAAATGAAGGTGACTTTTGTGCAGTGAAATTTACTCTTGATGATTGCTTATTTTATGTAATAATTTTGCAGTACGCCACTCATATCTCTTTACGGCATTCTCCTCTCCTTCTCCTGTTTAATTATCGAGTATAGGGACATCATTCGGTAAAGCTGCTAGGATCAATGGGAAAACACAATATACGCTTTTCAGAGATCTGCCGTATACGGTAATTATTAAACTGAGCTGCTCTCATCATCTCCTTTTTTTCTCCTTCTTCTTCCTCTACTATTTTCTTTCTTTCTTTTTTCTTTTTTTTTTTTAAATCCGAACCGTAATTCAATTTTTTTGTTACCTACACTGATAGCTAAATTCAGAAACCACCAGTAAGCAATTATAAACGAACACCGGATTAAAAAGACAAGATTAACGCACCTTAATTAATGTCATGCTCTGCATAATTAATTTTAATGACAATATCAGTTACAGGAGTGTAATATTTATATATTTTGAAAAGAAAAAGTGCATTTTCATTGCGGTTAAAGTTTTAATTGACAAACCAGTACATTTAACTGATTACTAAACACAGCTTTTCTGCAGTGATAAAGCGCCATTGATTATTCGATAATCACGGGCAACTCGAAGCACTAACATCAGCTGTCCCTTCTATATATAATGTGATTATTGTATTACTTCAAGTTATACCTATGTACTATTTAGTAGTTATCTCTTTTGAACTTTCTGGTCTAATATTCATAAATTCACAAACCCTGCAAAAATTAGGTTTAATTTTCCAAAAATAAGCTTCCATTTTAATATATCCGTAATTTCAGAACGCGTCATTGTTTACGAAATGCTAACATCTGCAGGCAGGGTTAATAATACGGTCAATGCACTAAATGCGTGACGCTCGCGCTATCTAGCGAGCGACGGCCAAAACTGCGCGACCAACAAAGCTGGCTCAGAGCAACAGAGCGCGTTGGAGTCTGCAGAATACATTAACTGCCGCCATGTTTGATCCTTTCATTATTAAATCTGTGTTTTTCAACGTGAAAAGCTATTTTAAACTCTAGAAAAAACGTTCATTTCCAGAAATTCCAGAAAGTGAATTAGGGATGTTATGACCCTCCCTTTAATTTACAAGTCAGTACTTACAATCATGCTTGCCGTTTCTTGATTGAAATATTTCATTATCACGAAAAGTGGACTAAAGGCCGGGATGAAGGTTAATAATTCAAACACCATAAATAATAAAGTAGCAAAATATACAAAATTTGCGTAGCTCGAAAAGTAAATGAAAAAAAAAACATATTTTTTATATGCAAATATTCCTTTTATTTTATCCTCTCAAATATTTTCATGTTCATATCATTGTGAATTATGACGTGTTGCGCTTCCGAAACCTGTCTGACATTCCAGTTTTCGTAAAACGTTATGCGTCTATCAGCCATAATCAATTCGGAACCTCAACGTTCCTGAGAGACCGCGATGTTGACAGACGATCAATGCAGATTCCCTGCCGCTGACGAACCCATTGACCCAGTTGTAAACGATGTTCTGTACAGGGACATATTGACTACACACGCCATTAAACGTCAATGAATTTCTGCAGTTTTGACCCCTTCCTTCCACAAAAACCATGCAGTCCATCTTTGTCCACGTCGTTCTCTACTTGACAACAAACGAACACTGTCTTTCGCAGTATTCGTAAAATGCCGCCATTGTATGTCAAACGCCACTCGTCTTTTAGCTCTATTATAAATCATACACTTTGTTATGTTTTCTTTTGTTGTACAATTTTTCAAGCATCACCTCTATGCTTATCTTCACAGAATGCTGTACAGCGTTTGAACTCACTACACCATCTTTTTGCTATATGATAAGATACAGTGAATTCCCCGAAATTGTTCACATGTCTCGATGAATTTTAAAAGATATTTCCTGTGTTTGCATGCTCCATTTTCCTAACGACTTATCAAGTAATATCATTTCAACATGTATGAACTTAAAACTGCACGCAACAGGCATTTTTTGTGCTTTGAAATAAACATTTAGTGAACAATAATTGGTTCAGATGCGGAGCACATAGGTTCAGCGATCATCATAAGGAATATTAACTGCCGAACGTGAGTGACAAAAACAGCTCCCGCTTAGCTTTACCTCTCTTCAGAAGCTGTCTTTCCAGAGAGCATTATCGCGGTGAACAAAAGCCCACCGCCCACGTGGGGGAAAGAGAGACGCTGGTTCTATTGTGTCGGCCTCTTTATTGAGACACGGCTTCTATACAAATGGCCAAAGTGAGGCTTTTTTCATTAGCAGCTAAAACATAATACAACAGACAGAAATATCAGGTTGTGCTGTTCTCAGAAATCCCTCTATAGATTGCGTTATGACCGCCTCGTAAAACACAAAGCTAAAGTTTTTCGTTCAAAGTCTGGCAAAATCAAAGGTTTACTTCAATTTGTGCATCCAAACAGATATTACGTTACAACGGTTTTCTCGTTATAAAAAAAATATATATGCAGGTTTTATATCAAGTCCTGTCTTAATGATATATATTCAGAAATTCAGAACACAATACTGCCTTCTACCAGAGTCACAAATGTAATGAAGTTCTTTCGACTGGAGCATATGCGCTTGCACTTTTCAACATTGTTGGCGACATTCATATAAAAAAGTCCATCATGCAGGAGCATGTGAATTCCTCACCGAGTTGAACAACTTTTATTAAAAGTGAATATTTATGGCATTAGTGCGTGGTATTAGAGGGACAAAATTAGAATGCTTGCAACTTATAAATATCACAAAAGAGAAACGCCTATTATTATTATTATTATTATTATTATTATTATTATTATTATTATTATTATTATTATTATTATTAGATTAAATCACAAAAATTAATGGTACACTATTAATTAAATGAAATATATGATCACTGATACATATATGCTATACTGTGTGAGCATTTTTAAGCATTTTTAAATGTAACCATGTTTATGAACTGAGCCCTTGATATCATCTTTACATTCAGAGAGAAATAACAGAAAGTTTCAAGTTACATTGTGTATTTAAGATGATGTTCATATGTTTCAATAAAACAAAAACATGTTACTATTTAAAAACAATTGCAATGTACTAAGTATATAAAAACAGTCGAAAGTTATATCGATTTTCAGTGGCTTTGAAATTTAATTTAAATGTTATTAACATGTAACGTAAACGTTTTCTGAAGGTTATTACAGAGCGCTCTTACATACAAATATAATTCTCACACACATATTAGATTAATATTTCACATTTGATATCTTCACGACAATGCTTTTGTTAAATATAAAATATATACAATGCTATAAATACAGTTTATACACTGAATAATGTCTATTTATTTTAAAACAATATAGAGACAATTGACGCAAAAGTGTTTTTTAAAATATCGTTTTGAAATATACCTCTGCTTCTAATGATCTGATTTCCAAAATTTTCGGAATCTTTTATTCTTATTTTATTTAAGTAGTATATACGTAATTTCGTTGTGATGAAATGTACGTAGGTGCCGTTAGAGCGAGTTTTAACGTCTGCGTTTCTCACTCCTAATGGTATGGTTTCCCCTGATCTTCAGAAATTATTTTTCTTGTTTTCTTAAATGCTATTATACGGAGTTTCGTTGCGAAAAAAGTTTAAATTTTGGATGAGCTCCCCTTTATAATAGTTCCATTTCACTGATTTTCAAAAACCCATTTTCTTATTTTGTTTCAATGGCAAATGCCGAGTTTCTTAACAAAAAAATGAGCAATTTTTAACTCCCATTCGATTTTTTTTCCTGGTAAATCTCCACTCCTAGTAATCTGATTTCACTGATTTTCAGAAACAATTTTTCTCATTATATTTGAATGATACATGCGTATTTTTGTGATAAAACAAGTATTCTGCTAGAGCGATTTTTAAATTTTCGGTTTCAGGTAACCCCCATCTCCTAATGATCAAATTTTTCTGCTTTTCAGAATTTTCTTATTCTATTTAAATGGTATATGCGAAATCGTTGCGATAAAATATATTAATGTTATTAGAGCGATTTTTAAATTTGGGGTTTCATGTGAACTCCCCCCCCCCTAATAGTTCGATTTCATTCATTTTCGGAAAACATTTTTATTGTTTTATTTCAATTGCAAATACCGAGTTTCTTTTAAATACATTTGAAATTGCCTTTGCTAAAGCGATTTTAAATTTTTGCTTTAATTCCCTCTCGTTTTTCAGGTATACCCCACTCCTAATGACCCGATTGCGGTTATTTTCGAAAACTACCTTTACCAATTTACTTTAAAGAATTCTACCGAGTTGCAGACCCTGAACTTTTTTTTTTCCCTTCCCCGCATTAGGTTATCCCCCATTCCCAATGGTCTAATTTTGCTGGTTATAAACTCGACGAATATTTTATTATTGATGGCTATGTGCTGAGTTTCGTTGAAAAAAAAAATTGCTAGAGCGTTAACGGACACACACATATTATATATATATATATATATATATATATATATATATATATATATACTTTTTTTGATTCGTTTTATTTAATTATTTAAGGACGCTCTTTAATATCTCAGGTCATCATCGTCCCATTCTATTCCGGGCGTGAAACGGCCGACAAATTTTGCTCAGAGGCCTCTACTTTCAGACTTGAGGTAAATGTACGACACGGGACCCACGGCTTTACTTCTTCCCTTCCGAAGGAAGCCATTACTCAAGATTTTTACGCCTGAAAAAATTCATCGATCCTGGCCGGGTTTGAACCCGCGACCTTGGGTATAGAAGGCAAGTATGGTTACCACTACACCACCAGGACCGACTATATATAACTGTAAATTTTGTCAACGGCGTGTTCTAATCCTGTAGACATTTGTGTAATAAATGATTACAGGATCAATAAGGTATTTATTATGTACCATGGCGGCAGAGCGCGTATTTTTACATTTTAGTCCAAAGATGTTACTGTATCGGCCTTTGTATGTACACTTGAAGCTGTAATTCAAATATAACAGAATTTTAGGAAATTTGTTGACTTTTTCCTGCATATCGTTAAGATTTCTAACTGAGATTCACGAGTTCTTTGACCGAGGAGAAAGAACTGGTTGCAGACTGATAAAATCGTAATATTGTGATTAATTTCTGTGCTAGATCACAAATAACACGCGACCAAACATAGGAAGTTAAGTTATCCAAGGCTTTACAGGAACGTTTACAAACCGTGTATAAGGTTTCATCAGTAGAAGCCTTGCTCCGGTTCTGTTCCTCGCGCGAATGAATAACCAATCCCCTACTTGCTTGCGGCGTTTCCTACCGATTTCCTTTAGACACACGTTCCTTCCTTTGCTTAAGTCAAGCAAAGGTTTTCATATCCGGTCGTGTGGAATGAATCTTAGGACCTAATAGCAAGTTTTTGGTGCAGAGTAGCAGTTTGTTGTTTTCTCAAACTCTAAACACACAGGATGTTACAGTTTGAGCTCAAGACTGGGCATTTCCTAAGCCATTTGCATATCAAGAATTGAAATGAAAACATACACAACATTCCAAATGTATTTATTTTTATTTTTTTGCATACTTTATATATTTTAAGTAATCATTGTAAAATGTATAATTAATTTGCATAACACAATTATACCGTCATAATTTATTAAAACTCTAGTTTGCCTTTATACTGTTTGAAAAGTCCATGCAAGCTCAAAAGATAACGTTACGTAGGCAAGGTACTGACTATTGAGGGTTGCTGTACATAGTTATAAACAACTACAAAGCTTGAAAGCTATTTTCCTATTTAAATTTCTAAACAAGCTTTCAAAATGGAAAAACACGAATTCTGTGTACTAATATAACATTACTTTTTGAAAAAGCAGTACCCATAGAAACTAAGGACATTCGATTAGGTTTGTGTATAAACAGTTAGGTAAGTTTAGATGTGACCGAATGAGCACAAGCGAGGCGGACCATTCCAAACATCCTGTCGAGATAAACGTTCCCGAAATTTTTGGAAAAAAAAACCCAATGATATTGTGCTGAGCGATCGGAAATTGAAAGTGCGGAAGATGGCTGAAGCTTTGGGCATTGTTTGAAATCACAAGAATTTTTAAACAATCATTTATAAATTAAAAATCTATCAGCAAAGTGGGCGCCGCATTTGGGAACTAATTGACACTTCCGCAAAATAAACCCTCACGAGACCAGAAATAAACTTCAAACGTCCGCAAAGTAAATATCGCATAAGGCATGTGACAGTTGGCAAACGTGAATATACTACTACATATAGGAAACAAAAAGAGAGAAAAAGTAGTCCTGTATCAGATAACCTGCTTTGCATTAAATTAGTTTGATAAAAAGTCACAATGTGTGGACATTCCTTGCAGGGCTCGTGGTTATGTTGCTGTCCAGTCAAGTTTGCAAATTCGGTGTTTCAGAAGGGGAATTTAGTGTTGAAGAGGGAAAGTGGAGGGCGTTGTCAACCTACATTTAGGATAAACGCTACTTTAGCACTAATAGTAGTAGTAAAGGCCCCTTCTTAAGCAATGATCCGCCACTGATCACTTTTGTTTCCTAGCAACTAATATTCCATGAAGTCATCACCGCCTTCATAACACAATTTCAAACATCATACCAGAAAGAAAAAGCTAAAATCGTCGCCTTAACAAGCATTCCAACATTCAGACACGAGAATCATTTTATTAAAAAAATGTTTTGAAACTACAAAAATAACGTAAGTTATTATTAATCATAAATTAACTTCCATTATATTCGAAACATTGAACATTCACTTAAATAATTAATCACATAAAAAGTATATTTCGTTATTAATGTATATGCGCTTTTCCGTCGCTTTTTCCTTTTCCACGTTAACCAGCATATTTTAGCGCCGACTCCGTCATTTTGAACAAAAAAAAAATGCTAGCGCCGTTTAGGGTAAACCGTACACTAATGGAGAAAAATGGTGTAACTCTAAATGTCTGCCAGAGATCTAAGGGAAAATTTTACTACATTTTTACTACAATAACGCACCCTCAAAATGATTCCATCTTTCATCTCCCGTACTCTTCGGATTTGGTTCTCTCGGGCTACTTCCTGTTCCCCCAACATGAAGAAATGGCTTACAAGAGAGAATTTTGCATCAAACGAGGTTGTGGTCGAAACACTTGCGTATTTTTAAAGCTAAAGTAAGCGCGTTTGTTAGGTGGAATAAACAAATTAGAAAATCGCTTGGATAAGTGTAACGATTTCAAAGCAGATTATAATGAGAAATAAACGATTTTTCCCAAAAATGTGTGTTTTCTTTATTTTTGTAAGAACTTATCGAACAGTCCTCTTACATATGCAAAGATTATCACAAACATAAACCTTTTGGTTGAAATGAGATTTTTACAAAAAATAACTTAAATTTTTTCGTTAAATATTCTAAGTTGTTGTACCTCTTGCAAAAATATTTCCTCTGTTTTTAAAATGTTTACAAATGATCTCGGAAATTCAAGAAATGGGGACTTCAGTTCATTAAAGAAATATTCTTCGTCTCTTGTTGAGCTCAAATTGTGATTATTTGAAATAATTTAAGAAAACGAATAAAAAATAGCTAGAGGTCAAATAACGGGACATTGAGAAGTTCCTCCGCACTCTGTTGATGTGCAAGACACAGAAGAAACTTACTACTCCTGCATTTCTGATATTCCTTCTTTCGAAACCGGTTCTAGTAGGCAATCCACCCACAGTTGCTAAGGTTTATCCTTTGGAGTATATCTTGGCGATTAAATGAACACAATACGCTCGGCGCGCGATCAGAATTCGCTTCCCTAGTGAAATCTTGGCTATACAACGGCTGCGGAGGGATTCTCGATGACCCTTTGTAATATGTATACAAAATGAGAACAGTTAAATCCATTCTCCAACACAAATATACTCTTTTCTGTCACATATGAAAGCAGTAAATACGGAGTTCCTTGTACTCTGATTCACAAACTTCTGGAAGATTCCCATCTGCATTGGGAAACGTTAATGAAGACAGTAATCCTTTTGCATTCAATCGGGCAGAACGTGGCTCCATAATGAGAATAGCAAGTCATCAAGGCCGCATGATGCATGCTAAGGTAGCAGCTTGTAGTTAGTTTGAGGGAGGCATTGTTAGTGAGTTACATATTTATTTTCGTGTGTTTCTCGGTACTTTCATTATGTGTAAATTGTTGCTAACTTTCTTCATTCATTATACCACTACTTATAATATTTAAAACAGGTTTTTATGCACAATACATGTGGGAAAAGAGATTCTTGATGAGACGTGATAAGAAAATGTTCTGGCAATCACGTTCGAGATAGAGAAACTGTTCGCCAACTTGCCGAAAATTTACAAGAGACAGAATCTTATTATGGCAAGAAACATGTTCCGACCCGCCGTCTTCTTACGGGAGAAAAGTTTGATTATTCATAAGCACCTGCCGGCAATGTATTGCCGCTGAGGGGCATCATTTCCAACACATTTTATAACAATTGTTAATGTTTATTGTTATCATCAGTTTTAAATATGATATAATTTTATGAATTCGTTGTTTTTTGTAATAGTTTTTTAGCGTAGTCGCTCTTGACATTAAATCATTTTGTCCGGAGACGCTACAAAGCTTTTATCCCATCACGAAAGTCAGAGTCAGAGTCAGAGAATTTTCTCAATTAGGGAACGGAAGTCCGATGGAGCCAAGTCAGGGAATAAGGTGGATGTGGTCGTAATCGTACTCCAATTCATTGATTTTTCCCCACTGTAACGACATGTGCATGAAGGCGAGCGTTGTCTTGATGCAAGATGACTTCCTGTAGTAAAGGCCCCTTCTTTGGCAACGATCCGCCACCGATCACTTCCGGTTATAAAATATTCCGCCACTGATCACTTTTGTTACCTAGCAACTAGTATTCCATGAAGTCATTACCGCCTACACAACACAATTTCAAACAAGGACCTGTAAGAAAAAGCTAAAATCGTCGCCCTAACAAGCAATGCCAACATTCAAACACAATTCTTCCCTCGAAATGTAAAATATTCGCTCCCCTGCAATGCCCAGTGCTTCAGTAATTTCGGACACCTTTAATCAACAGTTCTCCAGAACCAGGTCGCGCATTTTATTGATAATTTCTGATGTCGTGGTGGATTTTCCTCATTTGCTGCTTTTACGGCTGCGTTTAAATTCCGTGGCCCACGTGGAAACAACTGAAAATGATGTTCCCTACAGTGCTTGTCATATCTGTTACATTCTTTACCGAGTACTTAATAACCGCAGGACGTTTGATACTTGCTACTTTTCTCACATACACGTCTGCGCTGCAACAAACAGCTATAGCACAACGATTCTTGACCAATCCGAGTATTATTGCATAAATGTTTCTATGGAAAATGGTGGCTTTTTATGGCAAAACTGCTTCGGAACAGCTGCTGCAATCTGTGATCTATTCCGATAACTTTATTTAAACGAATATCGTACTAAAATAAAAATGCAACCCTTTCTTACGGTTGCGGCGGCCCATATCTGAAATACCCTGACTGTGTATAATTAATGCCTTTCCTTGACTATGAACTCCGAAACAGTAAACAAAAATATTGGAACACCTTTATTAGTTTTATTGCCATTCCCTTTACAAATTAAGAATAAAATTCTGTACTTTCATTTAATTTATCATCAAAGGAAGAGAAAGTGAAACTACTCGTAATGGAAAGCAGGATACGAGATGTAAATGATTAGATTACAGAGTTTTTTAATCATGTTTAACGCCCGTTTTAATTACTGAGACACTATAGGCGGTGGACACTGATTATAATTTGGTAAAGGATTTTTTAAGGAAGGAAACATTCCAGACTTAAGTTTAGGGTGCCTGTTGTCATTTATGAGGATTGAGGAAAATGGAAATACTCTCAGTCAGAGAGGACGGTCCTAGCGGGATAACTCCCGTTCACGTGTCCGCGCCTAGGCCACTCGCGGTAGATTACAGAATGACACCTGCTAAACTACCTGATTAGGCATGTAAATATCGCGATCTCTTCACAGTCCGCTTATTCAGAGCATTTTCGAATGCCTAATCGAGGTCACATTATACTCTCATGGACTTGATCACAAGCTCTCGCAATGATTCACCTGTGCACTTCACCTTGAAGTAAGCAGGTGTATTATACAAGTAGTTTATCAGACTTACCTAACGTCCTCCCATGGGCTGGTCTGGGCGGTGCAGCACCTTGCTGTGTTATCAACAAGCACTTGTTCAACATCGTTCATATCGCAGTCATAGTGCGTGTCGGAAACCCCACTGTTATTGCTTTGTTATAAACTGTTTAGAACTTCCTCGGTCCATATCTTTAACGAATTACTCCTTTTTTGTTCTTTTGTTTTTTTCTTTCAATTTTAACCACATGGTCAGAGTGTTTTGATTAATATTTTTTGTGTAATTTTCCAAAATATCTCTTAACTTTGAACGAATTCTGAAGGAATTTGCGGTTGTGTCCATAAAACGATTTTTCAAAACTTGCTTCAAATCTCCATCGACCTACAAGACGCCTAATGAATATATATAGTGTGTGTTAACGCTCTAGCGGTCGCAATTTTTGCTTTTTCTCAGCGAAACTCGGCATGTAACCACCAATTAACAAGCAATTCGTTGAGTTTGTTAATCAGCAAAATTGGACCTTTGTGGGGGGGGGGGAATTAACCTAAAGTGAAAATTTAAAAAAATATATTTAATTCCCTATAGCAGCCACATTTTTTCAACGAAACTCCGTGTATTTCATTAAAACAAATTAATAAAAATGGTTTCTCAAAATCATGGCAAATGGGCTATTAGGACTATGAGTATGCCTAATAACCGAATGGGGGTTAAAGTAAAATTTAAAAATCGCTCTACTGGCCATAATTTTATTTTTTTAAAGAACACTGAGTATATGCCATTGAAATAAAATAAGACAGATGTTTTCTGAAAATCAGTGAAATCAAACTATTAGGAATGGAAGTTTACACAACTTTAAAAAAATCGCTCTAGCGACATCAATTTTTTGCTTTTTCACAGCGAAACTCCGTATATAGCGTTTAAATAAATTAAGAAAAATTCATTATGAAAATTATGGAAATCGTGTCATTAGAGGGGGGGTTACCTGAAATCCAAAGTTTAAAAATTGCTCTAGCGGCACCAATATTTATTTTTTCACAACAAAATTCTATCAATACCATTTAAATAAAATAAAAAATAGTTTATGAAAATTAGGGAAATCGAAACATTAGGAGTGGGGGTGTAGCTGAAAGCCGAATACTAGAGTTGGGGTTAAAACGAAATTTAAATTTTTTTTCCTCAACGAAACTCAGTATAGGCATTTGCAAAAATGGAAATCTTTCCTTCTTTGGCATTCTACAGTCCCAGTCCCATTCTCGATGACCTTTGCATTCTCTACCTCCGTCTTGCGACCTTATTGACAAAGAAATAGAAATAACTGATTTTTAAAATCAGGGAAATCAAATTATTAAGAGTAGTAATTTAATCTGAAACCCAAAATTACAAAATACTCTAGCGGAACCAATATTTGTTTTTTGCAACGAAACTCCATATATAACATTTAAATAAACCCAAAATTCAAAAACCGCTTTTGTGCTTAATTTTCTCTTTATTGTTAAATTTTTAATAACTAATTAATTCAGCATATAAACTGTATCTATAACGATACATATGTTTTATATTTAACAAAATCACTGTCATGAAGATATCAAATGTGAAATATTAATCTAATATGTATTTGAGAATTATATTTGTGTGTAAGAGCGCTCTGTAATAACCTTCAGAAAACGTTTACGTTACATGTTAATAACATTTAAATTAAATTTCAAAGCCACTGAAAATCGATGTAACTTTCGATTGTTTTTATTTACTTAGTACATTGCAATTGTTTTTAAATAGTAACATGTTTTTGTTTTATTGAAACATATGAACATCATCTTAAATACACAACGTAACTCGAAACTTTCTGTTATTTCTCTCTATTTTAGTAAATGTAAAGATGATATCAAGAGCTCGATTCATAAAAATGGTTACATTTAAAACTTTAAAAATACCCACACAGAATGGCTTTGTTTATCAATGATTATGTGTTTCATTTAATTAATTGTACATCATTATTTTGGTGCTTTTATCTCAATAGTAATAACAATTTGTAATTTATAATAATTTTTATTAGAAGTTATTCAACTCGGCTAGGAATTCACTTAGTTTACGCAACTCCTGAGTGACAGAGTTTTTGCGGTTTCGGCGACTTCCCCAGTAACCAGTTGTGCTCAACAGATCCCAGCTCAAAGCTCCTCATTGTATATGCTGAGTGTATTTGAGAGTAAAAAGTTAGTCCGCTTATCTACATTACATCCGTCATATGCTTTCGTTGACATCCAACAAATAAAATTACTATTAGCATGTCTAACATAAATGTAGTAGCATATCTCCCCTATTTCAGTAATTTCCAGCTGCAATTTATTTTTCCAAATTCTAAGGAACTATGAGAGTGCAAGTTTTAAGTTGGCAACACTGGAAAGAGCGTGTTTAGATTAGACATTTTAGACGGTTTGCATTATTAAATGTTAATTATTGTTGTGTGCTTGCTATCTGCTGACTGATGACAGCGTTTCGTTAAACCTCATGCAACGATATGGCCAGACAGGTTACATAAAGTGTTTCCATGCACCCTCCTTCTATTATATTAAGTTTGTGACTGTTCAAGTGTAAGGACAGCCCGCTTCGACACCTTTGACGTTGCTGTTCATAAATCCACTCAGATTTGGGTTTACTTCTTAATGAATCCATGTGATGTCGCGGCTATCGCCAACCTATCATATGTTTTTAACAAACGGCTGTTAAACTAGAAGTTAAGATTCATTAATTAAAACGCGAACTGTAATAAAAAATACTTTATCTTTTCGCAATGAACATTAAATTCCAGCATTCGACACTGAAATGAAAGCTAATAATGGATGTGATTAGTTTTATTTACGGACGATTTTTAACATCTCAGGTCATCAGCGTCCCATTCAATTCAGGGGTGAAACGGCCGATAAATTTTGCTCAGAGGCCTCTTTTTTCAGGCTTGAGGTTCTTTATCGTGTTGTAAATGTACGAAACAGGACCCACGGCTTTACTTCCCTTCCGAAGGAAGCCATACTTAGGATGTTTATGCTCGGAAAAATCGATCGCTCCTGACCGGAATCGAATCCGCTATCTTGGGTTTAGGAGGCAAGTATGGTAACCACTACGCCACCCCATTCAACTGTGATGTGCAATATATGCATACAAGTTTAAATGGAATAATAAATAGTACCACTACTATTACTACTATTACAACTAATACTATTATTATTACTACCACTACTATTGCTTTTTTTGAGTAGTATTTAACGCCCGTTTTTACTACCGAGACACCACAGGCGGTGACACTGATGATACATGAGATGAAATGATAAATTGGGAAAGGGTTTTTTTTTTTAAAAAAAACCCTTGGCGGTCATTACTCTTATTATTATTATTATTATTATTATTATTATTATTATTATTATTATTATTATTATTACCTCTACTATTATTTTTGCCATAGTCGAGGAGCGAATATATAAAAACTGAGACCTGATAGGCTAATTTAAAAGACATATTCGGTTCTTACGTATCAAAATTGACAAGAAACAGTCTCCCGGAAGTAAAAAAAATTTTTCCCCGAAATACTTTTCAGTGCTTTTAACATTATTCATAGTGAAAAAGTATGAATTTTGAACTATTAGGGTAATTTTTTCAGAATTATTCAGCGGAATTTGATTCAGCATTAAAAATTGTGTTATGGCCGTAACCTGGGCAAACAGGAAATGGTGGGCGAGATTTAAGAATGGGTAGTGCCAACATAATCGTCACTACCAACAATCCGGTGACAAAATTTATCGTCTATAATAAATATTTCAGAATGCTTACCTTTTGAACTTATGTTGTTAGGTTTTCGATATCATGTCCATACCTGGTGGTAGTTTATTTTATTAAATGTTCTCGTTTAGTATCCAATTATGCCATTCCCTTATTTAGGCAGAGATATTTGAAGTAAAATGCTATCAGTAAATGCACTTACCGCCTGTGGTGCCTCAGTAGTAAAAACGGGCGTTAAACACTACTCAAAAAAAAAAAAAAAAGTAAATGCACTTCCGTCCCTACTGGTATGTAAATTAAAACTTCGAATAGAAGGAAAGTCAGAATGCTCAACTAAATTTTTGTTTGCCTACTTTATTGCTTTATCGTCACTTATTAATACAAATCTTTTTTTGTGGAACGAGAGATAATGCTATCCACACATGTCGTTCTCCATAAGCTCAAATAATACAATCAGTAGATCTGAACGTTTAATTTTCCATAGTTTTTAGAAGACAAAAATACTCAGGGCCAAATGATGTTGTAAGAGCTAGAATATTATCTTTAAGTTGGTGCTGCAATATTTCACGATACTGTCGAACTGGTCACAGCGATATATTTTATAGTTTATTTCTTCATACTATATTTACTCGAGCATGTCTTAAGTATATGGTATATAATGATGTTTACCTAAGTAATTTCTTCATTTTTACATTTTCCTGGCCACAATCATGAGGGTAATTTTCTGTCTTTATCTCCTCGGAACTATTTTTACTTGCCTGACAGCGGAAGAGGTTCGTATACATTGGCGCGTGTAAGTAAATTATGTGTGCTAATTTTATTTGAAAAAACAAATATATATATATATATATATATATATATATATATATATATATAAGAAGCGCTTACTCTAAAATAAAATATGGACATTTTAAATTTTTTATGAAACAAGTGTTAAAGTGTTACTTTATTTTGTAAGTTGAATGATAGCGTAACGAAATCGAAGGCCGGGTTGAGAAAATCATTAATAACACGTGTATCATACAGTATATTTTTATACCCCTTGATATACCCTGAGAGGGGGGAAAAGCAACCTAAATTCTTTTATATATTTTTAATTTTACGCATTGTTATCATTTCATTTGTTTTTTAACATTAAATACTTTACCAAACATTTTGCAAACACTCTTATGTATTCGGATATCATTTTGAGTCTATGATTTCCTTTATTGTATGAACATGAATGCAAGTAAATCACGTTTTTATACCTGGACCAATTGAAATGTCCAATGGCATTGTTGTTACAAAAGCTTTATTCTGTTGTTAAGGTATTTCAATAATTTTAATGCATAATTTTAGTGGTAAAGATGCCGTTAAGTCGAGAGCAGGCTGCTAAACCAGTTGTCCTATTGGAAGATGTACGGAGCATGCGTTATGTTGCCCAGGTGTTGCAGTCAATGTCTCTGCTATACAAAAGACATACCGAAGATTCAGGGAACTTGGTATCTACTGCAGATCGCAGAAGGGTGACATCTGTCAGAGATAAGCAAATTCTGCGGCTAGTGGTGTGCTAATGGTTATCGTCTATTCTTTCTTTTGCAGGAGCGAGTATAAAAGGTCTGGTCCAAGGAACCCACTTTGTTTTTATTGTAATACTCAATATTCTCACACTTATTTACATTTTAGACTTTGACAACTGATTGTAGAAAGTATCACCACGACTTGTGTACACAGAACGCTAGAGTATGGTCCCAAGTGAAACCAAAGTCTAAAAGTTTTGTTCTCTGTTTCTTCTTGGCAAGAACTATTTGGGAATAATTTTTTTTTTTTCAGATTTTATGACTTGCTTTTATATCTTGGGTTGATTTGAAGGGTTTTTATTCCATACAAAAACCATTTTTTCCCAAAGATATGCCTGTTGTACTTGACATTACCTTCCCTAAGATTGTATGAGTTTTAAATTTCATGTATTTGATTTACTTCACCAGTTGCATGGTCCTCGTCACCATTATCTGAATCAAATTCACTAATTAATACTTACTCTCCTGCAGTAACTTAACAGTTTCTTCTTCTGTCAACTTTCTCTCGCATTTATTGAAGAACCAACAAAAACAGCATCTGAGCAAGGTTCCAAACAGTGGACAGTGCAGCCTACACGCAGTTCACAAACAGTCTACCTCAGTGTCAGTGTAACAAAAGCAAGTGTTATATGCACAGTACCGTTGTCATTATCTGATAGACAAATAGACTCGAAAGACAAAAAGTTACACATTTGAATACATAACGTCAAAAAGTGAATTGCTGCGAGTGTGGGAGACACATGTTAAGCATTCCAGGGTTTACTCAACAGACTCTCTGGGACATGAGGTGAAGTTTTGCTGCCTTGTAAACTCTTTCTCACGCGAGTAATGTGTACAAGATATTAATTTTATTTTTTAAATATTTATTACAGAACATACAAGCTTGGAAGATAGAGCCCGACAATGATCTTACAATGAAGTTTAATTGGGACTACACCAGAAATAATTCACGTCTATACGCCCACGGAAACATAGTAGTTTCGGAAGAACTGCCCAATGTTCAGGTGAGTGCATTACAATAGCGATATACAGAGCGATCCATTCAACTATGAACCGACTTGCAGTGTTTTTGACTATAGGCGAGACGGGTATCGTAAAGCGGAGCTGACAATTGAGTTTCCTCAGTGTTTCAAAACGTTGTACTTATAAATGCTATTAAAGGAGGGCGTTACATACTTTTGGTGGTCGGATAATATTTCTAATTGTTTCAATACAAACTATAAAAGGTGTAAGAAGACCAGGAGTATTTTGAGGAACTAAATGGGCGAAAATATGTTTTGAATTATTTATCCAAATAGTATATATAAAGCAAGTATTAATACATGAAAAAAAGCTAAATCAAAAATTCCTATCCAGTCCTAAAATAGCACTCCGTCGCATTTCAACCCGCTCTGTTTCAGCTTTCAGTAGCAGCTGCTTCAGTAATTTATAATAGTTCGGTTTTAAGGCGCTCTTTAACGTTTTTTTACCACCAGTCTCCCATTCGAATATGGGCGTGAAACGTTTGCTCAGAGGTCTTTTATTTCAGGCTTGAGGTTCTTTTACTTGCCGTAAATCTACGACATGGGATCACCGGATTTACTTCCCTACCGAAGGAAGCCATACTGAGGATTTTTACGCTCTGAAATCATGCGGTGTGCGTCTGTATTGCTACAATTTGAGTGATATATAAACAATTGCGATTCTATCTTGAGAGCTTTTCCCCGAATTGTGTGGCAGGATTGAGTTTCTGATGTAAATGTATTGAGGAATAATTCTTTACAGTTCACCATGGAGAAGTGGAAATGTAAAGCTGACACAACTGACTGCGAATCTCCTGTTAATGCCACGTACGGTGATATTTGCGCAGATCTTCAAACTCTTTTTGTTCCCTGGGCCCGAATGATACAAGCCTTGAGATACAACGGAAAGTGCCCCATTCCAAAAGTAAGTGAAACGTCTTGTGTGTTTTATTTCCAACTAGCTGTAAGGAAAATTATAAACGAAATCATTATTGCTGCTTCCTTAATCCCCCGTTTTTTTATTTTCGATTTCCGTTAATTCTACAGTATGTTGCATCGTCTTATACCCCTTCAGTTAATTTTCTACATGATTGTAAATGTTTATTTCTTCTCTGTTAATTTAAATACCTTCAATTTTCTGCCAAATATCCCATCGCTACTATTTGTTCTATTATACCAAACTAGGGCGGCTCTGTATGGGGGGCATTCAAAAAGTTTTCCAAATTCACCTTAAAGTTCTAGCTAAGGACTAAATCCTTCAAAGTACTCTCCATATCTCTCCACACACAGTTGTAGATGTTGCAACCACTTGTCAAAAGTACTGACTGAGATATTGTCAACAGAGCTGAATTTATAGCTTGAGCAAAGTCCTGCACTCGTTTAAAAGTTTTTCAGAAATGAAAGATTTCACTTGAGGAAACATCCAGAAGTCGCACTGTGCAAGGCTAAGGCTGTAGGGTGGATAATCAAGCAATTGGACTTTGGGGACTTCGTTTCCTCAAATTTGCAGCTGTTCTGTGAGGAGACGCATTGTCGTGCAAAAGCAATAGCCCTGAAGTTCCCTTCTTTGGACGCCGCCGCCTCAGTTCTTCAAATAAAGATACAAAATATAAGTGACATATTATTCTCCATCCATTGTCATTCCTTCTGGCATACAGTCAACCACATAGTTGAAGAAAACAGTGAACATTCGCTTCCGAGAACCAAAATCTTGTCGAAGAACAACTGTCTTGAGTCATTCTCTTTTACCCACACGCAGTTCTGAGCTTTATTTGGGGAGGTATAGAAATAAAACCAACTTTCATCACCATCTGTCAAATGTTTAGAATCATTTGGTGTAAACATGCTCAGTAGTTTCCTTGTACATTCCTTTCTCCTCTTCGTTGTTCAGGGAATGTGGAACACATTTTGCACAGATTTTTCGCAGTTTTACATGTTCATGGAGTGTACTGTCAATGCTGTCAACACTGATACCAACTTCTATACTTAGCATTTCAACAGTAATATGTCGATTTTCCTCCATCAAGTTCCTCACTCTTTGAATTGTTCTCTTGTTCACAACTTCCCGAGGCCGGTCAGAGCGAGGCTTATCTTTCAGTCTCTCATCCTTCTTCAAATGATCGAATCCATCTTGCAGTGCTATCAAATGAACACCATGAACAGCTACCTAGTCCTCGCTCTTTTGTCTGCTTATAGCGTGAGAAAATGTGGATGTATGACAGTTTTTTTTTTTTTCTGATTAGTGTTTAACGCCCGTTTTTACTACTGAGGCACCACAGGCGGTAAATATACGACAGTGACTATACAAGTTAAATTTGCACCTCTGCATATTTTGATAGCTTAAGTTCTACTGTTGCCAGCTGCATTTATTACATTTTTGTAAACATAACTGTCTAACAGTGGATAGTATTGTTGCAAAAGGTTTGGAATGCCCTAGTACATCACTTTCATAAGCTTATCCTCTATTTGCCAGAGTCACCAACTGTCACGTATTATTACTTTAGGGAGGAATATTGGCGGTATTGGTGGTGTTCTCTTCCTGCCGTCGTCTGCGAAGGCGTTCTCGCTGTCGTGTAGAGTTGATTCGTTGCCTACAGTCAGTCCCGTGCTGGCGTCGCCCAGTAGCGCTTGTTACGCTAAACAGGCTCGTCACCCGCTGTCTGCGATGCTGGTTTCGTGGTGTAGTTTGTCTTCTGCTTCGTCTTGTAGTTCTCTCGCAGCCTAAGATTTCACCGACTTTATTTCCTCTAGCTTGTCGAAAAGCACCACGTTGGGGGGCTAATTTGCGGTAATTTTATTTGGGGGGGGGGGCATCTCCTAAATATTGCCTCAACATTCACTAAAATAGAGAGAAATAACAGGAAATGTCGAGTTACATGATGATCATATGTTTCAATAAAACAAAAACATGTTACTATTTAAAAACAGTTGCAATGTACTAAGTAAATAAAAACAATCGAAAGTTACATCGATTTTCAGTGGCTTTGAAATTTAATTTAAATGTTGTTAACATGTAACGTAAACGTTTTCTGGAGGTTATTACAGAGCGCTCTTACATACAAATATAATTCTCACACATATTAAATTAATATTTCACATTTGATATTTTCACGACGATACTTTTGTTAAATATAAAACATATGTATCGTTATAAATACAGTTTATACATTGAATTAACTTTTCCTTTTATTTTAAAATAAAATATAGAAAATTAAACGCAATAATCTTTTTAAAGTATACCTTTACTCCTAACATTTAAACGATGTATATCGAGTTACATCGCGAAAAAGCAATTTTTGGTGCCTCTAGAGTAATTTTTAAATTTTAGATTTCAAATAATTCCTCACTCCTAATAATTTGATTACACTGATTTTCAAAAACTACTTTTCTTATTTGATATAAATTTTATATGCAGAGTTTTGTTGTAATACAACAAATTTTGGTTCTGCTAGAACGATTTTTAAATTTTGGGTTTCAGGTAAACGCCCACTCCTAATTACCCAATTTCCCTGATTTTCAGAAAATATTTTTAATGTATTTAAATAATATATACGGAATTTCGTTGCCAAAAAGAAAGAATATTTATGTCACTAGAGTCATTTTTTAAATGTTGGGTTTCAGGTAACCCTCCCTCCTAATAGTTCGATTTCACTGATCAGAAACTATTTTTCTTATTTTATTTAAATGGCATATAGCAAGTTTTGTATAAAAAAGTTAAAATAGCGGCCGCTAGAGAGCGTTTTAAATTTCGCTTACCCTCATTCAGTTTTCAGGTATATTGCTAATGACCCAATTCCCATGATTTTCAGAATTTATAAATTTATTCTAACGGCACAAGCGAGTTTCGCTGAGAAAAAATTGCGGCCGCTTGAATTTTTTTTTTTTTTTTTTTTTTTTTTTTTTTTTTTTTTTTTTTTTAAGCAGACAGCCATTTTTGTTGCCTAGTGGAGATTTGAAGAAAGTTTTTCATAACTCTTATAATGGGTACGTTGTTATTATTGAAATTGATAATTATTTTGCCTTGATCGTCTGTTTAAATTATTTTTTAAAAACTGAAGATTCTTAAAACTCGGCTATAAGCACATAAGCGACTCATACCTTAACCATGTGGGGGAAATCTGCAAATTAATTTACAAAGTTAATTATTATTATTATTATTATTATTGTTGTTGTTGTTGTTTTATCTAAAGCTTATTTGTTAGATGTAATATTCCATATGTTTTTTCAGGGCACATTTCCTATGCGAAACATGCTGGTATTCCCGTACGCTTCCGGTAAGAACGTACAAGGCTGGAAACTCCGATCTATAATCATGTCTGACAATAAACTGGTTGGTGAGATTACCGAATACTTCGGAGATATGAACATTTACAGAGAATAGTGACGTCATAACGACTTTTACAGCTTTAGAACTTGTCTAATTGATCATGTAATTTTAAAGGATGCACTTTGACAGTGTTTATATTGTAATTATTTTTAAAATGTAAATGCAATAAATCGTTGTCTTAATCTTTATTGTACTTCCTTGCTCCGATATTTATAAAGCCTCATTTCACCTGTAATGCTATATTTTGGAAGGGCCACTATCAGTGTCCATTAAGACTGTAGGCTGAGCCCACCTAAAATTAGGAGCTGACTTGTATACAGTGCTAGAAATGTTTATAGCATCATCCACAAAATATTTATATTTTCTAGAAATATAAGTATTTTGAAAGTTCACTATAATTTCATTCCTATGTATAACCCGAATATTTTAGGTCTAAAAATGTGAAATTTTCATGCCAGTCATCTTTATATGTGTTAAAATAATATGTAAACACTAAAACTGAACAAAATGTCAAATTTTGTAACAAAGTAGCCAAATGGTATAATTAAAACTGCGCAAACGTGATGAATTCCTGTTTAATAATAATAATAATAATAATAATAATAATAATGGCGTATTTTACACATATAAAAATCCCTCATTGTAATAATGCTACATCAATACTTTGCATTGCCCCCCCCCCAAGCTTTTATTACTATCATATCGCCTGGGCTTTGAAAGTATTACATTTTTTATTTGGTTACACCAACTTTCACTAACCACACTCTATGGATGGCTTCAACCAGATCTTTCTTGTTTCTTGTTTTTTTTTTTATTTGTTTCTTTGCTGCAGCATTGTCAATAATCTTGAGTTTGAGATCTGGGCTTTTCTCTGGCCATGCGGGAGCGGAAATCTCTTGTTCTTTAACAAAACCTTTTACCTGTACCATAAAATTGTAACCTTCTTTAGGAATTAGTGAATGTAACATTAGTTTGGTAAATTTGGTAGTATTCAAACCGACTATTCTGTCTTAACAAGTGAAGGCATGACGCTCTAACCGCCTGTGCCATTGCACCGTTGATACTGCAGGTGGCTTTAAGCAGTCGATTATCATAGAAGGAGGTGCACCACATGGTTCCCGCTCAACCTACTCGAACAAAGGCAAGAACCAATTTAAAATAAATAAACCAGCGGACACAACCTACGAGAGCACCTGGAATAGAAAAATAAATCAAAGTACAGCACTGATCATTTAACACTTTAGTAATTGAGATTACAACTTGATTCTATCGGCCTACAAGCCAAACAATGGAGGTGTCATTGTTGGGGAGAGGTGAAGAGGGAAGAGGGTCTTTCATAGCTAATCTAGGTTGAAAATTTAAAAATCACTTTTGGGACAGCAATGGTATTTTTTGCGACAAAATCTATCTATACCATTTAAATAAAATAAGACGAATAGTTCCTGAAAATTAGGGAAAATGGACCACTAGGAGTAGGAGTAGGGGTATATCTAAAAACCGAAATTAAAAAGCGCTTTATCTTTTCTCCCAATTGTTTAAAAAAAAGGACAAATTATCTCGCAATTTATAACGATGCCACATGTTTCATTTTTGACAAAAGCATTGTCTTGAAAATAGCAACTGTGAAATAATTGCTGCAGCCAGTAACAAAACAGCGGCAAACTTCTGACAATTGCTCGATATCCCAACAATAACGCTGATAAACTCTCCCACAGCTGTACGTTTGTCTGCTGTTAATCCTAGACTACCATTGGTTGAAGCTAAAATATTGTCGATGCGGTAGGATAAAGAATTTCTATCATTATATTATCAAAGGCTCTGAAAAAAACGTAGCGACTAACCGCACTGGCTTGGCCCGTCTTCTACAAGAGAAGAGAAATAGCTGCTAGAGGTGAGTGCTTTGAATTGTGGGCTCCTGATAACAGACAAACGAGTCACGACTGCTTCCCAATTTCTGTAAACTCAATATGCAACTTCTCTGCTGTCATTCGCTCAGTTTATGCAGCTTCTGCCTAACTGACTTTTTATAATTACAAGAGTCAACTAGAACTCCTGGAGATATTACAGACCCTCCTTATGTACAAAAGTCTGTTAACTTGAAAACCTGTGAATGTTTGCCCTTGTGCATTGTCACGTTTGTGTTTAATAAGAAGCAATTATCGTAAAAGCAAGTTACTATATCAGCGGTTTTTGAAACTGGATGAAAGTTTATCGTAAGACTGGTTTTAATTGGTGATGCTAATTACACAGCAGTGGGTATAAACGTGGAAACAGCATGCTATATTTTGAGCAAGGGATAATTAACGGGCTCACAGTAAATAGGCATACATGAAGACAATATTTCGATTTTTAATAACATATTCAGCTAATTTCCAAAGATACAATATTTACAGCAATATCACAAGTTTTGTTTCTTTTAACAATTACTTCAATTGTAATTTTGTTTACTTTCCAATGACGCAACGTTAAACTTTAATCCCCCCCCCCCCGCTTCTCCAATACATGTTCAGCTCTTTCCCTCCTCTTCTCGTATGGACTATCAACTTGCATACGCAACAATGATGTCCGCCTGGAACGTGTCTAATAATGGTGTTTTTATATTTGCTCTAATGTAAATGTTATAATGGGTATATTAAATGTATTTTTGATTTAAATGTAATATATACATTATAATTATACACAGTTTATGTTCGTTTTATTGATTTTCTTTCACGTGTATTGGCAAGAATGGCGGTGAGCGTGAACAAATGGCATGCAAAGGAATAAATAAATACAAAAAATCAATTATCTTCTTCCGAAAGTGAATACTGAAATAATCACTTATTTTGTAGTTATACTCTGGCAATAAATATAACTGTCTAATGTTGTGTTGTTTTGAACTGATGCTGTATTCGTACATGGTGACTGCAGCTCCACTTTTTAATGTTTTTTTTCTAACATATTTAGCTTACGCTCTTCACAGGATTTCTGAAACGAATTCTCTTTTATCAATTCGTTCATTTTCAATATGAAAAGATAAGCCCTATTCAGGATTTCAATGTTCAAAGAGAAATGCCCAGACATTCCACCCCCACCTCAGCCTGTTGTAACACCCTTACAGCAAGAAACTTCCGAGACTGCTGGTGTGCTAAGAGTTGCAGTCCCGAGCGACAGCGGAGAGAGCCGAAGGTAGTGTGACCTACACAGATATAGACTTTTAAGTGCGACGGCATGATAGTTCAGACGGTTAGAGCGACATGCTATAGATGTGAACAAAGTGGATTGGAATCTTCCGGCCTGCTTTTCTTTGTTTGTTTGTTTTTTTCTGCCGGAGTTAAAGGAGATTTGCCACCATTACAATGATTTAGTTCCTAACATAGCATCACCATGAACTATGGTCTTATTATTTAATAAAATGAAATAAGCTATGACGATATTGTGTGATATTGGGGAAACAAAATTAGTATTCTTGCAATCTATAAGTATTACAAAAGAGAAAATAGAATTTTATTCTTATTATTGAGATTAAACAACAAAAATTAATTGTATATTATTAATTAAATAAAATATATGACCACTGATATACAAAGCTATACTGTGTAGACCAAGGATTGATGGATTTTTGGGGGGCGTAAATATCCTAAGTATGGCTTCCTTCGAAAGGGAAGTAAAGCCGTGAGTCCCGTGTCGTACATTTACGGCACGATAAAGAACCTCAAGCCTGAAAAAAGAGGCCTCTGAGCAAAATTTTTCGGCCATTTAACGCCCTGAATTGAATGGAACGCTGATGACCTGAGATGTTAAAGAACGGCAGTAAATAAACCAAATCAACAAAAAAAAAAATACTGTGTAAGTATTTTTAATGTAACCATGTTTATGAACTGAGCCCTTGATATCATCTTTACATTCAGAGAGAAATAACAGAAAGTTTCGAGTTACATTGTGTAAACATGTTTCTATTTAAAAACAATTGCAATGTACTAAGTAAATAAAAACAATCGAAAGTTACATCGATTTTCAGTGGCTTTGAAATTTAATTTAAATGTTATTAACATGTAACGTAAACGTTTTCTGAAGGTTATTACAGAACGCTCTTACATACAAATATAATTTTCAAACTTATTAGATTAACATTTCACATGTGCTATCTTCACGACGATACTTTGTCGGTCCTGGTGGTGTAGTACTTGCTTCCTACACCCAAGATCGCGGGTTCGAACCCGGCCAGGATCGATGGATATTTTCGGGCGTAAAAATCCTAAGTATGGCTTCCTTCGGAAGGGAAGTAAGGCCGTGGGTCCCGTGTCGTACATTTACGGCACGAAAATGAACCTCAAGCGTCAAAGAGAAATATAAACAAATAAATTTACTACGAACTGTTATTATAACCTCAAGTGTTCATTTGTTTTTAATTATTCAATTACAGATAACTTCGTAATTCTTCTTGGAACAAAAACTAATCACAATGCATTCTATCATCTCTGCTTCGATTCGATTATCTCACTGCCTCTTAAGTTCTCGTCACAACACGAAATATGACATAATTGATACAAAAATAGTAGTAAATAATATAATTTTTATAGTAGTGTTTAGTTGTATTTCATTTAATTAAGATCTCCATGCGGTCCTAAATTAGTGCATGGTTTTAGAAATATGAAATAGGCAAGCCACATCTCTTCAAAGATTATATTTAAAAAAAAAAAAGTCATTGTTCTTGTATTGCAATTATCTTACCGAGTCCCCTCTTGCTTATAATTTTTCTTAGGTAATTTAATTGCTCTATCAAACTCATGACAAACATTCATTAACCTCAATTAAATTTCCGAAAAATTATCAGCCCTTGTAGTTTTACTGGATAAAGTTTACCGCGATGTCAGGAATTAAAACACAGTGCCTTGGATAATGGGACAACGAAATGCACACACGGTAAAAAGTTGGTTTCTGTAGAGTACAATTTCAAATATTCCAAGTTTCAAAAGTTTCAAGTTCAAGGATTCAAGTGCTTTTAACTGTTTTAGTGATGCATTGCTGAGGTACATTTACACGCGGTTTTGTGTGTTTACCCAAAGGTTGTCGGTATTAAAGACACTAAAAGCTATTTTACATGTTTTATATGTCCAATATGTTCAATAAAATATACTAATTTTATTGTGTTAGAAACTGTAAACCATTCTTTGGCCTCCAATATGGAAAGTTGCCTATCTATACTTGTCCAGTATACTTGTCTAGTCATCAAAGACCGTCATGGGTGGCCGAGGTCGTTAAGGTGCGAACGCGTGAGCGGGAGGTGGGTTCGAATCCCGCCAGGACCGTCCTTCCTGAGTGAGGTATTTTTGCAGGTTTTCCTCAGTCCTCATAAATGGAAAATTCTGGGGAGATACCCTAAACTTAGGCCTGGAGCGTTTCCTTCCTTAAAAAATCTTTTCCTAATATATAATTTCATTTCATGTATCATCAGTGTTCACTGCCTGTAGTGTCTCAATAGTAAAAACAGGCGTTAAACACCATTAAAAAAACAATCGTCAAAGGAAGGGTGTCGAATTCTTCTTCTTCTCATTGACGCTACAGCCCAGGGTGAACCTTGGCCTGCCGCGTCGACCTCTGCTTCCTCTAACCTCTGTCTTACGACTTCACTGATAGAGGGCAGCATTGCAGTGGGGCATGTGATCACCATGCCGGCACCCGCCCCCCCAAATCGCCCATCGTGATGGAAGATCGCCATCTCTACATCAGGTAGCTGTCCAATTGTCCTCACGAGACTGGGTAGACCCCGTTCCAGATCTTCTTAACTCAGAAAAATTGCTGAATAGATGCCGAGAATCGAACCCGTGCCTCCTGACCAGCAGTCACCAACGCTAACCGCTAAACCAAGGAGGGGGTTCTAATTAGGTTATTAAGTGACATGATGCGAATATTCACAGTCGAACGATTTTCCCATTACAGATAATAATATCTGGTAAATACTATTGCTATACCGCCTGTAAATTATGTTTTAACTACCTAAACTAAAGTACTTGCTAATTACAGGTAATAATATATAATAGTAGGTGCTGTTCAGTGCTTTTCATTTCGCTGGCCAAACAGGGGATTCCACTCCACGAAAGACTTTTGGCACCTTAGCAACGGCAAAGGTTCGTACTGAAACATGTATGCTTTATATTCGTAAGTTATTAGAGAAACTTTGAATCAAATCTACTTGCTTAGTTTAAGCAAAGTATGGTCAGCTAGGGTATTTCGCGGGACCGAATTTTGATTGCTCATGTCACGATATTGGGTTTGCTGCATTCAAATGCTTCTGCATAAATAATGGATGCGATTATTAAATACGTATGCAGGAACAGCATCCAAGCTATAACACCTCCTATTTTTTCTCTCTAACTAATCACACAAAACTATGAAACTTATGTCACTCCTCGACGTAATGTCCATGCAACCGTACACATTTTTCACAACGTCAACGCCATGTAGGAGTCTGTTTTGACCACTGGAAAATCGCTGATACAATAGCGGTAAGGGAGAGTGTCTTTCATCGTTGGAAACAGCCAAAAGTCGCTAGGAGCCAGGTCAGGTGAGTAAAGAGCGTGAGGAATCGCTTCAAAGTTGTTTCATGATGAAACTGGGCGTTGTCTTAGTGAAAGAGCACACGTGCAGCCTTTTCCGGCCGTTTTTCACGCAATGCTGGAAGGAGCTTGTTCTTCGAAATATCTTCATAGGGTGCATCTGTCACCATAGTGCCCTTTGGACCGCAATGAGTAACCGACTTGTAGGAGGCCGAGATTGCCTTGGTTTGTTGTCACACGATGATCTGCCTACCTTGAACCGTCGCACCCATGAACGCTCATTAGACACATCCATGACACCATCACTACATGTCTCACTTAACGGTGTCGAACCACGCAAATGAAGAAAACGAATGCATACGCTGTTGTTGTTATGAAACGTCACGATTTTGAAGTATCAAAAACAGTCCCCACTCTCGCCGCTGCCACTAAATTTCTGTGTGCTTTACTGTGCTGCGATCTCTGTTACGCACTGACAACAAGGGCCCGCATTTTAAAATAAATTGCATGTCTCCATCTGTTTCCAGTCCTGAGGGAAAAAAAATGGAGGTTTTATTGCTTGAATGCACCTGGTACAAGGGTGCATTGATAAATCGGGTAAAAAAATGTGTATAATATTTTTTTGCAAAAACAGAAAAATTCTTTCCCAACAGAATCCCACTGGAGCTTAATACATTTGGTTCAGCGAGATTCAAATTTTTTATTCCCTCAGAAAAAATATCTTCCAACCTGTGCATAATAATCGTTAACAGTACAGACTGCCTCTTCATTCCACGAAAATTTCTTCCCTTCAAACTAATTTTTGAAGCCAGGAAAGAGAAAAAAATCCCATAGCGTCAAATGGGCGCAACAGCCCACACGTGAAGTTCTGTTCTGCTTTACCCACTATGCAAGTTGTCCAGTAACTTTGCTAAATTACAGCCAGTTGCTGTTTTCCCCTTTTCCATGAAGATATCCTGTGAATCCCCCAAAAAGGTTGCCGTTGCTTTTTCCGCCGACAAAACGGTTTTAACTTTTTTCATTGCACCTTCACATTGTTTTGACTGTCGTTTTGTCTCCAGGATGTAGTGATTGATCCAAGGTTCGTCTACAGTCACAAAACGACGCCAGAAGTCATTCAGATTGTGCTGCAACTTTTCCAAACATTATTTTGAAATGTTCTTCCTCTGACCATTTGCCTGGAGTCAACAAACATGGCACCCATTGCGCATTCAGCTTCTTCGTGTGCAGGATATTGTGCACCTTCATGTGAAATGTCTACCATCTCAGCAACCTCACGAATGCGACGGTCTTCTACCACGATACCGTGAATTTTATCGTGCATTTCTTCAGAAGAAACCTCAATCAGGCGTCCGGAACGTGCAGCATATTCGGTGCTCGTACGACCACGTTTAAATTAATTTATACTGCAATAAATTGCTTTGAGTGTTGGTGCAGAGTCCCCATGAACTTCCTTTAACTCAGTTTTCATCCGGGCCTCAGTCCACTTTTTAAAATAAAAATGTTTTATCGCTGCGCGATACTTTCTCCATTTCTAAGAAAAGTGTTACACCGATCACTAGACAGCTGCCAACAAAGAACTACGCGTTACATCTGTTTGAAAATGTTAGCAAAACCGTTACAACGTTCTCACTTACCTGCGGTCCTGCCGCTTTACAAAATGTCCTTACATTTACCAAACTTATCAATCAGTCCTCGTATGCCATCGAAACCTAATACAGGAAATCGAGGTAGAATGTAACACCAAAGTCTGTCTGCTTGAGTCTATCAAATGAAATTAAACTAACCAAGAGTAAAGCGCTCGTTCTAGGGAGAAAGGCAAGATCAGGAATGGCCTGGTTTAGACTCATAAGTAGAAAGACTCAAAAAATAACAAATAGTTCTGGCAGGAGAATCTACCCATTTTGTGGAGGGGGGAGGAATGGGTATTTATTCTGGCAGAATGTACCCGCTGGGAACACCTGAGAAAAACGCTGATCCAGAAAACTTTTTAAAGCAGTTAGAGGTCGATTGACATGCTGGGATATGTTTGTAAATCACGCTAATTGGTTCAATATGGGCATTTTCCTAACCAAAGTGCGCGAAACTAGAGGCATTTAATTTGCAGGTTAGAACGCAATAACTAGTGTAATTATAAATAATATGTAATATGTTTCAATTTATATATATATATATATATATATATAATATTAATGAAACATAAAAATAAAGAAACACTATTAACAATGTAACAAATTAACACTAAAATAAAAGTAGATAAAGATAAAACACAGAGAAAGAGTCACACTAGAAACTAGTGTGACTCTTTCTCTGTGTTTTATCTTTATCTACTTTTATTTTAGTGTTAATTTGTTACATTGTTAATAGTGTTTCTTTATTTTTATGTTTCATTAATATTGTTTGCACCTCTGGTGCTGCTTTTAACTTTGCTTATTAGGCTTTATTTGCTTTTGTGTGTTTTGCTTTTGCGTGTTTTGCTTTTGACTTCTTTACTATTTATCTATTTTTCTTTTAATTTTATTTCTGTGTTTTCTAAAATACTTTATTATATATTACATCTTATACCAGTTTCTAGTGTGACTCTTTCTCTGTGTTTTATCTTTATCTACTTTTATTTTAGTGTTAATTTATATATATATATATATATATATATATATATATATGTGTGTGTGTGTGTGTGTGTGTGTGTGTAAATATCGTTTTTTTTTTATTTGGAAAATTTAAAATATGCTTATTTATTATTAATATTCTTGCTTTATATCGTTATTTGTTCATGTTTCTAAATATGCAACATATTTAAGCATGTACGGTCTAGGATCTATGCATAAAAATATATTTGTAATATGTATATAAATTTTATAACAATAAAGATGCACCTTCTACTATTAATTATTTTTATTTATTTTATTTTATTTTATTAAGCCTTTTGAATTGTTTATTTAGACTTCTTTCTTTTATTTCATGCTTTTACCTTTCCCCCTGTTTTATCTCTTTCCACGTATTCTGTTATCTTCGAGATTTAATATTTATTTTTTCTATCACCTTCACTTGTCTTCTGCCTTTGAAGAAAACCGATTCGAAATATAGCGAAATTTGTATCAATGTTTAAATGTTTTTAGATATTTTGTTTTTCTAGTTCTTGTTATTTTAGCTACGTTATTCCAAGATTTAATTTATCTTTCATTTTTCATTTATAGTATATATTTTACTGCAATACTGTAATGTAATATATATATATATATATATATATATATATATATATTGCAGGACACCATTCACATTTCTTTTCGATTTTTTTTCCCCTCTTTTTCTCCCTAGTTATACCCACTGTGGCGGAACGGCGCTGGATCTTAAAATGATTATAGAATAAGGAACGATAAAAGTTCGTTAAATGTCAAGAATTCATTTCAATAGAGCATCGCTGAACAAAGTGCATTAGTGTCAAGGGAGACTATGTTGAAAAATTAGAATAATTTCAAAAAGCTATGCCGTCATTTTGTGCTTCATTTCGGAAACTTTTCAAATTACCCTCGTATATTCAAATGTACAATGTCATAACGTGTAATATAGTCTTTTTTTTCTGTCTTTGTTTTTCAGATACGATATGATTGGTAGAATTGGTTTCTTCGGAATAATTTTTGTCGCTGTATCAACGGCACAGGTTTGTACCAAATACATGTTTTTAATGCAAAACACTCTTTATATATATATATATATATATATATATATATATAATTTACACTTTTTGCGCCATGCACTACGATTAAAATTGTTATTTTGCCAAAATATTTTAATGCAGCAAAAAAATATCGATTTGACCTAAGCAGGCCGCATGTGGTTATTCATATGCAGCGTAATACTCTAAGGTCAATACATAATTTATCTGGTAATAGATAAACAACAGAGGGGCAGTTAGTAACGGTGTAGTTTTAAGATCTGTTCTTATAATTGGGACTAGAGAAGATGCGTACTGGCAAGGTTATGAACCATTGGGCAGGCGGTACAACTGGTTTGGGAACAAACTATGATTAAATATGTTTCTAATGTTGGGAGAGTTCTGAGGTGAGGTAAGGCATCAGTTTCGACAAATCTGCCACGGAAGATGCTGGAACATTCTTTTAAGATACATCTGACGCTCTCAATGCCTGAATTTATGATTATATCTGCAATGGAATGTCGTGTTCATTGTGATGTGGGTGTTTAAAAGTGTGTGCCTGTACACTGCTGTTGCTGCTGAACATGCCCTGTAGCGTAATAAAGATTTTGGTGAATTATTCAGCGTTACACTAGTCGTTGTCTGCCCACTAACGCTGCTGAAAACAATCATAGATACAGAGACATGGCTGCTATTTTTTGTGCTTACTAAGGCCACTCAGAAAGTTTTCAGACCTGACAGTACTATTTACAATAGGGAGAAAATCATTCCACGAGCACCTTGCACGGTCCTTTGCTAGTCAATAGTGAAAGTTTCAGCCTGAACGCAACCTTCAACCCTTCCCTACAGCAGTTGGGAAGCTAGTTCATTGCACACAATGTGACTGTACAGAGAGCATTTTCGAGCAATGGTTTCAGAAATAGTTTTAAAAGTCTCGCACAGACGTTTAGGGACCTTATTACCATTTTCAATTGGGTTGCGGAATTTAAAATGAGTCGGATGTCCCTTGAAGATGCAGAAGCGAGCGTCCATCCACTGCAGTAACCAGAGAAAAATCAATGCTGTGAAGAAAATAGTGAGAGAAGAATCCCGTGTCTCATACAAGGACATCGAAGCATCCTTCAAGATTGTGTCGAGGAGTGTCACAAAAATATTCTATGATTTCTTCAGGACCAGCAAGGTTTCATCCCACTGGGTGTCCCACAACCTCACACAGAGCCAAGAAATACTCCAGAGATTCGATAACAGTAGCTCTCGCCGTGTTTCTGAGGTCATAACAGGTGTTGAGACATGGATTTATCAGTACGACCCAGTCTTCAGTGTGGGTCTTCCCTGATGACAATCCGCCTGTGAAGGTCAAAAGGATGAAATATGTTGGCAATAAAATGATGACTTTTTTTTGGCACAACTAGTCGTGTGGCACAGTACTTGTAGAGAATCAAAGAAAAGTCACTGCACAATAGTTGCACTCCCCCGGTCGTGTGAAAAAGCGACAAAAAACTGGATTGAGGGGCCAAGTTGCAAGCTGCTCTAACGTTCTTATGAACTTTGCCATAAATGTAAACCATATCGATCCTCTCATTGATCGTATATCGAACATCCATGATAGAAAACAAAGAGAAACTGACTGAGAATGATGTCCTTTTAGGTTTGAGTTGACAATGATGAGTGTTCGTTTGTGTATCGATGTCACCTAACGGGCTTCTGTGTGTAAACAAGCGGGTTTCCTTCATAGCAACAACAAAACAAAAAATTTCACATCATTTATCATTCCTAGCTGATAGATGTACTAGAACTTTTATAATGAAAAATAAATGTTCTTCCCATTCCCGGAAAAAAAAAAATACACCATACCATCTGGAAAAAAATCAATTTGACATTGAAATGACATTAAGAATGGCATTTCAAGGACGAGTTAAGGTCACTATCTTATGTTCCCCTAAGAACACTTCAAATTTTGTCTCAAGCTTTATTTGATTTTCCCCTTCGTTTCTGAGGAAAATGGTGGCGACACTATAACTGTCTCATCCTGTATGTTATTATCTATAAAACCCTTGGTCTCAGAAAAGAAATGTTTAAATGCATAGTGGTGTATTCTAATAATAAACCAATACTAACGGATAATTCCATTTTCACAGGAAATAAATCTATTGAAGGCGACAGCTAATAATGCTGACCATCCTATACAATTCAACTTTGATACTCATAGATATAAAGATGGGTTGTATCTTGATGGAAATGTGACTGTCACTGAGGATGTTCCTGAGATACGGGTAAGTATGATAAATGTTGGGTGTTGTCTTTCACGTCTTCATTTGAGTTTTCAGTAAGGTGTGTAACTTTACATGGAGGTAGAGGTCCGTACTGCTATGAATGAGCTTGCAGTGTTTTGTTAAGGTAGGTATGGTTTAATGACTTTGACAAAACTATATAACACTTTCTTTAAGTATTTTAAAAGCTTTTACAAACCAAAATTCTTGTCGCCTCTTTAAAAAAAAATCCATCGCTCGCTGCAGTTAGTGATTCTACGGGGCGTATTCAGCAAAAAACGATGATATTTTTGCTTAACAACATACCTATATTCATTCTCATAATTATAGTGCTGTAGAAACAAACACAAAACACCACTCGTAACTGAACTAGACTCAGCCACTATATGGTCCATACTGACAGCCAGAAGACATGACCTTATTCTAGTCAACGCTCAGTGGAAATACAACTTGCCGTTACACATAGTACTAATTCTGGAGCTCCAGTCCCGAGCGACATCGGGGAGAGCCGAGCTCCGCTAACCTTGAGTAAATCCTTGGTTTGCTGTGGCGCGCTACGGCCTAACGGCCTACGCTCGCCTCTTTTGTAAATATAAATTAATAGAAGATTGTATGCTACTAAGTAAGTGGGCAAGTCACTGTGATGGTGGCAAATCTCCTTTAACTCTAAAAGGAAAAAAAAAAGCTTCAGAACGCGAGGAATCAAATCCACTACCTTTACCCCTATAGCATAACGCTTTAACCTTCTGAACTATCCAACCGTTACGTTAAAATGCCGTATTATCTAGCTATATCTACAGTTCCCTCGGCTTTCTCCGCTACTGCTCGGGAGTGGCTCGGGTCTGGAGCTTCAGAATTTGTACTACCTGTATGGTTAAGTGAAATACAGCGCAAGTTGGTTCATGGTTCATTGGATCACTCCTTACTTTAAATTTATAGGACCTTTAGCAACATTGGGAAATATATGAAGAACTTAATCTTTTGTGATTGATTTATTAACTGAATATTTATATATTAAATTTTTACAAACACAAACACCATATGTAAGCATACTGCTATTTGCTTTAATAATAACTATATTTTATTAAGTTTCAATAGCTAGTGCCTCTAAATATCTGGTATCTATTTCAGAACAAGGTTTGAATTAATTGTATCTTTATTCAATTAATTTTATTTCTTTATTTGTTGCATTCTGTTCCAATGGCAAGTGTTATGGAAAACAATAATAGGTAAAGTATTTGGAATACAAAGAGTAAATGTGAGGTTATAACTTCCACAGAAAATATGTACTTACTAGATAAAAACATCCTAATTTCTACTTTGGTAGTAACAGAAATGCCGTGTTCATCAACTCATTGTGAGGGGCGCTGTTTCACCTAGCGATATCAACAGCTATTGGCACGAGACTAAACTCAACTAACAGCACAACAGTGACTATGCAAGTTTAAATTTGCACTTATGCATATTTTAATATCTTAAAGGTTCATTGTTGCCAGCTGCGTTAGTTACATTTTGTAAACATTATTGTCCAACAATGAGTAAATCCTCCGTAAATTTGAAACAATCGAAATACGAAATATTGTTCTGAAGCTTCTTTTGAAAACAGCTGTATTGTGAAGCGATGCATTCTGCAACCATCTGAACAGAAACCATAATTTCTATATTGTATTCTCTTGTATGTGTTACGTTAATATTAATGATGTATGTCTTTTCAGATCTCCATAACCGAAACAAGATGTAGCCCGGATTTCTCTGAATGTGAATTTGTAAATAACAAAACTACGCCCGTCATTTGTCAACTTCTACAGAAACAAGACTTGCCTTGGGGCCCGTTTATAAACCATTTGCACTACACGGGACAATGCCCAATTCCTGAAGTAAGTATATCATTACCATAACCTTATTTTTCTATTACTCATTATTATAACTCGTTTCTTGATACTCTCGATACCGTCTAAGTAAGAAGTATCGACATAGAAATATACCTCTGTACATCAGATCGATAATTTTTCGGTACATTATTAAATATATATGTTTTAATTCATGTTGTCACAAATAGCAGTTTTTAAATTGGTCAATATATATATATATATATACATATTATAAGATTAGTGTTATTATATTTTTATTTTGTATTTTTTTAATGGTGTTCAACCCCCGTTAACTGCTGAGGCACCACAGGCGGTGGACACTGATGACATGAGATGAAATGATATATTGAGAAAGAATTTTTTTAAAGGAAGGAAACGTTCCAGACCTAAGTTTAGGGTACCTCACTAAATTTAGCACTGAGGAAAACCTGGGGGGAAAATTCCGGCAGAACAGTCCTCTCAGCTGATTTTTTTTTTTTTTTTTTTTTTTTTTTTTTTTTCCCAGGTTTTCCTCGGTGCATATAAACGTCGGGGAGGTACCCTAAAATTTAGGCGTGGAACTTAAAAGAACAATCCTTTCCCAGTTTACCATTTCATCTCATGTATCATCAGTATCCAACTTTTGTGATGCTTCAGCATTAAAAACTGGCGTTAAACTCGATTAAAAAAAAAATAACCAAGAAAAGAGCATCTGGTCAACGGCATCCAGTTCATCGTTATTTTTAAAAATTCTCTGATCCCCCAATAGAAATGAGATGTAGCGCCATCTTGTATGAAATTATTTGCCTGTAGTACAGCCAATTCAGTAAAAATATGCAGATAAATTTGCATTGTTACGGCCCAAATAAAAATGGACCGTATATCTTCACCTTGGAAAAAACACAGAACACATTAACTTCGGGAGAGCATCTTGCTCACGACAGAATTTCTGCACCTATAGGCAAACACTACGTTTATTGACTTTTACACTTAAACGAATTGTTGATTCGTCACTAAAAATCAGTTCGTCATTAAAACCATCCGCTAATGCCGAAAGTTTCCTGTCGGTGCTTGTTACTTGATACAGTCCATGGCTATAAAACTTCATTCTTAGGAGGTTTAGTAATTGAAATTGAAATTTATTGAAAATATATCCCAACAGACTACATAATATACATACACTAATATATACAAACTTTATCAATTCATTACAAAAAATGCCGCCACGGGTGGCCGAGGTCGTTAAGGCGCGAACTCGTGAGCGCCACGACTGTCCTCCCTGATTGAGGTAGTTTCCAGGTTTTCCTCAGTGCTCATGAATGGCAAATGCCGGGGAGGTACCCTAAACTTAGACTGGAACGTTTCCTTTCTTAAAAAAAATCTTTCCCCAATATATCATTTCATTGATATATTGGGACTGCTCGAGGAATTCGAACTCCAGACCTCCCGCTCTGGGACCCGAGCCTTAACGACTTAGGCAATCGTTACGGTTTGGCTTCCTCACTCTCTCCCAAATTTTATATGGGGTTACGTGAAGGACCAAGTTGTTTATAGGTGACATACTCATGTTTGTGTGGATAGAAATGCTGATGTCTGCAAAGTGACAAAAGACACACACAATGATAATCTGTAATGCAAGGTAAACATTTCTGGAGGAGTGACATTTATTAGGACTATTCCCCTACACTTGGCTTACAAAATTATAATAGTTGTATATTTCCTTTTCAAGCAATCTTGCGACAGAAGATAGCCGATTGTCAGCAATGGCAATAGAGAAGAGTCAAATACAGGTTTAGGACTTTTTTATGAATAGAATAAGAAATAAGTGAGATATATATATATATATATATATATATATATATATATATATTTGAAATTCGCGCATAGAATATTAATACTTGTATAAGATATTATACTTATGAATATGCATTTTATTCTGAAACCGTGAGACTGGACAAAAGCCGACTATTACAATCGCTATCGTTCGATTTTCTAATACCAACTAAGAAAAAAAATCTGTCTCTATTGTTTTGGAATTCCTAAAGATAAGATCAATTTGCACATTTGACGCATCACCAAAACGCTTTGAAGAACCCTCCATTTTGTGTTATGACTGTCGATTGTCCATGCTTTTGTTACTATCAATAGCTCCCCACCGCCTCTAACAAAAGTGGTCAGTGATGCGTGTTCAGGAATTATATAGTGGAGGTAGAGAGTTGGCTACACTGATCACAAGACAAATACACCTCGCGTGATAAAACGGATTTGGTAAATTTTTTCTCTCGATAATTTCCCTCCGTAATCCGGCTGCGATTGGCCAAAATTAAAAATTTTCTTTCGTTTCATTGGTCGATTTTAAGATGCCGTCACATGAGTGAAATAGTTCAATTGATCAAGTGTATTCATATGTGAAGTATACCGTGTAACATTGATTGTTTGAAACACGACAATAATTTTGAAAAATCTTATATTATTAAGAAATATGCAAATAAGCTTTGGGGAATTCTTACGTTCCATCGTTTATCTTAAACATCAAATGAAAAATAAAGCATAATTTGCGAAATTATAGCGCATAAATAATAACTAAAGCATAATGTAGGTTGCTGTATACATCACTATGAGTGCAATATTTTACTTGTGTTTCTTTGTTAACAGGGCACCTATTGGTTGAACGATTACTTTATTGATTCTAAGTTAGCCCCAGACAAGGAACATTCTTGGATCGTGTGTTACACAGTCTTAAGCAAAGGTGAAACTTTTGGTCAACTATGTCTGACCTACGGCCCTCCAGAGCAATACGAAAACGTGCAAGAGAACAACAATTAAGATTGAAGTGTAAACACTGTTCATTACACAAGAAACAAATCAATGTAAACGTATTTCACGTTGCTAATATATTAAACTTTTGAAAAAATTAAAATATACTTTTATTACCTATTTTTTCTAGTCTGTAATAAACATTAAATAAACTCAATTCACTAATTTACACACAGTTTGGAGTGTAGCTATAATAAAACTATTTTTCGCGTTTCGTACAAAAAGTTTAATTTGAAAAGTTCTCGGAACGACCCACAGATTGCAGCAGCAGCTCCGACGTGATTTTGTTATCAAAACCCGATATCTTCTATAGAAACATTTGTGCAATAAGTATGGTTTGCTAAGAATCACACAGTAGCTATAGCTGTTTGTTGCTGTGCAGACGTGTATATAAGGGTAAACCGCCGTGAGGTTATTAAATCTTATTAAAGAGGACACTCGCTGTCATTTTCGACCGTTTTTAAGTGAGCACAGAGCTTAAATGACATCCTTTCACGCTGAAAGCAGCTGCTGTCCCGAACCGTAGCGAAGACAGCCGACTGGTTCCGATTTAGTGATAGCAATTTAGACGAATAATTTTCACACCTAGCATGAAGCCCTGTTAGCTCAGTAGGTTGGAGCGAGCGTTCGTGCTAATGATCGGGTTCGTGGGTTCGATTGGCTATGGGCAATTCTTTTTCTTTGTAATCTTTTTTTTTTTCTCAGAATAAATGTTAATTTTTTCATAAGTTAGGTTAGATTAGTTCAGTTTAAGTTTAACAAAAAAAATAATATAACATAAAATAAAAAATTTACTCCATGATAATTCCGTTTGTCATATTGTAACTAGTGAGCTTTGTTCGCTACAGTTCGGGACTGCGAGCTGTAGTTGCTTTCAGCTTATAACGGCAAGTTTTGAATGGGCCTTGAAAGTTTGGAAAATGGCCCAGAATTTATCACATCAGAAACTATTAATAGGGTACACGACTTGTTTCTGAAGGATTATCGATTAAAAGTGTTCGAAACTGCTGAAGATCTGGGCATTTCACATCTTGAGGGAATAATTGTTTTTGGAAATATTATCGGCAAAATGGGTGCTGCGACTGGTGACCCAGTATCAAAAGCGAATTAGAGAGCAAATCACTCAGAAAAGCTCAGAGAAAGCCCACCGATTTGTATTCAATGATGACACATGAGTACACACCTGAAACAAAAGAGCAGTCTAAACAATGGAAGCGTCACGATTCTCCACCGCCAAAGTAGGTCAAGTGTGTGAAATTGTCCGAGAAGATCGTGGCGTCGATTTTCTGGGATGCCAAGGATGTACTGCTGAAAGATTATCTTCCCACTGGAGCGTATTTTACAAATCTTTTGGACCTAATGAAAAAAAAAAATAATAATAACCGTGAAAAGACGAGAAAATAATTTCATCAAGACAATGCTCGCCCTCACACATGGCGACAATTAATGAACGATTTGCTGCCACGTCCGCCTTATTCCCCTGACTTCACTCCATCAAACCTCCGCCTGTTTCCTAAACTGAAAAAAAAAACTTTTTGGTGAAAAGAAATTTCCACCAATGAAAATCCAAAATCATCATTTGAGGCGTGTTTTACAGACCTGGAGGAATTTGACTCTCGTGATCGGATAAAGACTTTTGGAGCATTGTTGGACAACGTGCATTAGCGTTAAGGGAGACAATATATTTCGCTTAGGCTACCACCTCGTCCATAAACGCCATACTTTATATTTTCTATTATGCAATTTTATTATCGATAATGAACAAGTATTTTGTAGCTTCATGGCTGTAATATTTTGCATATAGTTATCATTTTTCAAGGATTTTCTGGTGATAAACCTAATCTAAAAAATAAAAACATTTTGGCAGTTGATAAGTTTATCAAAGTAATGCTAATAAACACGCAATAACACGATGCGCTAATGCAGGTATAAAATGCCCTAGACATCCCTTGCTTTCTCTGCATTTACAGCCCAGACTCGAAATGATTGGTAGCGTTTTTTGCATCGCAGCGATTTTAGTGTCCGTGGCAGCTGCAGCGGTAAGTACATCTTTTTTTTTATAATAGTGTTTACTGCTGAGATATCACAGACTATGGACACTGATGGTAAATGATAAATTGAGAAAGTTTTTTTTTTTTTTTTTTTTTTTTTTTTTAAAGGAAAGGAGGTGTTCCATGCCTAATTTTAGTGTACTTTCCCGTCATTTGCCATTTATGAAGGCTGAGGAAACACTATGAAAAATCTCAGTTAGGGGTGGCTATCGAATCCCAGATTTCCCGCTCGTCAGTCCGTGACTTAATGACCTAAGCCCACTGTGTAAGGGCGTAGTTTACAACACTTATTGAAATACATTACACCTTCCTACATTTTCCAAAATTAGTAAAATTTTTACATTGAGATACAAAACTTGACGAAGGATTTTGGATCAAAATGGAGCTTTTTGGTTCTAATTTTACACTTAACCTGTGTTACCAAATTGAAGTAAAGTTGAAAAAAGGTAACCTTAGTATCCTCCTTTTTATTATAATGGGTGAATTTTCATTCGCGGGTCTGCTTCACGTGCAGTTGGCTGTAGCTGACCGTCTCATTCGCACGCATGAAAGCCGGTCGTGGAGTTGGAGGGGAGGTCAGTACGAGTTTACTTTAGGAATGTACGGACTTGTTCCTGAGTGTTGTGTGATAGTGTATTGTGTTTTCTTTAGGCGGCTTAATACAGTGTATTGATTACGTTAATAAGACTCAATTCAGTGTTCTATTCCCCAAAGGATATTTATTTACGATTCCAACGCGCGTTCAGAATCTACTCGTGATGTACGGAGATTGTTTCAAGAAAGATGTCCTTATATTCAACTTCAAATAGAAGTTCGATTTACAGACTGGTATCAACGGGAAGTATTCAAGACCAAAAGCGTACACACCCATGTACAGTCCTCTAAACAGAAACGTTACATAACATTGGACTTGCTCTGGAACATTCCCCCAAAAAATCACTTTGATGTCCTTCTCAGCAAAGGGGAATTTCCTACTCCTCTGTTCGAATGGCCTACAAGGCTACTGAAGTTAAAACCGTATAAAATTACTGTGGTGCAAGAACATAAACCGGGTGACCCTGCATAGATTTTGTGAATGGATTTTGATGGAGAAATTGACCCTAATCTAATTTTCATTACTGACGAATGTTGCTTCCACCTGAGTGGGTGTGTTAATTCACAAAACAACCGACACTGGAGCTCAGGACTGATTTCGTTTTGCCAGAATTAATTCATTTCATTCATCCATACAGACTACATGCGCCCTCATTGTGCACAATAACCATATCATCTAAGATCGCCTGTTTCAGTCCCGACCAAGGTCGATGGATTTTTAAGACGTAAAAATCCTAAGAATGACTTTCTTCGGAAAGGAAGTAAAGCCGTGGGTCCCGTGTCGTACATTTACGGCATATAAAAGAACCTCAAGCCTAAAAGAAGAAGCCTTTGAGCCAAAATTATCGGCCGTTTCACGCCCTGAATTGAATGTGACGCCGATGACTGAGATGTTAAAGAGCGTCCATAAGTAAAACAAATAAAAAAAACTCACACTCCTACTTATAATAACAATAATAAGCATTTTAAGACAATTATAATACCAAATTTAAGTAAATGTTTTCAAACTACTTAAAAAAACTTTAACATAAGTATAATATTCTTAACACAGATATCAAGAAAAGTGATGAACTTTTAAAAAGTGACATCTACTTGAAAGACAATATACACATACATTACTTGATTCTGTTACAGAGAAGTATTGAAAACGTTTTTAAATTGTTGACCACCTTCCTTACAGACCAAATTTAGCTCCCACCATTTTTTTAGAGAGTGGTGTATTAGAATTAAATTACAGAAAATGTTTGAAAAACAATAAAATTTTCCATAATTTATCTATATATGTCAGAATATCACCCGATATTTTCACTACACAATCGCAGTAACACATTAACCTCTTAAAAATTGCTCTTCTTTTATTTTTTATGTTAAAGAGCATCCGTAAATATAAAGATTCGCCATAATATTTACTAGAATAGTCGATTCTGGTGTTCTAGTGGATACCATACTTGCCTCGTAGACCCAAGATCCCGGGTTGAAACCGGTGAATTTTTAGGAAGTACAAATTTTACATATGACTTTCTTCGGCAAGTAAGTAAAGCTGTGGGTCCCGTGTCGTACATTTACGGCACGATAAAGAACCTCAAGCCTGAAAGAGAGGCCTCTGAGCAAAATTTATGGGCCGTTTCACCCCTGAATTGAATGGGACGCTAATGACCAAAGATGTTGAAGAACCTAATTAAATAAAATAAATCTGACCTATCCACTAGGATACGTGCCCTATGGGCGTCCCGACCTCAGAAGTCCGCTACAATACCGCCACTCCAGGAGATAATGCCCACAAGTTCGTGAGAAAAATGGGCTGGTTGGAAAGAAAGTTTTCTTAACAATTTCACGATTAGACTATATCATTGCTTAACGTCACAGCAACACTTTCTTTCTAAGGTTGTTTATCACCGCCCTAAGTTGTCACATAAGTGACTTATACCATTAAGCTGATTAAGCCATGAAATGTAAACAAGCGGGTAATCTATCATTACATGATGTGTGTACATACTCACATTGGACAATACCATTTAAGACAGAGAACTGAATTAACTATAAATTAAATATACTTAATTGTAGACATGCATTCGTTACTTTATACAAAAATATGGGATTTTATACTAAAACACTCATAGGTGCCACGACTTCCCCCCCCCAGTAGATATTGACCTTATAGATCAACACATTTTTGTTTAAAGACGAATTTCAATACATATTTGTATCTGATGTTTCATCTGCACTATGAAGAACTCAGTTATTATTGAGTAAATATGTGTAATTTTAAACAGAAACTGAAATTAGTTTGATATTGCATATTTCTGTTGTGTACCCTTGGTTGTGAAAAAATAATTAATTAATACTCTGTAATAGAAAATAGATGACGGTGGTTAGTTGTACTTTCTTAATAGCGCCAGTAATCGGGTTATATTTCATATCCAGTGTAAATCACCATATATGCTAATATGCTATTTTGTGAAGAAAAGGTAAAATTTTTATCATAAATTTCTTTGTTGTATGTTATTTATTTCCATATCAAGACCAATTTTTGGAGAAAAACAATCATTTTTTTCGGATAATTATTTGGAATTTTCTACTAAATTTGGTATATCGTTTATTGAAATTTTCTAATTTTAAGTGCTCTTAATGACGTAATGTGTTTTATGTGTTAAACTATTTTTTCTAATACCCGCACTATTCCATAAAATTATAAATATCTCTGAAACAAATTATTATAGAAGGCTGTGATTTGAGATACTTTGTACTTAAATTACTGTTTCAAATGCAATAGTTGCAATGGTTGCTTGTGTGTTTAAGTTTTGAAGCAATTGGAAAGTTTTGTGTTTGATTTGAGTTTTACAAGTTATATATCCCAGTTTTCTTTCCTAAATACATCTAATATCATGCCCAGGTCCACCAGGGTTTATAAAAAATTTAAAAACAAAGGAAATAGGTCTTATAAAACCTATTCAGTAAAGCATGATAATGGTGATAATGAAAATAATGAGTCTATTACTGAAGAGAATAGTTCAGTGAATGATAAACCAATTGCTCACACTTCCCCTAGTGCTTTCAAAAAAAAAAAAAAAAAAAAAAAGATATCTGGTACAAGAAATGGATTAGTATGTAAATTAACAATTTCTTGTATTAACTTTAACGCTATTTTAGCCGTAAGTGAAACATGTACCTTTTTCTCATAAAACTAATGAACATAGAGCATGAAATTTTTACAGCTGATCTACATGTCATTTGCATAAGAACCTTTTGTACGTGAATATTAATATAATTTTATTTTTAAAAAATGAATATGTTGCAAAAACAATAATTTTTATTTACATGCTGTTTCAGAAATATTTTTACAAACTGTGGTAACGGGTTCCTCACAACAAAACAAGAAGAAAAAAAAACCATATATACATTTTTCCGGAAGTCCTTAGTTTTTGAGTTAATTGATGAAACTTTACCAAAACAAGAAAATAAAAGTCCATATTAACATATGTCCGGAAATCCTTAATTTTTGAGTTATTAAGGAAAGCTTACGTCAGAATTAAAATGACTATTTCTATCACATCTTTAATAGAGTTATTACTAAATCGCATAAATGGCTAACCTTCAGCAGTGCTATACTGCATTTTGCCAATATTTTGTATATAAGTATGCAATACTGATGCGTCAAGTGCATCAGCAAATTTATATCGATAACATCGTTTGATTACTTAAAAAAAATTTTTTTATTTTCTGTTACGAAGTTAGAAACGCGTTGAAATGAACTTTCATTAATAACTCAAAAACTAAGAATTTCAGGACATATGTTTATATGGGCTTTTATTTTCTTGTTTTGGTGTGAGGAACTTGCCAGCAAAGTTTGTAAAAATATTTCTAATGTAATGAAAAATTAGCAGTGAAAGTTTTACTGAGGTGTCTGTAATACTCTCTGAGAAAAGGCGCATCAAAATAAATAACTTCGCATCAGTAATATAGAGCCTCTGGTCTCATTGTAATATTAAGGTAGTGTTATATGGGGGTTGTTAGCTAAAATGATACATTCATTTGTTTAAAAAATAACGAATTGTTTATATTTTCAGGATATAGAGGCGGTGGCGGTTACTCCTGATAATGATGGCCATGATATGCAATTCAACTGGGTTTGTACTCCAACAGGCGGTAAAATGTACTGCAGCGGGGATGTAAATGTCCTGGAAGATCTTAATGACATTATGGTAGGTAAAAACAAAAGAAAGGGAAATTAAGGGCAAGAAAAGTAGCCACTTCTTAGTCTAATAAACGTTAAAACTCGTTTACCACGTGGTTTTAACACTTCAGTAGTCATTGATTGCGACAATACGAGCGAGATGCTCTGTTTATAACTCGTGGTGTGACGTCATTGCACTGTAAGCTTCGGCCTTGACTCAGCCAAGTTTGACAGTTGAGCAAAGATGGCCTTGCTCTTCCTATCCCATGTGACAGAAGCAAAACAAAAGTATTTTTCGAATCGCCCTCGTATGTAGCCCATATACAGAGCCCTCGTTTGGACGCGTGGCCGACTTAACGGGAATTTGCTTGGCATCGGGAAGTACGCTCTTCGCCGGCGGAGTCAGATATGCATAGTCCCTTACATTCAAGCGCGTAGATTTTCTCGTTCAGATTATAATTACAATAACCACATACTTTGAGCATAGAATATGTTGGAATTGAATGTTCTTGTGCCGCCACACATTTTTCATGCCTTTTAAGAAATTTTACATTAACACTTATTAATTCTTCTTCAAAAATTGAAGCAATTTCTCCTCTTATAGGTCCTATAATTCTGTAAGCATTCATTCACAACACAACAAACACCTATTTTTTGGCCGTACTATGGCATTTCCCTTACGAGATCAGGTTTTTCTGCACTCCTGTACTTATTTGTTTCGTTTCGCTATATGTCCATCTAAATAAAACCATGGCTTCGTCCGGAAAAGCGCTGGTCAATAGAACGAACATTAACCTTATTCAAATCCCAATTGCAGAAATGAACTCTACTCACATTAGCACCTGATTGCAATTCCTGAACTACAGTAATCTTAGAGGATTTTAAGTTTAAAAGTTTAGTGGCATTCCAAGCCGAGGTTTGCGAAATTCCTGTGCAAACTTTCTTAGAGATTTCTTTATACTTCACTCTAACTTTTCTCCAATGTCATCGAGTTTTTCTCCTATAAGAACACAGCGTGTTACTTTAGGTTTCTTATCAAGAACAGATTCCGTTTCATTAAATCTATTCACAAGATTACGAGCCGTTTCTCTGTGAGGCGCACAAACAGCAGAAAATCTGTCTATAAATCACCATCTCACTTCTCTACGTGAGTTTGTTGTCATACATGAATCATACATGAAGATTCTGTGTGCTAAAGTGTACGGACTTTTTGGCATTATAACAACACTAACACACTATAACACTGAAACATGTGGTGTCATAGCATTCAACTTTTATATAGCACAAAGACTTCGCGTCAGCACACGGGGAGGCGGGAAAGTGGAGGGGGTCCGAACCGGTTAGAACCAGCACAGTGCAGGACATTAAATCACCGTTAAGCCGGCCACGCGTCCAAATGAAGGTTCTGTAATTATGCTATAACTCTTCATAGAATTAGATATTATTGTATTAAAGTCAAAAATCTTCTTTTATACAGTTGTAGTACTTCTGTGATTAGTATTAATAATAGCGTGCCTTCTTTACAGATGACTACATCCAGACAACAATGTGATATGAGTCTGAGTAACTGTCAGTCCTACAGCAATGAAACTACCCCCAACTTGTGTGGGGTTGCTCCTGGTACTAACAGTCCTTGGGCGCTTTTTATAGGCGCTATAGGCTTCAATGGCCAATGTCCCCTTGCTAAAGTAAGTATAAAAACCATAAAAATAATAGTTTATTTTTCGCAAGCTTAATATACTATAATGCTCTTCATTTCACAATTAAAATCTTTGCTCATTTTTAAACGGAGTCTTGGGTTTATTTCGTTTCTTACTATTAATAAAGATCATTTTAAGATAGTTCGCTCTTTAGGCTTTCACTGCCGATATTGATAGTATTAAAATTGATCGTTACCAGACTATTTTGTCCACTGTTGATGCTAACTACAGAGCCAGCAAAAGCTTTGACTTTTAATTTAATTTAAACTAACGATCACGGTAAAATAGCCCGGTAATGATCCATGTTAATAATAATCCTTTTAAAAGATTTGTCCGTTCTTTAAAAATGTATTTCAACAAAAATGTTTTTTATATAGAGCGAACACCTGTCTATAAAGTATGTTAGAATCTGTAAATATATATTTTCCTCGTAGACTCAAGATCGCGGGTTCAAGTGGATAGTGGTGGTGTAGTGGTAATCATATTTGCCTCCTAAACCCAAGATCGCGGGTTCAATTCCGCCAGGGTCGATGATTTTTTTCAGGCGTAAAAATCCTAAGTATGGAAGCGAAGTAAAGCCGTAGGTCCCGTGTCGTACATTTACGGCACGAAAAGAAACTCAAGCCTGAAAGAAGAGGTCTCTGAGCAAAATTTAATTGGCCGTTTTATGCCCTGATTAGAATGGGACGCTGATGATTTGAGATGTTAAAGAGCATTCGTAAATAAACCAAATCAACAGTTTCCAATTGTTTATACATTTTTACAAGTGTCTTTGAGCGCTGCGAAATTTCACATGCTACTAATGTAGGATAAAATGAGGTCATGTCGTATCACAAAATGTAATATTTCAATAATTTAATGTTCTTTTGTTCGCAGGGTGACTATACCATGAAAAGCTTATACATTACTCCTGCCTTTCTCCCCAATGATGATAATTGTTGGATTGACACATATGATACCATGGCCAATGGTCAACTTGTTGGTGTTCTGCAGATATCTTTCTGTGTGCCGCAGTAACAGCCAGAAGAACACAACTGCAGTTAAAATAAATAACGTTTTCAGTTTAATGAAAGGAAATTGATGTAAGTGTGTTTCCCGTGTCATTTGTTTTTTTACTTTCTGACTGTCACTAAATGATGGCGCAACATGTCAATGATATCGCAATAAAATTTACAAAATATGAACTGCTAAAATTAGGGTTGCCACATTTTGAATTCGAAATAACTGTGTCGAAATAGCTGCAATAGTGCGAATGTAATTTGACTTATCAAGTGGAATGAACAGTGACATCATTCCAAGTGCAATAGGTACAGCCTAACAGCATCAATCTTTTATTCTGTTAACACACAATTATTAACCCATTTGCTGCCGCGCACCGATCTGATCGGAAGTTGAAAGCGGCTAAAGGCCTGCCTTAACTTGTACAGCCGTCAAATGACGCGCCTTTTGAAGGTTAAATGCCTCACTTTGGAAGTTTTCTTATATACAGAGTGTACACAAATAACTATTACGGTTTTACGCTTATATTTTTTCTCTGCGGTATACAATATAGTTTTGAAGATAACTTAAATTGAAGAGTAACTGTGGAGGTTTCAATTCTACATGCGCAGATTTTGTTTTGTAGCCATGGTAACGAAACAAACAAAGGCAACTCGCGTGGAAAAATCTTTTTATGTCTTGGAAATCGCGAAACACAATCCAGTCCAGAGGGCGTATAGGGGAATATTCTGTAAAAAAAAAGACGATCGCGTGTATCAGATGAGAATTTGTAGAGAGTCAGAACAGTTTGCGCGTGCAGTTCTAAAAAATCTGAGGGGTGAGTGACTCGAGAACTAACAGTTACAAGAGTGACCGTGTGGAAGGTATTAAGAAAACATCTCCAACCTACACCATATCGTCTGCAATACTAAAGGCAAAATTCCCCATCGTTAAATAGGTTGCCATGGTCCGGATGCCTTGGCTTTTCATCGTTGGTCTCCGAGGTCCCCAGATCTGACCCCTGTGAGTTTTTCTTGTAAGGTACATAAAGATCTTATATACATGCCATGGCTATCTGCAGACCTACCTGAGTTGATACGGAAGATTAATGCAGCAGTTACATCAGACATATTAACATCAGTGTGGCAAGAAATAGACTACCGGCTGGATGTAAATAGTGTCACAAATGGGTCCCATATTGAACACTTGTAATTTGTGTTATGGTAACTTTCACAGTTTTTCTTCAATTTAAGTTATGATTCAAAATTGTATTGTATGCCACAGAGAAAAAAAAATATATGTTTATAATTATTTGTGTACACCCTGTATATTCATGAATAGCAAATAGCGTCATATATAAGGAGTACATATTGTACAAAATTGATTAATAGTAACACAAAAATATAATAATTTTAAAATATTCTCATTGTTTCAACCGATAATACATATTTTCAAAAGATAAATGTGTTTTTATTGTTTTGGATTTAATTATAAATTTTAAAATTAAGATGTACATTATACTTAAATGCTCATAATGATAGGCTGTTCATTTATGAATAAAATGGCATAAAAGTTATGCAAACTGGTCTGATACGATTATTAATTTTAAAGAATTAAACATGCGTGCAACTAGGGAAAGAGAACTGAGCCAGTTAAATGTACTGGCCGACACAAGCAGACAGATCAGCAGATCAAATGTCGTATTTTGTACTGCGCGATGATCAAGCCTTGCATGCTAAATGCATAGCACAACACAAGCGTCGTAATTAAAAAGAGTATCATTTAAGGAAAATATAAATAATACGTGGAGAGTACAGTTAGCAGAAAACGTTTTGACATTTTGTGTTAGGTTTAGATATTATTTCAGTTCTGTATACTGCTGGCTACAATGAACACAAGTCAAATGCACTTCGGGTGTTAAAAGGAATTTGATAAAAAGCTACATCGAAATTACCCATAAAACGGCAAATTTATATTTTCTAATCATTATTTTCAGTATAGTTACGAAATTAAACTATACCTCTTGAAAATTAAAATTATAAACAGAACATTGGGGGACAAGGTTGATATTACACACATGTGATGCAAATGCAAAATCGGAATGGTGGTTTAGTCCATTAAAAGACGAAAGAGGTGAAAAACTAGAGGAATTAATATCCGAACTAATTCTAATAGTAAAGAATGAACCAAACAATCCTGCAACATTTGAAAATAGAGCCGGTGCATCTGTCTAACCCTCTGTAATAGTAAAATCCACAGAAAAGTTATAAACTGGAAAGTGGGTCAAGGCATAACTACCGCTTAATATGTTTCGATGGGAAGAATGGACAGAGAAATTTCAATTGAAGATCGGGGACACAATTATGTACAAGTAAATTGGACAAATATGATCATATCTTTGATAACTCCAACTTATTATAAAACCGCATTGACAAAACACTTGCAATAACTAAATTTAAGAAAAATTCGATAAGATGTGGACCGACGTACTCTAAAAAGCTAGAAGACAAATGAGAAGCGGGGAGGAGGCAACCACTCAGACCGCAGCACAATCGGAACATCTCCGCCGAGCTCTCTAATGGACCAATTACAGACGCTAATCCACTCACCAGCCAGCGGATCACTCAGGGCTGCTCATACGCCAGACAGTAAGCTCAGCTGACATCGCTCCGATGGCTGTATCATCCTCCTCTATCTCCTGGACCTGACTAACACTGCGATCACTGAACTTGCCTACCGGGTTTAGGCCGCAGACCTGGCCTCACTGCACACCGCAGCCGCCTCTCTACGAGAACAAATCCTAGAACTGCTCCAGTCAAGCGCTGCTCAAAACACCTGCATCTCAGAGAACTTCAGGAACAGGCTGCCCTCACCAGACACAGCCGTGATGCCCTTGCCTCGCGCCTGGACAGTGCAGAGCAAGCCCTGACCCTGTCCCCCTCCAGCGTAGCTCAACCTCCTGAAGACACTGTAGCAGAAGATTCAACAACGTTCACACACGTCCCTTGAAGTAGTTTCTGTTTGCCTCAACCGTCTGGAAGAGGCGTACACAGATCCTGGACCTCTAGCCACAAACACGTCGACAGCATCAAGAAAACACTCCAAGGTCTCCACCGAACCTTCACCAACAACTCACCCCGGTCGAACCCCACTCTCCACATCTCATGGGCTCTATGGACCAGCACCAAGAACACACCCAAGCACTGAAACAAGGCTTGAGACAGCGTCAACAACACTGACCCCTCGGCAACCCAACGTTCGTATGAATGCTCACTCAAACAGATGATTAAACTATTTTAACACCTGCCACTCTCCATTCAACCCTTTCATCCTACTCTCTTGACCTACTGGCAAGCCATCAGCGCCTCGGTCATGGTGGCTGCCAATATTCATTCACTTTGATACGCTCCCGGCAACAACGCAGAACCGCTACTAACATGGGTGCTCGTGCGGAATCCCATTACCCCTACCCCGCCACTCCCCTTCCTAACACTTTCCGCTTAGCCTTTCCTAATACATTCCGCTTAACACACACGTAGCGCAGTAGCAGCAATATGTGACGTCATACCAGGTGCAGCAGGTAGAATCCGCCAGCACCAAACTTTAGTCATTATTAAATATCACGGTTTTCTATGAAGTCCCATTAAAACTATTTACGAATTTATTAGTAACAGCGTCCTGCTTCTATATGATTCTTAACTTGTGTTCCGTCAGAACGAATTTGGCAGCACTTGCGACCTGTTGTCATGACAACAGTAGACGGTTGCTTTATGCACCGAGATAGAAGTACAGCCAAAATGAGAATCAGACAGTGGCGGGGAGAAATGCGTGGCGTTGGATTGGCAAATCAGAAGAATGCGAGAACTGGCGAGTCTTGCCAACTTGCTAAATATAATTTTATGGTTAGTTACAACAATGTTTCACATTCACATTTACTTTTATAGTGGTTTAACAACTCGTTTTATAGTCTTTGGTGTTTGTAAACTTCAAACTTATTGTCTCTACACAACGCCACAGATTTCTCTGTGTACACCTCAGACAGGAGATTCTCGGTCGCTTTTTGTACATCGCATGACGTTTCTCATCATGTTAATAGCAGCGGCATGTTTCATATCTAACACCATCTATCATTTGTTTTAATAAAAACCCATTGAACATTCTTCCAAATGCAAAAAATGATATCGTCTCCACTATAAGTGAAAATTTTTCTTTGAGGTATATTTTGTCCAAAAATTATTGCATTTTCTGGACAGTTTTTACTTTTATCACCTGAACTAAACAAATACTATGATCTTTTAAACACTTCTCGTTTGAGGCTCCGTTAATAAGTTCATTAGCGAATCAAAGTGTCATATTAGCGAATCGTCGTTAAAACGTCTTTCACCACCACTGCAAGACAATTTGCATTAAATGTTGTAGATTTGTTGTAAGGTTGACTCCATATCCTATAAACCACCTTTTTTTTTTTTTTTTTTTCGTTTTATTTAAGGACGCTCTTTAACATCTCAGGTCATCAGCGTCCCATTCAATTCAACGCGTGAAACGGCCGACAAATTTTGCTCAGAGGCCTCTTCTTTCAGACTTGAGGCTCTTTATCGTGCCGTAAATGTACGACACGGAACCCACGGATTTACTTCCCTTCCGAAGAAAGCCATACTTACGATTTTTACGCCCGAAAAAATCCGTTGATCCTGGCTGGGTTTGAACCCGCGACCTTGGGTTTAGAAGGCAAGTATGGTTACCACTGCACCACCAGGACCGACTAAAAACCCAACTATAAGTTGCTACAACTTTCCTGCTAATTTGTTAGCCACGTGTATTTCTCAGTATTTATAACGTAAACAACAATGCAATGTAACTAAACAAACCCAAAGCATAAACAATATATAAATCGTTAGAAAAACCATTGTTAAAAACATATTTCTTGAAAAATGAATCCTCTGTTAAATTCTTCAGTATATTAATTGTTGTAACAAAGAGTAAAAATGATGCATTTGTTCAACAATAATGACAAACTCTATTATTAGGTTTTTCAATAATTTAAATAAAATCCACAATGAAATTGCAACTGTATCGGGCAGCATTTAAAATCAAATTACAGTATGCAAAGTTACTAACAGTTTTAAGACCGTGCAGAGTCAAACCTCAGTATAAGAAGATATAATAATATAACTTGAGTTGGTACCTTTGTTGTTGATTCTATCGCCGCAGATAACATAATGTGTTTACAAATAACTGGTTACATATTCGTTAACAAATATATTATAATGATAATTCGCTTTCTTGTTTCGAAATAAACCTGAAATTTCATTATATGCGTCTCACAACCGGAATTCTTAATGTTAAAACTTTTATCTATCTGGAGATAAATATATTTGGAGTAGGCTAGAACCTCAAGGTTCAGAAATAGATTATTTTCATATTCAAGACATGTGAATGTTATCATTGAAATAAGAGTTATTTAAGTAGAACATCACATTAATTATAGTGGGTAATGTGCCCTTTTTTACTCTGATTTTCGGTTTTGCTTGTTTATTGATGATTCTGGCTGTATGTGCATTATTGTCACCAACTGGTTAAATTTCTAAGTTGAGAAGAGTTGCTGAGAATGTCTGGCGTTTCTCAGATTTACTGATGATACAAAAAAGTTAGTCAAAGTAGCTCAGGAGCTTTGGGTAATATTAAAATTCTCGTAGATGTCTCGTATCCAAAAGCTTATGTTGTATTTTATAGTAATTTTACTATATGATACCTGTTTAAGTTAATGGGAAAGAGATGAAAGGAAAGAAAAAATATCGTAAAGAAATGTAAGTGATATTCTGTACAATGACAATTAAAATTAGACATCGATTATTCATTTTCTTGGCAGCATTTTACCAATAAGTATAGCCTAACATAACCTGAAAAGATTAAAAGTACGCCATGCAGGAACTGCGTAAACTAAGGGAATTCCTCGCCAAATTGAATAACTTTTAATAAAAATTAATAATAAATTCAAAGTGGGTCTTATTAATTAAAAAAAGAAATAGTCATGACATTACTGTGTGATATTAGAGGAACAAAATTAGAATTCTTGCAATCTATAAGTATAACAAAAGAGAAACCACATTTTTAGAATTATCGTGTTATTGAGATTAAACCACAAAAATTAATGGTATACAATTAATTAAATGACATATATGACTATCGATAGACTACGCTATACTGTGTGGGTATTTTAAAACATTTTTAAATATAACCATGTGTATGAACTGAGCCCTTGATATCATCTTTACATTCACTAAAATAGAGAGAAACAACAGAAAGTTTCGGGTTACATTGTGTATTTAAGATGATGTTCATATGTTTCAATAAAACAAAAACATGTTACTATTTAAAAACAATTGCAATGTACTAAGTAAATAAAAACAATCGAAAGTTACATAGATTTTCAGTGGCTTTGAAATTTAATTTAAATGTTATTAACATGTAACGTAAACGTTTTCTGAAGGTTATTACAGAGCGCTCTTACATACAAATATAATTCTCAAACACATATTAGATTAATATTTCATATTTACTATCTTCACAACGATACTTTTGTTAAATATAAAACATATACATCGTTATAAATACACTTTATGTGCTGAATTAATTTTTCCTTTTATTGTTTTCATGTATTTCCCTAATTATAGTAACCATTTTTCTTATTTAATTTAAATGGCATATACGCAGTTTCGTTGGGTTAAAGCAAATATTTGTGCCACTGGTGGATTTGAAATTTTAGATTTCGGTAAACCCCCATTCCTAATGGCCCGATTTCGCTGATAATTGGAAACTATTTTATTCTTATTTTATTTATATGGCATATAAGGACTTTCTTTGCCAAAAATGCAAATATTGGTGCCGCTAAGAGTAATTTACAAAAATCTGATAAATCTGATTTCACTGTAACTATTTTTCTTATTGGATTTAAAGTATGTATGCCGAGTTTTGTTATGAAAAAAGAACAAATTTTATTATTTTATTTAGACGGTTTATAAAGAATTTCGTTGCCAAAAAAAATGTTAAATTCTCTAGAGCGATTTTTAAATTTAGAGTTTCAGTTAAATCCCTCCTAATAGTTCCACTTCATCTATTTTCAGAAATCATTTTTATTATTTTATTTCGATTACACATACCAAGTTTTCGCGCCTGCTAGAGTTATTTATAAATTTCGCTTTAATCCTCACTCTTTGGGGGGGGGGGTTTATCCCGGTTATAATTTCCAAATTGCCCTGAATTTCGAAAATTACTTTTATAAATTTATTTTAAAGTAATATTTGTAGTTCCATTGATAAAATCCAAATATTGCGGTCTCTAGAACGATTTTTAATTTTTTTTTAAACATTTTCGCTTTAGATTAACCCGCACCCCAATGCTCCAATTTTTCGGTTAACAAACTTGACAAATCAATTTTAATTGATCATTTGCTGAGTTTTGTATAGGAAAAATTAATTGCGACCGCTAGAGCATACAAACAGTATATATATATTTTTTCATTGTCAATTTCGGTGTCTAGTAGGTAGGATCGATGGAGAAGTGAGGAATTTTTTTTCAAAATCGTTTCGTGAGTACAACCGCAATAGCTCACATTCTTTCGAATTCGCTAAAAAGCAAAGGATCACCAGAGAGGTTTTAGCGTTAATTTTTATGCTTTGGCACACTTTTCAGTAATTAAGATTTCCCAGCATTGAAAAACACGAGCTTGGAAATTTTAGTCATTTGGTCAAAATTATTCTGAGAATTTCCTTGCACCATTAAACTGTACATTATACACCGTACCCTGCGCAATGGGAAAATGCGCTTTCTTTAATTATCAAGAGCAGTTATTGGCAAAATAATCACCAGGTACCACCAATTAGGTAACAAATTTAACATCAATAATAAATATTTCAGAATGCTTACATTTGACAATAACTGAAGATTTGAAATCCAAAACGCTGAAAGTGCCAATTTTTCAAAATGCAAGAATTTTCATTGGCACTACTGAATTTCCAAAATCGGATAACTAGAAACTATTAGTAGAACTAGAGAGTTTTCCTTATAGTTCAAAAGAAATCCGTTAGAAGTAGTACAACAATACGAGGGGCGTCCTGAAAATTCTCGGCATCACCAAGAAAACAAGTTTTAAGAGATTTTTTTTCAACATAGTCATCTTGTAAATCAATGCATTTATTGCAACGACTTCCCATCATTTTAGTACCATCAATAAAATAGCATTTGTCCAGCTAAGAAAAATAAATGTCTGTCTCAGTTTCAACCTTATCATTTGATATGAATCTTCATTTACCCAGCCATTTTTCAGTTTTTTTGGGAACAAAATGTAATAGTGGGAGTCAAATCCGGCGAATATGGCGGATGTGGAAGCACTTGGAATAGGACCATGCAGTTTTGCACCAATATTCCCAGGCATGTGTGAAGGCGCATTATCGTGATAAAAAATTATTTTCTTTCTCGTAAGGTGTGGACGTTTAGCCTGAATAGCATCCTTCAGTTGGTCCAGTAGTGAGGCGTAATACTCCCCGGTGATGGTGCTGCTCTTATGGGGCACCACATCATGAGAATCCGAGAAAACCGTCGCCATGACTACTCCTGCAAGTGGAACAATTTCTGCGTTTTTGGTGCACTTTCACCTGTTGGAGATGTGGCGTTCTTCGATCACGAAATCCGCTTGATAGGCGACCGGCGGGGTGCTGACATGCTGATCACATCCCCCCTGCAATACTGCCCTTTATCAATAAGGTCGTAAGACGAAGATAAGAGTCTGTAGAGGTCGTCGCTGTAGGCTAAGGCTCATCCGCGCTGTAATGCCAATTGAGAAGAAGAAGAAGAAGAAGAAGAAGAAGAAGAAGAAGAAGAAGAGGAGGAGGAGGAGGAGGAGGAGGAGGAGGAGGAGGAGGAGGAAGGAGGAGGAAGAAAATATTGAAATGAATACAACTCCTAGGCATTTGGTATATAATAAATTTGCTATTTATTAAGATATATGGCTTTAATAATAAATTATAAGCAGTGTTTTATTTTTAATAATAAATTAAGTCAATATTTACAGCGGTGTATCTTAAAATTATTTTCTTTCTTGTTTATGTTATCTCTTGTAGGAGTGACGTAGAAATGTACAAGTCACAGACAATCAAGACAAAAGCATCAACTATATCGGATTAATCAACCAATTTGACTACAATTTACCGTCAATGGTTTTGCGACGTTTACTTCACAACAAATTGTTCGGCAAAAGAACAGTTAATGATAACCAAATAATAAATAATTGTGAAATTCTGACTGTGTACAATAAATCAAGCACATGTACCAAAAAAAATGACAACTTAGTAAAAAAGTTCAAGCGATAGCAAGGTCATAAAATTTCTGCAGTACAACAGATACTCAAATTTGGCTTGAAGAAGTTTTCTTTCTAAAAATAAAGGTGTGTTTGAGGTAGCATATGTTAATGCTTTATAAATGATGCACTTTTAAAAGATACACACTTTCTCCGTTCGTAAATAAAACAAAATAAATAACTTATCGTCTTCTCTACAAGCTGTTAGTGGCACTTCTCAGTGATAAATATAAATTTCGTTATCTACTGATATTGATTAATTTCAGTGCGGCTTTTACAATTAAAGTTCATAGAGTGACCTCTATATATTAGTTAATTTCAATAAAATACCATAAAAAGTTACACTCGTAAATTGAAGCTTTGTGTGAGTAAAATATTTTACTTTCACTTTAAAAAAAAAAAAAAAAAAAAGAATTTTGTACCACTCTAATATACATATACAGGACATTCAGTTATGTCTTTACCGCTGGCATGGAGTTTTGCATCTCGGCAGATGGGCATGCCACAGCCGGCCGCACATATACTCTGATTTCGCTGCTTATGCGTCTTGCAGTAATCACACACCAAACTCCAATTACGTATACGTTCTATGGGATTACATGTCATACACAATGAACAAGTTTACACTTGTATGATTTGGGGTTTCAGAAATTTGTTGCTGCATGTCCAATGTGTTGCAGAACGTTCAAGATTTGCGCTAGTTTCGTCTAATTTGCCTGTAGTCTTCTTGTTTTGCACTGATCCAGTGGTACCAAATTAGTCATAATGTCGTAAATTGCAGTCCTGGAAGGTTTGCAACTGTCCAGTGAGACATTCGAATAAATTCTTCACGAACACGACGTGCTGATTGATTTCTATTTATAAAGTCATTTATACGTTGCTCGAAAGTTATCTTCGCGAACGAATGAAAACTGGTGACTGTTCGGTAATTCAAGCACAAGCAAGCAGGAGATGGTCTTGGCCGATACGCCCAACCCCGTACGAGCGGTAAGGACATGTTCTGGAAGCCCTGTATGCAGACAGAATAGAGGGGGGGGGGAATTAAACTGTTCGGGCATCTAATGAGAATTAAAATTGTAAAGTAAGCAAACAGATTAATGAAAACCTTTGGAAGAAAGAAGGGTAGACATAAAAAAACATGAAAGCAGAACATTAATAAAGTCAAAAACAAACTAGTGCAGGATAAAATTGATGGCCAAACACGTTTTAAGGGTGGCGCAGAAAAAAAAGGAATTATATATATATATATATATATAATTTTATTAAAGGTTATTTCTTTAAAAGCACATATAAGTTATCAGCATTAAGGAAATTCACATATTGTGCAAATCGATTATACAGTAGTTTTATCATTAATAACAAAAGCATAACTTTCTATCTTCATTTTTTTCTATTTCAATATTTCTATCTAAAAGATTTTCCTTGGTGTGGTGTTAATTTTATCTTAATTATATATTCAAGGATTTTCGAACGATAAAGTTATCATAATTGCATCATTTCCCGTTCTTTTTTGGTAATATGAAAATTGACAAAATTGTTGATAGTAAATGACCCACTAAGATAACACAATGCTCTAATCCGTGCAGGTATAAAATGCGAAAGACGACCCCACTATATCTGCATTTATTGCTCAGACACGAAATGATTGCTAACGTTTTTTTCGTCGCAGTGTTTTTTGTCTCCGTAGCAGCTGGAGACGTAAGTACAAATAGAGCGGAGAAGAGTCTTTTAAGACAGTAAGACCAAAATGAATGTGTTGGTTTGTATTTGTCAATTTGTACTGATAAACTTAAATATTTTTTTATTCGAATTAGTGCAATCTATGGCGCATTAGACCATCACCTATAAATTCCGTCAAAGTCAGCGCAAGCCGATTTTCCAAGTCATTCTCAGAGACAGGTGATGGCGGTTTTAGCCTTTGGTTCAGCCCTGTGTGCCCTTTTTTTGGAATTTTGTGGAAGCGAAAGTCCAAGATGTAGACGATATTATTTTAAAATAAGAGCATTCCCCCCCCCTTTTTTTTTTGGTTATACTGTAGTAATATGGAATTGGTTTTAACCATTAATGCCATTTACTATTATTTAGAAATTTTAAAACTTACTTGTATTTCAGTTGGTAACCCTTCGATTATAAAGTTACCCCTCTGTAATTGTCAACTACAGCAGCACGAGGCAGTATCTTGCAAGAATTACAGAAAAGTGGTAGTAAAAAATTCAATGAAACGTTAAAAATAAGTGCTGGATGAAATATTTGCACAAAGAGATGAACTGAACATATATGCAAACAGACTTAAGGGCGTCATGGAACATTAAATATTTATAATCTTGTAAGTAATTTAATTACTAATCACACATAGGTGTGTGTACTACACAGGGGACAAGAGGACTTTTGATCTGTAGAATCGTCACGAAGGGGCACGAGAAATTCATCCCCGGGAAAAAAAATTGTCGATGTATTGTAAGTGGATTTGATAGATAAATGCTTAATGTTAAATAAGTTAAAGGTGTTCACGACATTGTTATGATATAGAACTTAATTGTTTCATGTTACCCCTTATTTCTTATTTCATATGTACAAAATGCCGAAAAGGGTATCTTGTTTTTAAATAAGACAGCATTTAAAATATTTTTTGTCTATAACATTTCATATTTCATCTCAAAACCAAGAAAAAATTAATTTTAACTAAATATTTACTATTTAAAGCAACTCAAACTTGAGTTGTGAGAAAAGAAGCCATTCTGTGAAAGAGATGGCGTTAATTGGTTCTACTTTCCCAATAACCATTTAATTTAACTGTATTTCATTACTAGACCTATGCTAATAAACTATTGTATATGCCTCATTTTCCAGTAATTATAGCAAATTTATATTTTAAGTGGCGTTATTTGGCTTACCTTAAGTGATACATTCATTTTTTCATATTTAACTGTTGATATTTACAGAATATAGAGGCAGTGTTGGTTTTGCCTATAAACATTGGCCAAACTGTGCAATTCGATTGGCAATGTGCTCCAACAAACGGCAAAATGTTCTGCAGTGGGCTTGTAGATATTAACGAAGATCTAAATAATATTACGGTAAGTGAAAGCAAAAGAAACAGCTGAAGAGTAAGAATTAGTAAGCACACTGATTAATGCTTTCATTCATATGTAAATCTGAATTTCCATGGAAGTTTTACAATTAAATAACATTTTTCAATTAGTAATAAAAATAGCCATATCTATCTTTAGTAAATCTTCGAAAATCGTGTTATTTTTAATACATTTAATTCTTTTGTAACACTTTAGCGTTTTTTTTTCTATGACGCTATAATTACAATTATACAATTATACAATTATTTCTATTATGTGATGTCATCATTAAAATCGACTAATGTAACGAAATAAAATTTTGAATTTTTACCAATTACAATCTTATATAGCACTTAAGTTATCGTTAAGTTTTACGAAATTCCTTTACCGCCCGAAGTGCACTTGTCTTCCGATCAGTGTAGCCAACTCTATACAACGACTTCCGCCTAGTTCAGTCTTGCGGTCTCTAAATATTCATAAGTAAATATAACGTTTTATACACTTGTTAATATTCTGTAAACGAATTCCAAATATATCTTATTTTTGTTCTTATTCGTGAACTAGTCCTACCCCCGTATTTGGCTTTTCTCTGTTGGCATTACTCACATTGGATATTCGTCTGTTACAAGATAGCTTGAAAAAATTAACTACGTTCGTGAATTTATCAGATATGTCAGACCCTCTTGTGACATTATTTATGACTATTTCGCTTATTTCACGCCATCATAATTTACAACAATGAAGTGTAATGAAATGTTTATTTCATTCAATCACAATTGTATATCGTTGTAAATTTATCGTGTAGACGTGCATTTCTGTTCTTTTCAATGCCGCTAACAGTCGTAACAAAAGCAACATTGATTCAATTTTGATAACTGCATAATTAATAACTGTTCAGTAAATTAATTTCTAATGAGGTACATATTTTAAAACAAGTAACTGTTAAACATAACAATTAATATAACACTAATATATCTTTAAATAAAATATTATGATAATATAAAATAAAAGAAAAGAAACCAGCAATATGTACAATTAGCATTGTTAAATCTCTCTCTTATTTTTCTCAGTTGGTATTAGTGAGTGAATAAATTTGTAGTGATCCACTTCAGACTTACTATTTCTAAAAAATATAGCTATTCATAAGTGTAAATTTAAAGAGGTTAGACAACTATGAATAATTTGTAAGCGAATCTTAAGAATATATATTTCTCGCCATTAAAATTTTATGTTCATCATAGCCTTGTGAAAGGTATGATGTTTGTCTGATGGTTTCGTTGTTTGTTTTTTATTTTGTTTATTCACGAACGCTCTTTAACATCTCAGGTCATCAGCGTCTCATTCAATTCAGAGCGTGAAACGGCCTACATATTTTACTCAGAGGCCTCTTCTTTCAGGCTTGAGGTTCTTTATCGTGCCGTAAATGTACGACATGGTACCCACGGCTTTACTTCGCTTCCGAAGGATTTTAGGATTTTTACGCCCGAAAAAATCCATCGGTCCTGGCCCGAACCCGCGGTCTTGGGTTTAGAAGGCCAGTATGGTAACCACTACACTACCAGGACCGACATTTTTAACGAATGAAGGGTTCGAAGCCTAAGTTTAAAATTCCTCAAAAATGACATGCATACAAACAGGCGATAACGAGTGAGTTTCGCCTGTATACAAAAACGCTGCAAGCTGGTTCATAGATAATTGAATCGTTTGATATTGGCTGTATTATGGGACGCATGGATGAAAATAGCCGTAAAGCCTGTTGTTTTATTTACAAAGATGTTGTTTTCCTACTTCTTCACAAAAGTGAATGGAAGTTATGTTGCTAATCGCCTTCGTATGTAACCCTTGTGTGTCTGCAGGGTTAGATATTAAAATTATAATTCTCTTTGCTATAGTTGTTGTATTTCTGAAGTTGGTATCAATAATAGATACGTTTTTACAGATCACTACAATCCGACAACAGTGTGACTCGACTCTGCAAAACTGTCGACTCTACAGTATTGAAACTACCCCCGACCTGTGCGGCACTCCTCCAAATGACAACAGTCCTTGGGGGATTTTTATTACTGGTATTGGCTTCGATGGCCTATGCCCCCTTGCTAAAGTAAGTATAGAATCATGCAAATAATGTTTATTTTCTGTTAACCCTACTGTATTGCTCGTAAATTCAAACTTCATATTTTCTTACTGGTTTTCTAACATGGTCTTAGATTTTCACCTATTTTATTTCTCTTTGTTTTTAATTTTTGTAAAACGTAATGATTAACTTTAAAATTTCGGATTTTAATCTTTGATTTGGCCAGAACTGGCCACAGACAGTTTTAGCTGGTACACCAAATATTCGTAGATATAAACAATGTCAGGGTTTTCCGGCCCAAGGATTTTATCTTCCTCGTTTACGAACGGAAGTCCTGGAGTCAAATTCTTTGCAATCAACCATCCTTTGGTTTCCTGGTCGCCGAGGCAAATGCTGGGGCGGACCTTCAAATTTCCCAAATGTCCAGGGTTATGTACACGGTGCTGTGTGAGGGTGGAAATTTCTGCTCCGGCATCTGATATGAAAGTATTTTTAAGGGCTACAACACCTTGGCGTTTGGGTGTTCAATCTTGAAATAGTGTTAGGTAAGGATGTTTTCCACTCGGTGTTTTCCTCACTCCATCCCTGCCTCCCTGAGTTGTCCCTACTGGAGACGCAAGCACAAACGGCTATTCTTTGAGCTAGGCTCAAATTTCCTTCTCCGACGCTAGCAATCAGGTTGTCCTCAGCACCCGAAAATAAATTTATTTGTAACCGTCTCTCTCTTCTTGAAGAAGCCCGGTGACCTGCTGCCGCCTCCTTGAGATGAAAGTTAGAACGTGGACACTAGTCAGAAATGTTGTCTTAGCCATCATGAGAATATCTTCAGAGTCGCGGGAAAGCTACAGCCTTTCCTCCGATTCATTCATGAAGTTGGTTAAGCGAACACACGAGCAAATTACAGCAGGAAAGTTTTCTTGCCCTTGCTGGTCTCAGAGAGCGTCTGTCCCACCTTGATGACTTAGATTGTGTATCTCAGACACTTTCGTGCTATCTTACAAATGCAATGGTTGCCATTTTCTTTAGCGAAGTCTATGGATTTGGGTTCTTTGATCTTTTGCATACATTTTCCTCGCCGGATTACAAGATCCCTCATAACTTTTCCCTGTACAGGGTTTGAAGAGAGTTTATTAAATAAGTTAGTTGTTTCTTGTGTGTCAGCATACGCAACAAGAGTCGAGCATGCGCAGAACAGAACTCATGTCCAGGTTTCCTTATAGCTAATAATACGCATATCGAATGTTTTTGCCATCGGTTGGTTTTTTGATTTGTTTATTTATGGACGCTCTTTAACATCACAGCTCATCAGCGTCCCATTCAACTCAGGGCGTGAAACGGCCGACAAATTTTGCTCAGAGGTCTCTTCTTTCAGGATTGAGATTCTTTTTCGTGTCGTAAATTTACGACACGGGATCCATGGCTTTACTTTCCTTCCGAAGGAAGCCATACTTACGGTTTTTACGCCCGAAAAAATCCATCGATCCTGGCCGGGTTTGAACCCGCGACCTTGGGTTTAGAAGGCAAGTATGGTTAACACTACACCACCAGGACCGACCCATCGATTGGTAAACTATAGTGAAGATATACAACTGAATATTTTCATTGGGATTTAATATTTCGCACATAAAATTTTATTCATTTATAAGCATGTAATATGCCGGTGTTGTTAGCAAATATGATCTACTTACCTCTGGCCTTGCACTTTTATGGATTTCCTTCGCCGAACTTTGGCTTATATTTGATTTTAATAACAAATTTATAGTACAAACGTTTGGATTTTCTTTCACACGGAGGAGAACGCCCAATGAAGAATTCTCATCACTTGCTCTTTTCGGACTTCCTAATCTTGGTAAGTTCTTTACGCTTCCAGTTTGAGTAAATTTCTTTACGATTCTTGTCACTGTTTTATGTGCAATCGGATTGCGATCTGGATGCATGTCATTAAAAGAATTCTTCCCCTCTCGTTGAAGAGCGTTGCCTGTCTCCATAACCAACTATAATTAAAATTAGAATAATAACCTTTCGCTCAACATCATATAGAAGTGTTTAGCACTGTAAATGTCATATTTAATTCCTAAAATAACATGTTCCTGTATTGATAAACACGATTCAATAAATATAAACACGGGACACTTTTGGTTTTCTTGATTTAGCAATACTAATTTGTACAGAAGTGTCTAGTGTGGGTACTTTTTGAAAAGCTCTAAATTAATATTATTCCAAAATGTAATATATATTCTGTAATTCTTATAAAATAACAGAGTTGTAGTTACTTCCGATTAAAACCGGAAGTGGGAAAAAATCGAAAAAAAAAAATTTTTTTGTTCTTTGTATACGGCTATCCCCACACACTGAATTTCATCATGTCACTGAATCACATGGTACTTTTAACAAAACTTTAACGATGATGTTCTCTTGTCAACAGGGAACCTACGAGATGAAAAGGACGTATTTCACCCCAAAGATTCTTCCGGATGAACAACATTGTTGGATCGACTTCTACATTGCTGAAGCCAACGGTCAAATAGTGGTTGAATTACTTGTAAGCTTCCTTGTTCCGGGAACTTCTGAATTGTTATCAGTGCTCATTACGTTGCTGGACTCGATACCCAGAACGAAATAGTCAATAAATTTACTGGTGCCGCCAGGTGTGTCTAACAAATAATACGTTTATATGCTTTAATAATTTTCTGATCTTCACAAAGGGTAAGATTCATATGCAAGCACGTAAAAACCAGGCTATATGGATTAAAATAATAAAATATACCCTATAAATTCATTAATAAATACAAACATATGTTGTTTATAAGAAACATAGTTTCATTAATTATTATTTAATTAAAACATATAAAGAATATGTCGTTTAACATTGTTAATTTGTACTGAACTGATTTGCAATAAACACTTATAGACTATATGTGGAGAGTGTGTTCAAAGCCAGAAAATTTCAAAAGTTTATGATATTTTCGGTATGGTTTTACTGGATACTATTGATATCTGCATTGATTTTATGTCAAACTTGAACAAATCCCACAGAAAATTGTAATGAAATAAATGGTTTCTGCCAAAATCTAATGCGCCAACAAGAAACTTGAAAATTAAAACGTTTACACTATTTCAGTCGATACTAAATAAGCAATATATTGTATAGATATATTCCAATGTATTCTTTTTCACCCAAATTTAACGGATCCTTGTCTTGGGAAGTCTTTGTTGTTTTCAACCTAAACTGAACATCTCCAAAGATGCAACCAATGCTGTAAAAATATTTCCCTGCCAATCAATTTTGAACTAATACAACAGGTTTTTACAAAAGCTCAAGAGCTGTGTTAAGCGCATTGTTGTCAGCAGCAGAGACATTTCTCGAAACACTGGAAAATGTCACTCTTGAGGGATAAACTTTAAACAATGGTAATTTGAATAGTTTTTAGAATGAAGCCATTGCTTTTTGAAAGTATTCTTATTTTTCAACACGCCTCCCTTGACACTAATGCACTTTGTCCAGCGATGCTCCAAAGTATTTATCTCATCACGAAAGTCAGAATTCCTCAAGTCTCAAATAATTTTTAAGCTCTTTCGGATGAAAGTTTCTTTCTATCAAGGAATTTTCTTAGTTTATGGAACAGATTAAAGACCGATATAGCTGCAAATCGTTTACTAGTTCACTGATTTTTCGCTATTGCAACGACACACATGTAAAACAGAGAAAAATGATCACTTTCTTCTTGGTTATATTTCTCGCGTATTTTTTGTTTTCAATAGATCCAAAGGTCAGCATAATAGCTCTAACGATTGATATCCCAGTGGTAAAATAATCAATTAAAAGTACGCCGTGGGCATTCCGACGGGGCCTATTCATACTTGGCCTGCTTTGGTGGTGAAGAATCGCGACGCTTTCATTGTTTAGACTGCTGTTTTGCTTCGGGGTACTCGTGTTTCATCACTAGTCACAAATCGAAGCATTAAGTCAGCGGAATCTCTCTGAAAACGGGCGAAATTTGCTGAGAGATTTGCTCTCTGATTGACTTTTGATCCTGAGTCAGCAGTCGTGGTACCCATCTAGCTGATAATATTTTTCATGCACAGTTCTTTCCTCAAAATTTCTTCCGAAATGCCCAGAGCTTCAACAAGTGTCGGACACCTTTAGTCTGCGATCTTCCAAGTCTTGAACTTTATCAGTAATGTCTACTGTCCAAACGGATTTTGGTTGTCCGCTTCGTAGATCGTCTTCCAAAATTTTTCGCTCGCAATGGTGAAGTATCTACCTCTGCCCCAAACATTCCGGTCTATCAATGGAAGCTTTCAGAATGTAGCGAAACGAAGAAAATAAAGAGAATGAACAACATAGGCTTGAAAATAAAAGGCACCCAACTGCTACGGAGACAAAAATCGCTGCGATGCACAAAACTCTCTTACGATGTCCACTTCATAGGTGGTCCAGTCCTCGGTGTCGAGTTGTCTCTTCAGCTTCGATCTGCCGATACGCTTGGCGCTAAGTTTGTAGGGGAAACAATTATGACGTGTGTAGGTGGAGTCGACGTTCACTAAAACCATCACGTTGGGCTCCAAATTTGTAATGGAATAATATATGCGACGTTGCCGGCATCGTTGACATTGGCGTAACTAACATCACTAGTTAGTTCACTCCTGGGTGAAAGCAGTTTGATTTTAAGTATAACAAAAACACAATGAATAGAAATCTACGGAGTTTGTTAGTGTTTTGTTATTACTACACAACAGTAACACGATATTCTCTGAGAATATTATTATATGCAGAATGAATACAAGATAGACGTGCTATAGTTTATATTTCTGTCCCGAAAACTGTACTTTTTGTCCTATTGTAACTCGTATACAATTTTCCTACATGGATATTAATTCAAACTCGTAACTCTTGTCATTCACCACAATTAATAATTTTCTAATTTCTTCCACGCAATGTTAATCGCCTTATCTTTACGTAATGTTAAAATGCTGCTTCTTTATACGGAGTAAGAACCACGATTTCTGCTAATGGAATTTAAAACACATCTTTTCTCTACGTAATCCAACGCATAGATAACAAATTTTGAGATAAAAACCTTCACTTATTACGATAGGATTGTAATAAAACTATACATTACACTGCATTATATTTTCAACATACGTATACTAAACGAATGAAATTCGTTCATTTCTATTTAGTCTCAACAAAGCTGTCTGTCGCATGTTTCATTCTTGGTAAACATTGTTAATGTTATTACGCTTGTCATTGGTTGATTCACTTAGTATTACAATTTTCCTTATCTGTAGTTTAATCTTTTCATATTCTTGGCTATGTATGTGTTCCTTTGAACCGTTACATTTATATTATTAGGTATTGTCACAAAGGCCAACAAATAAACATTAAGACGTACATTGTAATAGCCCTTAACTGATATGTGAAATCTATGCAAATGAGTTTACTAGTTACATTTATACGATATAAAACGTATTACTAACGAATATTTGTTATTTGGGTTGAAAATTAAAGTCCTTACCTAACATTAAAACATGTGAATAAACTTGTTAAATTTATATGATTAAAATATATTATCAATGATTGTTTTGAGTTTCAAATAAAATATTATAACCTTTATCTTACGTAATAACATACGTAAATGAACTTATTAAATGTTTGTCGCTTTATATTTAGCATTATATCCTTTACCTAATATACAAACATGTGAAAGTGAACTTATTAAAAGAATATTATTAAACAACTGCTATCAATGAGTGTTTAGCGTAAGTCGGACATTTTCCATTTCAAACTACATCTGAATAACTAAGCACAGCGCAGCGGAAATTACAGCTGCAATTATTTACTTAAGAGATAAGGTATGACACCAGATAAGGGTTTCGTGAAGACGATAAGCCTTATCGGCGAGGCCGGAAACTTATGGACCAATCCCCATACACGGCTAGTTAAAATAACCTAAATAAACTTGTAATATTTTTTTTTTTTTTTTTTGCTGACCATTTCTATATGACCTTACTACCAATCTATTATTGTGGTAAATCCTGGTTTACTGGTAAGTATTGACAAACATTCTGTCCCTAGTGTGGCAGAGCCCCTACTTGTTGGAAATAGATTTCAGATGTGGGTATCCAGTGTTTAATTGAACATGAAACCAAATTTGCGTTACGAGATTTCGTAACAATTTCAAAAACCTGCAGGAGTTTAGCGTTTCTCTAAAAAAGAAAGAACAAATGATATGATCACCAACAATACCAGAACATTTATTTTTATGGACACTTTGTGTTGTTCGATATCCATCGTAGATTTACGTCTCTCACAAGTTGTGAGTGTCTGTTGACAAATCTATTCAGACAGAATATGGCTCCATCTGAGAATTGACCACCACGGGTGGTTGAGGTCTTAAGGCGCGAACTCATGAGAGGGAGGTCAGGTGTTCGATTCCCACCATGACCGTCCTCCCTGACTGAGATTTCTTCCAGGTTTTCCTCAGTCCTCTAAATGGCAAATACGGGGAAGTATCCTAAACTTAGACCTAGAACAATTCCTTTCTTCCTTTAAAAAAAATCCTTTCATAATTTATAATTTCATTTCATGTATCGTCAATGTCCACCGCCTGTGGTGCCTCAGAAATAAAAACGGGCGTTACACTATTTCAAAAATAAACACTGAAAATAAAAATTGTCTAAGAAACAGGGGGTTGTTGCATTAATTCAGCATATATTCACGTTTTACAAATGATGCAATTGTAAAAAGATACACGTTTTCCTCTAGCCCAAAGATAAAGAAGACGACGAGGAAAGACAGGCAGTGCTGATGTCCTTCAAGCAAGACAACGAATTCAGAAAAAGGTTAAAACATCTCATAAAGAATTTTTGATTTGTTTTATTTATGGACGCTCTTTAACATCTCAAGTCATCAGCGTCCCATTCAACTCAGGGCGTGAAACGGCCGACAAATTTTGCTCAGAGGCCTCTCTTTCAGGCTTGAGGTTCTTTTTCGTGCCGCAAATCTGCGACACGTGACCCACGGCTTTACTTCCCTTCCGAAGGAGGCCATACTTAGGATTTTTACGCCCGAAAAAAATCCATCGATCCTGGCTGGGTTTGAACCCGCGATCTTGGGTTTAGGAGGCAAGTATGGTTACCACCACACCACCAGGACCGACTCCCTCTTATAAAGAAGCTACAATTTAAGTTTTTACTGTCTTTCCCTCTTATTGATCCTGAAGGGGGGGGGGGTTAGTGGCAACAATACTTGCCTCCTAGAACCCAATATTGCGGGTTACATTTCGGCCAGGATTTTTCGAACGTAAAAATCCTAAATATGGTTTCTTAAGGAAGGGAAGTAAAGCCTTAGGTAGAATTACGGCATGCAAAACAGCCTTAAGCCTGTAACAAGAGACCTCAGAGCAAAATTTATCAGCCGTTTCACCCCTTTAATTGAATGGAATGCTGATGACCTGAGATGTGAAAGAGTAGGTAAACGTCTTCTCTTCAAGCTGATAGTGGTACTTTTCAGTGATAAACTAAATTTTCTTCAGCTACTTCTACTGATTATTACTACTTTCAGCGCACTTTTACAATTAAAGTTCATTGAGTGACCTCTATATATTCGTTAATTTCAATAAAATTGCAGTAAAATTACACCCGTAAAGTGAAGCCTTGTGTGAGTAAAATATTTTACATTTTATTTTTAACAAAAAGAATTTTATTCCAGTCTAATGTACATATACAGGACATCCAGTTATGTGTTTACCGCTGGCATGGAGTTTTGCGTCTCGGCAGCTGGACATGACACAGCCGGCGGCGCATGTACTCTGACTTCGCTACTTATGCGTCTTGTGCTAATTACGCTTACGTTCTACGGGATCACCTTGTAATACACAATGAACAAGTGTACACTTGTAAGATTTGCTGTATGTGCACTGTAACCCCACTTTGTGCTGATTTCGGTAGTGGTTTTGTAAGCGAATGTTCAAGATTTCTGCTAGTTTCGTTTAATTTGTCTTCAGTTAAAACTGGGCATCTTCTTGTTTTGCTTTGAACCTGGAATATCAAATTACTCACAATATTAAATTGCACTTCTGCAGTTCTCTGGCAGTAGCCCAGAGAAACATTCGGTAAATTCTTCACAAACGCGACATACTGATTTTTATTTGTGTTATATAATTTCATCTCATGTATCGTCAGTGTCCACCGCCTGTGGTGCCTCAGTAGTTAAATGGGGTTATACAGCATTAAAAAAACTGCGTTTTCAGTTTTGAAGTTTGTTGAATGATATCTCTATTGCGATTTTTAAGTTTCACACTCGTTTGATTTACGAGAGGTATTTTTTTTTTCAACCTCCGATGGGCCGAACAAATGTGAATCACAAAATAAATTTATTTCCAGGAGTCAAGTACAGTCACAGTTGCTTTTCCACATAATCACCATGAAAATTAAGACATTTGTCATATCAACACACGAGTTGTTCAACACCCTCTTCATAGAAGGTTATCACCAGCCTATAGAGATAGGTCATTTTTGGGAAGCGTGCATAAAGTTTTCGATACCCTAGGTGTTCTGTAACAATTGTGTACAGAGCTGACCTTGAAATGTCCGGAAAATCCACAGACAACTCACTGGTGATAAACCTCCATCTCTCTCAAACCACTTGATCAACTCGGTGAACAAGCGACACACCTGCGTCCTTGTCCACCTTCATCATGAACATCCGTTCGACCTTTTCATTCACGCACAACGCCCTCACTCATACAGTTTGCACCATAAACATTTTGCGATGAATTTCTGCTGCACTAGCGCCGCAGATCCGCCTACTTATGCTTGTTTGGTCAGGTAGCAGAGCGATCAGAGATTGAAATAAGAAATAGCTCTCGTAAATATTTATTTTTAACTTCTAATGTTGAAACACTTTTTAAAAGCTTTTATATTTCTGAGAACTGTAAACTTTCGGATTCGATTTCACATACTTCAATACTTTGCGCCAGTTGCCGCTTTTATTGCAATAAATTTCTCAACTTCTAAAAGTGACATTTTCGCACGCTTTTTATACCTTTCTGATCTCTGCGGATTAGATCTGAGGCCACTAAATCGGGAACATGACTCCCCAATGCAGACTCCAGTGAACAATGAAGTGGTTTTTAATATGATGTTGATGGTTGTATGGCTACCTGAAGGTCCCACTTCATACCCCGGGACTTTCAGGGGCCTAAAATCACCTTTTGTGCCTTAGTGGTCACGGGAGGATGGAAGGGTTCAAATCATACGGCAATATGTTTCATTAAACGCCTAGAAGTGTTTATTAACACGACACTTTGTTGTCGGCCGCCTGGTTCGCTGCCTCTTTGACTTTAACGCCCGGAGTACATACGCTGCTTGAAATTGCATCTGTGTCTCTTGTCTACACCTTCCTACCATATCTGGAACTGCGTCCTGGTAATTACTGTACTGTACTGACCGGAAATGCCTTTCGGAAATGCCTTGACTGTCTCTGGAATTGCGACCTGCTGTCTGAACTCTCCTTCACTGTCTTTCTGAACTGCCTGGTGTAAACTGCGATGTACACTCCTTTTGCAAAGTTGTTTCCCATTATATACTAAATTCAAAGTGGTCGTAAGAACTCACGGGGTCCTCATACTAGTACCCATGGATTCTTGCGCCTTTAAAATATTTCTTAGTGAGCTCTTGTGCTCCCAAAAGCGCTTACTTTAAATACATCACCTCTTTGACTCCTCATTGGGGAGTTCATCATCATTCGATGTAATGACTTCATCGCCACCACCTGTTCCCTTTGTAACTTTAACGAGTTTCAGAGCATCTCAAGCAACTAAAGATACAAAGGGCCTATTGTTCGGACACCTGCATGTACTTAGCTTTTGTCACAATAGAGAGACCCATTGTTCTAGCCATTATCAGTAAAAAGGCCACAAAAGATTACAATAGGCAGCCTTTTTTCCTCTTGTCCAGGTAGCCATGAATACATTTTGTGATACATGAAATGTTCCTACTTGTTACTACAGGTATATAATAGTTAATAATTATTATTATTTAAATTATATACATACGTTTACTCTCAGGCACACGTGGCTGTAAGGACCTGTCACAGCAGGCAAATTTAGTGAAGGAACTGCGCTTGGTTTTAAGAACACGTTTGCTAGGTAAGTTAAGCAGTTCTGGTCGCAAATCTCTTGTACAGTCAGGTTTTTGAAAATTAAGGGAAAACATGCTAGTCCTTGAGATGCTAACTTTGTTTTTTCTGTAAAGTTTTGATAATCAAGTCTTTTTTAGATCGCAATCAGGTGGAAACCTATGCAGCAATATATTATCTTCTTTCGCATTGCGGTTATGTGATTTGCAATCACTTTGCCAGAAAATATTTATTTCAATCGCAATTTTCTGTAGAATTTCTTCAAGTTTCACTGAAAAGCAATACAGCTCCAGCAATAGGATCCAGGAAAGGTATACGGAATATCATATAAAATTATGAACTTTTTCGTTTTGGACGCACTCTACATTTAGTCTACAGGTGTTTATAAGTTAAATACAAATTAACAAAGTTAAACGATTTATTCTTTACAAGTTTCAATTAAATAGTAATTAATGAAATTAAGTTTCTTAAAAATACAATATATTTTTATTGCTGAATTTCACAGAGTATATTTTGTTAATTTTAATGCATACATTCTGGTTTTTAAGTGCTTGCATATATCTTAGTGATAGTCAGAAAATTATTAAAACAAATAAACGTATTATTTAGTTATATACATAGTTTGCTCTTCTGACGGCACGCAATATATTATAAGTAGTTCTGCAGCCACTAGACCATTGTCTTGCGTGACAAGGAGGTCCTTCCAACAATGCTGATCATTCGGAAGGAAGCTTGGAGTAATATATGTGGTTTTCAAGAAATATATTCCCTGTTGACAAAAGAACGTCATAAAGCGTTAGTTAAAAGTAGCATGTGGTTCAATGATATGAAACTAGGTAATATTGAGAACTAAAAAATTATTTACAATACCGATTTTTTCTACTTAGGATTTAATAGGTAGAAAATTCAACTCTTTTATTTTAAATGGATATATATTTTTGCATTTTAGAATAATGCTCAGTTAGAGCTTTTCAAATAGCACCCACTTCTATACAAATTTATTGTTGATAAATCAAGAAAAAAAAAGTGTAGCGAAATAAAACGCTTCCTTTTTTGTTTTGTCAGTAATAACATAAATCTGTTCTTTGATTATATCCATATTATCATGTTTATTGATACTTAACACATTATTTAAGGGCTTAAAGCAGTCATCTATGGTGTTAAATAATCCCATCTGATATTGAGCCAAAGAGAAATTAATATCATTTTAATTATGACTGGTTATGGAGACAGGCAACGATCTCATCGAGAGACCACGAATTTATTTAATGGTAAGCATGCATATCGCGATCCAATTGCACATGCAAGAGTGAAAGGATCGTAAAGAAATTTTTCAAAGAGGAAACGTAAAAGATTTGCCTGATCAGGTCGCCTGAAAAGTGCAACTGATAAAAATACTTCATTGGATGTTCTCCTTCGTGTGTAAGGAAATTCAAACAAATTTGTCGTTAAAATTAAATATAAGCCAGAGTTACGTGATGATAATCCTTAAAAGTTTCAAGCAACATACAGACTGTCGATACTGGTCAGACGTAAATCACCGCCACGGGTGGCCGAAGTCGTTAAGGCGCGGACTCGTGAGCGGGAGGTTTGGGGTTCGAATCTCGCCAGGATCGTCCTCCCTGACTGTGGATTTTTACAGGTTTTGCTCAGTCCTTATAAATGGTAAATGCCGGGGAGGTACCCCAAACTTAGGCCTGGAACGTTTCCTTCCTTAAAAAAATTCTTTCCCAATATTTTATTTCATCTCATGTATCATCAGTGTCCACCGCTGGTGCCTCTGTAGCAAAAACGGGCGTTAAATACCATTCATTCATTCATTCATTCATTCATTCATTCATTCATTCATTCATTCATTCATTCATTCATTCATGCATGTGATGCCTCAGTGGTAAAAAAATACGGGCTTTAAACGGATAGTAAGAGATATTCTATATGTCATTTACTAGCTCTAAGGAAGGCCTACGCATGAGTTCTGTTCTGCGCATGCTCCACTCTTGTTGCTCATGCTGACACTCAAGGAACAAGTCTACATATTAATAAATCCTCTTCGTATCAAAAAGTTTGAGGACGAATATTGTAACCCGGCAAGGAAAATGTAGATATGCAATAATCAAAGAGCCCAGTCGTTCATTTGAAAACATCCAGGGACATTGCTAAAGAAATTGGAGACCATCTTAAGAATATCTTCATTGCTTTTATAGAATAGCTCAAAAGCACCTGAGGTACACGATCTAAGTCATCAACGTGAGGCAGACGCTCTTTGAGACCAGCAAGGGCAAGAAACTCGCCTGCTGTAACTTGCTCGTGTGTTCGGTCATGGATGAACCGGAGGAACGGCTGTTGGTTCGCCCGCCACCCTGAAGATGTTCTCATGATGACTAGGCAACATTTCCGGCCAGTGTTCACGTTCCAAGTTTCACCTCAGAGAGGGCGATGTCAGGCCGCTTGTTTCTTCAAGAAGAGAGAGACGGATGCAAAATAAATTTATTTTGGGATACTGAGGGCAATCTGATTGGATTGCCAGGATCGGAGAAGGAAATTTCGCTACTTCAGACTTGCTCAAAGGCTGACCACTTGTACCTAAGTCCCAAGTAGGAACCTCATTTGATGAGGGAATCATCCATGCCAAGATCCTTACCTTACCTTGTTTCCTGATTGCACATGCAAACCCGTCTCCAAGGAGTTGAAGCCCTTCAAAATACTTTCACACCAGACGCCAGGGCAAAAATCTCCAAAACGGAAGCCACCGTCACGCCGCACCAGTCTACATAGCCCTGACAATTGGGAAATGTATGAAAAATAAAGTTCCTTCCCAGCATTCACCTAAGCGACCAGGAAACCACGAAATTAAGGTCAGGGTGATTGATCCCAATGGATATCACCCCAGGACCTCTTGAATGCAAATGCGAAGAGTTGCAGCCTGAGCTAACCCGCTCGGTAACTGAGGGCGACAGAAGCCTCGGATCGGAAAACCCTGACTTGGGTTTATATCTTCCTATAGTTGGCATACCTGCTCAAGTGTGCCATCTATTACAAAACTGTCTCTGATCAGTTCTGGTCAAATTAAAATTTAAAATCCTAAAATAAAATCATATATTTTTAAATTTAATCATGTTTTTCAAAATTAAAAAAAACAAGAAAAATAAAATAATCTGAAAACGAGTAATGGTAATATGAAATTTGAGTTTAACAGCACTTAGTAAATTAAGCTAACGGACAATAAACATTATTTGCATGACTCTATACTTACTTTAGTAATCGGGCATTGGCCATTGAAGCCAATTTGGGTAATAAAAATCCCCCAAATACTGTTGTCATTTGGTTGCTCTCCACACAAGTCGGGCGTGGTTTCAACACTGTAGAGTCGACAGTTTTTCAAATCTAAGTCGCACCTTTGTCGGATTAGAGTAAGCTGTAAAAACGCATGCTATTATTAATACCAACTTCCGAAATACAGTAACTATAGCAAGAATATTATCATTTTAATATCTAATCCCAATCAGGTCCTCAATTTACAACGGTTACATACGAGGGAGATTAGAAAAATTATCTGCATTCACCTTTGACATAGGAGTAGGTAAAAACGGAATATAGCATCTAGGATGAATAAAAACTGAAGTTTTTACGGGCATTTTCCTCTATTCATTTTATAATACTGAGTGATTCAATTATCTATGAACCAACTTCCAGTGTTTTGCATACAGGCGAGTGTTCGGTTCATACTTTTTTGTGACAACATACTTTTACTCATCCACATAATTTTAATGGTCTTTCTCAAAGTATTCCCTTGGGACACAGTGTAGATTTCAAAGAAAACAGTAATTAAAGTAGTTGCCTAATTCTTAATTTTACTTACCGTAATATTACTTAGATCTTTGGTAACAATTACAGGTCCACTGCAGAACGTTTTGCCATTTATTGAATCACAATTCCATACGAATTTCAGATCATGACCTCTATTTATAGGTATAACGTTCACTGCTTGTATATTCTGCAAATATTAATAGTTAATTCCAAAAAACAAAATTAATGTATAATTTAAGGTAAGCGAAATAACGCCACCTCAATAATAAAATTGCTATATATATAATGAATAAACAAACAAGAAAATTATGGCAAAAGGAATGCAATATATTCTTCAGACAACAACCTATAAACACAGACTGTTTACACTGGATATGAAATAAACCAATTAACACCATATCTTTTCTATTACAGAGATTTAATAATATTTTCATAACTAGCAATAAATAATCAAGATAGACATTTTCCAACTAAATTTTGAGTTTCTGTTTAAAATAATAAATATTTATTCAATATTTTTTTTCTTTGCCTTTGAGATAAAATATCAAATGAATAGACAAATGTTTTGAATGATGTATTATTTAAAAATAAAGCTGGCCGTTTTCGGAAAATGTTTCATATAAAATAAAAAGGTAACGCGATAAGAGGCGTAATTAAACAAATAATTTCTTTGCTATATACCAGGGTAGGTCCATAAGTTTCCGGCCTCGGTTTCACAAAATCTTATCTGGTGCCATACCTTATCTTCAAGTAAATAACTGCAGCTGTAACTTCCGCTCCGCTATGTTCAGTTGTTCAGATAAAGAAGGCTATGTGTAGAAGATAGTGACATGTTCAAAATGGAGTTTCGAGCTGTTATTAAGTTCTTCACAAAAGAAGAACTTACTGCAAATGAAATTAAACAGCGGCTGGACGGTGTATGTGGGGAAGCATCCCCTTCATATTCTACCGTAAAAGAATGGGCCAAACTTTTTCGAATGGGTCGAGAAAGCATTGAAGACGAAGAGCGTGTAGGTCGGCCCTTGGAGGAGCTCACTCCTGAAAACATCGCTCTTGTAGAAGGAGAAATTATTGAAGACCGGCGGCTTTAAGTTACAGAAATAGCAGCAAGGTTGGGCCCTTCTAAAAAATACAGTCCTTCGAATTATTCATAAACCTTTAAACATGAATAAGGTTGGTGCCTAAACTTATTTCCTCAGTCCAAAAGCAGCAACGAGTCATCTCAGGCATTTTTATAGCTCTGCCGTGGCACGAGAGAGAAGTTCTGCAAATCATTGTTACAGGAGATAAAACTATGATCCTCTACTATGATCCCATGTCCAAAAGACAATCAATGGGGTGGCGTAAACCTAGCGAAGCACCACCTCCAAAGGCCAAGGTCACTCAGCCAACCAAGAAGATCATGGCCACAATCTTTTGGGACTGTGAAGGAATACTCTTCATTGATTTCAAGGAGAGGAGCAGCACAGTAAATGGGGAGTACTATGCTGGCCTACTGCACAGACTATGTGCTTGCATTAAAGAGAAAAGCGAGGAAAATTGAGTGGTGGTGTATGTCTTCTTCACTACAATGCGCCTGTGCACATAGCGCGCCTTGTTGCCAAGGAAGCTGTGGAAAAAAAAAAGGATTTCAAGGTGGTCGACCATCTACTCTACAGCCCAGATCTAGCTCCCAGTAACTATTTCCTCTTCTCAAAACTCAACAAGGATCTTCGAGGTAGGACATTTAAGTGTGGCGAAGAAGTGATGGATGCTGTTTATGCCCATTTTGCAGACAAGACTTCTGATTATTTTGGTGGGAGGGGATTGAAATGTTAATTCAAAGATGTAAGAAATATATTGCATTAAAGGACAACTATATTTTTTGTCTTTATCATACCTAGAAAATGGTTAGGACGGAAACTTATGGATCTACAGTCGGAAGTGTCGTGAACACTTTGATATAATGAAACCCTTTAGCTATGAGTATTTGTCTAACAAACCCATTTATAATACATAGACAATTTTTCCCCGCGATATGTTTCTTGAGTTTTTTGTTTGTTTTATTTATTTGATTCATTACGGATGCTCTTTAACATTTCAGACAATCAGAGTCCCATTCGATTGAGTGCGTGAAAGGCGCATAAATTTTGCTCAGGCTCCAAGTTCTTTTACGTACCGTAAATCTACGACTTGAGATCCATTGCTTTACATCCTGCCTTTAAAAACCATACTTATAATTTTTACGTTCTGATTCAAGCCGGGGATAAACCAGCGATCGTTGGTCTAGAATGTTTGGTTACCACGAGGTTCTCGGGGGCATACGCCGTCTTATCTCTCATGTTGTGCGTGATAAGCAAATAAATTAACTTGCAAAATTAAAAAATAACTAATGTTCAATGACTCACCCTTAAGTCTGCTTGTTATATTTATTTTTTGATATTTCATTCAACTTTTTACATCCCCTTTCCCTATAATCCTTGTAAGATCGCCCTCGCGCCACTGCAGTTGACAATTACATAAAAATAGAAGAGTGACAACATAAAGGGAGTTACCAACCCCGGTTAACTAAAACAGAAGTGTGTTTTAAATTTAATAAGTAATGGTAAATGGTGCGTAAGGTTAAATTAAACGATTCCAAAATTTCATATTTCGACAACACAGTCAAAAATATCGACACACAGGAATTGCGTAAACGAAGCGAATTTCTCATCAAGTTGAATAGCTGGTGTCAAGCCAGTAGGATCAATGGAGATTTGAAGAAATGTTTCAAAAATCTGTTCCTGGGTAGCGAAATACTATATTTTAAAATAATATTGTCTGAAACTTGGATTTCAGGTTCTACAAAATCCCGGAAGAGGGCAGACATGAGCTGAACCAAAGGCTAGCCTACACCAAAATGAAAAATCCAATAAAAAGAAAGCCCTTTCAATCTCCCCGAGAATGACTTAGAAAAGCAATTCTGTGCTTTCGCAAAGCAGGCCTAATGCGTCACAGAACACGCTAATTCAAAATGTTTCAGTACAAATTGACACATACAAACCAGCACTCTAATTCTGGACTTGTAGCTTTAAACGGCGCCTTGCATTTCTACTTACCGCTCCCGCTGCTATGGAAACAAAAATCGCTGCTATGCAAAAAACGTTAGCAATCATTTTGTGCCTCAGCATAAATGCAGATATAGTGGGGAATGTCTGTTGCATTTTATACCTGCACGGATTAGCGCATTGTCTTGTCTTATTCTGTCCTAAATTTGATAAGCGTATCACATTGACAAGAAAGGTGGGCAAATATGCAAATAATTAGATTAGTTTATCGTTAGAAAATCCTTGAAACTATAATTAAACAGATAGTGAGAAAAATTAAAATTATATGCAAAATATTTCAGCGGTGAATAAATAAATGAATGAATGATTGATGTTTAACGCTGTTTTCACTACTACAGGAGATGGACATTGATGACGCATGATATGAAATGATAAATTGGGAAAGGATTTATTTTTAAGGAACGGCATTTGCCATTTATGAGGACTGAGGAAAACCTGGAAAAAAACTCAGAGAAGGCGGTCTTGGCGGGATTCAAACCCAAACTGGTTTAATCTTTTTGCTCTATTCTGTCTACAAACAGAGCTTGCAGACTATGTCTTCGCTATGGCAAGACAGTTACTTTAGAGCAACATATTTTTGTATATAAATAAAAATCAGCTCGTCGCATTTGTGGGGAATTTATTCGGGAATGCCTCGACAATTGACTCTTTCTAAAACTGCAATTCACGATTTTGCATATAAATTTGATACTAAATGTTGAGTGCAAAAAGAAACACGCAATAAATACAGTTTTAACACAAGTTGGGACAAATCTTGAAAATATGGCAACAAAGTCACTACCGAAATTAGCACAAGGTTTATTTACACATACAGCAACAGAATTGCTAAAGTTAAAATCTTACAGGTGTGCACTTTTTATTGGCTACGAAAAGATGATCCTGTAGCAGTGTGCATTATTGTGAGTGGTTTCTTCCATCAGTAATTGAAGGATCAATCAACCCACAGCTTGTGTTCTTTTCAGACGAGACCTGGTTCCATCAAAATGATTGTGTGAATGCTACAATATGATGTTTTGAAAATTTAAATTGTATACAATTGTAACCCCTCTTTATGAAAAGAAAATTGGAGTTTGACATGAGAATAACGCAAGACGCATAAGAAGAGAAGTCAGAGCACAAGCGTGGCCGGCGTTGGCATGTCCAGCTGCTGAGATGCAAAACCCCGTACAAGCGGTAAAGACATATTTTGAAAACTGTGTATATTTACACCGTACAAATATCTTTTTGTTAAAAAAGTAATGTTTTACCATACCAAAAGTATCTATTTACAGATGTAACTTTTACAAGTATTTTATTGAAGTTAACGAATATATAGAGGTCGCTCCATGAACTTTAATTGTAAAAGTTGCATTAAAGGTAGTAATAATCTAATGTGCCTATAGATTCAGGACCCTCTCCCAATTATATATACAAGCAGGGGTGTCTTGCACTTTATAAGGTAAATAAACAAATAATGGTGGGGGAGAGTTGGGTTAGAGATATTGTTAATTTTCTTGTTATGGACAAAGACAACATTTACTCATACTGACACACTCTTCTGTTGTTGATGATCTTGAATGTGTATTATACGTCATTTTATCATTCAGTGTGCCCAGTTATTTAAATCAGATATTAATGTGCTAACCAGACATTTTGAAGGGACATTTTCGTAAATATTTATAACTAAATGTGAGTTTAGTGATCAATTAACTCTGTTTTTTATTCTTAATATTAAATATATACCGATTAAGAGCGGCTTATTCTAAAATTATTTTACTTATTAGCGAATTACGAAGGTATTGCCACCTACCGTGAAAAATATATTTTTTTTTAAAGTGATTTCCGAAGGAATGTAAGATTTTTTTTTTTTTATTGATTTGTTTATGGACACTCTTTAACATCAGCGTCCCATTCAACTCCGGGCGTGAAACGGACGACAAATTTTGCTCAGAGGCCTCTCAGGTTCTTTATCGTGCTGTAAATGTACGACACGGGACCCACGGCTTTACTTCCCTTCCGAAGGAAGCCATCCTTAGAATTTTTACACCCGAAAAAATCCATCGGTCCTGGCCGGGTTCGAACCCACGTTTTGGGTTTAGGAGGCAAGTATGGTAACCACTACACCACCAGGACCGACAAGGAAAGTAAGCTATTGTGGTTCTATCCATGGAAACATTTTACAATAATCTATGCCGCCACGGGTGGCCGAGGTCGTTAAGGCACGGACTCGTGAGCGGGAGGTCTGCGGTCCGAATCCCGCCAGGACCGTCCTCCCTGACTGGGGTTTATTCCAGGTTTTCCTCAGTCTTCATAACTGGCAAATGCCGGGGAGGTACCTAAACTTAGGCCTGGAACGCTTCCTTCCTTAAAAAAAAAATATCCCTTTCCAATTTATCATTTCATCTCATGTATCATCAGTGTCCACCGCCTGTGGTGCCTCAGTAGTGAAAACGGGCGTTAAACACTACTCAAAAAAAAAAAAACAATAATCTATCCAAATCTGCATCGATCGTATCTATTAGACGCCTGTAAAGACAAATATATATGAGAAATTAACAGTAATAATAGTAGAAAATTAATTATATTATAATTACTGTTAATTTGTTAAATTATTAATAGTGTTATTTTACTTTTATTTTTCTTTAATATTATATAAATATGAGTGTATGTGTGTTAACGCTCTAGCGGTCGAACTTTTTGTTTTTTCTAAACAAATTCGGCATATAACCATCAATTAAAGACGATTGGTCCAGTTCGTTAACCTTCTAAAATTGGATCATTGGGGAAGAGGGTTAATCAAAAACGAAAATTGTTTAAAAAAAGGAAAAATCGCTCTAGCCGCCATGATTTTTGCTTTTTCTCAACGAAACTCAGGTAAACCCACTTTCTTAAAATAAATTGATAAAAGTACTTTCCGAAGATCAGAGCAACTGGGCTATTAAGAGTAGGGGGTATATCTGAAAAACGATTGGGGGGTAACGGGAAATTTAAAAATCGCACTAGCGATTGAAGTTTTAAATGTTTTTCAAGGAAATTTTTATATGCAGCTCCTGCGTGACGGACTTTTATTATTTTCATTTAATGTTAGGCTTGTGTAATAAAATGCTGCCAATAAAATAAATATAGAAAGATTATGAACTCATAGTGGTATAGAGCAGTGAAATTTACTATGGGATAATAGTTTATTTTAGTTATTTATTTTTCAGCATATCATTCTCATTTCTTTATAATACTTTTACTTTCCTTCCACCCTTTTCCATTATTGTGTTAAATATCATGTGGTAAAACTGCTGTAAAATAATATACGATTTATGGATAAGAGTAATTTACAAAAATTTTACTCTCCAAAACTACTTAACTAACTTTTTGTATCTCAGTAAAACTCAGAAATGCCAGACATTCGGAGCTACACCTAACGTAGGAATTTATAATGTTGATAATGCATAAATATGGTTCACTGTCATCCAGAAGCCATTAATACACAAGCAAAACCAAAAATCAGTGTAAAAAGGCAATATGTTCATTTTAATTTATGTGGTTTTCTACGTAAATATATTTTACTGCAATGATAAACATATGCATTTCATTAATGTTAAAAACAACCTATTTTCAACCAGTGACGTCATGACCTACTCTAAAATATTTATCTCGAGGTAGATAAATAGATTCACATTAAATATTCCGGTTTTAAAGCTTACGTAATGAAACTTCATGCTTATTTTGAAATCTGAAGGCACATTTTCATTGCGATAAAGTTTTATTTCATGAATAATGTAACCATTTGTTTGTTAAACACGTTACGTTGGCTGCGGCTGTAGCATCAACACCAAAGGTACCGACGCAAGCTGTTCCTATTGTTATCTTCTCGTACTGGGGTTTGACTTTGCACGGTCTTAAAACTGGCATACTGTATTCTGGTTTTAAATGTTGCCCGACACAATGGTAATTTCATTGTTGATATATTTAAACTGTTGAAAAGACTAACAATCTGGTTCATTATTATTACTGTAAAAATCTATAATTTTTATTATTTGTTAAAACAAATGCAAGTAACATACTGAACAATTAAACAGACGGTTACTTTTTCATAAATTATGCTTTTAAAATTAGTACTTTCTAACGCTTTATATATTGTTTATGCTTTGGGTTGGTTTAGTAGTATTACATTGTTGGGAAATACGTGTGGCTGAGAAATGAGTAAAAAAGTTGTGTTTATTGCAGGCGTACCAACTTACAGCTGGGCTTATAGGATATGGAGTCATGCTTACATAACATTTAAAATATTTCATGCAAATTATACCTTGCAGTGGCGGTGAAAGGCCGTTTTAGCGACAAACTGATGATATGACATTTTGAGTTGATAAAGAACGTAATAACGGAACCTCAAACAAGAAATGTTGCAAACGATGATGGAATTTATTTACGTTGTTATTGCATTATTTGAAATTAAATATTTTAGGCATAAGATTCAAAGAAGAAAATGTTCCCGAAGTAAATATTTTCCTCACCAAATGTACTATTAATAATTTCCCACAAAGAAGGACATTTTTTCATTTATTATTGCAATTGGAAGTATGTCCAATGGGTTTTTTAAACAAAAGATAATGCTGTTAACTACACACATGTTCTTATCTTGTAGACAAAAGTCAATGCAATGCATTTTAAAGCTACCGAGCGTTTCCTGTCTGAGGTGTACACAAAAAAACTCTGGCATTGTGCAGAGACAGGAATACCTTCGCAAGTTTGAAGTTTATGTACACTTATTTGATAAAGTTATTTCCTGCCTCACAAAAAAATAAAATGCCCAATTTTTAGATTAATTAATCGTCGTAAGTCAGACAAAATATATCACAAAATTAATTGCATAGTAAATTCATGCCCCGACTGTATCCGATAATAAAAAACTGTAACTACTACTTCCTTAATACCCCCATTTTTTATTTCCAATCTCCTTTAACTCCATTATTAAATATTACTACACTCATCAGCTAATTTACACCTTCTACATACGAAAGTCGTTTGAAAAATTCTCGAAATAAAATGAAGGATTCATTTTTTGAAACTGTTCTTATTTTTCAACCTAATCTTTCTTGACGCTAATGCACTTTATCCAGCGATGCTCCAAAATCATTATCCCATCAGATTCTTCCAGCCTCCAAAGTACATCTCAAACTGATGATTTAATCTCTTCATCGGATGAAAATGTCTTTCCGCCAAGGAATTTTCTCACTTTAGAGAACAGGTGGAAGCCCAGTAAAGTCAAGTTGGGCTAATAAGGTGGATGAGGCAGAAAATCATATTCAATTCATTATTTTCACCATTGCAACGAGAATTGCCTTGATGCAAGACGAGTTTTTTCTTTGATAAGGCCGGCCCTTCCTCGTGTATTTTTGTAAAATGTTAGCATAATATTCTCCAGGATAGAAATTCCAGTGAAAAGATAATCAATTAGCAGTAAACCCTTTGGCGTCCCAGGAAACCTGCACCATGATCTTCCCAGCCGATTTCACACGCTGGCGATGAAGAACCGCGATGCCTCCATTGTTTAGACTACAGTTTTGTTTCAGGCGTGTAGTAGAGCATCCATGTTTCATCATTGATCACAAATTGACGTACAGTCTGCGGGACGGACCAAACTTTGCTGAGAGGTTTGCACTCTGATTCGCTTTTAATCCTGAATCAGCATTCGCGGCATCCATCCTGTCGCTATATTTCCCTTAAAATGTGAAATACATGTTACTCTAAAATGCCCAGATATGCAGCAATTTAGAATAGCTTTAGTCGGCGATCCTCCATAACCAAGTCAGACACTTAACAAAAATTCTAATGTTGTGACGGATTCTGGCCGTTTGCTGAGTGCGTCATCTTCCAAGCTTTCACCACCTCGTCTTAACTCCATGGTTTACTTGGAAACAGTTGAAAACGATGATGCAGAGTCCTCTACATCAGAGATTCTCAACATTTTCCTGTGACGTACCGTTACATTCAACACAGGATATGTACCAATAGGCAGGTTTTATGGGTGAAATGCGTGATTTTGTGACACAAGGGTCAAAATATGCATGTATTTACATTTAGAATAACACTAGTGATTTATATAGTTATTTCTTGTATGTCGTATTTACAATTAGATAAAAAAAAAACTGCTCCATCTATTTCTATTCAATGGGTTGTTCTGTGAAATGTCTTAAATTAATGTTGTTAAAGTTAAAATATTGTCAATACTCCAGTATTCATACTTACATTCAGTAATAACTATTAACTTTACAAATTTAACTAAGTTCTGACTCACACTTTTGTTTCAATGCAAAGTTGTGCTTGTTTTGTTATACACAGTTCTTTAAAGTTTGGTTTCAATAGACTTATATTACTCTTAAATCAGGATCAACATTTAACTTATTTCTCTACTTGTTTTGATATAAATTAGAGAGGAAAATCCACAGGCACATGCCTTGGCCCCCAACATTGTTCTAACCTTATCTATAGCTGCTGGTAATATTAACAACTCTCCAACTGTGTGAGTTTTTCCGCCTTATGTGCTCTTAAAGTGACTTCATAAGATGCCTCCAGAGTCTTCATGTTAGATCCTGCAAATGAGGTTATTTGTTTTTCCTTGATGACAAATCTGATAGTTTTCTATGAAAGTATTCCAGCCGTTTGTGTTCCAAAGCGACGTGCTTAGTGTCAAAATGACGTTTCAAAAGGGAAGATTTCATCGAATGATTTGAAAGTATTTCATGATCAACTACTGTATTGGGAAGATTTTCTCTTCATCTCCTATACATGTGAAACATATGATAAATGGCTTACACTGTACTTATGTATGGGACTTTTTGTTGCTTCTTGTATAACGATGTCCTCAGGTGGATGTTTGACATTAGAGGCATTGGCTCTTCTGGCAGAGCGGAGTTATTTACGCCGTTTCTCTCTTTGAGCTTTTCGAGCAGAGTCCTTTAATTAACCATTTATTCATGATCCGGTTTACTTCTTCTGTACGATCGCCACGGGTGGTCGAGGTCGTTAAGGCACGGACTCGTGAGCGGGAGGTCTGGGGTTCGAATCCCGCCAGGACCGTCCTCCCTGACTGAGGTTTTCCAGGTTTTCCTCAGTCCTCATAACTGGCAAATGCCGGGGAGGTACCCTAAAGTTAGGCCTGGAACGTTTCCCTCCTTAAAAAATCCTTTCTCAATATATAATTTCATCTCATGTACTATCAGTGTCCATCGCCTGTGGTACCTCTATAGTAAAAACGTTGAACACTATTCAAAAAAAATCTTCTGTATCTGGCACAAATATCGCTTTCAACAACAATAATGCAATTCCACTACTTTCTTAGCTGTAAATGCGTCTCACAGTTAAATTAAACGTAATCTTATTTTTGTGCAGTATCATGCAACATTTTTATGTTAATGTGAAACCTATTGTTTCCGTTTAGTTATAGTAAAACAGTTAAATATCTCTTGTTTATAAAACAAATGTCAATTTATCTCATTTGCTAAGCTTTTTTCATACCATCCGGCAGTAGCTCGCGTACCATCAATGGTACGCGTACCACATGTTGAGAAACCCTGCCTTAGAGAGTTTGTTATATCTGCTCTTCTTTGTCATGTACTTGATAACCGCATGATGTTCGATATTCGCGAATACACACATCTGCACTGCAACAAACACTGTAGGCACTACGATTCTTGATCAATGGCGGGTTTGATAACAAAACTGCTTTGGAACTTCTGCTGCAACCTGTGGGTCATTTCGAGAAATTGTCTAATGTCATGTACCTTTCAAATGTTTATTTCCACTCTGCTATTTAATTCTTTCATTTTCTGCAAAAGGCGCCATTGCGTCTATGTATTTCATTATTCCCCACCAGGACGGCTTTGTACGTCACTTTCTTAACTTAACGTTATACGCAGGGCTGAAAGCAAATAACTGTAGCTGCTGCTGGTGCTAAGTGCCATTTCGCTGATAAATGCCCGAGCGACAGCAGAGAGAGCGGAACTTATCCACACTCACTTTACTTTGTAAACATAAATGGACAGCGACGGGCAAATCACGGTAATGTGGGCATTATTAGGCGGGTGAAATGTTGTAACAGTGGAAGATGTGCTCTTATTCTAATTTGCAACTAATGCAGCGAGTAAATCATTGTATCCGGCAGAAAAAAAAATGATGGGATGGGATGGAAGTATTCAAACCAACTAATCTGTCTTCACACGTGCAGCATGATGTTCTAACCGCCTGAGCTATTGCACCGTTGATCTTGAAGGGTTAATATCTAGCTAATAACTGTGAACCTTTGGCTCTCTCCGTAGTCACTTGCTTCTGGCTAGCCGCTCGGGCATTTAACAGCACAAGGCGTTTAGCAGCAGTTATGCGCTTTCAGCCCTGCGGGTAACGTCAAGTATTTCTTACGTTCCTGCGCTATTTTTCGTAGCTACCAACTGTTTCATAATATTACTATAGAAAGTAACATAGGCATTTCTTCGCGCCAACCTATTCAAGCAGATCTGCGAATGAAGCTTGCGGAATGAAATTTGTTAACTGAAACAGGGTTACGTTGTAAGACCCAACAAGCTTAATAGCAAAGACTTTGGAGGATTAATTGGCAAATAGATATCTGTGGAAGCTAAAATAGGAAAACATAATCCTAAAAATATTATTATATTTATTATTATTTCTTTACAAACGTGTTTAACTTATAAATAGTATGCAATTTTTGTATTTTGGGCGGTTGGAGCACTCAGTTCTTTTATCATTAATAATAATCAACAATGACAGTTTCAAGACTGGTATTCTTTTGCCTATTACACTTATTTTATGTTACTAACGTTATACTGTATTTTTCAAGGCCTTCCAACGATAAACTAACTTTAAAAAAGTGCATAATTTTACGCTTTTGTTGTCCAAGTGATAAGGTTATCAAATTAGTGTTACTAAATGAAGAAATAAGCCAAGGCAATGCTCTAATCTGTGCAGGTATATAATACTGCAGACGTTCCTCGTTTTCTGTGCGTTTTTAGCTGAAACACAAAATGATTGGGAAGGTTTTTTGCATTGCAGCGATTTTTGTCTCCGTGGCAGCTGGGGCGGTAAGTACAAATTGTGTGTAGTTTATTGTTTTTATTGCAGTTATTTAATTGTGCTGCACCTTACAGCATAACCAAAAATTAGTTTGAAAATTACATTGAGTAGCAAATTTTGCGTAAGATTTTGAATGAAAGTAGAAATTTTGGGTCTTATATTTAAAGTTAATTCTGTATCATCAAATTGATGTAAAGTTGAAAAAAATCATTCTTACCATCTTGGCTTTCATTATAACTATACGAGGGTAATATGAATAGTTCTCGCAACGAAACACCAAATGACGGCATAACTTTTTGAAGTTATTGTTATTTTTCATCATAACCTCCAATGCACTTTGTCTAGCGATGCTCCAAAACGTTTATCCCATCACGAAAGTCATATTCCTCTCGTTCCTTAAAATACACCTTAACTGATGATTTAAGCTCTTCATCGGACGAAGATTTCGTTCCGCCAAGAAATTAGAAGTTCAATGTAGCCAAATAAGGGGAATAAGGCGGATGTGGCAGCAAATCGTAACCTAATTTAATAATTTTCACCACTATAACGAAACATGTATGAGGGCGAACATTTTCTTGGTGTAATATTACTTTATTCTTTGATAAAACGACCTTTTTCGCATTTTGTTTTTCAATAGGTTCAAAATAATTAGAGTTACACGTCCCAGTAATAGATTTTCCAGGGGGAAGATAATCAATAAACAGTATACCCAAATAACCGACGTTATCATCTTCTCGGCCGAAACCATACACTTGACTTTCTTTCTTTCATCGTGATGTTTCCATTGTTTAGACTGATGTTTTGTTTCAGCTGTGTATTTCATTATTGGTCACAAATATACAAGATTTGCTGAGAAATTTGCACTCTGATCCGCTTTTGATACTGAGTCAGCAGTCGCGGCACCCATCTTGGCGATAATCAAAATGTGAAATAAGCGCTTCGCTGATATACTCAGATATTCAGCAATTTCGGATACTTTTAACCGGCAATCCTTCAGATCGAGCATCTTATCGATAATTACTGACATGTTGATGGTTTTTGATTATCCGCTGCTTGTATCGCCTTCCACTCTTTCACAGCCGCCGCGTTTGAACTCTATGGTTCACATGCGAGCGTAGATCCATAAGTTTCCGGCTTAACCATTTTCTAAGTATGATGAAGACAAAAACTATATTTCACTTATCAATATAGTTGTCCTTTATTGCAACACACTTCTCACGTCTTTGAATTAACATTTCAATTCCCCCCCCCAAATAGTCATCTCCAAAATGGGCATAAACAGCATCCATCACTTCTTCGTCACACTTAAATTTCTTAACTCGAAGGTCCTTCTTGAGTTCTGAGAAGAGGAAATAGTCACTGGGAGCTAGATTTGGTCTATAGGGAAGATGGTGATTTCCTTGAAGCCACATTTCCTCTCACCTTCCTTTACATCAAGAGCTGTGTGCACAGGCGCGTTGTCGTGAAGAAGGCGCACACCACCACTTAGCTTTCCTCACCTTTTCTCTTTGATGGAAGCACGTGGTCTGTGCAGTAGACCAGTATAGTACTCCCCATTTACTGTGTTGTTCCTCTCCTTGAAGTCAATGAAGAATATTCCTTCACAGTCCCAAAAGATTGTGGCCATGATCTTCTCGGTCGGCTGAGTGACCTTGGCCTTTAGAGGCGGTGCTTCGCCAGGTTTACGCCACTCCATTGATTCTCTTTTGGATAAGGAATCACAGTAAAGGATCACAGTTTGATCTCCTGTAACAATGGTTTGCAGAACTTCTCTCTCGTTGTCACGGCTGAGCTCCAGAAATGCCTGACAACAGATGACTCGTTGGTGCTTTTGGACTGAGGAAAGAAGTCTAGCCATCCATCTTGCATTGACCTTATTTATACGTAAATGTTGATGAAGAATACAAAACATAGATGTTTTAGAAAGCCTCAACCTTGCAGCTATTTCTTTTGTCTTCAAACGCCTGTCAATCAAAACTTCCTCCTTAATAACGGAGATGTTTTCTTGTGTCAACACACTCACTGGCCTGTCCTCACATGCTTCATCAAGGTTCACTCTACCCAAACGAAATAGTTTTGATCACTCCTTCACAGTGAAACATAAAGAGGAAGATTCTTAATACACACCATCAAGGCATTGATTAATATTACTATGTGAAAGTTTTTCATTAGCTAAAACTTTTATTGCTGCTTTATACTCAGTTTTGAGCATCACTCTGTGCTAATGCAGCATACTTGAACGTTTTCCTTACATCAAGCAGAGTCAGCACAGAAGATGTTGGACACTGTTCTCTGGAATCAAAAGATGTGGCCTCATGCGTTTTTTATGGAACTGGAAACATGGGGCAAGTGTACCGTGAAAAGTTTTCCAAGCTAAGGCATGACATTCAAAAACCGGAGACCTGGGAAGCTGTCATCAGGAATTGTTATCCTTTATGATAATGCACGTTCACACACTGCTGTCAGAACTCTTGGTAAGTTTCAGGAATGTCTATGAAAACTTTTTATGCATCCACTATAGCCCAGACCTCGGTGATTAAAATTGTTTCTCTCACTTCAAGAACTGGCTTCATTCCCAAAACTTTAACAACAAGCAGGAGTGCTAAATTAGTTAAATTGTCAAGCGGCAGATCTTTAGCGCGTCCAAAAACTTGTCCATCGACACACAAAATGTTCGGAAAGGAATGTAAAAGTGAACATGAAATGTATAATATGTGCAAAAAGCATTAAATTTGTTTCCAATTATTTTTTTTATTCCCACATTTAGCAAATTGTTAAGGTAGCCTTATTTGGGCAGGTTGTCTTAAGTTCGTGTGGTTCAAAACTAACGAACCGTTGATGTTTACAGGATATACAGGCAGTGAAGGTCATACCTAGAAATGCGGGGAATGCTTTGCAATACTACTGGTTATGTTATGCAATAAATGGCAAAACAAACTGCACTGGGCTTGTACTTGTCAAGGAAGATCTCACTGATATTACGGTAAGTGAAAGTGAAAGCAAGTGAAACAACAAAACAGCTGATAGAATAAGAATTACGTAAGTATGCTGAGTACTATTGTCATTGAAATTTACATCTAATTTTCCAGGGAGGGTTTTACATTTAAATATCAGTCAAATAAAAGCTCAATAGATAGGTTTATTAAGAAGGTATGTAGTCGATACTGGTGGTGTAATGGTAACCATACTTGCCTTCTAAATCCAAGATCGTTGGTTCAAACCCGGCCAGGATCGATGGATTTTTTCGGGCGTAAAAATCGTAACTTCCTTCGGAAAGGAAGTAAAGCCGTGGGTCCCGTGTCGTACATTTACGGCACGAAAAAGAACCTCAAGCCTGAAAGAAGAGGCCTCTGAGCAAAATTTGTCGGCCGTTTCACGCCCTAAATTGAATGGGACGCTGATGACCTGAGATGAGCGTCCATAAATAAATCAAATCAACAACAACAGCCTCCCACGAAGATAATTCTTCAATTTGGAGTACAGGAAACAGTCACATAGGGATAAACTTGGATTATAGGGAGAGTGAAGGACACACTTCTCGTTGATTCTTGTGAGGTATTCAGCAACAACATTTGCGATGTGCGGTCATGCATTATCGTGGTGTAGATCTCAACTTGTTGCATGGAAACGTGGCCTTTGCATGCCCTGTAGTATTGCACACTTACAGTTGTGTGCGCATACTGGTAAACCAGTCCTGGAATATCGTGACCATAACTTTCCTGTTGATGATGGAGATTTTCATACAGAGCTTTGTTGTTTGCTCTCATGATCGAAATGATGTAGTCAAGTTTCATCAGCAGTGATTACCTTTGAAAGAAAGTCGGCATCCTCTTGTAACAACCTCTTCAACTGCACGCGAACATGCTTTTGTTCGGAATCAGCTTCCAGTGAAATTTTCAACTTTTCGAAAGAATTCTTGATGTTATGGGATGATCTTCTCTCACAATGACGCAGCAGTGTTAATGCTTTAATCTGCATTCCTATGTAAATCTTGGGAGCATTCTTCTTCTTTTCTCTACAATAGCGAACTCTGTTGTAAATTGTTAGTACATATTTCTGTACTATAAATACTTTCCCTTAAAAACAAATATTATCACGGCATGGCACTTAGAACACCAGATGACAGCATAGCATGACGTTTAGAACTGTGTCATCTGTTAACAAATATTTGAAATACTTCATCCGTGTGTAGACACTTAGATGACAACTAAGAATATGCACATAGAACGTGCTTTTGAAATAAAACTGTTAAATTTAAAAATGGCATTTAGAACATTTGCCTTTTACACTCTTCGTTTATCTCCTGGTAGCAGACACAGGGGTCACTACTTTCTCCCAATTTCTATAAACTCAACATGTAACCTCTCTATTCTAGCACTCTGTAATAACCTTCACAAATTTGACTGAGGAATTCGCTTAGTTTATGCAGCTCCTGCGTGATGGACTTTTTCTTACTGTACTTGATCTGATTTCTATCACATGTTTGCAGTTTAATTGTATTAGCTCATTTTATAGTAGTTAGAAAAGTATCCCAGAAAGATCATTTGCACAGTGATTAGGGATGATACTAATTCTTATTGTCGAGCTGTTAAGGGACACAAAACGCTCATAGAGAAGGAACATATTGAAACGGTTTCAAACCTTTGCCTACTTAAAATCATGATCAAAATCTACACTGTTGTTTATTTACGGACGCTCTTTAACATCTCAGGTCATCAGCGTCCCATTCAATTCAGACGTGAAACAAATTTTTCTCAGAGGCCTCTTCTTTCAGGCTTAAGGTTCTTTTACATGCCATAAATGTACGATACAGGACCCACAACTTTACTTCCCTTCCGAAAGAAGTCATACATAGGATTTTTACGCCATCGACCCTAGCAGAGATTGAACCCTGGTATCATAGGTTTACTAGGAAGTGTGGCTACCATTTCACTACCAGGCCGAATTTCTCACTGTCAAAATGTTGTGATTTATTATGCTCACACCCCTATGCAGCTATTAATAATTCTAGAGAAAGTAATGTATTATTACGTACAGAAAATATGGGCAAAATTGAAAACTGTACAATATTAGTAATTTTTAAATTAGGAATCAGGTAGACCCCCCAACACTAATAATCTGATTTTGCTGATTTTTAGAAAGTAATTTTCATTGTTTGATTTAAATTATATGTACCGAGTTTTATGGAAAAACAAATATTGGTGCTGCTAGAGCAATTCTTAAATTTTGGGTTTCAGATACACCCACTCTCCTAATGACCCCATTTCCCTGATTTTCGGAAACTATTTTATTGTTTTATTTAAATGGTATATATATATATATATATATATATATATATATATAGAATTACATTGCGAAAAACAAATATTAATGCCAAAAGAGCGATTTTTAAATATTTTGTTTATTTTATTTGAATGGTGTTTAACGTTCGTTTTTACTACTGAGGCACCACAGGGAGTGATTTTGGTTTTCAGGTTGGGTTTGGGTTTCCTAATAGTTATTTCACTGATTTTCGGAAACTATTTTTATTATTTTATTTTAATAGCATATACCTTGATTCTTTTAAAAAGATGTAAATTGCGGTCGTTAGAACGATTTTTAAATTTCCTTTAACCTCCACTCGGTTTCCATATATACCCCCACTCGTATAGGTCGGTCCTGGTGGTGTAGTGGTTACTTGCTTCCTATACCCAAAACGCGGGTTCGAACCCGGCCAGTCCGATGGATTTTTTCGGGCGTAAAAATCCTAAGTATGGCTTCCTTCGGAAGGAAAGTAAAGCCGTGGGTCCCGTGTCGTACATTTGCGGCACGAAAGAGAACCTCAAGCCTGAAAGAGAGGCCTCTGAGCAAAATTTGTCGGCCGTTTCACGCCATGAGTTGAATGGGACGCTGATGACCTGAGATGTTAAAGAGCGTCCTTAAATAAATCAATCAAAAAAAAAAAAACACTCGTATGGGCCCGATTCCCTTGCTTTTAGGAAATACTTTTATCAATTTATTTTAAAGAAACGTGCTGAGTTTCGTTAATAAATACAAAAATTGTGGTCCCTATAGCGATTTTTATTATTTATTTATATATTTTTTTCATTTTTGATTAACCCCCAACTCCAATGGTCCAATTTTACTGGTTAACGAAGTCAACGAATCGTTTGCTAATATGCCGAATTTCGTTGAGAAAAATGTTTTTCATTGTCATTTTCAGTGTCAAGCAGGTAGGATCGATGGAGGTAGAAGAAAATTTTCAAAAATCATTTTATGGGTACAATCGCAATAGCTAACATTCCTTCGGAATTCGGTAATAACGAAATATTGTATTTTAAGACAATATCTTCAAAGTTCTACAATCCAAGAAGAGGGCAGACATGGGCTTAAACCAAGTCAAGCCTACAGAATAATGAATGTTGTCAATGAAACACCCTTCACCTCTTCACGGAAGGCAGATTGGTGATGGCTATTACGTCACAGACAGCTCACTTGTTCAAATAAGAGAACATTTCAGTTTGTCAATAAACATTTATACACCCATAGATTTTGTGCAGGGACAGCCTTACAGCTCTTATTAATTTTTTTATAGCAATTGTATTTCTGAGGTTAATATTAATAATATCATACCTATCTTCTTTACAGATGACTTTAAACCGTCGGCGGTGTGACCTGAATCTCCAAAACTGTCAACCCTACAGTGTTGAAACATCCTCTAACCTGTGCGGAGTTACTCCTGGGTCCGACAGTTCTTGGGGACATTTTATAGCCTCTATAGGCTTCGATGGAAAATGTCCTCTTCCTAAAGTAAGTATAAAATCATACAAACAATAATTTATTTTAAATGCGATTTTTTTTTTACCCACAAGCTTAGTTAGACTAAAGTTTATAATCAGAATTATATAGAGAAAAGATATTTTATGGTCGGGGCTCGAACCACGAATCTTCAGCTTGCCGTATTGTGGAATATAGGGATATGACAATATGTGGGAAAAGGCACCA